>LR738711.1:415443232-415798077 GCA_902687465.1 Secale cereale
AAACCCTAGTCCCACCTCCTCCACCGCCGCCGGACACATCCGGACGGACCGGACGCGTCCGCCCACCGTCGCCCGACCTATTGGAGACTGCCACGTGGCAGCCGTCCCCGCCGCCGCCGTTCCCCACCGCACCGGCCCGCAGGCCCGGTTCGGGCCCTCCGCCGCCGCGCTTCCGGGCCGAAGCCCCGCGCCGCCCCGCTCCTTCGATCCACCGCCAGGATCCTGCCCCGCCGCCGTCGGTCGTTCTTCTCCCCGCTGCCGTCGTCCCGCTCCCCGCCGCCGAGATCCCGTCTCCGCCGTCGAGGAACGCCACCGCCGCGCCTCTCCGCCGCCGACCGCGCGCCGCCGTGCATCCACAACAGCTCCCGCCGGCCCCGAGCGACTCCGGCCGCCGCCTCCTCGCCGGCGCAGCCGCTCCGGCCACCGGAGGGCCGAGCTCCTCGCCGGAGCCGAGGGCCTCCCGCGCGCCCGATCCGATCGATCCAGCGCCGACGAACCCTAACGGGTCCGGGACCCGACCTGCGTTGACCCGATCCGTTTGACCAACCCAATCCGCGAGGTTACCCCTATTTTTTTACTAAGTCCTCGAGTTTTGCTTATTTTTATTGCATGTTCATGTAGTTGTATCTTTTTGTGTGTAAGTCCAAATTGAGCATATAATATGTCAAAATGATCGTGGCGATGTGTACTACATTTTGTTCCATTGTGACATGCTTGTTTGAGATCATCTAGAGGTCCTAATGTTTGTTGCAAGAGTGCTACTTGATATAAACTACTGCTACTTGTTATTTTCATGCCATGTTTGAGATGAGATAACTTGGTGCATGTTTATCCAAATGAAGCAAATGATATGTCAAAATGTTCATAGTGAGATGCTCTACATGATGGTTGTTGTAGCATGCATGTTAGGGTTTATATTGCCATGTTAATCTCTGTTGCAAAAATTGCATGTGGCTGTTAAGTTTTGTAACATGTTATGAGATGCTGATTTGAAGTGCTCGTTGCTATTGATGTGTTTGTCCCCTTGTCACATGCCAATATGTTTTAGAATCTCCATCATGTTTTCTTTGATGTGATGCAAACCATTTTCCATGATATGCCTTGAGATGACTTAAACATTCTTGTAAACATGCCATGCTAATGTAACTATTTTATACTTAGTGAAATTTTGGCTAAGTCTGGAATCGGTCATATCCTGATGCTATGTTTGCTTGATGCCCTAGGCAAATCCATGCTAGTTTTGGAGTGGCCATTGATCATTCCTTGTTGTACATGTTGTTGCCTACCCATCCATGCCCTCACTTGCTCATATGGGTTGCTGTAGCTTATTTATTTTTTGCTCCAAAGTTTCCATAAAATATAACTATCAGGTTTTTAACGTCATGAACAAAATGTTGTAGCTTGTTGCTATTGAACCATGCCTCCTATGGAGTTTCTCAAATGGAGTTTTTTGCTGTAGGATATGTCTACTTCATGTACATGCTTCTTGTCACCATGTTTGAGTGCTGTAGAGTATATATTTCTTGCTCCAAAGTTGCTATGTGGCTGTTAATTTCAGCTTTGCATTGTTTCTTGTTTCGTGTGTATTGTTGAACCGTTGCTCCGTTTTGAGCGTGCCCTATATGATACTTGTGTGATTTTGCATGTAGAATCATAATATCATCTTGCTTACATGTTTGGACTATGTTTGCTTGATGTTTGGGTGCATCTTGCACCATTGCCATGCTTAACTTGTTTTGCTCATATCTTCTAGACCGTAACTCCGAATTAAACAAACTTTATATGAAACAAGACTAGAATTTCGTGCAAATCATCATGGTGCATGTTAACTTGCTGTTTAACAACTTTAGCTTATGGTTGTTCAGATCTGGACCAATTTCAACTTATGCATATGAGGACTTACCGGATTTGCTTTATGTGGATTTCGGCTTCATTTAAACTTGTTGTCTTGTGTTGTTTTTGTGTGCTTCATCCCTTGACATGTATTGCATCATACATGCATCATGTTGATTGTGCATTGCACCTTGTTTGATTTCGTGCCTCGTTGTGTTCTTGTGTTGAGTAGAGCCGGAAGCCGAGACCGAGAACGAGAACGAGGTTACTACCGAGGTTGAGTACGCGGAGCCGTCTTATGATCCCATCGACGACTCGACAGGCAAGATGACTTGACCCGGATATCATTACTATCTTGGCCTATTGCTAGAAGTCTCGCTCTTTAGCTTATTGCCTCGATGCCCATGTTTGTTTGTCAACCTCCTATTGTAACCATGAATCTGTCTAACCACCCAACCTAGCAAACCTTTGTTTGGCTACGTAAGCTTCGCTCAGCCCCTCTTATAGCATTGCTAGTTGCAGAAGAAGATTTGAAGATTCTTCCTTCATGTTGAAGTTATTGTTGGGATATCACACTATATAACTCTTAAACTAAATCATCTATATATTGGTAATGGGTGGAAGGCTAAGCCTCTTGCTTGGTGATTTGTTCCACTCATGCCGCCCTAGGAACCGTATAAACTGGTGTTATGTTCCTTGATTTTGTGTTCCTCACATGGTTGGGGTTATGGGACCCCCTCGATAAACCGCTTAGCGTTAAGGCTTTTCCAGCAAGTCCCAACATTGGTACTCCATTTGCCTAACAACTAAAACTTGCATAGGGAGTTATAAACCCTCTTCTTAATCAACAACCCGGGCCAGTGCTCCACATGAGTGTTGGTCCAAACTGGGGGTTACGCGGGGCCACCTTGGGGGAACCCGAGGGCTGGTAAAAACCTATGGGATCACCCATCCTGTCGTGGCCTGAGACGAGATATGCGCGGCTACTATCAGGGTGTCGGCACGCTGGGAGGATTTGCTGGATTAGTCTTACCTTAGTCGGAATATCTTGAGCACTAGATTCCGAGAATACTCGGGCCTTCCCACCTTGGAGTTGCGACTCCGCAGATCGTGAGCTTGTAATGGGCTAAGTTGGGACACCCCTGCAGGGTTTTGAACTTTCGAAAGCCGTGCCCGTGGTTATGTGGCAGATGGGAATTTGTTAATATCCGGTTGTAGAAAACTTGACACCATGTTCAGAACACACTACCAGCGTGAGTAACCGTGACGGTCATTTTTCGAAAGGGGTTCGGGAAGTGAACACGGTGTGGTTATGATTGACGTGCTTAGATAGGATCACTTCGTGATCACTTGACGCTCGTAGCACTTCTCTTCTCGCTCTAAACACGTAAGCTAGTGCTAGTGCAGCTGCAACCTTTTATCTTTCTTCAGCCTTGTTCCACCCAAGGCTTAGATAGTTTTGCTACCTGGGAACGGGATTGCTGAGTCCTCCGTGGCTCACAGATTCTACACCACACCAGATGCAGGTACTATGGTGGACTACACAGGTGATGGCACCGAGTTGTACTGGGAGTTCGATGAAGAACATAGTCGATACTATGTGCACTATCCCGTTGATCAGTAGTGGCTTCTACTAGGGGCGATTCGGACCTTGTAGCTTTATGTTTTTGGTATCTTTCATTTGGATCTTCGCCCGTAGTAGGGTTGTGATGTTATTTGGATGATGATTTGCTTATGTAATGTATTGTGTGATGTGGCGAGTGTAAGCCAACTATCCTTTTGCAATTTCATCCCTATTTTTACATGAGTCGTGCAAAGATACCAAACTTGAGATCATTCTAGAATGGGCTTTTACCTTTAAGTCGTGCCTCGACACGTAGGAGGTATAATCCCATCCTGGGCATTACAAGTTGGTATTCAGAGCCTTCTCCGACCTAGAAGCCCCCACTGATTGATCGAATCGTTGACGGTTGAGTCTAGGCACACACTTGAAAATGTTTTGAGTCATATATATATATATATATATATATATATATATATATATATATATATATATATATATATATATATATCGGAGAGTAGGATTTCTTTTGCTCCTCATCTCTTTTCACTCTGGTGAGGACTCCTGACGATTACTCTTATCTTTTCTACTCTCAAAAATTCACGAAAAAAAATTTTAGGATCACGCGGGTATTGTTTGGATTGTTCTGATGTCTTTGTGATGAGAACATTCTTCTCGATGCCTCCTGTCATTTAGAGGTTGTGGCAGTGCCCCGGGGAGTTGAGCTCCGAGGTGTTATCATCACAAATATATCGCAGCAGTTCTGGAATACTTAAGACGACCGACATCGAAAACTCTCCTATGCGGTTAGTGGCAAGATAACCCCGACATCACCCAATACTGGGGAGGTAGTTCGGGAGTATTGCCATAGCTTGTATAGTAGATGCGTTTCGAAGGTCCGAGGTAGACGGTTTCCGGAAATAACTGGTTATGTGTTGAAGGATGGATACAGCTGGATGTAGGATTAGAGTTGAGTGCGCGATGCTTCCCCTGTATCCCCAACACCTGATTGCATAACTGGAAACTTTCGGAAATTAATAGGTGGGTTCATCTAGTAGTTCGTAGGCATTCTTCCAACGAATGCATGATATGGAGTTCGGGGTTGTACATTGAGTGAAGTAGTTTTATGGGCGTTGTTCCGATCGGGAGTTGTATCTTAAAGGGTCCTTGGCTATGTTTATCCAGGGATTGCAAAACCCTTTTGTAACACGTGCCATAAGCTTTCAGCACGAATATGTCGAACGAAGCTTCTATCTTGTATTTGTTCTATCTGCTCCTTGTTGTTTTATTTACCTTTTGTTCTCCCAAGTGGCTTCTCGAGAAGATTGTTGTTACCATTAAACTGTGGATTACATTCGTTCATCTTGTTCGAATGTTATTGTGAAGACTATGTTGCAATTTCTAGCCGTTGATTCAGCTTATATATTCTTTCAATCAATGGCTAATAGTTGTCATCTCATTCAGGATGGCTCCTAAAAGGGTTCCCAATGCTAACCTAGAGGGTGAAGAGGTTCCTGATCGTCCTCCTTCCCCTCCTCCTCCGTCTGAGGCCTGGAGAGCAATTATGCAGGCGACGAACCAGAACACCCAGATGCTTATGCAAATGATGCAGAACATTCAAGCAAATCAAGGTGCTCATGGGAACCAAGGCCAAGGCAATTTGTTCAACCAACCTCACTTTGCTACACTCAACTAGTTCTTGACAAACCAACCGAAGGCATTCAGTTACTGTGTGGACCCTCTAGATGCTGAAGACTGGATAACAGATATCAAGAAGCATTTCGAGTGCAGTAACGTGAGACCTGAGGACTATGTGAAGTTTGATGCGTTCCAACTCAAGGACCAAGCCGCTGATTGGTGGCAGTAGTACAAAGACTCCAGAGAAGGGCGTGAAATCTCGTGGGCTGACTTCTGCAAGGATTTTCGTTCTCACCACATTCCAACAAGTGTCATCGAGGGTATGCGTGAGCAATTCCGCAACCTGAAGCAAGGCTCAATGACTGTCTACCAATACAATGTCAAGTTCCAGAACCTTGCCCGCTATGCCATCAAAGACATCCCAGATGCCAAGAGCAAGATTTATCAGTTCAGTGGTGGTCTGAAGGATGAACTCCAACTAGCTCTCACCTTGTTCGAGCCTGATGAGTTTGATCAATTCTATAACATGGCACTTAAGCAAGAGGCAGCCCAGCTCAAGATGGAAGCTTCCAAAAAGAGGATCAGAGATGTTGTTCACTCCTCCTCTTCTTCCCAAGTGGTTGCAAAGCAGCAGAAGTTTTGGCTTCCACCTCCTCCAGTGATCCGACCTTCCAACAACAACAACAAGCATTCTGGTGGCCGTGGTTTCTCCCACCCACCCAACCCAAGCAATCAGTCCAAGAATCACTTTCAAGCTTCGAAGTCAAGTGCTCCTTTTTACCGTCCTCTCTCAGAAGTGTTTGCAACAAGTGTGGTAAGAAGGGTCACTATGCCAACAAGTGTACTCAAAGGCACCTTCCGCCTCCTCCACCTGTCAGCACTGCTATTTTCAAGCATGATCCGAAGGCAACAAGAGTGAATCTGATGAATGCAGCTCAAGCAGAGAATTCTTCAGATGTGATACTTGGTAACCTTCCAGTCAACCTTAAACATGCTAAAGTCTTGTTTGATTCGGGTGCATCATGTTCTTTCATGTCTCAACCTTTTGCATCCAAGCATAATGTAGACATCAAAAGTTTGCCAATGGAATTATCAATTGTTTCTCTGGGTAAACTAATGCATTCTAAAATATTTGCTCCGGATGTATCTATTCGCATGGGTGATTACCGCTTTCTGGCTTCTCCGGTTGTTCTCGGCAACTCCGACATTGATCTTATTCTCGGGATGGATTGGCTTTCCCAGCATGATGCTCACATTGATTTTGCAAATAAGGAAGTCAAGCTTACCCATTCCAACGAAGACGTGATTATCTTTGCCTCTCGAGATAACACAATCAGGCTATTCTCTCTCAATGACAAGGGCGAGATTAATGCCATCTCTCAAATTCCGGTGGTCAATGAATATGTAGATGTTTTTCCTGAAGAGCTTCCAGGCATGCATCCGCATCGTCAAGTTGAATTCGTCATTGAACTCGAGCCCGATACCGAGCCATCTTGCCGGCGTTCGTACAAGCTTTCCCCTGAAGAGTTGAAGGAGCTGAAGAAACAACTCGATGAGCAAGACCGTATGGGTCTAATCAGGCCTAGCACTTCTCCTTGGGGCTGTGGTGTCTTATTTGTCAAGAAGAAGGATGGCACGGAGCGCCTTTGCGTTGATTACCGGCCATTGAACAAGAAGACAATAAAGAACAAGTATCCGCTCCCCAACATCAACGAATTGTTCGAGCAGCTCAAAGGAGCAAAAGTGTTCTCAAAGCTCGATCTCCGGATGGGTTATCACCAGATCCGTATACGTGAAGAAGATATTCACAAGACTGCATTCAGAACAAGCTACGGCTCCTATGAATACACAGTCATGTCTTTTGGCCTCGCAAATTCTCCACCCACCTTCTCGAGGATGATGCACTACATATTCAACCCCTACACCAATGAATTTGTGCTCGTCTATCTGGATGACATCTTGGTATTCTCCAAGAATGAAGAGGATCATGCCAGCACCTCCGTTTGGTTCTCGACAGACTCCGTGAACATAAGTTCTATGCCAAGTTCTCCAAGTGTGAATTCTGGCTCGATAAGGTCTTGTATCTGGGCCATATCATCTCTACTGACGGTATTGCTGTCAACCCCGAGAAAGTTGAAGCGATTGTCAACTAGGAACCCCCTCAGAACGTCAAGCAACTCCGAAGCTTCCTTGGTCTCGCTAGCTATTGCAGAAGATTCGTTGAGAACTTCTCGAAGATTGCCAAGCCTCTCTCCAACTTGCTGCAGAAGAATGTCAAGTACAACTGGTCTCCGGATTGTGATGTGGCATTCAAATCTCTCAAAGAAAAGCTCATCTCTGCTCCGGTTCTTACTCCTCCATATGAGTCCAAGCCCTACGAAGTATTCTGTGATGCTTCTCTTCAAGGACTTGGTGGTGTTCTAATGCAAGACAAGAAAATTGTGGCATACACTTCTCGTCAATTGAAGCCAAATGAGAAGAACTACCCCACACATGATCTCGAGCTAGCAGCAGTGGTACATGCCTTGATCACGTGGAGACACCTTCTGTTGGGCAGAAAAGTGGACATCTTCACCGATCACAAGAGCTTGAAGTACATCTTCACACAGCCAAACCTGAACCTTCGCCAGACTCGTTGGGTTGAGATGATCCAAGAGTATGATCCAAGCATCGAATACACACCTGGGAAGGCCAATGTCATTGCAGATGCCTTGAGCAGAAAGGCATATTGCAACAATCTCCTTATCAAGCCGTTTCAGCCTTTGCTTTGTGAAGCATTCAGGAAGCTCAACCTCCAAGTTGTTCCGCAAGGCTTTCTTGCAAATCTTCAAGTTGCTCCTACCTTGGAACATCAGATTCGTGAGGCCCAGCTCAGTGATGCTATGGTGCAGAAAGTGAAACATGGTATTGCAAAGGGTACTCCCAAATACAAGTGCTATCGTGTTGATGAGAAAGACACCTTGTTCTTTGAGGACAGACTTGTGGTTCCCAAGGGTGATCTCAGGAAGCTCATAATGAACGAAGCACATGACTCCCTCCTCTCGATTCATCCTGGAAGTTCCAAGATGTACCAAGACCTCAAGAAATCTTACTGGTGGACTCGCATGAAAAGGGAGATTGCCCAATTCGTGAACGAATGTGATGTCTGCAGAAGAGTGAAGGCAGAGCATCAACGTGCAGCCGGTCTCCTCCAACCTCTTCCTATTCCCGAGTGGAAATTTGACCACATTGAAATGGATTTCGTCACTGGGTTTCCCAAGTCTATGAAGGGGAATGATGCTATCTTTGAGGTGATTGACAAGCTAACCAAAGTAGCTCACTTCCTTCCAGTCAAAGAATCCATCAATGCAGCTCAGCTGGCAGAGTTGTACACTTCCTGAATTGTGTCGTTACATGGCATTCCTCAAGTTATCTCCTCAGACCGTGGAAGTTTGTTCACATCCAAGTTCTGGGACTCCTTTCAGTCAGCCATGGGCACTAAGATCAGTTTGAGCACTGCGTTTCACCCTCAGACTAGTGATCAAGTCGAAAGAGTGAACCAGATCCTCGAAGAAATGCTCAGAGCTTGTGTCATCTCTTTTGGCATGAAGTGGGAAGATTGCTTTCCGTTTGCCGAGTTCTCTTACAACAACAGCTTCCAAGCAAGTGCCGGCAAAGCTCCTTTTGAAATCCTCTATGGCAGAAAGTGTCGTACTCCTCTCAACTGGTCCGAGAGTGGTGAACGTCAACTTCTTGGCAATGACTTGATCTCAGAAGCCGAAGAAATGTGCAAAGTCATACGTGAGAATCTCAAGGCCGCTCAGTCGCGTCAAAAGAGCTACTATGATGGCAAGCATCGTGATTTGGCTTTCGATATTGGAGACCATGCCTATCTCCGTGTTTCTCCTATGAAAGGCACCCAAAGATTCGGTATCAAAGGAAAGCTTGCTCCTAGATATGTGGGCCCTTTCAAGATCCTTGGGAAAAGAGGCGATCTAGCCTATCAACTCGAGCTTCCATCCAACTTTCCAAATGTTCATGATGTGTTTCACGTGTCTCAACTCCGCAAGTGCTTCAAGACACCTGAACGCACCATTCCGTTCGAGGATATTGATCTTCAACAAGACTTGTCTTACCGTGAGCACCTTGTTGTTATTCTTGAAGAAACTGAGCGCAAGACCCGCAACAAGTCAATCAAGTTCTTGAAAGTTAACTGGTCACACCATACCGACCGAGAAGCTACGTGGGAACGAGAAGATCACCTTCGTTCCGAGTACCCTGCCTTCTTCCAGTCCTAGATCTCGGGACGAGATCTTTTCGTAGTAGAGGAGAGTTTGTAATGCCCCAGATGTAACACTTTCCAAATATGGCAATATATAAACTTTGGCTTCATCAATTCCTTTCCGGGCTCTTCTTTCATTTCGGGTTTCTTCGTTTTATTGTGTGCGTGTGTGCATTTGATCCATGTCATGTTGTCATGTGCATTGCATTGCATTTGTGTTGTCACTTGCACCCGGTCCCACTCGTCTCTTCTCGTTGTCCGTTTCGAGTTCCGACGATCACACACGTGCCCGTGGCATCCTCGAGTCCTTCTTTTGTGTGTGGCCGTGTAATGTTTCCGGAATGACTTCAGACTTGTCGTGCGATGTTATTTTGGTACGTGTAGGCCGCTTGTCAAGTTTCATCGCGTTTGGAGTTCGTTTGGTACTCCAACGGTTAACCTAGTGGGCTAAAAGAACCTCTTCTTTAAGGCCCAAGACCCCCTCCACAACAGCCCACAAACCCAGAACAACCATTCCCGTCATCTCGGCCGTCGAATTGTGATCGCGTGGCCGAAAACCGCACCCCATTTGGAGTTTCCTAGCTCCCTGTGCCTATAAAACCGTCCACACCCCTCCATTTTTCGGGCAAAACCCTAGCTCCTCTCCTCCCCGCAGCCGCCGGGCACATCCCCGCCGACCGGACATGTCGGACTTGCCCCGTCGCGCCACGTGTCAGCTCCGGGTTGGGCGAGCCGCCGCGCCCACTTCGGCGCCGCGCGGGCCCGCCGGGCCCGTCCCCGGCCCCCGCGGCCGCGCCTCCCCACCGCCGACCGCGCGTCGCCGCGCATCCCGCCGCCGGAGATCGCCTCTCCGCCGCCTACGACACCTACCGCCGCCGCCGGTCTCAGATCCAGCCGCGCCGCGCCTCCTCGTCGCCGGCCGGTGCCCGCTCCGGCACCGCCGCCCCGGCCGCTCCCGCCGGCCGCCGCTGATCCGCGGATCTCCTCAGATCCAGCAGCCGTGAACCCTAACGGGTCGGATCCGGTCCGACCCGACCCGATCCGCCCCGCCGCGCCCGATCCACCTTGGAGGTTGTTATTTTTTTCACTAGGTCATTTAAACTTGTTGTCTGATGGCATATTTGCATGGATGTATCATTTATTGTGCTTGTCCAAATTGAGCATATGATATGTCAAAATGATCGTGGTGATGTGCTCTACGTTTTGTTCCATTGTGGCATGCTTCTTTGAGATCATCTAGAGGTCCTAATCTCTGTTGCAAGAGTGCTACTTGTTATAAACTGCTGGTACTTGTTATTTTCATGCCATGTTTGAGATGTGATAACTTGGTGCATGTTTATCCAAATGAAGCAAATGATATGTCAAAATGTTCATTGTGAGATGCTCTACATGATGGTTGATGTAGCATTCATGTTAGAGTTCATATTGCCATGTTAATCTCTGTTGCAAAAGTGCATGTGGCTGGTTAGTTATGGAACTTGTTATGAGATGCTGATTTGAAGTGCTCGTTGCTATTGGTGTGTTTGTCCCCATGTCACATGTCAATATGTTATAGAATCTCCATCATATGGTCTTTGCTGTGGTGCAAACCACTTTCCATGATATGCCTTGAGGTGACTTAAACATGCTTGTAAACATGCCATGCCAACATAACTGTTTTATACTTAGTGAAATTTCTGCTAAGTCTGGAATCTGTCATATCCTGATGCTATGTTTGCTTGATGCCCTAGACAAATCCATGCTTGTTTTGGAGTGGCGAATGATCATTCCTTGTTGTACATGTTGTTGTCTATCCATCCATGCCCTCACTTGATCATATGGGTTGTTGTAGCTTATTTATTTCTTGCCCTCAAGTTGCTATAAATTATAACTGTCAGGTTTTTAACAGCATGATCAATTCGGTGTAGCTTGTTGCTATTGATCCATGCCTCCTATGGAGTTGCTCCAATGGAGTTGTTTGCTGTAGGATATGTCTACTTAATGTCCATGCTTATTGTCAACATGTTTGGGTGCTGTAGAGTATATATTTCTTGCTCCAAAGTTGCTATGTGGCTGCTATTTTCAGCTTTGCATTGTATCTTGTTTCGTGTGTATGTGTTGAACCGTTGCTCCGTTTTGAGCGTGCCCTATATGAAACTTGTGTGATTTTTCATGTAGAATCATAATATCATCTTGTTAACATGTTTGGAGTGTGTTTGCTTGATGTTTGGGTGCATCTTGCACCGTTGTCATGCTTGTCTTGTTTTGCTCATATCTTCTAGACCGTAGCTCCGAATTAAACAAACTTTATATGAAACTTGACTAGAATTTCGTGTAGATCATCTTGGTGCATGTTAACTTGCTGTTTAACAACTTTAACTTAAGATTTGTTCATATCTGGACCAATTTCTTTATATGCATATGAGGACTTTCCTGATTAGCTATATGTTGATTCCAGCCTCATTTAAACTTGTTGCCTTGTGTTGTTCTTGTGTGCTTCATCCCTTGACATGTATTGCATCATATATGCATCATACTTGCATCATGTTAATTGTGCATTGCACCTTGTTTGATTTGTGCCTCGTTGTGTTCTTGTGTTGAGTAGAGCCGGGAGCCGAGACCGAGAACGAGAACGAGGTTACTACCGAGGTTGAGTACGACGAGCCGTCTTACGATCCCATCGACGACTCGACAGGCAAGTTGAGCTGACCCAGATATCATTACTATCTTTTCCTATTGGTAGATGTCTCGCTCTTTAGCTCATTGCCTCGATGCCCATGTTTGTTTGTCAGCCTCCTATTGTAACCATGAACCTGTCTAACCACCCAACCTAGCAAACCATTGTTTGGCTACGTAGGCTTCGCTCAGCCCCTCTTATAGCATTGCTAGTTGCAGGAGAAGATTTGAAGATTCTTGCTTCAAGTTGAAGTTATTGCTGGGATATCACACTATATAAACTCTTAAACTAAATCATCTATATATTGGTAATGGTGGAAGGCTAAGCCTCTTTCTTGGTGATTCGTTCCACTCATGCCACCCTAGGAACCGTATAAACTGGTGTTATGTTCCTTGATTATGCGTTCCTAACACGGTTGGGGTTTATGGGCCCCCCTTGATAACCCGCTTAGCGCTAAAACTCTTCCAGCAAGTCCCAACATTGGTTTTACATTTGCCTAATAACTAAAACTTGCATAGGGAGTTATAAACCATTTTCTTAATCAACAACCCCGGGCCAGTGCTCCACATGAGTGTTGGTCCAAAATTGGGAGCCCGCGGGGCCACCTTGCGGAAACCCGAGGGCTGGTAAAAACCCGTAGCTTCACCCATCTGGTCGTGGCCTGAGACGAGATACACACTGCTACTATCAGGGTGTCGGCACGCCGGGAGGATTTGCTGGATTAGGTTTACCTTAGTCGGAATATCTTGAGCACGGGATTCCGAGAATACTCGGGTCTTCCCACCTTGGAGTTGTGACTCCGCAGATCGTGAGCTTGTAATGGGCTAAGTTGGGACACCCCTGCAGGATTTTGAACTTTCGAAAGTCGTGCCCGCGGTTATGTGGCAGATGGGAATTTGTTAATATCCGGTTGTAGAAAACTTGGCACCATGTTCAGAACACACTACCAGCGTGAGTAACCGTGACGGTCATTTTCCGAAAGGGGTTCGGGAAGTGAACACGGTGGGGTTATGATTGAAGTGCTTAGATAGGATCACTTCGTGATCACCTTGACGCTCGTGGCACTTCTCTTCTCTCTCTAAACACGTAAGTTAGTGCTAGTGCAGCTGCAACCTTTATCTTTCTTCAGCCTTGTTCCACACCCAAGGCTTAGATAGTTTTGCTACCCGGGAACGGGATTGCTGAGTCCTCCGTGGCTCACAGATTCTACACAACACCAGATGCAGGTACTATGGTGGACTACACAGGTGACGGCACCGAGCTGTTCTGGGAGTTCGATGAAGAACGTAGTCGATAATATGTGCGCTATCCCGATGATCAGTAGTGGCTTCTACTAGGGGCGATTCGGACCTTGTGGCTTTAATTATTTGGTATCTTTCATTTGGATCTTCGTCCGTAGTTGGACTGTGATGTTATTTGGATGATGATTTGCTTATGTAATGAATTGTGTGACGTGGCGAGTGTAAGCCAACTATCCTTTTGCAATTTTATCCCTATTTTTACATGAGTCGTGCAAAGATACCATACTTGAGATCATTCTAGTATGGGCTTATACCTTTAAGTCGTGCCTCGACACGTAGGAGGTATAATTCCATACTGGGCATTACATGCTCTGCCTTCACTCTTCTGCAGATATCACATTCATTCACGAATTGGGCAATCTCCCTTTTCATGCGAGTCCACCAATATGATTGCTTGAGGTCTTGGTACATCTTGGAACTTCCTGGATGTATCAAGAGGAGGGAGTCATGTGCTTCATTCATTATGAGCTTCCTGAGATCACCCTTGGGAACCACAATCCTGTCCTCAAAGAACATGGTGTCTTTCTCATCAATGTGATAGCACTTGTACTTGGGAGTACCCTTAGCAATACCATGTTTCACTTTCTACACCATAGCATCACTGAGTTGGGCCTCACGGATTTGATCTTCCAAGGTAGGAGCAACTTGAAGGTTTTCAAGAAAGCCTTGCGGAACGACTTGGAGGTTGAGCTGCCTGAATGATTCACAAAGTTTAGGCTAGAACGGTTTGAGAAGGAGACTGTTGCAATACACATTTCTGCTCAAGGCATCTGCAATGACATTGGCCTTGCCAGGAGTATACTCAATGCTTTGGATCGTACTCTTGAATCATCTCAACCCAATGAGTCTGGCGAAGGTTAAGGTTTGGCTGAGTGAAGATGTACTTCAAGCTCTTGTGATCGGTGAAGATGTCCACTTTTCTGCCCAACAGAAGGTGTCTCCACGTGATCAAGGCATGTACAACTGCTGCTAGCTCAAGATCATGTGTGGGGTGATTCTTCTCATTTGGTTTCAGCTGATGTGAAGTGTATGCCACATTCTTCTTGTCTTGCATGAGAAAACCACCAAGACCTTGCAATGAAGCATCACAAAAGACTTCATAAGGCTTGGACTCATCCGGAGGAGTAAGAACCGGAGCAGAAATGAGCTTCTCTTTGAGTGTTTGAATGCCACATCACAATCAGGAGTCCAGGAGTACTTGACATTCTTCTGGAGCAAGTTGGAAAGAGGCTTGGCAATCTTGGAGAAGTTCTCAACGAACCTTCTGCAATAGCTAGCGAGACCAAGGAAGCTTCGGAGTTGCTTGACATGCTGCGGAGGTTCCCAGTTGACAATAGCTTCAACCTTCTCGGGGTTCACAGAAATGCCCTCGGCAGAGATAATATGGCCAAGATAGAGGACTTTATCCAGCAAGAATTCACATTTGGAGAACTTTGCATAGAACTTGTGTTCACGGAGCCTGTCAAGGACCAAACGGAGGTGCTTGGCATGGTCTTGTTCATTCTTGGAGAATACCAAAATATTATCCAGATAGACGAGAACAAATTCATTGGTCTAGGGGTTGAATATGAAGTGCATCATCCGCGAGAAAGTGGGTGGAGCATTTGCAAGGCCAAAAGACATGACCATGTATTCATAAGAGCCAAAACTCGTTCTGATTGCGGTCTTAGGAATATCCTCTTCACGGATACGAATCTGATGGTAGCCCATCCGCAGATCGAGCTTCGAGAACACCTTTGCTCCTTTGAGCTGCTCAAACTATTCATTGATATTGGGGAGTGGATACTTATTCTTTATTGTCTTCTTGTTCAATGGCCGGTAATCAACGCAAAGGCGTTCCATGCCATCCTTCTTCTTGACAAATAGAACACCACAGCGCCAAGGAGAAGTACTAGGCCTGATTAGACCCATATGTTCTTGCTCATCGAGTTGTTTCTTCAGCTCCTTCAACTCATCTGGAGAAAGCTTGTACGAACGCCGACATGCTGCCTCGGTACCGGGCTCAAGTTCAATGACGAATTCAACTTGACGATGGAGAGGCATGCCTGGAAGCTCTTCAGGGAAAACATCCTCATATTCACGAACCACTGGAATCTAAGAAATGGCATTAATCTCGCCCTTTTCATTGAGAGAGAATAGCATGATTGTGTTATCTCGAGAGGCGAAGATAATCACGTCTTCGTCAGGATGAGTAAGCTTGACTTCCTTATTTGCACAATCAATGTTTGCATCATGCTTGGAGAGCCAGTCCATCCCAAGAATAAGATCAATGTCGGAGTTACCGAGAATAACCAGAGAAACCAGAAAACTGTAATCACCCATGTGAATAGATATGTCCGGAGCATACAAGCTAGAATGCATTTGTTTTCCCAGAGAAGTAATTGATAACTCCCTTGGTAAAGCCACTGTGCCCACATTGTGCTTAGATGCAAATGGACATGACATGAACGAATGTGATGCACCAGAATCAGACAAAACTTTAGCAGGTTTAAGGTTAACTGGAAGATTATCAAGTATCACATCTGAAGAATTCTCTGCTTGAGCTGCATTCATTAGATTCACTATTGCAACCTTGGGATTGTGCTTGACAATAGCATTGTTGACAGGTGGAGGAGGCGGAAGGCGCCTTTGAGTACACTTGTTTGCATAGTGACCCTTGTGGCCACACTTGTTGCAAGTAACTTCTGAAAGAGGCCGATGATAAGGACCACTTGATCTTGAAGCTTGGAACTGAGGCTTGGACTGATTGCTTGGGTTGGGTGGGTGGGAGAATCCACGACCACCTGAGTGCTTGTTGTTGTTTGGAGGACGGAGCACTGGAGGAGGCGGTAGCCAAAACTTCTGCTGCTTGGCAACCACTTGAGAGGAAGAGGAGGAGTGAACAGCATCTCTGATCCTTTTTTTGGAAGCTTCACTCTTTAGCTGAGTTGCCTCTTGCTTGAGAGCCATATTGTAGAATTTGTCAAATTCGTCTGGCTCGAACAAGGTGAGAGCAAGTTGGAGTTCATCTTTCAGACCACCTCGGAACTGATAAATCTTGCTCTTGGCATCGGGGATGTCTTGCTTCGCATAACGGGCAAGATTCTAGAACTTGACATTGTATTGATAGGCGGACATGGTACCTTGCTTCAGGTTGCGGAATTGCTCACGCATGCCTTCAATGACACTGGTTGGAATGTGGTGAGAGCGGAAATCTTTGCAGAAGTCAGTCCACGAGATCTCACGATCACCTCTGGAATCTTTGTACAGTTGCCACCAATCAGCAGCTTGATCTTTGAGTTGGAAAGTGGCAAACTTGACATAATCCTCGGGCCTCACATTACTGCATTCAAAGTGCTTTTTGATGTCTGTGATCCAATCTTCAGCATCCAGCGGGTCCACACAGTAACTAAAAGACTTCAGTTGGTTTGCCAGGAATTGGTTCAGTGTCGCAAAGTGAGGTTGATTGAACAGATTGCCTTGGCCTTGGTTCCCATGATTGCCTTGATTTGCTTGGTTGGCTTGAAAGTTCTGCATCATTTGCATGAGCATCTGGGTGTTCTGGTTGGTCGCTTGCATAATTGCTCTCCATGCCTCAGACGGAGGAGGAGGGAAGGAGGACGTTCAGGAGGACGCTCTTCTTCGCCCTCTTGGTTAGGGTTGGGAACCTTCTTAGGAGCCATCCTGAATATGATGACAACCATTAGCCAACGATGCAAAATAGATAAGCTGAATCAACGGCTAGATATTTGCAACATAAGTCTTCACAATAAACATTCGAACAAAATGAACGAATGAATTCCACAGTTTAATGGTACAACAATCTTCTCGAGAAGCCACTTGGGGGAACAAAAGGTAAATAAAAACAACAAGGTGCAGATGGAACAAATACATGATAGAAGCTTCGTCCGACATGTCCGTGCTGAATGCCCCATGGAACGTGTTACAAAGGGTGTTGCAATCCCCGGATCAGCATAGCCAAGGACCCTTTAAGATGCAACTCCCAATTGGAACAGCGCCCATGAAACCTCTTCAATCGATGTTGAACCCCAAACCTCAAACCATGCACTCGTTGGAAGAATGCCTACGAGCTACTTGAAGAACCCACCTATTTAATTCCCAAAGGTTTCCGGTTATGCAATCTGGTGTTGGGGATGCAGGGGAAGCACCGCGCACTCAACTCTAAACCTACATCCAGCTATATCCATCCGTCAACACATAACCAGTCATCCTCGGAAACTGTTTACCTCGGACCTTCGAAACGCATCCGCTATACTAGTTGTGGCAATACTCCCGAACTATCCCACCAGTACTGGGTGACGTCGGGGTTATCTCACCACTAACCGCATAGAAGAGTTTTTGATGTCGGTCGTCTTAAGTATTCTAGAACCACTGCGATGCATTTGTGACGACAACACCTCGGAGCTCAACTCCCCGGGACACTGCCACAACCCCTAAATGACAGGAGGCATCGAGAACAATGTTCTCGTCACAAAGATATCCGAACAATCCAAACAATACTCGCGTGATCCTAAAAAAATAGTGAATTTTTTAGAGTAGAGGAGATAGAACAACGTCAGGAGTCCTCACTAGAGCGACGAAGGGATGAGGAGTAAAAAGAAATCCTACTCTCTGATATATATATATAGGACCCAAAACATTTTTTTTGTGTGTGCCTACACTCAACCGTCAACGATTCGATCAATCAAGGGGCTCCTAGGTCGGAGAAGGCTCTGAATACCAACTTGTAATGCCCATTATGCGGCTATGTCCCCCACGTGTCGAGGCATGACTTAAGGACATAAACGCATACTAGAATGATCTCAATATGGTATCTTTGCAAAACTCATGTAAAATTCAGGGATGAAAGTGTAAAATGATAGTTGGCTTACACTCGCCACGTCACACAATGAAATACAATAGCATACATCATCCAAATAACATCAGAGTCCGACAACGGATGAAATCCAAATGAAAAGATACCATAAATAACACAAGCCTGGATCCTCCTAGTAAGAACCACTACTGATCGTTGGGATAAGACACATAGTAACGTCCACGCTCTTCATCAAACTCCCGGTACAGCTCTGAACCATCTCCTGCATAGTTCTCAACGGTACCTGCATCTGGTGTGTGTTGAATCTGTGAGCCACAGAGGACTCAGCAATCTCGTTCCCGGGTATCAAAACTACGAAAGCCTTAGGTGTGGAAAAGGCTATAAACATGGGTTGCAGCAAGCACTAAGCACTAGCTTACGTGTTTAGGGCGAGAAGAGAACAAGTGCCAACGATCGCCAAGTTGATCAAGAAGTGATCCTAGCTACTCACAATCAAACATAACCCAACCGTGTTCACTTCCCGATACCCTTCGGAAAGAGACCATCACGGTTACTCACGCAGGTAGTGTATTCATGAATAAGGTGTCAAGTTATCTACATCCGGATATTAACAAATTCCCATGTGCCACATAACCGCGGGCACAGCTTTCGAAAGATCAAACCCTACAGGGGTGTCCCAACTTAGCCCATCACAAGCTCACGATCTGCGGAGTCTCAACTCCAAAGTGGGAAGACCCGAGTATTCTCGGAATCCCGTGCTCAAGATATTTCGACAAAGGTAAAACTAATCTAGCAAGACCTCCCAGCGTGCCGACACCCTGATAGTAGCCGCGCGTATCTCGTCTCAGGCCACGACCGGATGGGCGATTCTACAGGTTACACCAGATACCTCGGGTTTCCCCAAGGCGGCCCCGTAGAACCCCCAGTTTGGACCAACACTCATGAGGAGCACTGGCCCGAGTTGTTAATTAAGACCTCGGGTTTGCAACGCCCTATGCAAGTTTTAGTTATTAGGCAAATGTAAAACCAATGTTGGGCCTTGCTGGAAAAGCTTTAGCACAGAGCGAATTATCAAGGGGGGCCCATAAACCCCAACCATGTTAGGAAGCAAAATCAAGGAACATAACACCGGTTTATCAGTTCCTAGGGTGGCCTGAGTGGAACAAAACACCAAGCAGAAAGGCGTAGCCTTCCACCCATTACCAATATATAGGTGAATTAGTTTAACAGATTATATATTATGATATCCCAACAACAACTTCATCACGGACCAATCTTCAAAACTTCACCTGCAACTAACAACGCTATAAGAGGGTCTAGCGATGCGTACTTAGCCAAACAACGGTTTGCTAGGGAGGTGGTTAGAAAGTTTCATGGCAACAATAGGAGGGCTGACAAACAGGAATAGGCATCGAGGCAATATCTAAAGAGAGAGACATCTAGCATAGGCGAAGATAGTAGTGATATCGGGAAATGGTCATCTTGCATGTTGATTCCATGGAGGGATCGTAACCTTGCTCCTCAAACTCAGCCTCTGTAGGAACCTCGAACTCTGAATCTTCACCAGGCTCTAACCAACACAACAATGCAACACCGGAACAACAATCAATCAGCATGCAATGCTCAAACACATGATGCATGAATATGATGCATATGGACATGGTAGGACATGATGCATCTCCAAGTGACACAAAGAGTGCACAAGCATCATAGCAAACAAGATCACAACACATGTATGAACATAAGGAAAAGAAGAAAACTAACATGTTCACAAGGTTATGTAGATTATTTGAACAAGCACCCAACAAGTTTAAAAGAGTTGATTAACATGGCAAGGGTGCAACTAGGTCTACAGCAACATGCTAGCATTTTTAAATGGGCCGGAAAGGACAAACAACAATTTCCAGAAACTCCCATATTCATTTAAATGCATTTGGGACAGAACTGAGAAACTCATATTTTAAGGTTGTTAAACATGCAAAACAACAGCACGACATTATTCTACACATTTTTCCACCCCAAATGCATATAAAGTTTGTTAAATTTGGAGTTGTAGATATTTAGTTATGATTTTTACAAGTTTAAGCACATTTTAAATACAAAATAATTCAAACAGCGTTTTAAATGTTTTAAACATGGCAACAAACAGCATATAAATATTCTACATGAAAAACTAAGCAGTTTTCATATATAACTCATTTTCATCATATGCATAATTTAAAATATATTAATTATGCAAAGTTAATGCAGAAAAAGAAAAAGAAAAAGAAAACAGAAAAAGAAAAACTGACGCAAAAACAAAACTGACTCGGTCTAGCTCTAGCCAGAGGCACTGACGGGTGGACCCAGGGGTAACCAACGTGGCATGAGTGGGTGAGCGAGTGGGTGGAGCAGCATAGAGAGAATGACAGGTGGGGCCTGCCTGTCAGACTCACAGGAGGCAAAAATTGGGGGGAATAATCTCACTGCCCTCGATAGGTTTCGAACCTAGGACCTCTCCATTTACTGACGAAGAGCCAAGCCACTAGGCTAGGCAAGTGTTCTTGATAGAATACAGACAAACTGCCTTAAGAGATAACTGAAGAAGCCAGCAGCAGGGGAAAACAGGGGCTCGTCGGAGCTGCTCTGGCGACCTAAACTGACGGCGGAGGGGTGCGGGCTGTTCCTGGGGGAACTCTGCATCCATGCCACGCACTTGCAGCTCCTAGCAACAACTACAACGCCGGCGGCAAGCTCAAAACAGAACGGCGGCGGCGAACCTCGACGAGATGCTATAGAGGCCTAAACGGAGCGGTGACTGCTCTGGTAGCATCTACGCGACAAGGCAACAAAAAAAGGGGAGAAGATGAACATTATTGGAATAGGCTAGGATACTTGCAAAATTACTTAAAGAAGGAAGAAAAAGGAGGAAAAGAAGAGGTGAAGAAGAAGGAGGGGGTCTAGGGTTTAAGCAAGGGCATGGCTCGGCACCACCATCACACCACAATGATCAAGGTGAATCACATCACAACTAAAGACAAGTAAAATGAAGCTAAGATGAATATGATGCCATGTTGATGATGAAGCAATGCATGGATGCATAAGAAAAATAAAATGACAATGCAAAACAAAATAAAGCTTAAATGACAAGAACCCCCAAGGAAAGGACAAGGATCAAAATGAGAATTGCTTTATTGACATAATTGGAAAGTATCACATATGGGGTGTTCCATGATCTACTTGACACTCGATCGTTCCCCTTGTGTCTTCATGCATCTTTCTGAGATAAGTTGCTCGTGCACTTGCATCCATGTTGATGCGCTCTTGAAGAGGTAGAGGAAGAATGTCCAATGGTGACAATGGGTTAAAGCCGTAGACGACCTCGAAGGGGGACTTGCCGGTAGTTGGGTGTCATGCGCGATTGTAGGCGTACTCGGCGATGGGCAAGCATTGCTCCCATTCCTTGATGTTCTTCTTGATCAACACCCGAAGTAGAGTGGATAGCATGCGGTTCGTCACCTCCATTTGGCCGTCGGTTTGTGGACGGTATGACGAAGAGAATATGATCTTGATCCCAAGCTTGATACAAAGTGTCTTCCAAAAGTAGCTTAGGAACTTGACGTCACGGTCCGGAACGATTGTCTTGGGCACTCCATGTAGGTGCAAGATTTCCCTACAAAAGATATGAGCAATATGTGAAACATCGTCTATCTTGTTGCATGGAATGAAATGAGCCATTTTTGAAAATCGGTCCACAACAACAAAGACAAAATCCTTTCTTGTGTTCTAGGCAACCCAAGTACAAAGTCCATGCTAATGTCTTCCCAAGGTTGATATGGTATAGGGAGAGGCATATAAAGACCGTGAGAGTTTGCTTTTGACTTAGCTTTGCAGCATGTAGAGCACCAGTTGGTGAAGCGTGAAACGTAGCGGAACATCTTGGGCCAATAGTAATTATTCAAGAGTGTCGCGAAAGTCTTGTTGCGTCCGAAATGTCCCATGAGTCCTCCTCCATGAGATTCCTGCAAAAGGAGCAAACGAAGAGACGACTCGGGAATGCAAAGTTTGTTAGCTCTCATAAGATAACCATCCTTGATATAATATCGTTCCCAAGTATGTGTCACGCATTTGGCATAAGGATTTGCAAAGAAAGGATCATGCTCATATAATTATTATATGTGCTCAAAGCCAATAATATTCAACTCTAGTTGGGTAACAAGCATGCATTTGCTGGAAAGCGCATCTGCCACAACGTTTTCCTTTCCTTTGATATATTTTATGACGTAGGGAAAAGACTCTATGAACTCGCTCCAGTTAGCATGACGCTTGTTCAACTTAGTTTGACCCTTAAGATGCTTGATCGTCTCATGGTCCGTGTGAAGAATGGATTCATGAGGACAGAGATAGTGTTCCCACACATGCAAAACTCGCACTAAGGCATATAATTCTTTATCATAGATGGGGTAGCTAAGTTGAGCGCCGAAAAGTTTCTCACAAAAATACGCAATTGGGCGCTTTTCTTGCATGAGCACGCCTCCTATGCCGGTACCACTAGCGTCACAATGAATCTCGAAAGGTTTGTCAAAGTTGGGTAGGGCAAGTAAGGGTGCGTAAGTAAGCAAATTTTTTAGCTCGTTGAACGCGGTGTCTTGCAAGGTACCCCAAACAAATGTTGCGTTCTTTTTACTCAAAGTGTGCAAGGGAGAAGCAATTGTGCTAAAGTCCTTGACAAAGCATCAATAGAAACTGGCTAAACCAAGAAATCTACATACTTGTTGGAGATTCATTGGTTGTGGCCAAGTTTTAATTGCTTCAATTTAAGTTTCATCAACATGAACACCTTGTGAAGAAACGACAAATCCTAGGAAAACAACCTTATCAACACCAAAAGTGCATTTTTTTCATATTAGCGTAGAGGCGTTCTTTCCGAAGTGTTTGCAAAACCATGCGAATGTGAGTGATATGGTCCTCAAGCAACTTGCTAAAAACTAGGATGTCGTCAAAGTAAACCACTACAAAGACGTCGATATAAGGTCGAAGAACGAAATGCATGAGACGCATGAATGAGCCGGGTGCTTCCGATAAGCCCATCGTCATGGCAACCACTCATATAACCCAAACTTGGTTTTGAAAGTTGTTTTCCACTCATCACCCTCGTGAATGCGAATTTGGTAATAGCCACTTTTAAGATCGATTTTTTAAAAGATGGTAGCACCACATAATTCATCAAGAATGTCATCTAGGCGTGGAATAGGGTGATGGTATCTAACGGTCATAGCATTTATCGGACGACAATCGGAGCACATGCAAAAACTTCCATCTTTCTTACGCACGAGAATAACTAGAACGGCACAAGGGCTTAAGCTTTCACGTACATGACCTTTGTCGATGAGTTGTTGTACTTGTCGTTGTATTTCCTTGGTTTCCTCGGGGTTGAAGCGGTAAGTTGCCTTGTTCGGAAGTGGTGCGCCGGGTATGAGGTCGATGCGCTGTTCGATGTCGCAAAGTGGAGGTAGACCCGGTGGTAGCTCATCGGGGAAGACGTCCGAGAATTCCTGCAACAATTGAGACAACACTAAAGGTAGATGGTAAGAGTTGTTAGTTTGAACCACTTCATCTTTGCACACAAGGACATAGTGAATGACACTAGTTGGGTTCTCACACACTTCTCTCATATCTCTTTTGGTGGCTAGTAGCACTAAGTCACTCTTATCTCTCAAGGTGGGTGTACTCGAATTTGGCTTTGGGCGCTCACTCTCTTTATGGTGGTTCCCTCTCTCACTAGTCTCTCCATGATGTGTCGAAGCTTGCTTGTCGGTGATCACTTGGCTTAGTGTCATAGGACGAAGAACATATTCCTTGCCCTTCATCTTGAAGCTGTATTGATTTGTCCGACCGTTGTGTAGGACACCTCGATCGTATTGCCACGATTGTCCCAAGGGAAGGTGGCACACAGACATAGGAACAACATCACACTCCAAAGTATCGATCTTGAAGGAAACTTGAACCATGTGCTCGACTTGGATCGTGCCGGAGTCGCTAAGCCATTGAACCTTGTATGGAAGCGGATGATTCTTCTTCACGAGTTGCAACTTGGAGCATAGTTCTTCACTTGCCAAAATATGACAACTTCCTCCATCGATTATAACCTTGACAGAACGTCCATTGATGCCGGCCTTGGTGTGGAAGATGTGACACCGCTGGTCTTCGTCTTGTTGGTGTTGAAGTGGCAAGACCTTGGAGACGACGAGAGCGGGACTTGAGTCATTGTCGCAAAATACTTGATTGTCTTCATGGTCATTCACTTGGTGGTGCATTGCCACATGGTCGATAGCTTTCATCTCATCTTCACTCATGGAGTCATACGTGCCATCATCGTTGAAGATCATCGTTCTCTTCTTTGTGCATTAGAAATACTTGTGTCCACGGCCACCACATGTGAAGCACTTCATAGAACTTGTCTTGACGGGATCGTCTGGTGGTGCCAAAGGAGGGGTCTTGTTCTTGTAGATGCTTGCCGGAGGACGAGTCGTGGAAGGCCATGAATGCTTGAAGCTTGACTTGTCACCGGTGCTTGGTGACGATCTAGTTGTGGTAGGAGGTGCGAAGTCGTTGGCGCTTGAGTGTAAGAGCAAGTTTTTGGATGAGTACTTGGTGTACTTGACGTCTTATTGTACTTGTCGTTCTACTTTGGTTTCTTGATGAACTAGCTCGAGGAGATTTGAGTATGGTTGGAAATCTGCAATCTTTCGTATTTGGTGGGAGAGGCCGTTCAAGAAGCGTGTCATAGTTTGCTCATCATTTTCCTTGACATTGGCTCATATCATGGCAATCTCCATCTCCTGATAGTATTTCCCACCGTCTTCGTGCCTTGCTTGAGGAGTTGGAGCTTCTTGAAGAGATCTCGAGTGTAGTATGTAGGCACAAAGTGGGCTTGCATGACATCTTTCATTTGTGTCCAAGTCGTGATAGGAGGCTCAACCTTCTCACGTCTCTTTTTCACCACTTGCTCCCACCAAATGAGAACGTAGTCTTGAAACTCAAGAGATGCCATGGCAATCTTCTTTTGCTCTTCATAGTTGTGGAGATGGAATATCTTGTCCCTTTCAATGCCCATGAGAGATACTCCTCGGGGTCGTTGCTTCCTGAGAACTTGGGCATGTTGAACTTGAGCTTGTCGTAGCGTAGTTCTTCATCATAGTGCCGGTGGTGACGTCGCTCTTTGCGTGGAACGTGTTCTTCGTCATGATGACGGTCTTGGCAAGGATAAGGGCATGGCATGTGTGCCCAATTTCGCTGTTCTTGATGTTCTTCGCGATGTGTCGTTTCTTCTTGTCGAGCTTGGCGAAATGCTTCCTCTTGTTCACGGACTTGTCGGTTGCGCGCGGCAACGGCTCTTGAGGATTCACGGAGTGCGTCTTGTGCCGCTTCAGCTTGAGCTTCATGGCTTTATTGCTCTTGTTGGTTCATGTCACCGTCTCGAGAGGCTTGAGGTGGACGATGTGATAGATGATGATCATGGTCCCTTGCTTCTCGATCTTGGTGTCGCACTTGCTCACGTGCTCGAACTCGGTATTGTAGTCCATTGCCATGGAACAGGTTTTCTTGCGCTGGGCGGTCTTGAGTGTCGTCACGTCAAGGAGAACTTGAGTTGGAAGACGAGTGTGACGATGAAGGGCGACTTAAGTGGCGCCGTCTTGGTAAAGAGGTTGATGAAGACGAGCGGCGCGCAATCAAGTGGCAGAAGTCGTCCATTTGTTTGGAGAGCTTGTCGTCCAAGTAGTCTCGTCGTCTTGCCTGCGATTGACGTAAGTCGTTGGCGACTTATTCGATGCGATCGCCCAAAGCTTCACTCTCTTGATGTAGGGCTCATTGGGCGATGAAGAAATGCTTCTTGGTGACGTAGTCGCGGTCGACATCTTGCTCTTCAAAGAGAGGGTTCGCCAAAGAAGAAGGCCTATCCATCATGTGGAGGTGGTAGTGAGTAGGAAAATGAGAAGAACAATACCAAAGTTACCTTTTCTAAAGATTGTGGATGTATCAAGTATGATCCCACGTGATGCTATAATAGTAGAATTGGTACCGGGTTTTGTTGTCTCACACCTGCACACAAAAGGCTTTTCGAGGATCTCGGTTAGGATGTGACACAGATAATTCAAGCAAATGATTGTCAAGATGTTGAAAAAGTTGAAAATATGCACAAATCGCAAGTAAGACAAATAGATCAAACCCGACGAGCTCACTAGGAACACACACACGGAAGATAGATGGGATCCGCACAACCAAGGGGTGAGCTCAATATAGAATCGTGGGAAAGCTCTTATTGCACGGATACTAGAGAGACACTGTCTCGATTGCACTAATGGGCTAGATACGCTCGTGCACCAACCTAATAGAGAAACGAGTCGTCTCACTATCCCAAATATGCTTAAGTAGATATGAACCTTGATGATGAACTATGTGAATGATATGCAAAAGTCTCAATGCTTTGCGTACAAGCTCTTGCTTCTTTTCTCTTTTGCTTAAGAGCTTCTTTTTCTTTTCCCCTTTTTTTGACTATGCCACAATGCTTGATATACGAGGCACGATATGAGGTAACAAGTAGTATATGCACGGGAGAGACATAACACTAATGGTGCACTAAGGCGTGGCCCGGCAATACTCGACAAGCTAGTCTCAATGGGTAAGCTATGCAAAAGAGGCTCGAGGCTATCAAGGTAAAGGCAAGTGTAGCACAAAGGCGTCGTCGAGGTTACGGTCCTTGCTTACGCTTGGTATGAAGATGATGTTGTCGAAGATGTTGTGGAGTCCGAGTTGATGGTCGAGTGGCGGTGATGATGACGTCCAAATCGCGCCTAAGTAGCCGAAACACCTTAGGACACGAGGTAAATCGCAACCCAAAACTCAAACAACCACGAGAAATATTGCGGAAGAACACGAGAGGTGGTGGAATGAAAAAATGGGACAAAAATAGGATGGCCGAAAGTTTCTGTGAGGGTCGTGCGCACGGGGTCTATGAAGCCCGTGTGCATGGGGTCCCGTGTGCACGGGGTCCCGAGGGCCCGTGTGCACGGGGTGTGTGGGTGACGGCTGATCTTGGCCGAATTCGTGGGTAAAACCCAAAATTTGCCTAGATTAAGTCGTGGGGTCGTTGTGGGATGTGGTGGAGGGGTAGATCCAAATGCCAAAAAAGAATTTCGTGGACCAAATCAACCAATCTCACAAGATCAAACAAATTGCAAGAAAACTTTTGGGGCTATTTTTGGTGGGGATTTTCGGATTAGGATGAAAATACAACAAAAGAAACTAGAAATGGGGGGTAGGGACTCCAAGATGTGAATCAACCTTGCTCATGATACCAAGATGATATAGGGTGGAACCCTAAGTGGAGATCTTTTCACACTTGGAGGGGGAAAGAGGATGAACACCAAGAACACAAAGAGGAATTCACTCCAACAAAACCCAATTACACATCCACTAGAATAGCAAACACATAGATCCACAAGAATACATGAACAATCAAAGGAAATAAGCACTAGATAAAGGTTCTTCCCACTCCTAGAGGAGGTGGAGTCTTGATGATAGTCTTCTCCCTATGGAGGTCTTGAAATCCACAAGGATTCTTCCCTAGATGGGGTCTTGATCCACAAGAGGGAAGGAGCAAAGCTCACAATATCTCACATATACTTTGCTAAGTCTAAATGGAACCCTAGGTACAGAATATATAGACTAGAGGTCGAAGTGGAAGAAGAAGAGCCGAAAATGCAGGTCCATCCGTCCATCATGGGAGGCCCGTGCGCACGGGGTAAGTGGGGCCCGTGCGCACAGGGTGGCTACGGCGTCACCTCCTGTGTAGTCCATGGGCACGGGGTCTTGGGGGCCCGTGCGACGGGGCTGCCTGGGACTTTCTGTCCAACACTTGTTGGCCTTGTCCTTCCTCCTTGGTGACTTGGGGCACTTCTCCTTGGACTTGGTGATGATCCACGGCTGCTTGGTGATGATCCTCTTCGTACCTAATGAGACATAGAGCATTTTGATGAGGTAGCAACCAAGATCCACTTGTATTCATATGCAAACCAACTAGGAAGGAGTTCACCTCGGTTTGTATTGCACGTGCTCTAGCTCTTGTCATGGGTCCAAGTGGGGCTTGAAGTGTTGAAGTAGAGTCCATGGGGATGATTGCCAGATGCTCCTCAACAGATCTTCTCTGTGGAGGCCGCAGTCTCTTGAGGAGATTAACCACTAAGGATGAGCAATGCTCTAGGTTTAGATGAGCCATCACAATGCTGACCCTAATAAGAGGTAGGTGGAGGAGTATAAATAGTCTAGGGGGACGAAGGGGTACATGGGCCTCGGCCCAGGAGTAAACAGCGTGCACAGGGAGCGGACGTCCGGTGGCTCAAGAGGGACCGGACGTCCGGAAGTCCTCGGATGTCCGTTGTTTTGTTCTGTCGTGGGATTACGGGCATCCCGAGGAGGCCGGACGTCCAGTCACCGGTTGTCCGGTTGGCGTCGGTCGTCCGGAGCCTGGGATGCGTCGGACGTCCAGTGCGGGTCGGTCGTCCGGAGCCTGTAGCTCTTCGGGCAACTTCTCTTGGTTGTTGAACTTGCCGTCCTTGCCACCTTGTCCACTGGATGTAGCTAAACTATGGCCTTCATCCAAGCACCTGATCATGCATAAAGTTTCCGTCTTAGGTAGTAGCCATGTCTCGAGTGGTGAAAGTGGTATTTCAGAGAGGAGCGGGTTCACCTTATCTTCGATGGCCCTTGCACGAGCTCTTGTCATTGGTCCAAGTGGCATGTCCATGGGGATGTTTGAGGGGTGCCCCGCATCATCTTGCCCATGAGGCATGGTTCGCAAGCACCAAGTGATTGCAAAAGTCCATCAGCAAGGAGTTTCTTCATGCGCTTTACACCAATATGACCTAAACGGTAGTGCCACAAATAATTTGCACTATCATTATCAACTTTGCATCTTTTGGCTTCAATATTATGAATATGAGTATCACTACGATCGAGATTCAACAAAAATAGACCACTCATCAAGGGTGCATGACCATAAAAGATATTACTCGTATAAATAGAACGACTATTATTCTCTGATTTAAATGAATAACCATCTCGCAACAAACAAGATCCAGATATAATGTTCATGCTCAACGCTGGCACCAAGTAACAATTATTTATTTCTAAACCTAATCCCGATGGTAGATGTAGAGGTAGTGTGCCGACGACGATCACATCTACTTTGGAACCATTTCCCACGCGCATCATCACCTCGCCCTTAGCTAATCTTCGTTTAATCCATAGCCCCTGTTTCGAGTTACAAATATAAGCAACCGAACCAGTATCAAATACCCAGGTGCTACTACGAGCATTAGTAAGGTACACATCAATAACATGTATATCAAATATACCTTTGTTCACTTTTCCATCCTTCTTATCCGCCAAATACTTGGGGCAGTTCCGCTTCCAGTGTCTAGTCCCTTTGTAGTAGAAGCACTCAGTTTCAGGCTTGGCTCCAGACTTGGGTTTCTTCACGGGAGTAGCAACTGGCTTGCTATTCTTCTTGAAGTTCCCCTTCTTTCCATTGCCCTTTTTCTTCAAACTAGTGGTCTTGTTAACCATCAACACTTGATGCTCCTTTTTGATTTCTACCTCCGCAGCTTTGAGCATAGCGAAGAGCTCAAGAATTGTCTTCTACACCCCTTGCATATTATAGTTCATCACGAAGCCTTTATAGCTTGGTGGCAGTGATTGAAGAACTCTATCAATAACACTATCTTCATCAACTTTGCATCCAAGTTGATGTAGGGTGGAACCCTAAGATGGAGATCTTTCATGGATTGGAGGGGGAATCCCTCAAGAACAAGAAAAACACAAGGGGGAAACACTCAAGAACAAGTCCAATCACACATCCACTAGACTCACAAACAGATGAGATTCACAGGGTACAAGAACAATCAAAGGGAAACAAGATACATGGTAAAGTTCATCCAAAATCCAAAGGAGATGAGGTCTTGACGATCCTATGGATTTTTTCCAATGGAGGCCTTGAACTCCAATGGAGTGTCCTCTCTCTCTCAAGAAGAGGAATCCTCCAAGGGGAGGTACATGAGGTAGGCTCTAGTGTTTAGATCTATCCTTAGCTAAGTCTAAATGGGTGAGGGAGAGGAGTATATATAGGTACAAGGCATAAAGGGGGTAAGGAGGGACGAAATGGGGATACAAGGGCAAACCCAACAGCCACACGCAGGTGGCCCCGTGCGCACGGGGTAAGTGGAGCCCGTGTGCATGGGGTCTCCAGAGACCCTGACGCATGAGCCCGTGCGCACGGCCCGTGCGCACGGGGTCTTCAGGACCGCCAGCTTGGGAGGCCCGTGGGCACGGGGTCGGAGGGGCCCGTGTGCACGGGGTCGCCTGGGAGCTGCTTCCTTCTTCTTGGCACTTCCTTCTCTGCTTCCAGGCTTCCCTCTTGGATGGTGTAGATGTTCTGTTCAGTTTGGACTCCTCCTCGATGAATGTGTAGCTTCGCTCACATCTATGTATGCATTCGAGAGAGGGGTCAAGTAGTATACCATCCTCGAAGAGAGTAAGGAGACACGCATTAAGGGTGGAGTTCACCTTAGTATGCTTGAAGTAGAGGTTGGGCATGTCTCTTAGCAATGGAACACTTGACATGGTGATGTCCGTAGGATACTCCGTATCATTCCCTCCCCCTTGGGAGAGATCCGACCTCGGATCGAAATCCAAATCACCATGGGAAAGAGATGTCGTCGCCTTGTATAAGTTGACGATCACCAAGCGTTCATCATCATGAAGTTTGAAATGGGCACTCTCCAATGTCGCACCATCTTGTAATTCCTTCAAAAGGAGAAAAGATAAAAAGCACTTGGAAAAACAAATGTGGTTGGCATTAGAGCAAAACCAAGCATTCAATAGGTGATTCAACCAACAAGTGTTGTCATCAAGCATAGCATATGGTGTGACAAAGAAGTGTGGCATGGCGATTAAGCATATAGGTTCAGCCCAATCAAGTACATTATGGACACCGGCATGCAAGTGTGAGGTAGAGATGCAAATATGTTTCACAAGTGAAAAGGCATCTACCTCTTGGTCATAGCAAACATGCACAAAACGCTCAATGAAAGGTCTATGGTAGGCATAAGAATTATTCACAACACGAAATAAATTTAAGTGTCTAAACACATGGGTCAAGTGCAAGACAATCCAAGCATAACGTGCACAAGGTGTAGTGAATATAGCGTGTCACTCAACATAATAGAAAGAGCAATTGTTCAACATTTGTGAGGCAAATAAGTCAAGCATGTGACAAGCAAAGGGACATGGCATATGTGAAGCGATGACATTGGTGCAACCAAGCATGTGATATGAGCAAGTAGGCAACAAGTTGGATGCAGCACACAAGGCATGTATATTATGAGGCATGAAAATGAGAAAATGGCAAGTAGAAGCAAGATCTCTAACATGTGCGCTATCAAGTGGTCCAAGATGGCCAATAAGTCTCATGGTGCAAGCAACACAAGTAGTATGATCCGCAATATCCATGCTCAAGAAAGATGTCACCTCGAAGGCGTGTACTTGGGTATCCTTCACAATACCGAAGCGCGAGAAAATTTGTTGTAGAAGTGAGTCGTGGTAGAAAGTATAAGGCTCGCTCTCAAGAGCTCGAATTGTCAACTCACGTGAAGTAGAGGTTGACATGTAGTCGAAGCATCCTACGCATGCACACAACAAAACAAAGAACGTATGTGCATGGTAGATAAACACATTATCCATCATGATGGTTCTCTTCTCTTGCACATAACCATTAGTAGCAAAAGTGCATTAATAATATGATGCAACAATGGCAATATTCATGGCACTAGGCATATGGTGCAAAGAAGGAAGGCAAACATGCTTCACAAGAAATATGTCAAAATCTCTGAATATGTGTGAGAAAGCTATGGGGGCAATCTCATTCGCAAGACGAAAAGCATTGTTGCACTCAATACATGGTAAATCATCTAGCATGAGAGATGCAACATATGGAGACATATGACAACATGGACTAGCAATCATGTGCAAAGCATGGTAATATGTGCCATCAACCGCATGAAATTGTGGGGACACCGACTTAAGAGTCGAGATCACCGAATGCACGTGTACAGTGATCCTGGAGATCAATGCTCACTGAACACACAGAAGCTCAATAACAAGAGTCTTACATCCATACATATCGTCTTACACAAATTATGACCATTATGGCCAAGTCTTACATAGATAAAGCCTCATGGGCTGAATAGCAAATAAACTCGAATAGCGGAAGTCTTCGTAGATAAGTAGAACCCATGACATCTGCCTTAACCCTACAGGCATTCTGACTGGGAAAGTGTCCTAGTTCGCATGTTTGTCTCCATAGAATTCTTCTTCAAATTCCTGCTCCTCCATGCCTGGCCAATTAAATAACCAGTGGCAAGCCAATGAGTACTTTGAATGTACTCGCAAGCAACCCATGATTTGGTTCAAGGTAACAATGCAAGTTGTACAACAATAAGCAACCTAGCTACAAGCTAGATAAGATATTCTACCATTTGTGAAACATGCATCAATGTACTTGGGTAACCTCGAGGACAGGTTACAGATATCAACATAAATAGAGTTCAATTCATTTCTGGTTCTTTCAACGAGTCAAGTCACCACCTTAACTCAATACACACACACTTTCACCAAGATTTGTAAAATTCTGGACATAGTTTAAGTAGCACCTCCCAACTGTCCATGATCGTGGACACGGCTATTCGAATAGTTTTACACTCTGCAGAGGTTGCGCACTTTACCCACATGATCCGGGAAGCTTTCGTGTCACCCATGATCCCGCGGTACCTCAAGTACTCGGGGGAAGCACCCGATCATTACCTTTCCCTAGACGACACTAACATAGGGTCCACTCGTTGGTGCACGGCCCTCGTGTATAAACAAAAGATCGTGGGACTTGCCCTTTTTACAATGTCACGCATACACAAAGGGACCAACAGTGTGTCCGGTGCCCTGTAAAAACAGTCATGGTCGCCAATCCAAGCACGACCCCGTCCCGGGAGTGACCTCAAGTCTCCCCCGTCACTAGTGATGTGGGCACCATGCTAGTATCAGCCTAAGTAATCAATAATGCCCCGTCCCATAAGGGGTAGAGTGGTTGCACATGTTTGGTTAGGACGGTAATCACACATAAATTTAATCCATTATTTTACCCACACACGAGAACTCTCTTTGGTACACCACTTCTTCCTCAAGTGGTGGCCTTAACTCAACATCACCCTCGGGCATTAGGGGCACCCGATGGGGTTTTCGAAAGGATGCAACCATGAAGGGTTCATGGTACATATGCAACATCATGTATCAACAACTAATCTTTTGACATTGCATCTATGCACATGGTAAAGATTATGAGTAGGGGTATGCACCATGTGGTGGTTCCCAACAAGTTTACCACCGTCATATATCATCATCATGCAATCGAAAAAGGGTACCGATGAACAAGAGGGGTATCATGGTCAAAGGGCTGCTTGCCTGGATTGGCTTGGTCTTCAAAGTCTTCAAATCCTTCTCCTTCTTCTTCTTCAGCAACCTCGTCGAACACGGTATCTAATCATTGCAATAAAATAACAGGAAAAATAAGACAATAATAAAAACAGAAAAATCAAAGTGCTCAGAAAAATGTCAACTTATTTTTATAAAATACTAGAAGGAAAACTAAGAGGGCAAAAATTCTTAGTTTTGGATTTGGAGTGACAGAATGGGGTAGATGGATTCTTGAACAGAGTTTTTAGTGTTCAAATTTAAATTTAAATTTGAACAGTACAGAAAAGGTTCATGAATATGTGTGAAAATTATATCATTAAATAGGTTGGAATATTACAAGATTTTAGGAACTGGAATTATTTCATTTGGATTAATATTTAGTCCAGAGAAATTTTTGCAAGATTGACAGAAAAAGAAAAAGGAAAAGGGTTCTGTGCCTGCTGGGCCAGAACAGCCGCAGCGCAGCAGGCCTAGCCAGAGAGGCGGCCCAGCGCACTGGTGCCTGCGCGCGCGCCAGGTTTTAAACCTGACGGGCGGGGCCCAGGCGTCAGCGAGAGAGAGAGGCGATGGCGAGGAGAGGCTGACAGGCGGGGCCCGCCTGTCATCCCTAACCCTGCGATAGAGGGCCGGCGAGCTCACCGGCGTCGATGCAGGGCACGGCGAGGTCGGGCGAGGGCACGGCTGGACTCAGCGTCGAGTCGCCGTTCGGGTGGAGGTCGTTGCAGTCGCTGGGGTGGCCTAGTTCGCCGGCGACGAGGTCACGCGGCGGAGGGGCTTCGGGCGTCGATGGTTCCGGCCGTTTCCGGCTGCAAAAAGAAGCGGGGAGAAAGGGGAAATGGTCAGTGAGCCGCGGCGGTTCCAGATCGAGGAAGAGGAGCGGCTGAGAGGGCATGTACCCTGAGGTCGACGGCGACCCAAGGCGGCGGAGCTCGAGCTCGATCTCAAGCTCGGGCTCGTCTGGAGAGGGGTGAGTGGTGTATGGGGATGATTAGGTGTGTGTGGAAGCGAGTGGTGACGAGAGTAGGGCGCGGGGTGTCCCTTTTATAGGCGAATAGCGGGGTGCCGTGGACCCGTGCGCCGACGAGCTCCTGCTCGTTGCCACAGGGCTCAAGAGGAGCTGGTGCCATGTCAGGGGCGTTGCTAGAAGTGGACTATGCCCAGAGTAAGGGAGTGAAGGAGCGGGGAAGCGTCAGGGTAGCGCGCGTGTGAGCGTGCTCATTGGAGCTCTCGGGCAGCCATGGTTGGCGTGCGAGCAGGGGCAGGAGAGAGAGAGGAAGAAGGGGGCCGACCAGCTGCCGTGTTGTGGACGTCAAGGCGACCTCGGGAGACTCCATCCCAATGCCCTAGGTGGTCGGGTGCCTCGGGCAGGACGCGGCTACAGTGCGGGAGCACACTGTAGCGCGCTCCAGAGCGCCCATATGGCTGGCATGGCCGTGTCCCACGCGCTCCGGACGCGGCCACCTTGTCCATTGGCTCTAGGGGGGAGTAAAGAATGTGGGAGGGGCGTTGGATGCCATGGAGGGCCACTGGAATGAGGAGGGAGGTGAGAAAGAAGAAGAATGATGTTGTCCAGAAGGGTAAATGGGGATGTTTCACCCTTCATTCATTGAGCTGAGGCCAGGGAAGAGTTACTGGAGGTGCAAGGGGACTTGGGGAAGCTGTGGTAAAAAGCCTAGCTCAAGGAGAACAAGGAAAAGGTAAAAGTGATAGTTTTGGAAAATGACCAGAAGGTGTTTGATGTGGTTTTGGGCAAGCAAATGATTTCCAATTGACATGAGACTTAACAGGATCAAATGGTATATAGAAATAGGGTGTTCCACCAAGTTTGAGCTCATTTGAAGAAACTTGCCAATGTAACTTTGGTAAACCCTAGAAATTAACATAAATTGATTTTCCAAGATTAAGTTAAGAAAATCATCCCTCCTTGATGCACCACTTGGTGTAGTGTCATCATTTGGGTTTGTGAGTATGTCCACAAAAGTTGAGGTCACACGTAAAAAGTTGGTAATGTAAAGTTGTTCAAATTTGAATCTGAACAAAATTGGTTTTGGGATACTCTGATCAAGTTACCCTTCTCCAAAACTTGTGCCATTTGGTCTAGATGTATCAATAGACCATTTTAGCATGTGCACCAAGTTTGAGAGCATTTGGACAACTTTGGCAATGTAAAGTTGCTCAAACTTCAAAAATGGACAGAATGGTTTTGAGGGGTTTTGATGATGATTTCTTGCTCCCCAAGGCATGGTGCATGGCAATATCATCAAATATGTCATATCTGACATGATAGAATTTCCGTGGAATTTTTAGAGAATATTTCCTTGTAAATATTTCAAAAGCTTGAAATATCTAGAAAGGGTTTCTGGGGGATTTGCCCAATATTTTGAACATGACCAAGTGTTGAAACTCTTACATATGGACAATATATGTCCTAAGAGTCTCTCTGAATTTTGGCAAATATTTTTGAAATAGTTAAATAATTTTTACCTATTAAAGACCATTTCTGGCCTTAAGAAAAAGCCTTTAAATAAAATAGGAAAATAACTTTTAAAATTATACTTTTGTGGTTTTTGGGAGTCCTATACCTAATAGGATTCAAACATACCTTTCAAAGATTTTTATCTCCCTAAATCAAGTACTTGCAGTGCAAGTCTCAATTCAGGGGTTTTTGGAAAACTAATTTTTGAAAATACTATTTGGCCAAAATATTTTTATATGAAAATACTATATTGCACTATACACATGGTATGAACATTTGGCAGAAATTTGGAGCAAAGGGATGAAGTATATAAGATGGAGTAGTTGACTTTAAAGAGCACTTGAAAATCACAGAGAGAAAAACTTAATTCCAAATAAAAGCCAAATGATGCCAAAAAAGTTTGTTGGTCCCAATTTTCATGCTTTATTAATGCAATAACCATGTTTCAAAATGCAGGGTGTGACAGAAATGAACAAGTATGAGTCATCGGTGATGCAACAATCAAGGCAAGCATATCAAATATGTCATGCAAACTAGTGGTGTGAAGATGCAACACACTAGAGGAAATCATGGCAATCATGTCATGTGGGCAAACAATATGCATAGGCAATGCACATGACATATCGCAAGCAAGACAAGTAATGGGGCAAGCATCAATATCATCATAGGCATGGGATACAAAGCAAACATGGAAATAACAAGCAATATCTCCACCAAGTTTGCAAATACACATATAAGTACTAGAATCATGGATCATGTGTAATGCAAAGCATGGGTCACAAATGCATGGCAAAGGCATCGGGATAAGCATATCATGCAAAGTGAACATGGAAATATGGGTAAATGATATATAATGGACAAGAAGCCATAACCATGTGAGGGTCATGTAGAAGAATTGCGCGTAGTCTTTGCACGGAGGAAATGGTTGGAAAGACAGTCCACGGAATCCCAAGTCATCGTTGCTCTCTAGGGATCTTTTCATCAACTCGTGCTCTTGCGAGGTTGACGAGTATGGATGGGTACCTACACAAAAGAGACACAAGCCAAAGAAAGTGTGTGTGTGGTAAATGTACACATCATCCCTCATGATGTGTATGTGCACGTGTGAGTTAGCACAAGACACGTCATGCTCAAAGAAATTTGATACATGGTACAAGAACATGTCATCCATCAGGAAAGAATAGTCATTAAGTATAACACGATGGGGACACAAATTATAGCAAGTGCGTGGCACAGCAATAGCATTTCGATTCATGGGGAGCATATTGTGCACACAAGTATAGGGATCGTGCAATGGATGGGACGGATCAAAATCTCCTAACATGTATGAGGAAACTATGGGGGTCTCCTCATGAGCAATAGTGGAAGCATAATATGCAGAAGTGGAACAACATCCAAAACAATGCAGATCCGAAACTAGGAGGTCATGGCATGCCATATGAGAAAATTGATGCAAAGGAAGCATATCAATATCATCACAAGAAAAAACAAATGCCAATAACCATGGGTTTGTCATCTATGCCATATGTGCAAATTGGGTTTATTTTAATGGCATATGCATAGTTGCTATGATGAGTTTGTAATTTGCAATATGGGATATCTCACTCATAGCATATGACAAGTCAAGCGAATTATCAAACATGATGTGACCTAAAGAATTATCACAAGGGATCCTATGCAACATGGCATCACAACTAATAGACTCCACATGACAATCATCATACTCATCATAAATGGGTAATACATCATATGAGGTAGTCGAACTAGCATGAAGCATGGCAACAGGTGGATCAACATCATGCAAGCAATCAATATCAAGAATTTCCACTAGTGGGACTAGAGCATCACCTTCACCTATGTTACCTTTCTCATTCCACTCATGTGGTGTAGGTGAGGTGGCAAAGACCAAATCAAGTTCATCATCTTCATCTTGATGGGACCATGTGGGGGTGCATCATAGTCCACCATGGACATCGTCTTGTCCAAAAGAAGGACGAAGTCGTCAATGATCTGGGCGTCATTGTATATTGGACCTAGCACCAAGTGAGAAGACACAATAGAGGTAGAGGTCAAGTTGTTAGAAGTGAAAATGTCCTCACAAGCCCAATCAACTATCTCACTCTCTCCATGTTGTGGTGGCTCACTCACTCCCTCAAGGTAGGTGCACTCAAAGTCAAATATGGTGGAGTCACTCATCTCACTCAAGTGGTGGTGGTGGTGGTGGCTCTCCTCACATGAGAAATGGGGCAACTCATCATATATGGATGGGGCTAGTGGTGATCTCACTCTCACTCTCAATATGGTGGCATAAGTCTCTCAACTCATCACCATACGCCTCCTTGGTCGAAGGGAAAATCCCATGCTCAACTGTCTCATAGTCGTCGTCGTGGATGAAGGCCAAAGATGGCACATCATCTCTCTCGTCCATGACCGAAGGGAAAATCCCATGCTCGATCATCTCGATGGTATTAGCCTCATGCTCGCCATCTTGGAGCGTGGTCATCGCGAAGGATACTTGGGGTCGAGTAGACTTGGCCTTCATGAGTTCTTGTTGCGCATTGAGAGAACCAATGTACATGTCATCGAGGGACTCGTAGTTGTTGTTGAAGATAGTCTCGGCGATGTCATTGTTCAATCCCATCGAGAAGTAGAACTTCATCCAAATGGGGTTTTCCACGCCAGCTCGTCGCAAGGCTTTCTTCATGTCCTTGAAGTACTCATCGAGGGACTTGGATCCTTGTATGGTGTTTTCCAATTGGCATTGAAGATGTTCCATGTAGGTGGAAGGCACAAATTCTCGCCTCATCGCTTTCTTCATCGTGGGCCACGTCATGGTGAAGCTTGTCGAAGGTCTATGAAGCCACCTTGTCGACGCATAGTCATGGAAGGTACTCGTGGCGCACTTCACTTGATCTTCGGAGGGGACTTGGTGTCTCTTGAGGTAGTCCTCCATCTTGCGCTCCCACTCGAGGTACTCTTCAGGGTCATGAGTCCCAAAATATGGAATCTCGTCGGTGTTGGCAAAGTCGTAGTAGCTCGTGGAAGTCGCGGACTTGAGCTCATGGAGTAGGCTAACATGTCGTACATCCAAAGGCGAAGATGCCTTGAAGTCACTTGGCGAAGAAGCCAACATAGTCGAAGAAGCCGTAGTCTTGTCGTTGATGTCTCGGCTCTGTATAGCCTGTGTGCACGGTGTTGTAGAAGGTCGTGTGCGCGGGGGTCGAAGACCCCCATGCACGGGGTTGGCAGAGAAGCCAACTCTCGTCCGGAAGCTTGCTCTTCCGTTCTTGTGGTACATCCTTGATGAACATGAGCGTCTTGGTCTTGTCGGTGTCGATGTCGGGGTGTACTTGCCGGAGATGGTAGCTCAGTGATACGTCTCCAACGTATCTATAATTTTTGATTGTTCCATGCTATTATATTATCCTTCTAGGATGTTTTATGGGCTTTTATATACACTTTTATATGATTTTTGGGACTAACCTATTAACCTAGAGCCCACTGCCAGTTTCTGTTTTTTCCTTTTTTTTGAGTTTTACAGAAAAGGAATATCAAATGGAGTCCAATTGACATGCCAACTTTTCATGATTTTTTCTGGACCAAAAGAAGCCCCCGAAGTAAAAGAGTTGGGCAAGGAAAATCACGGGCTGCCCACGAGGGTGGGGGGCGCGCCCACTCCAAGTGGTGGCGCCCCCCTATCTCGTGGACAGCCCGGAGACCCCCCTGACGTGAGACCTACGCCAAAAATTCCTATAAATACTGAAACCTCCAGAAAATAACCTAGATCGGGAGTTCCGCTGCCGAAAGCCTCTGTTGCCACCAAAAACCAATCTAGGCCCCGTTCTGGCACCCTACCAGAGGGGGAATCCCTCTCCGGTGGCTATCTTCATCATCCCGGCACTCTCCATGACGAGGAGGGAGTAGTCCACCCTCGGGGCTAAGGGTATGTACCAGTAGCTATGTGTTTGATCTCTCTCTCTCGTGTTCTTGAGATGGCACGATCTTGATGTATCGTGACCTTTGCTATTATAGTTGGATCTTATTATGTTTCTCCCCCTCTACTCTCTTGTGATGAATTGAGTTTTCCCTTTGAAGTTATCTTATCGGATTGAGTCTTTAAGGATTTGAGAACACTTGATGTATGTCTTGCGTGGGATACATGTGGTGACAATGGGGTATTCTATTGATTCACTTGATGTATGTTTTGATGATCAACTTGCGATTCCCGTGACCTTGGGTATGCATAGGGGTTGGCACACGTTTTCGTCTTGACTCTTCGGTAGAAACTTTGGGGCACTCTTTGAAGTACTTTGTGTTGGTTGAATAGATGAATCTGAGATTGTGTGATGCATATCGTATAATCATGCCCATGGATACTTGAGGTGACAATGGAGTATCTAGGTGACATTAGGGTTTTGGTTGATTTGTGTCTTCAGGTGTTATTCTAGTACGAACTCTATGATAGATTGAACGGAAAGAATAGCTTCATGTTATTTTACTACGGACTAATGAATAGATCGATCAGAAAGAATAACTTTGAGGTGGTTTCGTACCCTACCATAATCTTTTCGCTTGTTCTCCGCTATTAGGGACTTTGGAGTGACTCTTTGTTGCATGTTGAGGGATAGTTATATGATCCAGTTATGTTATTATTGTTGAGAGAACTTGCACTAGTGAAAGTATGAACCCTAGGCCTTGTTTCCTATCATTGCAACACCGTTTATGCTCACTTTTATCATTAGTTACCTTGCTGTTTTTATATTTTCATATTACCAAAATCCATATCTACCATCCATATTGCACTTGTATCACCATCTCTTCGCCGAACTAGTGCACCTATACAATTTACCATTGTATTGGGTGTGTTGGGGACACAAGAGACTCTTTGTTATTTGGTTGCAGGGTCGTTTGAGAGAGACCATCTTCATCCTACGCCTCCCACAGATTGATAAACCTTAGGTCATCCACTTGAGGGAAATTTGCTACTGTCCTACAAACCTCTAGACTTGGAGGCCCAACAACGTCTACAAGAAGAAAGTTGCGTAGTAGAAATCAAGCTCTTTTCTGGCGCCGTTGCCGGGGAGGTTAGTGCTTGAAGGTATATCTTTAGATCTTGCAATCGAATCTTTTAGTTTCTTGTTTTATCACTAGTTTAGTTTATAAAAGAAAACTACAAAAAATGGAATTGAGGTTACCTCATATGCTTCATCTTTTCAATATCTTTCATGAAAATGATGGGAAGGAAAATTGTGCTCATGTGCTAGAAGAATAATTACATAGAATGCTTGGCACTAAAAACTTGAATGATGAGCATGATTGCAATATTGTTAGTGTGAATTCTTCGAATATCCATAGTACTAATGATGATTGCACTAGTCATGATGAAAATATCTCATATAAGCATGTCGATTTTTGTGGAGTGTATAGAGTTTGCAAGTACATACCAAATAGGGAAGATAGATTTTGACTAAATGGTTGCTAGAGAGTCTAGATGATTGTGCTGAAAATTTAATATGTCTTAGCCGTACTTGTGAACTCTGCAATGAACGTGGTCATTCAACTCTCCAATACAAATTGTTTCATGATCGAATCGTGTCTAAAAATTGTGATGACTTGATTTCCCTTGCATATCATAATGAACTTAGCTTGCTTTTGGGTTATGAAGAAATCAAACGTAGAACTAAGCATCTTCCAGGATTTGCCCTTGATAAACTTCTTGATTTTGATCTAGAGGAAATTTATATGTATTGTGCGGTGAATTGCATTGAAAATCCTTATATTGCCAATTACCTAAAGACAAGAAAACAAATAGGAGATGAAGATAATACTAATGAAAGGGAAGAGATTTCCCAATATCTTCCTATTATTTCTTATGATGAATCAGGTAACGAGGAGGAGCCTTCTATTCAACCAATCTCATTAATAAGGAGCTCCAAAAAGAAGATTAATCCCATACCTAATGTGAAGAAGAAAAAGAAAAGACGGAGAAGCAAAGATTAAAAGGTATCCCTCCCAAATGATGTTGCTCCTATTACTCACTGTGATGATGATAATTGCTATAATATCGGTGCTATCCATACTATTAATGATGAGAGTGATTATGCTTATGATATGCAAAGTCCCAAGCTTGGGGATGCTATGTTTGATGAGAATGACATGTTTGAGAATGTATTTGCTGCAATTAATGTTTGAACCAAGCTTGGGGAGGCTACGTTTGATGAAGATGATATTTTTAGCCCCCCAAGTTTTGATATGCAAATTTATTATGATGAAAGCATGCCTCCTACTTATGATGATTATTGTGATGACACTTATGCCATAAAATGTAGTGATGATTATATTTATCAAACTTGTCATGATTATGATTACCCTTTCTCTGAACATTACTCTTTTAATGTGGAAACAATCTATAGTATTCAAGTCTCTTATGATACTTCCACTATTCCGAATGAGAAGATTTTGCTTGTGTGGAGAGTAATAAAACTTATATGCTTGGGGATCATTACAATAATGCTTTACGTGATAGTTATATTGTTGAATTCATTCATGATGCTACTGAAAACTATTATGAGAGAGGATCATATGCTTGTAGGAATTGCAATAATATCAAGTTTCCTCTCTATGTGCTTGAAGTTTTGAAGCTATGCTTGTTTTGCTTTCTTATGCTAGTTGATTATTGTTCCCATAAGCTGTTTGCTCACAAAATCCCTATGCATAGGAAGTGGGTTAGACTTAAATGTTCTAGTCATATTCTTCATTATGCTCTCTTTATGTTTCAGTTCTTATATTTTATGTGAGCATCATCGAAATCATCATGCCTAGCTAGGGGCCTTAAACGATAGCGCTTGTTGGGAGGCAACCCAATTTTATTTTATTTCCTTTTGCTTCTGTTTAGGAATAAATATTGTATCTAGCTTCTATTTAGATGTGGTTTTGTGTTTTAGTTAGTGTTTGTGCTAAGTAGAACCTTTGGGAAGACTTGTGTGAAGTTTATGCGATCATGTTGTAAAAAACAGAAACTTTAGCGCTCACGAGATTAGCTACCATTTTTTACAGAAGAGTGATTTTAAGTTGATTCTTTTTGCAGATGATCAATAGACAAATTCCTCAGGTCTACCAATTTATTTCAGAACTTTTAGAGTTACAGAAGTATTCGAAAGTTACAGATTACTACACACTGTTCTGTTTTTGACATATTCTGTTTTTCGTGTGTTGTTTGCTTATTTTGATGAATCTATGTGTAGTGTCGGAGGGTCTGAACCATAGAGAAGTTGGAATATAGTAGATATTACACCAATATGAATTTATAATGAGTTCACAACAGTACCTAAGTGGTGTTTTTATTTTCTTATACTAACGGAGCTCACGAGTTTTCTGTTGAGTTTTGTGTTGTGAAGTTTTCAAGTTTTGGGTAAAGATTTGATGGACTATGGAATAAGGAGTGGCAAGAGCCTAAGCTTGAGGATGCCCAAGGCACCCCAAGGTAATATTCAAGGACAACCAAGAGCCTAAGCTTGGGGATGCCCCGGGAAGGCATCCCCTCTTTCGTCTTCGTCTATCGGTAACTTTACTTGATGCTATATTTTTATTCACCACATGAAATGTGTTTTGCTTGGAGCGTCATTTTGTTTTATTTTGTTTTGCTTGCTGTTTGAATAATATCCCAAGATCTGAAATTCTTAAATGTTATAGAGTCTTCACATAGTTACATAATTATTCAACTACTCGTTGATCTTCACTTATATCTTTCGGAGTAGTTTGTCATTTGCCCTAGTGCTTCACTTATATCTTTTAGAGCACGGCGGTGGTTTTATTTTGAAGAAATAGATGAACTCTCATGCTTCACTTATATTATTTTGAGAGTCTTTTAGAACAGCATGGTAATGTGCTTTGGTTATAAAACTAGTCCTAATATGATAGGCATCCAAGTTGGGTACAGTAAAAACTTTCATACAAGTGCATTGAATATTACGAGAAGTTTGATACTTGATGATTGTTTTGATATATGAGGATGGTGATATTAGAGTTATGCTAGTGGGGTAATTATGAATTTGGGAAATACTTGTGTTAAAGTTTGTGATTCCCGTAGCATGCACGTATGGTGAACCGCTATGTAACGAAGTTAGAGCATGACGTATTTATTGAGTGTCATCCTTTGTGTGGAGGTCGGGGGCGCGCGATGGTTAACTCCTACCAACCTCCCCCCTAGGAGCATGCATTGAATACTTTGCTTTGATGACTCTTTGATTTTTGCGATAAGTATATGAGTTATTTATGACTAATGTTGAGTCCATGGATTATACGCACTCTCACCCTTCCACCATTGCTAGCCTCTCTTGTACCGCGCAACTTTTGTCGGTACCTTACACCCACCATATACCTTCCTCAAAACAGCCACCATACCTACCTATCATGGCATTTCCATAGCCACTCTGAGATATATTGCCATGGAGCCTTCCACCGTTCCGTTCATATGACACGCTTCATATTGTCATATTGCCATGCATGATCATGTAGTTGACATCGTATTTGTGGCAAAGCCACCATTCACAATTCATTCATACATGTCACTCTTGATTCATTGCACATCCCGGTATACCACCGGAGGCATTCACTTAGAGTCATGTTTTGTTCTAGCTTCGAGTTGTAATCTTTGAGTTGTAAGTCAATATAAGTGTGATGATCATCATTATTAGAGCATTGCCCCAAAAAAGAAAAAAGAAAAAAAATAAAAAAAAGGAAGAAAGGCCAAAGGAAAAAAGAAAGGCCAAAAAAATAAAAAGAAAAAGAAGAAAAAAGGGACAATGCTACTATCTCTTTTCCACACTCGTGCTTCAAAGTAGCACCATGATCTTCATGATAGAGAGTCTCTTGTTTTGTCACTTTCATATACTAGTGGGAATTTTCATTATAGAACTTGGCTTGTATATTCCAACGACGGGCTTCCTCAAATGCCCTAGGTCTTTGTGAGCAAGCAAGTTGGATGCACACCCACTTAGTTTCCTTTGTTGAGATTTCATACATTTTTAGCTCTAGTGCATCCATTGCATGGCAATCCCTACTCACTCACATTGATATCTATTGATGGGCATCTCCATAGCCCATTGATATGCCTAGTCGATGTGAGACTATCTTCCTCCTTTTTGTCTTCTCCACAACCACCACTCTATTCCACCTATAGTGTTATATCCATGGCTCACGCTCATGTATTGCGTGAAAGTTGAAAGGTTTGAAAAAATTTGAGTATGAAAACAATTGCTTGGCTGAAACCGGGGTTGTGCATGATATGAATATTTTGTGTGATGAAGAGGGAGCATAGCCAGACTATATGATTTTGTAGGGATAACTTTCTTTGGCCATGTTATTTTGAGAAGACATGATTGCTTTGTTAGTATGCTTGAAGCATTATTATTCTTGTGTCAATATAGACTTTTGTCTTGAATCTTTCGGATCTGAACATTCATGCCACAATAAAGAGAATTACATTAAGAATTATGTTAGGTAGCATTCCACATCAAAAAATCTGTTTTTATCATTTACCTACTCGAGGATGAGCGGGAATTAAGCTTGGGGATGCTTGATACGTCTCCAACGTATCTATAATTTTTTATTGTTCCATGTTATTATATTATCCTTCTAGGATGTTTTATGGGATTTTATATACACTTTTATATGATTTTTGGGACTAACCTATTAACCTAGAGCCCAGTGCCAGTTTATGTTTTTCCTTGTTTTTGAGTTTTACAGAAAAGGAATATCAAATGGAGTCCAATTGACGTGCCAATTTTTGATGATTTTTTCTGGACCGAAAGAAGCCCTCGAAGTAAAAGAGTTGGGCCAGGAGAGTCACGGGCTTCCCACGAGGGTGGGAGGCGCGCCCACTCCAAGTGGTGGCGCCCCCCTATCTGGTGGACAGCCCGGAGACCCCCCCCCCTGACGTGAGACCTACGCCTAAAATTCCTATAAATACTAAAACCTCCGGAAAATAACCTAGATCGGGAGTTCCGCCGCCAAAAGCCTCTGTTGCCACCAAAAACCAATCTAGACCCCGTTCCGGCACCCTGCCGAAGGGGGAATCCCTCTCCGGTGGCTATATTAATCATCCCGGCGCTCTCCATGACGAGGAGGGAGTAGTCCACCGTCGCGGCTGAGGGTATGTACCAGTAGCTATGTGTTTGATCTCTCTCTCTCTCTCATGTTCTTGAGATGGCACGATCTTGATGTATCGCGAGCTTTTCTATTTTAGTTGGATCTTATGATGTTTCTTCCCCTCTACTCTCTTGTGATGAATTGAGTTTTCCCTTTGAAGTTATCTTATCGGATTGGGTCTTTAAGGATTGAGAACACTTGATGTATGTCTTGCGTGGGATACCTATGGTGACAATGGGTTATTCTATTGATTCACTTGATGTATGTTTTGGTGATCTACTTGTGGGTTCCGTGACCTTGGGAATCTATGCATAGGGGTTGGCACACGTTTTCGTCTTGACTCTTCGGTAGAAACTTTGGGGCACTCTTTGAAGTACTTTGTGTTGGTTGAATAGATAAATCTGAGATTGTGTGATGCATATCGTATAATCATGCCCACGGATACTTGAGGTCACAATGGAGTATCTAGGTGACATTAGGGTTTTGGTTGATTTGTGTCTTAAGGTGTTATTCTAGTACGAACTCTATGATAGATTGAACGGAAAGAATAGCTTCGTGTTATTTTCCTACGGACTCTTGAATAGATCGATCAGAAAGAATAACTTTGAGGTGGTTTCGTACCCTACCATAATCTCTTCGTTTGTTATCTGCTATTAGTGACTTTGGAGTGACTCTTTGTTGCATGTTGAGGGATAGTTATATGATCCTGTTATGTTATTATTGTTGAGAGAACTTGCACTAGTGAAAGTATGAACCCTAGGCCTTGTTTCCTATCATTGCAACACCGTTTATGCTCACTTTTATCATTAGTTACCTTGATGTTTTTATATTCTCATATTACAAAAATCCATATCTACGATCCATATTGCACTTGTATCACCATCTCTTCGCCGAACTAGTGCACCTATATAATTTACCATTGTATTGGGTGTGTTGGGGACACAAGAGACTCTTTGTTATTTGGTTGCAGGGTTGTTTGAGAGAGACCATCTTCATCCTATGCCTCCCACGGATTGATAAACCTTAGGTCATCCACTTGATGGAAATTTGCTACTGTCCTACAAATCTCTGGACTTGGAGGCCCAACAACGTCTACAAGAAGAAGGTTGCGTAGTAGACATCACTCGGGAGTCTATGCACCTGAGCGTCTTCTCTTGCACATAACTATTAGTAGCAAAAGTGCATTAATAATATGATGCAACAATGGCAATATTCATGGAACTAGGCATATTGTGCAAAGAAGGAAGGCAAACATGCTTCACAAGAAATATGTCAAAATCTCCGAATATGTGTGAGAAAGCTATGGGGGCAATCTCATTCGCAAGACAAAAAGCATTGTTGCACTCAATACATGGTAAATCATCTAGCATGAGAGATGCAACATATGGAGACATATGACAACATGGACTAGCAATCATGTGCAAAGCATGGTAATATGTGCCATCAACCGCATGAAATTGTGGGGACACCGACTTAAGAGTCGAGATCACCGAATGCACGTGTACAGTGATCCCGGAGATCAATGCTCACTGAACACACAGAAGCTGAATAACAAGGGTCTTACATCCATACATATCGTCTTACACAAATTATGACCATTATGGCCAAGTCTTACATAGATAAAGCCTCATGGGCTGAATAGCAAATAAACTCAAATAGCGGAAGTCTTCATAGATAAGTAGAACCCATGACATCTGCCTTAACCCTACAGGCATTCTGACTGGGAAAGCATCCTAGTTCGCATGTTCTTCTCCATAGAATTCTTCTTCAAATTCCTGCTCCTCCATGCCTGGCCAATTAAATAACCAGTGGCAAACCAATGAGTACTTTGAATGTACTCGCAAGCAACCCATGATTTGGTTCAAGGTAACAATGCAAGTTGTACAACAATAAGCAACCTAGCTACAAGCTAGATAAGATATTCTACCATTTGTGAAACATGCATCAATGTACTTGGGTAACCTCGAGGACAGGTTACAGATATCAACATAAATAGAGTTCAATTCATTTCTGGTTCTTTCAACGAGTCAAGTCACCACCTTAAGTCAATACACACACACTTTCACCAAGATTTGTAAAATTCTGGACATAGTTTAAGTAGCACCTCCCAACTGTCCATGATCGTGGACACGGCTATTCGAATAGTTTTACACTCTGCAGAGGTTGCGCACTTTACCCAAAAGATCCGAGAAGCTTTCGTGTCACCCACGATCCCGCAGTACCTCAAGTACTCAGGGGAAGCACCCGGTCATTACCTTTCCCTAGACGACACTAACATAGGGTCCACTCGTTGGTGCACGACCCTCGTGTATAAACAAAAGATCGTGGGACTTGCCCTTTCTACAATGTCACGCATACACAAAGGGACCAACAGTGTGTCCGGTGCCCTGTAAAAACAGTCATGGTCGCCTATCCAAGCACGACCCTGTCCCGGGAGTGACCTCAAGTCTCCCCCGTCACTAGTGATGTGGGCACCATGCTAGTATCAGCCTAAGTAATCAATAATGCCCCGTCCCATAAGGGGTAGAGTGGTTGCACATGTTTGGTTAGGACGGTAATCACACATAAATTTAATCCATTATTTTACCCACACACGAGAACTCTCTTTGGTACACCACTTCTTCCTCAAGTGGTGGCCTTAACTCAACATCACCCTCGGGCATTAGGGGCACCCGATGGGGTTTTCGAAAGGATGCAACCACAAAGGGTTCATGGTACATATGCAACATCATGTATCAACAACTAATCTTTTGACATTGCATCTATGCACATGGTAAAGATTATGAGTAGGGGTATGCACCATGTGGTGGTTCCCAACAAGTTTACCACCGTCATATATCGTCATCATGCAATCGGAAAAGGGTATCGATGAACAAGAGGGGTATCATGGTCAAAGGGCTGCTTGCCTGGATTGGCTTGGTCTTCAAAGTCTTCAAATCCTTCTCCTTCTTCTTCTTCAGCAACCTCGTCGAACACGGTATCTAATCATTGCAATAAAATAACGGGAAAAATAGGACAATAATAAAAACAGAAAAATCAAAGTGCTCAGAAAAATGTCAACTTATTTTTATAGAATACTAGAAGGAAAACTAAGAGGGAAAAAATTCTTAGTTTTGGATTTGGAGTGACAGAATGGGGTAGATGGATTCTTGAACAGTGTTTTTAGTGTTCAAATTTAAATTTAAATTTGAACAGTACAGAAAAGGTTCATGAATATGTGTGAAAGTTATATCATTAAATAGGTTGGAATATTACAAGATTTTAGGAACTGGAATTATTTCATTTGGATTAATATTTAGTCCAGAGAAATTTTTGCAAGATTGACAGAAAAAGAAAAAGGAAAAGGGTTCTGTGCCTGCTGGGCCAGAACAGCCGCAGCGCAGCAGGCCTAGCCAGAGAGGCGGCCCAGCGCACTGGTGCCTGCGCGCGCGCCAGGTTTTAAACCTGACGGGCGGGGCCCAGGCATCAGCGAGAGAGAGAGGGGCGATGGCGAGGAGAGGCTGACAGGCGGGGCCCGCCTGTCATCCCTAACCCTGCGATAGAGGGCCGGCGAGCTCACCGGCGTCGATGGAGGGCACGGCGAGGTCGGGCGAGGGCACGGCTGGACTCAGCGTCGAGTCGCCGTTCGGGTGGAGGTCGTTGCAATCGCTGGGGTGGCCTAGTTCGTCGGCGACGAGGTCACGCGGCGGAGGGGCTTCGGGCGTCGATGGTTCCGGCCGTTTCCGGCTGCAAAAAGAAGCGGGGAGAAAGGGGGAAATGGTCAGTGAGCCGCGGCGGTTCCAGATTGAGGAAGAGGAGCGGCTGAGAGGGCATGTACCCTGAGGTCGACGGCGACCCGAGGCGGCGGAGCTCGAGCTCGATCTCAAGCTCGGGCTCGTCTGGAGAGGGGTGAGTGGTGTATGGGGATGATTAGGTGTGTGTGGAAGCGAGTGGTGACGAGAGTAGGGCGCGGGGTGTCCCTTTTATAGGCGAACGGCGGGGTGCCGTGGACCCGTGGGCCGACGAGCTCCTGCTCGTTGCCACAGGGCTCAAGAGGAGCTGGTGCCATGTCTGGGGCGTTGCTAGACGTGGACTATGCCCAGAGAAAGGGAGAGAAGGAGCGGGGAAGCGTCAGGGTAGCGCGCGTGCTCATTGGAGCTCTCGGGCAGCCATGGTGCGTGTGCGAGCAGGGGCAGGAGAGAGAGAGAGAGGAAGAAGGGGGCCGACCAGCTGCCGTGTTGTGGACGTCAAGGCGACCTCGGGAGACTCCATCCCGACGCCCTAGGTGGTCAGGTGCCTCGGGCAGGACGCGGCTACAGTGCGGGAGCACACTGTAGCGCGCTCCAGAGCGCCCATATGGCTGGCATGGCCGTGTCCCACGCGCTCCGGACGCGGCCACCTTGTCCATTGGCTCTAGGGGGGGAGTAAAGAATGTGGGAGGGGCGTTGGATGCCATGGAGGGCCACTGGAATGAGGAGGGAGGTGTGAAAGAAGAAGAATGCTGTTGTCCAGAAGGGTAAATGGGGATGTTTCACCCTTCATTCATTGAGCTGAGGCTAGGGAAGAGTTATTGGAGGTGCAAGGGGACTTGGGGAAGCTGTGGTAAAAAGCCTAGCTCAAGGAGAACAAGGAAAAGGTAAAAGTGATAGTTTTGGAAAATGACCAGAAGGTAATTGATGTGGTTTTGGGCAAGAAAATGATTTCCAATTGACATGAGACTTAACAGGATCAAATGGTATATAGAAATAGGGTGTTCCACCAAGTTTGAGCTCATTTGAAGAAACTTGCCAATGTAACTTTGGTAAACCCTAGAAATCAACATAAATTGATTTTCCAAGATTAAGTTAAGAAAATCATCCCTCCTTGATGCACCACTTGGTGTAGTGTCATCATTTGGGTTTGTGAGTATGTCCACAAAAGTTGAGGTCACACGTAAAAAGTTGGTAATGTAAAGTTGTTCAAATTTGAATCTGAACAAAATTGGTTTTGGAGTACTCTGATCAAGTTACCCTTCTCCAAAACTTGTGCCATTTGGTCTAGATGTATCAATAGACCATTTTAGCATGTGCACCAAGTTTGAGAGCATTTGGACAAGTTTGGCAATGTAAAGTTGCTCAAACTTCAAAAATGGACAGAATGGATTTGAGGGGTTTTGATGATGATTTCTTGCTCCCCAAGGCATGGTGCATGGCAATATCATCAAATATGTCATATCTGACATGATAGAATTTCCGTGGGATTTTTAGAGAATATTTCCTTTGTAAATATTTCAAAAGCTTGAAATATCTAGAAAGGGTTTCTGGGGGATTTGCCCAATATTTTGAACATGACCAAGTATTGAAACTCTTACATATGGACAATATATGTCCTAAGAGTCTCTCTGAATTTTGGCAAATATTTTTGAAATAGTTAAATAATTATTACCTATTAAAGACCATTTCTGGACTTAAGAAAAAGCCTTTAAATAAAAAAGGAAAATAACTTTTCAAATTATACTTTTGTGGTTTTTGGGAGTCCTATACCTAATAGGATTCAAACATACCTTTCAAAGATTTTTATCTCCCTAAATCAAGTACTTGCAGTGCAAGTCTCAATTCAGGGGTTTTTGGAAAACTATTTTTTGAAAATACTATTTGGCCAAAATATTTTTTTATGAAAATACTATATTGCACTATACACATGGTATGAACATTGGGCAGAAATTTGGAGCAAAGGGATGAAGTATATAAGATGGAGTAGTTGACTTTAAAGAGCACTTGAAAATCACAGAGAGAAAAACTTAATTCCAAATAAAAGCCAAATGATGCCAAAAAAGTTTGTTGGTCCAAATTTTCATGCTTTATTAATGCAATAACCATGTTTCAAAATGCAGGGTGTGACAGAAATGAACAAGTATGAGTCATCGGTGATGCAACAATCAAGGCAAGCATATCAAATATGTCATGCAAACTAGTGGCGTGAAGATGCAACACACTAGAGGAAATCATGGCAATCATGTCATGTGGGCAAACAATATGCATAGGCAATGCACATGACATATCGCAAGCAAGACAAGTAATGGGGCAAGCATCAATATCATCATAGGCATGGGATACAAAGCAAACATGGAAATAACAAGCAATATCTCCACCAAGTTTGCAAATACACATATAAGTACTAGAATCATGGATCATGTGTAATGCAAAGCATGGGTCACAAATGCATGGCAAAGGCATCGGGATAAGCATATCATGCAAAGTGAACATGGAAATATGGGTAAATGATATATAATGGACAAGAAGCCATAACCATGTGAGGGTCATGTAGAAGAATTGCGCGTAGTCTTTGCACGGAGGAAATGGTTGGAAAGACAGTCCGCGGAATCCCAAGTCATCGTTGCTCTCTAGGGATCTTTTCATCAACTCGTGCTCTTGCGAGGTTGACGAGTATGGATGGGTACCTACACAAAAGAGACACAAGCCAAAGAAAGTGTGTGTGTGGTAAATGTACACATCATCCCTAATGATGTGTATGTGCACGTGTGAGTTAGCACAAGACACGTCATGCTCAAAGAAATTTGATACATGGTACAAGAACATGTCATCCATCAGGAAAGAATAGTCATTAAGTATAACACGATGGGGACACAAATTATAGCAAGTGTGTGGCACAGCAATAGCATTTCGATTCATGGGGAGCATATTGTGCACACAAGTATAGGGATCGTGCAATGGATGGGACGGATCAAAATCTCCTAACATGTATGAGGAAACTATGGGGGTCTCCTCATGAGCAATAGTGGAAGCATAATAATCAGAAGTGGAACAACATCCAAAACAATGCATATCCGAAGCTAGGAGGTCATGGCATGGCATATGAGAAAATTGATGCAAAGGAAGCATATCAATATCATCACAAGAAAAACAAATGACAATAACCATGGGTTTGTCATCTATGCCATATGTGCAAATTGGGTTTATTTTAATGGCATATGCATAGTTGCTATGATGAGTTTGTAATTTTGCAATATGGGATATCTCACTCATAGCATATGACAAGTCAAGCGAATTATCAAACATGATGTGACCTAAAGAATTATCACAAGGGATCCTATGCAACATGGCATCACAACTAATAGACTCCACATGACAATCATCATACTCATCATAAATGGGTAATACATCATATGAGGTATTCGAACTAGCATGAAGCATGGCAACAGGTGGATCAACATCATGCAAGCAATCAATATCAAGAATTTCCACTAGTGGGTCTAGAGCATCACCTTCACCTATGTTACCTTTCTCATTCCACTCATGTGGTGTAGGTGAGGTGGCAAAGACCAAATCAAGTTCATCATCTTCATCTTGATTGGACCATGTGGGGGGTGCATCATAGTCCACCATGGACATCGTCTTGTCCAAAGGAAGGACGAAGTCGTCAATGATCTGGGCGTCATCGTATATTGGACCTAGCACCAAATGAGAAGACACAATAGAGGTAGAGGTCAAGTTGTTAGAAGTGAAAATGTCCTCACAAGCCCAATCAACTATCTAACTCTCTCCATGTTGTGGTGTCTCACTCACTCCCTCAAGGTAGGTGCACTCAAAGTCAAATATGGTGGAGTCAGTCATCTCACTCAAGTGGTGGTGGTGGTGGTGGCTCTCCTCACATGAGAAATGGGGCAACTCATCATATATGGGGCTAGTGGTGATCTCACTCTCACTCTCAATATGGTGGCATAAGTTTCTCAACTCATCACCATACGCCTCCTTGGTCGAAGGGAAAATCCCATGCTCAACCATCTCATAGTCATCGTCGTGGATGAAGGCCAAAGATGGCACAACATCTCTCTCGTCCATGACCGAAGGGAAAATCCCATGCTCGATCATCTCGATGGTACTAGCCTCATGCTCGCCGTCTTTGAGCGTGGTCATCGCGAAGGATACTTGGGGTCGAGTAGACTTGGCCTTCATGAGTTCTTGTTGCGCATTGAGAGAACCAATGTACATGTCATCGAGGGACTCGTAGTTGTTGTTGAAGATAGTCTCGGCGATGTCATTGTTCAATCCCATCGAGAAGTAGAACTTCATCCAAATGGGGTTTTCCACGCCAGCTCATCGCAAGGCTTTCTTCATGTCCTTGAAGTACTCATCGAGGGACTTGGATCCTTGTATGGTGTTTTCCAATTGGCATTGAAGATGTTCCATGTAGGTGGAAGGCACAAATTCTCGCCTCATCGCTTTCTTCATCGTGGGCCACGTCATGGTGAAGCTTGTCGAAGGTCTATGAAGCCACCATGTCGACGCATAGTCATGGAAGGTACTCGTGGCGCACTTCACTTGATCTTCGGAGGGGACTTGGTGTCTCTTGAGGTAGTCCTCCATCTTGCGCTCCCACTCGAGGTACTCTTCGGGGTCATGAGTCCCAAAATATGGAATCTCATCGGTGTTGGCAAAGTCGTAGTAGCTCGTGGAAGTCGCGGACTTGAGCTCATGGAGTAGGCTAACATGTCGTACATCCAAAGGCGAAGATGCCTTGAAGTCACTTGGCGAAGATGCCAACATAGTCGAAGAAGCCATAGTCTTGTCGTTGATGTCTCGGCTCTGTATAGCCTGTGTGCACGGTGTTGTAGAAGGTCGTGTGCACGGGGGTCGAAGACCCCTATGCACGGGGTTGGCAGAGAAGCCAACTCTCGTCCGGAAGCTTGCTCTTCCGTTCTTGTGGTACATCCTTGATGAACTTGAGCGTCTTGGTCTTGTCGGTGTCGATGTCGGGGTGTACTTGCCGGAGATGGTAGCTCAGTGATACGTCTCCAACGTATCTATAATTTTTTATTGTTCCGTGCTATTATATTATCCTTCTAGGATGTTTTATGGGCTTTTATATACACTTTTATATGATTTTTGGGACTAACCTATTAACCTAGAGCCCACGGCCAGTTTCTGTTTTTTCCTTTTTTTTTGAGTTTTACAGAAAAGGAATATCAAATGGAGTCCAATTGACATGCCAACTTTTGATGATTTTTTCTGGACCAAAAGAAGCCCTCGAAGTAAAAGAGTAGGGCGAGGAAAATCACGGGCTGCCCACGAGGGTGGGGTGCGCGCCCACTCCAAGTGGTGGCACCCCCCTATCTCGTGGACAGCCCGGAGACCCCCCTGACGTGAGACCTACGCCAAAAATTCCTATAAATACTGAAACCTCCGGAAAATAACCTAGATCGGGAGTTCCGCTGCCGAAAGCCTCTGTTGCCACCAAAAACCAATCTAGACCCCGTTCTGGCACCCTACCGGAGGGGGGGATCCCTCTCCGGTGGCTATCTTCATCATCCCGGCACTCTCCATGACAAGGAGGGAGTAGTCCACCCTCGGGGCTAAGGGTATGTACCAGTAGCTATGTGTTTGATCTCTCTCTCTCTCGTGTTCTTGATATGGCACGATCTTGACATATCGTGAGCTTTGCTATTATAGTTGGATCTTATTATGTTTCTCCCCCTCTACTCTCTTGTGATGAATTGAGTTTTCCCTTTGAAGTTATCTTATCGGATTGAGTCTTTAAGGATTTGAGAACACTTGATGTATGTCTTGCGTGGGATACATGTGGTGACAATGGGGTATTCTATTGATTCACTTGATGTATGTTTTGATGATCAACTTGCGGTTCCCGTGACCTTGGGGCATAGGGGTTGACACACGTTTTCGTCTTGACTCTTCGGTAGAAACTTTGGGGCACTCTTTGAAGTACTTTGTGTTGGTTGAATAGATGAATCTGAGAATGTGTGATGCATATCGTATAATCATGCCCATGGATACTTGAGGTGACAATGGAGTATCTAGGTGACATTAGGGTTTTGGTTGATTTGTGTCTTCGGGTGTTATTCTAGTACGAACTCTATGATAGATTGAACGGAAAGAATAGATTCATGTTATTTTACTACGGACTAATGAATAGATCGATCAGAAAGAATAACTTTGAGGTGGTTTCGTACCCTACCATAATCTCTTCGTTTGTTCTCCGCTATTAGGGACTTTGGAGTGACTCTTTGTTGCATGTTGAGGGATAGTTATATGATCCAGTTATGTTATTATTGTTGAGAGAACTTGCACTAGTGAAAGTATGAACCCTAGGCCTTGTTTCCTATCATTGCAACACCGTTTATGCTCACTTTTATCATTAGTTACCTTGCTGTTTTTATATTTTCATATTACCAAAATCCATATCTACCATCCATATTGCACTTATATCACCATCTCTTCGCCGAACTAGTGCACCTATACAATTTACCATTGTATTGGGTGTGTTGGGGACACAAGAGACTCTTTGTTATTTGGTTGCAGGGTCGTTTGAGAGAGACCATCTTCATCCTACGCCTCCCACAGATTGATAAACCTTAGGTCATCCACTTGAGGGAAATTTGCTACTGTCCTACAAACCTCTAGACTTGGAGGCCCAACAACGTCTACAAGAAGAAAGTTGCGTAGTAGACATCAAGCTCTTTTCTGGCGCCGTTGCCGGGGAGGTTAGTGCTTGAAGCTATATCTTTAGATCTTGCAATCGAATCTTTTAGTTTCTTGTTTTATCACTAGTTTAGTTTATAAAAGAAAACTACAAAAAATGGAATTGAGGTTACCTCATATGCTTCATCTTTTTAATATCTTTCGTGAAAATGATGGGAAGGAAAATTGTGCTCATGTGCTAGAAGAAGAATTACATAGAATGCTTGGCACTAAAAACTTGAATGATGAGCATGATTGCAATATTGTTAGTGTGAATTCTTCGAATATCCATAGTACTAATGATGATTGCACTAGTCATGATGAAAATATCTCATATAAGCATGTCGACTTTTGTGGAGTGTATAGAGTTTGCAAGTACATACCAAATAGGGAAGATAGATTTTGACTAAATGGTTGCTAGAGAGTCTAGATGATTGTGCTGAAAATTTAATATGTCTTAGCCGTACTTGTGAACTCTGCAATGAACGTGGTCATTCAACTCTCCAATGCAAATTGTTTCATGATCGAATCGTGTCTAAAAATTGTGATGACTTGATTTCCCTTGCACGTCATTATGAACTTAGCTTGCTTTTGGGTTATGAAGAAATCAAACGTAGAACTAAGCATCTTCCAGGATTTGCCCTTGATAAACTTCTTGATTTTGATCTAGAGGAAATTTATATGTATTGTGCGGTGAATTGCATTGAAAATCCTTATATTGCCAATTACCTAAAGACAAGAAAACAAATAGGAGATGAAGATAATACTAATGAAAGGGAAGAGATTTCCCAATATCTTCCTATTATTTCTTATGATGAATCAGGTAACGAGGAGGAGCCTTCTATTCAACCAATCTCATTAATAAGGAGCTCCAAAAAGAAGATTAATCCCATACCTAATGTGAAGAAGAAAAAGAAAAGACGGAGAAGCAAAGATAAAAAGGTATCCCTCCCAAATGATGTTGCTCCTATTACTCACTGTGATGATGATAATTGCTATAATATCGGTGCTATCCATACTATTAATGATGAGAGTGATTAAGCTTATGATATGCAAAGTCCCAAGCTTGGGGATGCTATGTTTGATGAGAATGACATGTTTGAGAATGTATTTGCTGCAATTAATGTTTGACCCAAGCTTGGGGAGGCTACGTTTGATGAAGATGATAATTTTAGCCCCCCCCCCCAAGTTTTGATATGCAAATTTATTATGATGAAAGCATGCCTCCTACTTATGATGATTATTGTGATGATACTTATGCCATAAAATGTAGTGATGATTATATTTATCAAACTTGTCATGATTCTGGTTACCCTTTCTCTGAACATTACTCTTTTAATGTGGAAACAATCTATAGTATTCAAGTGTCTTATGATACTTCCACTATTCCGAATGAGAAGATTTTGCTTGTGTGGAGAGTAATAAAACTTATATGCTTGGGGATCATGACAAGAATGCTTTACGTGATAGTTATATTGTTGAATTCATTCATGATGCTACTGAAAACTATTATGAGAGAGGATCATATGCTTGTAGGAATTGCAATAATATCAAGTTTCCTCTCTATGTGCTTGAAGTTTTGAAGCTATGCTTGTTTTGCTTTCTTATGCTAGTTGATTATTGTTCCCATAAGCTGTTTGCTCACAAAATCCCTATGCATAGGAAGTGGGTTAGACTTAAATGTGCTAGTCATATTCTTCATTATGCTCGCTTTATGTTTCAGTTCTTATATTTTATGTGAGCATCATCGAAATCATCATGCCTAGCTAGGGGCGTTAAACGATAGCGCTTGTTGGGAGGCAACCCAATTTTATTTTATTTCCTTTTGCTTCTGTTTAGGAATAAATATTGTATCTAGCTTCTATTTAGATGTGGTTTTGTGTTTTAATTAGTGTTTGTGCTAAGTAGAACCTTTGGGAAGACTTGTGTGAAGTTATGCGATCATGTTGTAAAAAACAGAAACTTTAGCACTCACGAGATTAGCTACCATTTTTTACAGAAGAGTGCTTTTAAGTTGATTCTTTTTGCAGATGATCAATAGACAAATTCCTCAGGTCTACCAATTTATTTCAGAATTTTTAGAGTTACAGAAGTATTCGAAAGTTACAGATTACTACACACTGTTCTGTTTTTGACATATTCTGTTTTTCGTGTGTTGTTTGCTTATTTTGATGAATCTATGTGTAGTGTCGGAGGGTCTGAACCATAGAGAAGTTGGAATATAGTAGATATTACACCAATATGAATTTATAATGAGTTCACAACAGTACCTAAGTGGTGTTTTTATTTTCTTATACTAACGGAGCTCACGAGTTTTCTGTTGAGTTTTGTGTTGTGAAGTTTTCAAGTTTTGGGTAAAGATTTGATGGACTATGGAATAAGGAGTGGCAAGAGCCTAAGCTTGAGGATGCCCAAGGCACCCCAAGGTAATATTCAAGGACAACCAAGAGCCTAAGCTTGGGGATGCCCCGGGAAGGCATCCCCTCTTTCATCTTCGTCTATCAGTAACTTTACTTGATGCTATATTTTTATTCACCACATGAAATGTGTTTTGCTTGGAGCGTCATTTTGTTTTATTTTGTTTTGCTTGCTGTTTGAATAATATCCCAAGATCTGAAATTCTTAAATGTTATAGAGTCTTCACATAGTTACATAATTATTCAACTACTCGTTGATCTTTACTTATATCTTTCGGAGTAGTTTGTCATTTGCTCTAGTGCTTCACTTATATCTTTTAGAGCACGGCAGTGGTTTTATTTTGAAGAAATAGATGAACTCTCACGCTTCACTTATATTATTTTGAGAGTCTTTTAGAACAGCGTGGTAATGTGCTTTGGTTATAAAACTAGTCCTAATATGATAGGCATCCAAGTTGGGTATAGTAAAAACTTTCATATAAGTGCATTGAATATTACGAGAAGTTTGATACTTGATGATTGTTTTGATATATGAGGATGGTGATATTAGAGTTATGCTAGTGGGGTAATTATGAATTTGAGAAATACTTGTGTTAAAGTTTGTGATCCCCGTAGCATGCACGTATGGTGAACCGCTATGTAACGAAGTTAGAGCATGACGTATTTATTGAGTGTCATCCTTTGTGTGGAGGTCGGGGGCGCGCGATGGTTAACTCCTACCAACCTCCCCCTAGGAGCATGCATTGAATACTTTGCTTTGATGACTCTTTGATTTTTGCAATAAGTATATGAGTTATTTATGACTAATGTTGAGTCCATGGATTATACGCACTCTCACCCTTCCACCATTGCTAGCCTCTCTTGTACCGCGCAACTTTTGCCGGTACCTTACACCCACCATATACCTTCCTCAAAACAGCCACCATACCTACCTATCATGGCATTTCCATAGCCATTCCGAGATATATTGCCATGGAGCCTTCCACCGTTCCGTTCATATGACACGCTTCATATTGTCATATTGCCATGCATGATCATGTAGTTGACATCGTATTTGTGGCAAAGCCACCATTCACAATTCATTCATACATGTCACTCTTGATTCATTGCACATCCCGGTATACCACCGGAGGCATTCACTTAGAGTCATGTTTTGTTCTAGCTTTGAGTTGTAATCTTTGAGTTGTAAGTCAATATAAGTGTGATGATCATCATTATTAGAGCATTGCCCCAAAAAAGAAAAAAGAAAAAAGAAAAAAGAAAAAAAAAGGAAGAAAGGCCAAAGAAAAAAGAAAGGCCAAAAAAAAGAAAAAGAAAAAGAAGAAGAAAAAAGGGACAATGCTACTATCTCTTTTCCACACTCGTGCTTCAAAGTAGCACCATGATCATCATGATAGAGAGTCTCTTGTTTTGTCACTTTCATATACTAGTGGGAATTTTCATTATAGAACTTGGCTTGTATATTCCAACGACGGGCTTCCTCAAATGCCCTAGGTCTTTGTGAGCAAGCAAGTTGGATGCACACCCACTTAGTTTCCTTTGTTGAGCTTTCATACACTTATAGCTCTAGTGCATCCATTGCATGGCAATCCCTACTCACTCACATTGATATCTATTGATGGGCATCTCCATAGCCCATTGATACGCCTAGTCGATGTGAGACTATCTTCCTCCTTTTTGTCTTCTCCACAACCACCACTCTATTCCACCTATAGTGTTATATCCATGGCTCACGCTCATGTATTGCGTGAAAGTTGAAAGGTTTGAAAAAATTTGAGTATGAAAACAATTGCTTGGCTGAAACCGGGGTTGTGCATGATATGAATATTTTGTGTGATGAAGAGGGAGCATAGCCAGACTATATGATTTTGTAGGGATAACTTTCTTTGGCCATGTTATTTTGAGAAGACATGATTGCTTTGTTAGTATGCTTGAAGCATTATTATTCTTGTGTCAATATAGACTTTTGTCTTGAATCTTTCGGATCTGAACATTCATGCCACAATAAATAGAATTACATTAAGAATTATTTTAGGTAGCATTCCACATCAAAAATTCTGTTTTTATCATTTACCTACTCGAGGATGAGCGGGAATTAAGCTTGGGGATGCTTGATACGTCTCCAACGTATCTATAATTTTTTATTGTTCCATGTTATTATATTATCCTTCTAGGATGTTTTATGGGCTTTTATATACACTTTTATATGATTTTTGGGACTAACCTATTAACCTAGAGCCCAGTGCCAGTTTCTGTTTTTTCCTTGTTTTTGAGTTTTACAGAAAAGGAATATCAAATGGAGTCCAATTGACGTGCCAATTTTTGATGATTTTTTCTGGACCGAAAGAAGCCCTCGAAGTAAAAGAGTTGGGCCAAGAGAGTCACGGGCTTCCCACGAGGGTGGGAGGCGCGCCCACTCCAAGTGGTGGCGCCCCCCTATCTGGTGGACAGCCCGGAGACCCCCCCCCCTTGACGTGAGACCTACGCCAAAAATTCCTATAAATACTGAAACCTCCGAAAAATAACCTAGATCGGGAGTTCCGCCACCAAAAGCCTCTGTTGCCACCAAAAACCAATCTAGACCCCGTTCCGGCACCCTGCCGGAGGGGGAATCCCTCTCCGGTGGCTATATTCATCATCCCGGCGCTCTCCATGACGAGGAGGGAGTAGTCCACCATCGGGGCTGAGGGTATGTACCAGTAGCTATGTGTTTGATCTCTCTCTCTCTCATGTTCTTGAGATGGCACGATCTTGATGTATCGCGAGCTTTTTTATTATAGTTGGATCTTATGATGTTTCTCCCCCTCTACTCTCTTGTGATGAATTGAGTTTTCCCTTTGAAGTTATCTTATCGGATTGGGTCTTTAAGGATTGAGAACACTTGATGAATGTCTTGTGTGGGATACCAATGGTGACAATGGGGTATTCTATTGATTCACTTGATGTATGTTTTGGTGATCAACTTGTGGGTTCCGTGACCTTGGGAATCTATGCATAGAGGTTGGCACACGTTTTCGTCTTGACTCTTCGGTAGAAACTTTGGGGCACTCTTTGAAGTACTTTGTGTTGGTTGAATAGATGAATCTGAGATTGTGTGATGCATATCGTATAATCATGCCCACGTATACTTGAGGTGACAATGGAGTATCTAGGTGACATTAGGGTTTTGGTTGATTTGTTTCTTAAGGTGTTATTCTAGTACGAACTCTATGATAGATTGAACGGAAAGAATAGCTTCGTGTTATTTTCCTACGGACTCTTGAATAGATCGATCAGAAAGAATAACTTTGAGGTGGTTTCGTACCCTACCATAATCTCTTCGTTTGTTCTCTGCTATTAGTGACTTTGGAGTGACTCTTTGTTGCATGTTGAGGGATAGTTATATGATCCAGTTATGTTATTATTTTTGAGAGAACTTGCACTAGTGAAAGTATGAACCCTAGGCCTTGTTACCTATCATTGCAACATCGTTTATGCTCACTTTTATCATTAGTTACCTTGATGTTTTTATATTCTCATATTACAAAAATCCATATCTACCATCCATATTGCACTTGTATCACCATCTCTTCGCCGAACTAGTGCACCTATACAATTTACCATTGTATTGGGTGTGTTGGGGACACAAGAGACTCTTTGTTATTTGGTTGCAGGGTTGTTTGAGAGAGACCATCTTCATCCTATGCCTCCCACGGATTGATAAACCTTAGGTCATCCACTTGATGGAAATTTGCTATTGTCCTACAAATCTCTGGACTTGGAGGCCCAACAACGTCTACAAGAAGAAGGTTGCCTAGTAGACATCACTCGGGAGTCTATGCACCTGAGCGTATTCTCGAAGATGAGGAAGACCGCTTGCGGTTCTTGCTGAGGACCTTGAGCTCCTACATGTGCTTGTCCATATTGGCGTCGATGAGGTTCTTCATGGCATCGAACTCGTCATCGGAGTTGTAGACCGGAGATGATGTGCTTTGCCTATCCATCACAAGACTCAAGCAAAGGTGAGTAGGAAATGAGATAAACAATACCAAGCTACCATTTCCCAAAGTTGAGATTGTATCTCATTTCACTCAATGTGAAATGAAAGAATAGTGGAATTGGTACCGGACTTGTTGACTCACACCTACAAAGTGAAGCTTGTCGAGTGGCTTGGTTAGGACAAGTGGCACAAATTTCATGCAAATTGAAGTCCAAGATATTGTAAATGTTGAAATCAAACCAAAGGACTCAAAATTCAAAGAAAATGATCAGAAATATAAAGGAGGGCAATAAGGAAACACACGCGGTGGGATAATGGGGCTTGTGCAACTATAGGGATGAGCAATACAAAATTACCTAACAAAGACAAGGCTCGTGTTGCACAAACACTAGGAGAGACACTAGCTTGATTGCACACTTGGGCACGATTCACCGCTTGGCACCAACCTATATGCATGCAAACAAAATGTTTCCTATTCCATGTATCCTCATACACAAGTATCTCTTTTCATGCTCAACTCTCTTTTGCTTATAAGCTTATGATCTTTCCTTTCTTGCTTATTCGCTCTTCTCTTCCTTTCCACTTTTCTTATTGAGCCTCAACCAAACATATGGGAAAAGTATCACAAGATATGCACGGGAGCAAGCAATTGAACTAGATGATATATCCAATGATGCAACAATATGACACCAAGATGATGGAGCAAATGATGCAACAATATGATATCGTATCACTATGGTGCACAAGTTTTCGTGAAGCCCGACAATACTCGGATAGCTAGTCTCAATAGGTATGAAGGTATTCGCAAAGATGGTGGGGCTATCAATATGAAAAGTCAAGGAAGGAGAAGTATATGATGGAATGGATACCTTCATCACACTTAACCTTCCACGAAGTCGGGTGTAACCGGCCTTGCTTCCGGTTGAAGATGGTCTCAGAAGATGGATGGTCGTCGTCGACGTCGAAGCTCATGGTGGATGTAGTCGACGGAATGATACAACTCGCCGATGGTGAATGATGATGTAACCATACCTTAGTAGCCGAAACACCTTAGGAGACTCAAATCACAACTCAAACAACCACAAATGCAATAAGAACCAAAAAAAGGGTTAGGTTTGCGGAACGCTATGGTGGTTATGCAGAAGATATGGTGTATGGGCTATGCAAAAGATGCAAAAATGCACAAAATTTTATGGATTAAAATAGTGGTAAAACCAAGATTAGCATCTCGGGCACGTCGCTAGCTTTTCAACGAGCCAAAGAACACCCAAATCGGAGTTTAGAGGTGAAAGTTACAGCTGAAACGTGAAACACACACGGCTGATTCTGGGAGGACCGTGCGCACGGGGTCTAGGGCCTGTGGACACGGGGTCCCGTGCACACGGTACACGTATCGAGGGCACAGGGTCACATGGGACTACGCGGGGGACCGTGGGCACGGGGTGGGGAGCCCGTGGGCACGGGGTAGGCGGAAAATTCATGATTTTTGGTCAAATTAGACGGATTTGGTGGTGGGGATTGTGTGGTGGGTGGGGGAAAGCTAGATCCACTTGCTAAACATCAGATCCATGGATCAAAATCAACAAAAAACTCACAAAAAATTTGGTATGGCTCTTTTTGTGGGGAATTTTCGAAATTGGCAAAGAACAAACAAAGTTAGGCAACAAAGCAAGGAGGGGGCTCCAATTTCGTGAGAAACCATGGCTCTAGATACCAAGATGATGTAGGGTGGAACCCTAAGATGGAGATCTTGCACGAATTGGAGGGGGAATTCCTCAAGAACAAGAACACAAGGGGGAAACACTCAAGAACAAGTCCAATCACACATCCACTAGACTCACAAACACATGAGATTCACAAGGTACAAGAACAATCAAGGGGAAACAAGATACATGGTAAAGTTCATCCCAAATCCAAAGGAGATGAGCTCTTGATGATCCTATGGATCCTTCTCCAATGGAGGCCTTGAACTCCAATGGAGTGTCCTCTCTCTCTCTCTCTCTCTCTCTCTCTCTCTCTCAAGAAGAGGAATCCCCCAAGGGGAGGTACATGAGCTAGGCTCTAGTGTTTAGATCTATCCTTAGCTAAGTCTAAATGGATGAGGGAGAGGAGTATATATAAGTCCAAGGCATGAAGGGGGTAAGGAGGGACGAAATGGGGATACAAGGGCAAAGCCCAACAGCCACACGCAGGTGGCCCCGTGCGCACAGGGTAAGTGGACCTCGTGTGCACGGGGTCTCCAGAGACCTGACGCAAATTGGAGGGGGTGGGGGAAAGCTAGATCCACTTGCTAAACATTAGATCCACGAATCAAAATCAACAAAAACTTCAAATCACAAAAAAAATTGGTATGGCTCTTTTTGTGGGGAATTTTCTAAATTGGCAAAGAACAAGCAAAATTAGGCTAGAAAACAAGGAGGGGGTTCCAATTTTGTGAGAAACCATGGCTCTAGATACCAAGATGATGTAGGGTGGAACCCTAAGATGGAGATCTTGCACGAATTGGAGGGGGAATTCCTCAAGAGCAAGAAGAACACAAGGGGGAAACACTCAAGAACAAGTCCAATCACACATCCACTAGACTCACAAACACATGAGATTCACAAGGTACAAGAACAATCAAGCGGAAACAAGATACATGCTAAAGTTCATCCCAAATCCAAAGGAGATGAGATCTTGATGATCCTATGGATCCTTCTCCAATGGAGGCCTTGAACTCCAATGGAGTGTCCTCTCTCTCTCAAGAAGAGGAATCCCCCAAGGGGAGGTACATGAGCTAGGCTCTAGTGTTTAGATCTATCCTTAGCTAAGTCTAAATGGATGAGGGAGAGGAGTATATATAGGTCCAAGGCATGAAGGGGGTAAGGAGGGACGAAATGGGGATACAAGGGCAAAGCCCAACAGCCACACGCAGGTGGAGCCCGTGCGCACGGGGTCTCCAGAGACCTGATGCAAATTGGAGGGGGATGGGGGAAAGCTAGATCCACTTCCTAAACATTAGATCCACTAATCAAAATCAACAAAAACTCACAAAAACTTAAAAAACACAAAAAAAAAATGGTATCGCTCTTTTTGTGGGGAATTTTCCAAATTGGCAAAGAACAAGCAAAATTAGGCCACACAACAAGAGGGGGGCTCCAATTTTGTGAGAAACCATGGCTCTAGATACCAAGATGATGTAGGGTGGAACCCTAAGATGGAGATCTTGCATGAATTGTAGGGGGAATTCCTCAAGAACAAGAAGAACACAAGGGGGAAACACTCAAGAACAAGTCCAATCACACATCCACTAGACTCACAAACACATGAGATTCACAAGGTACAAGAACAATCAAGGGGAAACAAGATACATGGTAAAGTTAATCCCAAATCTAAAGGAGATGAGCTCTTGATAATCCTATGGATCCTTCTCCAATGGAGGCCTTGAACTCCAATGGAGTGTCCTCTCTCTCTCTCAAGAGGAGGAAGCCCCCAAGGGGAGGTACATGAGCTAGGCTCTAGTGTTTAAATCTATCCTTAGCTAAGTCTAAATGGATGAGGGAGAGGAGTATATATAGGTCCAAGGCATGAAGGGGGTAAGGAGGGACGAAATGGGGATAAAAGGGCAAAGCCCAACAGCCACACGTAGGTGGCCCCGTGCGCACGGGGTAAGTGGAGCCCGTGCGCATGGGGTCTCCAGAGACCTGACGCATGAGCCCGTGCGCACAGGGTTCGTGAGGCCGGAGTACACGGGGGTCCCGTGGGCATGGTACACGCTCGTGCGAACAGGGTCTTCAGGACCGCCAGCCTGGGAGGCCCGTGGGCACGGGGTCGGAGGGGCCCGTGCGCACGGGGTCGCCTGGTAGCTGTTGCCTTCTTCTTGGCGCTTCCTTCTCCGCTTCCAGGCTTCCCTCTTCGATGGTATAGATGTTCTCTTCAGCTTGGACTCCTCCTTGATGAATGTGTAGCTCTGCTCACATCTATGTATGCATTCGAGAGAGGGGTCAAGTAGTATACTATTCTTGAAGAGACTAAGGAGACACGCATTAAGGATGGAGTTCACCTTAGTATGCTTGAAGTAGAGGTTGGGCCTGTCTCTTAGCAATGGAACTCTTGACATGGTGATGTCCGTAGGATACTCCGTATCACAAGTTGAGTCATGTGATTGTAGTACCCAGACATTCTGAGTAAGTGTTCACTGATAGAACTGTTCATCTCCATCTTACAGCTATAGAACTTATTGGAGACTTCATATCTCTCATTTCGGGCATTTGCTTGAAATATTAACTTTAACTCTTGGAACACCTAATATGCTCCATGACGTTCAAAACGTCTTTGAAGTCCCGATTCTAAGCCCTAAAGCATGGCACATTGAACTATCGAGTAGTCATCAGACTGCGTCTGCCAGACGTTCAAAGCATCTACATTTGCGGGAGGGGCGTGTCACCTAGCGGTGCTTCAAGGACATAATTCGTCTGTGCAGCAATGAGGATAATCCTCAAGTTATGGTCCCAGTTCGTGCAGCTGCTACCATCATCTTTCAATTTAGCTTTCTCTGGGAACGCATTAAAATTCAAGGGAACGGTAGCACGGGCCATTGATCTACAACAATATAGATATGCAAAAACTATGAGGACTAAGTTCATGATAAATTAAAGTTCATTTAATCATATTAATAAAGAACTCCCACTTAGATAGACATCCCTCTAGTCATCTAAATGATCACATGATCCAAATCAACTAAACCATGTCCGATCATCACGTGAGATGGAGTAGTTTTCAATGGTGAACATCTTATGTTGATCATATCTACTATATGGTTCACTCTCAACCTTTCGGTCTCTAGTGTTCCGAGGCTATGTCCGTACATGTTAGGCTCGTCAAGTTTAACCCGAGTATTCTGCATGTGCAAAACTGTCTTACACCCGTTGTATTTGAACGTAGAGCTTATCACACCCGACCATCACGTGGTGTCTCAGCATGACAAACTGTCGCAATGGTACATACTCAGGGAGAACACTTGTACCTTGAAATTTTGTAAGGGATCATCTTATAATGCTACTGCCATACTAAGCAAAATAAGAAGCATAATAAGATAAACATCACATGCAATCAAAATATGTGACATGATATGGCCATCATCATCTTGTGCTTTTGATCTACATCTCCAAAGCATCGTAATGATCTCCATCTTCACCGCCTTGACACCATGATCTTCATCGTAGCGTCGTGGTCGTCTCACCAACTATTGCTACTACTACTATAGCTAACTCATAATGATAAAGTAAAGCAATTACATGGCTTTCGCAATTCATACAATAAAGAGACAACCATAAGGCTCCTGCCGGTTGACGATAATTTACAAAACATGATCATATCGTACAATATCGTATAACTCATCATGTCTTGACCATATCACATCACAACATGCCCTGCAAAAACAAGTTAGACGTCCTCTACTTTGTTGTTGTAAGTTTTACGTGGCTACTACGTGCTTAGCAAGAACCGTTCTTACCTACGCATCAAAACCACAATGATTGTTTGTCAAGTGTGTTGTTTTAACCTTCAACAAGGACCGGGCGTAGTCACACTCGATTCAACTAAAGTTGGAGAAACTGACACCCGCCAGCCACATATATGCAAAGCATGTTGGTAGAACCAGTCTCATGAACGCGGTCATGTAATGTCGGTCCGGGCCGCTTCATCCAATAATACCGTCAAATGAAAGTATGACATGCTGGTAAGAAGTATGACTATTATCGCCCACAACTCTTTGTGTTCTACTCGTGCATATCATCTACGCATAGACCTGGCTCTGGTACCACTGTTGGGGAACATAGTATTTCAAAAATTTCCTACGATCACGCAAGATCTATCTAGAAGAAGCATAGCAACGAGCGGGGAGAGTGTGTCCACGTACCCTCGTAGACCGATGTCAGGACCCCGATCCTAAGTCACACCAATCTAGCTTGTAACACGTCATATCACTTTGCAGCCTCACGCACGGTATCCCCATGGGTGCCACCTTACCTGGCCCGGGACCGTATGCGCATTTTGGCACACGTATATGACAGTGTCGCTAGCATCCATATGATAGAGAACCCGGCTGACATGGCAAGTTATAAACCAGAAGTGGCACTAAATTACAGAGACATGCATTCATGACCCAGCAACGAACGTGTCGGTCATCAACGTATGAACCCAAGTCGTAGCAAGCTACATGGACTTAAAGGAACAACGCGTGAAATTTCCCCTAAGGGACAGACACAGGAACGAAGAAGGACACATGCCGGCCAGCCTATGTGTTCCGAGCAGTAGCAAGCTACCAAGGCTCAGTGGAAGCACTAGGAGGAATTTCCCTGTAAGATAGGCTACCAAAGGAAAACAACTAGGTGTCGGATCCCACACATACCAAGCATTTCAATCATACACACAATATGCTCAATATGTGCAAATACAACATTGCATCACAACAGAACTCTATGACTCAAAGTACTTTATTTAAGAGGCTCCGAAGAGCCATACATAACATATCCATACAGGTAGGGGTCACATGACCCAATACTCAAGTCATACAATCATACAAGCACAAGCGGAAGCTAACATGTCTGAGTACAGACAACATGGAAATAAAACAGACTTGGTGTAGCCTGACTATCTACAAGGCCCTTCACAAGCTCAGGATCTCCATCTAGGTAGCAAGCTACTCGTCGACGTCAACATCTATGTAGAACCCATCAGAAGGGGCAGGGTTCTCCTCTACAACAGTTATTAAGCAAACATGAGTATAAAGGTACTCAGCAAGTCTTACAACAGAACCTATCATACATGCAACATTATCAACAAGGGTAGTGGAGTTCATAGCAGCAAGCCAGCTTTGACTCTTGGCTAACCTATACTACGACTCTCAATAGATTGCAAGATAAGACTACGAACACGAGTCCTCTACTCACCACAACAATACACCACCGTGGATCCACCTCCGTCATCCTACAGAAGGGCCATCCACGGCACTCACACTTGTCTTGAGGCTGTAGTAGTATCCATCATCTTGTCTATGAACTGTAAGAGTAACCAAGTAGCCTGTACCGCGAACAACGGCTATTCGAATAGATTGGTAACCCTGCAGGGGTGTACTTCTTCACACACGCTTCCACCACTTATCGCCGTTTACTCGACATGTACTCGGCAACCTTCAAGCGGAAGCCCGGCGAGGGTGTCGGCCACGACCTGACTAACCACACAAGTCTCTCGTCCAGGTTTATCGCCTATTTGGGTTCCATCCATGGGGAGATCTGGCCGGGGTGTCGCTCACGGCCCCAAACGATGTGTACAGGGTTCCCGAGTCACCAAAGGGCGCTCAGTACACCGTGCCACGTACCTGCCGCATCACAGCCCACCCCGAGGGTCAGCGCTATGCACGACCACCAGTAAGCTACAAACACCAGAAACTAGTTGCAACTCCTCGACAGAGGTCAAGGGTAGTTAATAAGTCGAGAGGGTCAATTAAGGATCCCAACGTGTGGTAGTAGCTGAAACTTGAACCACACATACAGATCTTAGGTCCTATGGACGGTTCCAATGAAACAACCCACCATGTACTCCTACATGGCCTTTCATCGATACCTTTACCAAACATGTTCCACACTTCCCTCTCTTTACGGAGTATGATCATTTCACTCTGATCCATCACCCAGATGAACCAGACCTGACACAACTCTAAGCATAGCAGGCAACATAAACAAATAGCATGGTGGATCACACATCACATGGCTCAAACAACTCCTACACATGCTAGTGGGTTTCAACTATTTACTGTGGCAATGACAGGTCATGCAAAGGAATAGGGTTCAACTACCGCAGCAAGTAGCAGTTCACACGTTGTTGCCTTAATGCAGTAAAAGAGAGCAGGAGCGAGAAGATTGGTTTGTATCGGAATGATCAATGGTTGCTTGCCCGATAGAGTGGTTGTCGGGTACTACTCTTCAGCTGGATACGCAGAAGTATCCTCGGGAGCAGGACCTACCACGGAGAACACCGGCGATACAATCAATAAGCAAGCAAATTGTGGGGACCCCGACTCATAAGTCGTGATCACCGATTGTACGTGTACAGTGATCCCAGAGATCAATGCTCACTTAACACAGAAGCTGAATAACAAGAGTCTTACATGCATACATACCGTGTTACACAAATAGGACCATAATGGTCAAGTCTTGAGTATATCATCGCAGCGGAAATCCTCAATAACAACTTGGACCCATGTCATCTGCCTTAACCCTACAGGCATTCTGACTGGGAAGCGTCCTAGCTCGCATGCTCGTCACCAAGAAATCTTCGTCTTAACCTGTTCTCTCATGCCTGGCCAATAAAAGAACCAGTGGCAAGCCAATGAGTACATTGAATGTACTCGCAAGCAACCCAAGTGTGATGACAGAATAATTATGCAAAGCTCTACTGCTAAATTGGCAGTTTTGCGGAAAGCTAGTTTTTCATATGCAAGTATGATCAACATATAACATGGACATGCATGTGTCTGCAACAAGTATCAGGAGGTACAGACATCAATATCGAGAAAGAGTTGTAATCAACTCATTCTCAAGCTCATTGTGACTTTCTCACAATCACATCAACAATATCTCTGAATCATGTTGTTTCCCAGAAACTTATGGACATAGTCTAAGTAGCACCACCCAACTGTCCTTGACCGCGGACACGGCTATTCGAATAGTTTGACACTCTGCAGAGGTTGCACACTTTACCCACTAGATCCGGGGAACTTCCGTGTCATCCACGACCCGCGGTACCTCAAGTACCCGGGGTAAGCACCCGATCACTATCTTTCCCTAGACGTCACTAACATAGAGTCCACTCGATTGGTAGTAACCCCCGTGCCCACATTTCACATCTTAAAATTGTGGAGACTCGCTCCTATATTCATCACATACCACTGACACGGGGTACCAACGGTGTGTTCGGTGCCCTGTGAAAACAGTCATGGCCGCCTATCCAAGCACGACCCCGTCCCGAGAGTGACCTCATGTCACCCCCGTCACTAGTAATGTGGGCACCATGCTAGTATCGACCTAGGTAATCAATAATGCCCTTTCCCATATAAGGGTAGAGTGGTTGCGCATGTTTGGTTGGGACGGTAGTCACACATAAATCTAATCCATCTCTGTAAACAACACTCTCATCAAGCCTCGGCACACTACTTCTTCACCAAGTAGTGCCCTAGTTTCTCATCAACTCCCAGGGGCATTAGTGGCACCCACTGGGTCATTTGCAAGTATGTCAGACCACACTTGTTTCACTCAATGCATAACCCCGACCCATTTTGCGTAGCCAACTACTATAGCATACATCTATCTACTCCCACCCACATAACCCTCATAGGAAGGTAGGGTCATGTTTGATGCAAGTATCAATAGTAAGCAACAAAGGTAGGAACCAAGGTGGTCTCCACCTCAACATGATTCCGATGCATTGATAATAAGGTGCTATGAGACATGCATAAAAAGGTTTCTTGAACATGGTCAAAGGGCTGCTTGCCTTATTCTTCCGAGTCTTCAAACCTTCTGGTCCACCTCCTAGTACTCCGTTTATTTCGTCAACTAACGATGGAAACAATCATAATAAGCAACACAATCAAAGCAAAAATAAAAGTGCTCTAAAAATAGGAGTTGGACTTTTCTAGGATACCTCTGGTCATATGAAAAATAACCAAGGTGGTCTCATAGGTATTGGATCAGTGGATAGTTTGGATCATTTCAATATGATGGAACCAAGGGGTTTATGGATTTGGAAGAAGTATACAGAAATATTTTCTTGAATGATGAGCAAAGGCACCCATCAACAAGTCATGATTTTAGAAGCATCTAGGAGTTGGTTTCACTGGATTTGGAACACAAATGAATTTCCTAGGATTTTGCAAAGCTGATAAATATGAAGAAATGGCTCAATATTTGGTGGGGTACAGAAAGTATTAATAAAAATGTTCCAAAACTAAGTTTGATATGACAAGTATCTAGGAATTCGAATCACTGCATTTGGATCAAGATTGAGATCTCTGTGATTTTCTAAAGTTCATCACAGAAAATGGAATATGGGCATTTGATAAATATTTGTATAGGAAAAGTCTCTGGAATACTGTGCATGTTGCACCATGTGATAGAGCATGATTTATGGAGCCATAGGAAATTTGAATCATGCAATTTGGAGCTCAAATGAATATTTGGGAGATTTTGGAAGTTTACTGGGAAAAGAAAAAGAAAAGAAAAGAAAAAGGGCTTTACCCTCATACTGCGCACAGGCGGGGCTTAGTGCTTCGGCGCACTGGGCCGGCCCATCTGCACCGCCACGCGCAGGGGCCTGGCCACGTCGAAGGCGCCCGCCAGGAAGGGCGCTTCCGTGCGGGGGAGGCGGACGAGGCCAGACCCGCTGCCACTTAAACGGAGGGGCCCAGCTTCTAGGTCGCTGACGCGCGGGCCCGGCGCTCCGGCCATCTTCAACCTCCCGCCGTGCGTTCTCCCCGTGGGGTGAGCTGCTCCCGCCGGTGATTGCCGGGGCCACAGAGCGTCTCCGGCGACGCTCTGCCCACCGCTGTGCTCAGGAGGGCACGCCGCACCCATCCATGTGCTTAACGCACGCCGAGAAGGGTTGTAGCGGCGACAGCTTGGATGGCCGCGGAGGCGACCGTCGACGTTCTTGGCACAGCGAGGAAGAGGCGGGGGAAGGAGGAGTTGGAGCTTGGGGTGAGTCTAGGGAGGTGCTGAGGTGGTGCTGGAGCGGCTAGGTGGAGGGGAAAGGGCCTGGGGCGCCCGAATTTAGGCGGCGGCCAGTGGCTGTGCTCCGGCCGTAGTGATGGCTGGAGGGCACGGGAGGAGGAGTGGGACGTCTTGGGAGGCACACGGGAGAGGGATAGTGCGAAATGAGGTGCAAGGGGGGCTCAGGGTGCCCTATAAGTAGGTGGGCGCCGGTCCACCGAGGCGTCGTGCGCCGGCGAGCATGTTGCCGTCGCCACGGGCCACGCGAGCCTGCCGCAGTGTGTCCGGGGCGTTCGTGGGGCTGGTCCATGCTTAGAGGAAGAGAGAGGAGGAGCGGGGAGGCGCCAGAGAGGTCGCGCGTGCGAGGTTGCTCACTGGAGCCCGTGGTCGGCCGGTGCGCGTGCGAGCAGAGGTGAGAGAGGGGGAGAGAGGAGGGGGCCGACCGTCCAGCAGGTTGCGGACGTCGAGGCAGCCTCGGGGGACACGAGGGGGAGGCCCAAGGCTGTCGGACGCTCCCGATTGGAGGTGGCTACAGTGCGCCAGGGCACTGTAGCGTGCTCCAGAGCGCGAACCCTGCATGCCATGGCATGAACATGGTGTCATTGGCGTGTCCTCTTGTGTCCAGCAGTGCTAGGGGATAGTAAACAAAGGTGTGAAGGTCTTGGATGCCCTGGGGAGCCACTGGAATGAGGATGGAGGTGAGGGAGAGGGAGTTTACTGCTGTCCAGCAGTATGAATTGGGGTTTTACCCCCTCCAATAATTGAGCTGAGGCCATAGAGAAGTTACTGGGGGTAGAAGATGATCAGAGGAAGCTGTGGTAAGAATTTGAGGTAAAGGGAAAAAGTGAAAGGGGTCCAAACACTGGTTTTGGTAAATGGACAGAAGGTGTTTGATCAGTTTTTGGGGAGGCAAATGACCTCCACTTGGCATGGGACTTAACAGGATGGTATGTCACACACAATTAGGACCCTCCACCAATTTTGAGCTCATTTGGGCAAAGTTGCCAATGTAACTTTGGTGAACCCTAGAAATCAACAGAAATGGTTTCACCATGTTTGAGTCAAGCTAATCATCTCCCCTTGATGCACCACTTGGTGTAGTATCATCATGTGGGGTTATGATCATGCCCACAAAGTTTGAGGCCCCAGGTAAAAAGTTGACAATGCAAAGTTGTTCAAATTTGAATTTGAACAGAAATGGTTTTGGGGCACTTAGACCAAGTTATGCTTCTCCAAAACTTGTGCCATTTGGCATAGATGCATAATTACATCATTTTAGCATGTGTACCAAGTTTGAGAGCATTTGGACAAGTTTGGCAATGTAGAGTTGCTCAAACTTCAAATATGGACAGAAGGGTTTTGAGGGGATTAGATGATGATTCCTTGATCTTAAAGGCATGAGGCTTTGCAAGATCATCAAATATGTCATATATGACATGATAGAATTTTCCTGGAATTTTTGGAGAATATTTCCTTTGTAAATATTTCAAAAGCTTGAAATATCCAGAAAGGGTTTTGGAAGGATTTGTCCAATATTTTGAACATGACCATGTGTTGAAACTCTTATATATGGACAATATATGTCCTATGAGTCTCCCTGAATTTTGGCAAATATTTTTGAAATAATTAAATATTTTTTCCCTATTAAAGACCATTTTTGGCCTTAAGAAAAATCTTTTAAATAAAATATAAAAATAACTTTTAAAATTATAATTTTGTGGTTTCTGGGAGTCCAATACCTAATAGGATTCAAATATACTTTTTGAAAGATTTTTCACACCCTAAATAAGGTACTTGCAGTGCAAACCTCAATTCAGGGGTTTTTGGAAAACTAATTTTTTGAAAATACCATTTGGCCAAAATATTTTTATAAGAAAATTCTATACTGGTCTATACACATGGCATGATCATTGGGAAAAGGTTTTGGGTCAAGGAGATGAAGTGTAAGAGTTGGAGGATTTATTTGATTTTTAGAGCACTAGCAACCAGCAGACAAAAGTCAAATCAAGAAAAATCAAAAACACTCAAAAGTTTTTGCAAATCCACATTTTTAACATGATAATTAGCTTAAGCAAAGTGGCATGAAAATCAGGGTGTGACAGACCTACCCCCCTTACAAGAATCTCGTCCCCGAGATTCCCAGACTAGGCGTGGAAAGGAATACGGAGTCTTGGATACGGGGTAGCCTTCACTTCTTCTTGTTGGTTCTGCTTACGGGTGGTGCTCCACTGGAATCCTGAAGTGCTTGATGGTATGGCTTCGCGTCCGTCGTTCTGCTTCGTCCAGAATGCGGATGGGCTTCTCGCGGTAGGTCAAATCAGGCTGCAGATTAATGGCTTGGTGATCAACATCCTTGTAGAGATTAGGCTGGTCTGGAACTTGGAGACATTTCCGGAGTTATGACACATGGAATACATTGTGCACACCAGATAGCTCGGGTGGTAGTTCCAACTGGTAATCCACTTCTCCTCGTCGTGCAGTGATCTCAAGGGTCCAATGAACCGTGGTGCGAGCTTCCCCTTGACGTGGAAACGCTTGGTTCCCTTCAGAGGAGTTGCCCGCAGGTGTACACGGTCCCCGACATGGAAACTCATGTCCCGACGGTGAGTGTCAGCATAGCTCTTTTGCCTTGACTTGGCTGCCTTCAAACGCTCTCTGACTAGTTGGACCTGCTCTTCTGCTGCGCGGAGAATATCCGGTCCAAAGACTAGCCCTTCTCCAGTCTCTGACCAGTTGAGGGGTGTGCGACATCTGCGTTCGTACAACACCTCAAATGGTGCCATCTGAAGGCTCGACTGGTAACTGTTGTTATAGGAGAACTCGGCAAAAAGGAGACAATCCTCCCACTTGGCTCCATATGCCAAGACACAGGCTCGGAGCATGTCTTCGAGAATCTGATTGACTCGTCCTGTCTGACCTCCGGTCTGTGGGTGGAAAGCCGTGCTGAAAAACAACTTGGTTCCCAAGGCTTCTTGGAACTTCTTCCAGAACCTTGAGGTGAACTAGTTCCTCGATCTGACACAATCTCCTTGGGAACGCCATGAAGACTTATGATTCATTCGATGTAGAGAGCTGACAGCCGGTTGCCATCATAAGTGGTCTTGACAGGAACAAAATGGGCCACCTTGGTCAAATGATCGACTATGACCCAGATAGAGTCATGTCCTCTATTCGACCTTGGTAATCCAGTGATGAAGTCCATTCTGACTTTATCCCACTTCCACTCAGGAGCCTTGAGTGGTTGAAGCAATCTAGCGGGTCGCTGATATTCAGCCCTGACCCTTTGGCACACATCACACTTTGCAACATAGGTTGCAATCTCTCTTTTCATCATGTGCCACCAGAATCGCGCCTTCAAGTCTTGATACATCTTGGCGTGAGCGTTCCTTCGACACGGAAATGCTCGGTTCCTTTGAGAGGGGTGGTTTGCAGATACGCTCGGTGTTCGACGCGGAAGTTTACTTCTTGATGACGGTGGTCGGTGTAGATATTCCTTCTTGACAGGGCGGTCTTCAAATGTCTTCTATCCAGCTGTCCGTCTCTTCTTTGTCTTCGGGCAGACAAGTAGGCCATCAAATAATGACGTTACCCAACTTGTCCAATCACTCCATGAGGTCTATGGGGGTACGCAAGGTAAGCTGGGGTATTGGTGGTGGTCTCCGCTGAGTATTTGCAGAGGCCTTCCTGACTTAGAGTGAAGGCCCGTGGTCAGAATCTGACCAGGTTGTGGCTCGGTGGGGCTTAAGGGTTTCAAGGATTCTAGTGAGTGAGTGAATGTATATCATCTTATCCTTAAGCACGGTTTCTGAGATGCCAATAGCTCTATTTAGTACTCCGAACGAAAAAGCATAAACCAGCTTCAATCACCACTCATGCCATATACACCCTCATGACTCTCAAGAGACGGTCTAACAAAATTGCACTTGTCTATGATCCCCAAATCCATATGTATGTCTACCTCTAAAATCCAAGGGTAGATCATACATGCTGCTAAGCTTAACTTAATCTCCACAATCCAAGTACTCAATCTATTCTTGCAAGGCTCAAGATAATGCACCACCAATCTAAGGAAACACGTCATATGCCACTCCAAGATTTTGTTTCCTTCCTATAGATCAACTCCAATAGCCCGGTAATTACCATCAATCACCACATAATCCAACAATTCTACAAATCCGATGTCTACGGTGTTTCACAAGATCTCAAGTCCCTATAATACCCAAACACTTGGAAGGACTATGCATTACGATAGTATGTCCACCAAATTCTCATCATCCGGGCCAAGTAAACTCCAAGGTCAAGATTATATAGATCCCTAAATCAACTCCGACAAATAATCCAATCTCCTAGGTTATTGTCCACCGAGAAGCATGATATCATAATCAGAATCACATGCCTAAATCCAATCTTACTCCGAACCATGCAGACATATCCAGCATTATACCAACCAGAATCACCTACATAAATCCAAATCTCATGTCCATCGGGCACTCCTACATGCTTCCCAAGGTCATGATCCCACCAATATGAAAACCTCATAATCCACCAAGGTCTCAGATAATTCCTCGAAGTCACTGATATAAAGCCACCAAGTCATCTGTCCAATATCCTCGAACGGGTCTATCTATGGCATCGTCAGTTCTTGTGCTGTATTAGGATGAAAATGTGCTCACTCATTGTGTCCACTAGTTCCTTTACGAACCCAGGGTTGTGCAAGGTTATAAAGGCTTAACTGGTTCTCTTGCTTTACCATGGGTTAGGCACATGGTTAAGGATTTGTGCTGGAGTGTCTCGTGAAGCCTCAAAGGGTCTCGGAATGGGTTTTTGGTCTGGAGGGTTAAACATAACTTCATGGGGTTGCACTTGGTCGTGGAGGTTGTAGCAGAAGTATTCAGTGCCAGTTGGCTGCCGAGGTAGAATCCTTGGTGCATCTTGTCTTGCGGGTCTTCAGTTGGGGAGAGAGAGAATAGAGGGAAGAAGCAGCGTAGAGGAGGGAAATGCCTAAATGGGGTGCTATGGTGCAGGTGCAACAAACAGGTGCAAAAAAGGCCGAAACAAAAGAAACAAGGCAAGGAAGGTGATATAGCCATGCACTTGTTGCCTGGGGCAAAAGTGCGACTTATATCAAAACACAAGCAAATAAAAGCAATCAACACACAATCATGGTTCTATTCGAACCATCATACGGACTCGACTGCGCATAGGGGGTACACAACTCATCCTACCCTAGGGGTTCTCGAACTCAATGCTGTGACTTGTGCCTCGTGCAGTCTTCTGAGCTTCCTCGGGTGTTGCTATGTCCCTTGTAGTTGCTTGATAAATGATCCGGGTTGAGCCTGAAGAATCTTCAACAACTTCTCGCCTGATGAGGTGATGTGGTGAAGGTGTCTCCTTGCAGCTGGTGTTGACTTGGTCTTCTCTTGTCTCTTTAATCATGACGATCCCTTGTGCCTTCTGGGGCGTCGAGGGTACCAGGTAGGCAATCCTATGCAATGACAATAACAAGGCATAATAGAGATCGAACATGTCGGTTTCGTTGATGACAACATCGACACCAAGAGCGGGGGACGAAGAGAACCGATTTCCTGCTCACTATAGTGAGGCGGACCAAATGGTGAGGTTCTCATCCACCGGTGGTTGCCGATACAACAACGGTAGTGACAGGATTACTCTATTAGCGATGCATATCATGATTTTGCATAACCTATTCCCTGGTCATCCTAGGCCAACGTTGCATCTTCTTGGGGCACTGTCAAGGGTATCACCATCTTCTGGGTCTTCATGTCCTCATCCATCGAGGAAGTAATTTCCGTTGGTATCGTCTTGTCGAGGTGTCACCAATCTTGCGTGCAAAAGTGGTGGGTGAGTGTTTGGCAAGGTGCACTCCACGAGGATTACAGAAAATCCAGTGGTCTGGGGCATAAGGGTTCTAGCGACCAACAATTTTGAAGGGGGAAGAGATCAAGTATACCCTAGTTTTCGAAAAACTGAGAAGGGAAGAGAAGTATAGATAGTTTTGAAAACTACTAATAGTTTTGGAAATAGTTTCACCCTAACTAACGACCATGCTAACTAAGGCTTCCTACAGTCAGGATGGCTCTGATACCAGCTCTGTGGGGACCCCGACTCATAAGTCGTGATCACCGATTGTACGTGTACAGTGATCCCAGAGATCAATGCTCACTGAACACACAGAAGCTGAATAACAAGAGTCTTACATCCATACAAACCGTGTTACACAAATAGGACCATAATGGTCAAGTCTTGAGTATATCATCGCAGCGGAAATCCTCAATAACAACTTGGACCCATGTCATCTGCCTTAACCCTACAGGCATTCTGACTGGGAAGCGTCCTAGCTCGCATGCTCGTCACCAAGAAATCTTTGTCTTAACCTGTTCTCTCATGCCTGGCCAATAAAATAACCAGTGGCAAGCCAATGAGTACATTGAATGTACTCGCAAGCAACCCAAGTGTGATGACAGAATAATTATGCAAAGCTCTACTGCTAAATTGGCAGTTTTGCGGAAAGCTAGTTTTTCATATGCAAGTATGATCAACATATAACATGGACATGCATGTGTCTGCAACAAGTATCAGGAGGTCACAGACATCAATATCGAGAAAGAGTTGTAATCAACTCATGCTCAAGCTCATTGTGACTTTCTCACAATCACATCAACAATATCTCTGAATCGTGTTGTTTCCCAGAAACTTATGGACATAGTCTAAGTAGCACCACCCAAATGTCCTTGACCGCGGACACAGCTATTCGAATAATTTGACACTCTACAGAGGTTGCACACTTTACCCACTAGATCCGGGGAACTTCCGTGTCATCCACGACCCGCGGTACCTCAAGTACCCGGGGTAAGCACCCGATCACTATCTTTCCCTAGACGACACTAACATAGAGTCCACTCGATTGGTAGTAACCCCCGTGCCCATATTTCACATCTTAAAATTGTGGAGACTCGCTCCTATATTCATCACATACCACTGACACGGGGTACCAACGGTGTGTTCGGTGCCCTGTGAAAACAGTCATGGCCGCCTATCCAAGCACGACCCCGTCCCGAGAGTGACCTCATGTCACCCCCGTCACTAGTAATGCGGGCACCATGCTAGTATCGACCTAGGTAATCAATAATGCCCTTTCCCATATAAGGGTAGAGTGGTTGCGCATGTTTGGTTGGGACGGTAGTCACACATAAATCTAATCCATCTCTGTAAACAACACTCTCATCAAGCCTCGGCACACTACTTCTTCACCAAGTAGTGCCCTAGTTTCTCATCAACTCCCAGGGGCATTAGTGGCACCCACTGGGTCATTTGCAAGTATGTCAGACCACACTTGTTTCACTCAATGCATAACCCCGACCCATTTTGCGTAGCCAACTACTATAGCATACATCTATCTACTCCCACCCACATAACCCTCATAGGAAGGTAGGGTCATGTATGATGCAAGTATCAATAGTAAGCAACAAAGGTAGCAACCAAGGTGGTCTCCACCTCAACATGATTCCGATGCATTGATAATAAGGTGCTATGAGACATGCATAAAAAGGTTTCTTGCACATGGTCAAAGGGCTGCTTGCCTTATTCTTCCGAGTCTTCAAACCTTCTGGTCCACCTCCTAGTACTCCGTTTATTTCGCCAACTAACGATGGAAACAATCATAATAAGCAACACAATCAAAGCAAAAATAAAATTGCTCTAAAAATAGGAGTTGGACTTTTCTAGGATACCTCTGGTCATATGAAAAATAACCAAGGTGGTCTCATAGGTATTGGATCAGTGGATAGTTTGGATCATTTCAATATGATGGAACCAAGGGGTTTATGGATTTGGAAGAAGTATACAGAAATATTTTCTTGAATGATGAGCAAAGGCACCCATCAACAAGTCATGATTTTAGAAGCATCTAGGAGTTGGTTTCACTGGATTTGGAACACAAATGAATTTCCTAGGATTTTGCAAAGCTGATAAATATGAAGAAATGGCTCAATATTTGGTGGGGTACAGAAAGTATTAATAAAAATGTTCCAAAACTAAGTTTGGATATGACAAGTATCTAGGAATTTGAATCACTGCATTTGGATCAAGATTGAGCTCTCTGTGATTTTCTAAAGTTCATCACAGAAAATGGAATATGGGCATTTGATAAATATTTGTATAGGAAAAGTCTATGGAATACTATGCATGTTGCACCATGTGATAGAGCATGATTTATGGAGCCATAGGAAATTTGAATCATGCAATTTGGAGCTCAAATGAATATTTGGGAGTTTTTGGAAGTTTACTGGGAAAAGAAAAAGAAAAGAAAAGAAAAAGGGCTTTACCCTCATACTGCGCACAGGCAGGGCTTAGTGCTTCGGCGCACTGGGCCGGCCCATCTGCACCGCCACGCGCAGGGGCCTGGCCATGTCGAAGGCGCCCGCCAGGAAGGGCGCTTCCGCGCGGGGGAGGCGGACGAGGCCAGACCCCCTGCCACTTAAACGGAGGGGCCCAGCTTCTAGGTCGCTGACGCGCGGGCCCGGCGCTCCGGCCATCTTCAACCTCCCGCCGTGCGTTCTCGCCGTGGGGTGAGCTGCTCCTGCCGGTGATTGCCGGGGCCACAGAGCATCTCCGGCGATGCTCCGCCCACCGCTGTGCTCAGGAGGGCACGCCGCACCCATCCATGTGCTTAACGCACGCCGAGAAGGGCTGTAGCGGCGACAGCTTGGATGGCCGCGGAGGCGACCGTCGACGGTCTTGGCACAGCGAGGAAGAGGCGGGGGAAGGAGGAGTTGGAGCTTGGGATGAGTCTGGGGAGGTGCTGAGGTGGTGCTGGAGCGGCTAGGTGGAGGGGAAAGGGCCTGGGCGCCCGAATTTAGGCGGCGGCCGGCGGCTCTGCTCCGGCCGTAGTGATGGCTGGAGGGCACGGGAGGAGGAGTGGGACGTCTTGGGAGGCACACGGGAGAGGGATAGTGCGAAAGGAGGTGCAAGGGGGGCTCAGGGTGCCCTATAAGTAGGTGGGCGCCGGTCCACCGAGGCGCCGAGCGCCGGCGAGCATGTTGTCGTCGCCACGGGCCACGCGAGCCTGCCGCAGTGTGTCCGGGGCGTTCGTGGGGCTGGTCCACGCTTAGAGGAAGAGAGAGGAGGAGCGGCGAGGCGCCAGAGAGGTCGCGCGTGCGAGGTTGCTCACTGGAGCCCGTGGTCGGCCGGTGCGCGTGCGAGCAGAGGTGAGAGAGGGGGAGAGAGGAGGGGGCCGACCGTCCAGCAGGTTGCGGACGTCGAGGCAGCCTCGGGGGACACGAGGGGGAGGCCCAAGGCTGTCGGACGCTCCTGATTGGAGGTGGCTACAGTGCGCCAGGGCACTGTAGCGTGCTCCAGAGCGTGAACCCTGCATGCCATGGCATGAACATGGTGTCATTGGCATGTCCTCTTGTGTCTAGCAGTGCTAGGGGATAGTAAACAAAGGTGTGAAGGTCTTGGATGCCCTGGGGAGCCACTGGAATGAGGAGGGAGGTGAGGGAGAGGGAGTTTACTGTTGTCCAGCAGTATGAATTGGGGTTTTACCCCCTCCGATAATTGAGCTGAGGCCATAGAGAAGTTACTGGGGGTAGAAGATGATCAGAGGAAGTTGTGGTAAGAATTTGAGGTAAAGGGAAAAAGTGAAAGGGGTCCAAACATTGGTTTTGGTAAATGGACAGAAGGTGTTTGATCAGGTTTTGGGGAGGCAAATGACCTCCACTTGGCATGGGACTTAACAGGATGGTATGTCACACACAATTAGGACCCTCCACCAATTTTGAGCTCATTTGGGCAAAGTTGCCAATGTAACTTTGGTGAACCCTAGAAATCAACAGAAATGGTTTCACCATGTTTGAGTCAAGCTAATCATCTCCCCTTGATGCACCACTTGTTGTAGTATCATCATTTGGGGTTATGATCATGCCCACAAAGTTTGAGGCCCCAGGTAAAAAGTTGACAATGCAAAGTTGTTCAAATTTGAATTTGAACAGAAATGGTTTTGGGGCACTTAGACCAAGTTATGCTTCTCCAAAACTTGTGCCATTTGGCATAGATGCATAATTACATCATTTTAGCATGTGCACAAAGTTTGAGAGCATTTGGACAAGTTTGGCAATGTAGAGTTGCTCAAACTTCAAATATGGACAGAAGGGTTTTGAGGGGATTAGATGATGATTCCTTGATCTTCAAGGCATGAGGCTTTGCAAGATCATCAAATATGTCATATATGACATGATAGAATTTTCCTGGAATTTTTGGAGAATATTTCCTTTGTAAATATTTCAAAAGCTTAAAATATCCAGAAAGGGTTTTGGAAGGATTTGTCCAATATTTTGAACATGACCATGTGTTGAAACTCTTATATATGGACAATATACGTCCTATGAGTCTCCCTGAATTTTGGCAAATATTTTTGAAATAATTAAATATTTTTTCCCTATTAAAGACCATTTCTGGCCTTAAGAAAAAGCTTTTAAATAAAATATAAAAATAACTTTTAAAATTATAATTTTGTGGTTTCTGGGAGTCCTATACCTAATAGGATTCAAATATACTTTTTGAAAGATTTTTCACACCCTAAATAAGGTACTTGCAGTGCAAACCTCAATTCAGGGGTTTTTGGAAAACTAATTTTTTGAAAATACCATTTGGCCAAAATATTTTTATAAGAAAATTCTATACTGGTCTATACACATGGCATGATCATTGGGAAAAGGTTTTGGGTCAAGGAGATGAAGTATAAGAGTTGGAGGATTTATTTGATTTTTAGAGCACTAGCAACCAGCAGACAAAAGTCAAATCAAGAAAAATCAAAAACACTCAAAAGTTTTTGCAAAACCACATTTAAAACATGATAATTAGCTTAAGCAAAGTGGCATGAAAATCAGGGTGTGACACAAATGCAACAATATGATGCATGCTCGTGATATGGCAAGATGCATGTGTTTTAGGCTAATGCATCTATAAACAGAAGGGTTTGAGCCCATTTGAATCAAAGATTCAAATTGAAACCCAAACTATTATTTGTTAAAGTGCATTATCATGTTTTAATGTGAACAGCAAGGTTAACTTGCTCAAACATGCATCCAGTGCCATTGGAAAGATTAGATTTTTCTGATCAATTTTCATATATAAAACTTTTCCATCTGCGCTACTGTTGAATTTATATGATTTTTGAAGTTTAGAGCATTTTCTGGAATTTCCTGATTTGTTCTAAATCAAATAATCCCAGAAAATCATTTACTGTGTCAGCATGACATCATGCTGATGTCAGCCAGTCAACAGGGCGTCCAGGTCAAACCTGACCATTGGGCCCCACTGGTCAGTCTCTCAATACTGACTAAACAAGTTTAACACTAAACTAAAAGTTAACAGGGGTTGGGCCCCACGTGTCTGTGACTCATTAAACTAATGACAGCAATTAGTACTTAATTAAAAACCTAAACTAAAACTAGTCAACGGTCGGCCCCTCATGTCACGGACACAGGGGGGTCTAGGCGTGGTCAAAACAGGTCAACCCCACCGGCGACTCTCCGCCGGCAAGAGCCAGGACGGCGGCGCGGCTCGGAAACAGCATTCCGATGACCAAAATAGAGGCGGAGGACATCTACAGAGAGCTGGAGGAGTCGCGCATCCAACGGAACAGGTCGGAGCAGCTGGAGTGGCCGGAAACGTCGGCGGCGACCTCAACGGCGGCGGCCGGAGCTCGGGTGCCGATGAAAACTACGTCACAGGGCACAGGAGGACCAACGGTTGGTTCCTACGGGTGCTACGTGCGCTCACGAAGACGGCGAGCATGTGCACGGAGCCAATTGGGCACCGGAGCCTCGTCGGCGACGAGCTTGTGCAGCGGCGTGCTACGGCGAGCAAGGGGGCGGCGTCTACAGCGAGCAAACGAAGCGGGGAGGAGGGGAGTTCGACGCAGGGGCTCACAGGGAGGCGGATGAGATGGTCAGCGGGCTCGGGGACGCGTCGGGGCGGGCGCACGGTCGCCGGCGATATCCGCGGCCGTAGGTTGAAGACGGCGACGGTGAAGATGAAGTGGGGCTTCTGGCGTCGTGTAGCTCGGTGCGGAGGACGAGGAGGACGAGGCGGAGCTCCTGGGCAAAACGGGTGGGCGAGAGGGGCACGGTGGCTACGGCGAACGGCGTCGGTGGCGCTCGGCCACATGGCGCTGAGCGAGAGAGACGAGGCAGGGAGAGAGGGGAGCGGTCGAGGGGGTCAAGGGGGTCTGCGTGGCGACGTCCAAAGCCGTCCAGGGCGTCGGGGGGAGTAGCCAGGCAGGCAGGAGGTGGCCGGCGCGTCGTCGGCGCTCGCCACCGAGCTGCTTCGTGCGCTGGCACGGGGACGAAGACGAGTGTGCCCCTGGTGGGCTGGGCCATGCTGGGCTAGGCAGGTAAGTGGGCCTCAGGTAAGTCTCTGCTTCCTCTTTTGTTTTATTTGTTTTCTGTTTTCCATTTCTTTTGTAACTTTGTGGCTTTTCTAAAAAATGCTTAGGCACTTTCAAAAATCACCAAACTGCTCATGCCCACTGTTTAGCATATAACCAACATGGAACATTTCAGTTTAGGATTATTTGGGCACATAAAATATTTTATAGCATTTAAAAGCCCAAATGCAATTACAATATGAATTAATCCAGAGACCTTTGGATGTCCTAGAAAATTGTGCACCATTTTTGGCAGAGGTTTAAGACCAAGGCAAAGATGATGAACATTTTTCAAGGGCATTTGGGTACATTGGAAAAGATTTTATTAAACCCTAGTTGTTAGAAGAGGGGTGCTGGGGTTTCTGTCATTCCCATTTCAAGTTTCTGTGGAAAGTAAACATGATGCACACTCTAGCTAGTTCTAATGCAAGCACTGACTAGGGATGTGACAACTCACCCCCACTCAAAAGAATCGCGTCCCGAGATTCGGGTTCCTCCGGAAAGAGGGTGGGGTACTCAAGTCGAAGACGATCCTCCCTTTCCCAAGTAGCTTCACTCTCGGAATGATGTGACCATTGAACCTTGAGAAACTTGATATTACGACGTCAAGTGGTACGTTTGGTTTGATCAAGAATGTGAACGGGGTATTCTCGATATGTGACATTGTCCTCGAGATCAAGCGTTTCGTGGTCCACTCCGCGGATAGGATCCGAGAAGCAACGCCTGAGTTGAGAAACGTGGAAGACATCATGAACTCTGGAAAGGTGCGGAGGTAGTTCCAATTGGTAGGCAACTTCTCCTCGTTTGGCAAGAATGCGAGAAGGACCGATGTAACGAGGAGCCAATTTTCCTTTGATACCGAAGCGATGGGTTCCCTTAAGAGGAGTAACCTGAAGGTAAGCCTTATCGCCGACTTCAAAAGTCACAGCCTTATGATGACTATCATATTGGCTCTTCTAGCGAGACTGGGCTGTTTTCAATTTCTCACGAATGATGCGAACTTGCTCTTCTGCTTCCTGGATCATATCCGGACCAAAGAATTGTCTTTCCCCGGTTTCTGACCAGTTAAGAGGTGTTCGACACCTTCGTCCATATAGAACTTCGAAGGGAGCCTTGCCCAAGCTGGCTTGGTAACTATTGTTATAAGAAAATTCGGCGAATGGAAGACACTTCTCCCAATCCATACCGAAAGAGATGACAGAGGCTTGAAGCATATCTTCCAGAATTTGATTGACTCGTTACACTTGACCACTTGACTGAGGATGAAAGGCGGTGCTGAAAGAGAGATGTGTTCCCATAGCATTCTGGAAACTTTCCCAAAATCTTGAAGTGAAAAGACTTCCACAGTCTGAGTTAATCTCCAACGGCACACCATGAAGTGATACTATCCGAGAGATATACAAGTCTGCTAGCTGACTAGCGGTTATACTCTCTCGAACAGGTAGGAAATGGTCTACTTTGGAGAGGCGGTCGATAACGACGAAGATAGCATTATTCCCTTTCCTGGTCCTGGGAAACCCGGTAATGAAGTCCATACTGATCTTGTCCCATTTCCATTCAGGAATAGCTAAAGGTTGAAGGGTGCCAGCAGGCCGTTGATGCTCTGCTTTGACTCGACGACAAATGTCGCAGTTAGCAATGAACTGAGCGATTTCTCTCTTCATCCTAGTCCACCAGAACCTCTGGCGTAGGTGCTGATACATTTTGGTACTACCGGGATGAATCGTGAGAGGAGATTCATGAGCCTCCTTAAGGATCAACTGCCGTAGTTGTTGTTTCTTGGGTACCACCAAGCGGTTCTCGAAGTACACAACACCTCGATCATCCATAGAGAAACTTTTAGCAACACCGCTAGCAATGTTCTCCTTGATCCGAGATATACCTCTATCATACTGCTGGGCAGCTATGATTTGATCCATAAGGGTAGGTTTCGCCACCAAGGTGGAAAGGAATCCTCAAGGAACAATGTGAAGGTTAAGCTTACGGAATTCCTCGTGGAGGAGTGGTTGCCCTTGTTGTAACATCAGGTTGTTACAATAAGACTTACGACTCAGTGTGTCAGCCATGACATTGGCCTTCCCAGGGGGTGTAAGTGATTCCTAAGTCGTAATATGTGAGCAACTCAACCCAACGTCTTTGCCTGAGATTCAAATCCGGTTGGGTGAAGATGTATTTCAGGCTTTGGTGATCAGTGAAAATTTCATAGCAATTACCGAGAAGGTAATGTCGCCATGTTTTGAGTGCGTGGACTACAGCTGCAAGCTCTAGATCATGTGTAGGATACTTATCCTCATGTGGATGCAACTGTTGAGATGCGTATGTGATCACTTGACGATCTTGCATGAGTATGCAACCTAGTCCCTGTCGCGAGGCGTCGCAATAGATAATAAAATCCTTGGAAAAGTCTGGTGGTACCAGTAAGGGTGCAGATGTCAGGCGTCTTTTCAGTTCCTGAAAGCTGGACTCGCACTGTGGGGTCCACTCAAACTTTTTATCTTTCTTGAGGAGTTCAGTAAGAGGTTTAGCAACCTTGGAGAAATTATCGACGAAACATCGGCAATAGCTCGCTAAGCCAAGGAAACTCCTAACTTGCTTGACCGATTCAGGGGGAGTCCAATCAAGGACGGCTTGAACTTGCTCGGGATTGATGGCAATACCCTTACCAGAGATCACATGGCCTAGATAGGTCACTTCTGGCAACCAGAATTCACATTTAGAGAATTTGGCATAAAGGCGGTGCTCTCGAAGTTTCGTCAATACCAGCCTTAGATGCTCGGCATGATCTTTCTTGTTCTTGGAGTAAATGAGTATATCATCGAGGTATACCACGACGAATTTATCCAAATACTCCATGAATATAGAATTCATTAGCCGGGAGAAGGTGGCTGGGGCATTGGTTAACCCGAAGGACATGACGGTGTACTCGTATTGGCCATAACGAGTAACAAAAGCCGTCTTGGGAATGTCCCCGTTCTTGATTTTGATTTGATGGTAACCCAACCTCAAATCCATTTTGGAAAAGACTGAGGATCCAGCGAGCTGATCATAGAGATCATTGATCCTAGGGAGCGGATACTTGTTCTTTATGGTGACCAGATTGATAGGTCGATAATCTACAACCATCCGTTCCGTTCCATCCTTCTTCTTGACGAAGAGGACGGGACAAGCCCAAGGGGAAGAACTAGGATGGATGAAACCCTTTTTCAAGGACTCAATGAGTTGTTTCTTAAGCTCAGCTAATTCTAGGGGTGCCATCTTATAGGGTCTCCTAGAGATTGGGACAGTTCCTGGAATAAGATCTATCACGAACTCGACATCTCTGTCAGGTGGAACACCTGGCAGTTCTTCTGGAAAGACATCTGGAAAGTCACGGACTACCGGGATATCTTCGAGTTCTGGTAGAGGGCTGGCATTAAGAGAGTAGAGCTGACGCTCAGCCATTCGGGGTCAAAACATTGACTGTCTTGCCGGATGGGTGTGTAAGTTGAACGGTCCTAGTGTAGCAATAAATCTTGGCGTAATGAGCTGTCATCCAGTCCATACCCAAAATGATGTTTATGTCCGAGGACTTGAGAGCGATTAGTGATGCAAGGAAAACAAGTCTATCGACAAGAATTTCATTTCCATGGCTTACCCTAGAGGTTTGCCACTTTGAACCAGGAGTTTGAATAACCATGGAAGTGGGCATGTCACAAAAATTCATGTTGTGCATTCGAGCATAGCTCTCGGATATGAACGAATGAGATGCTCTAGTATCGAAAAGAACAGATGCCGGATGGCAGTTAACAAGAAGCGTACCAAGGACGACGTTAGGATCCTCATAAGCTTCCTCAGCAGAGACATAGTTGACATGACCACGTGCAGTGGGGATTGGCTTGATATAGTTCACCTTGCCTGCTGGCTTACCACGGCCAACGGGCTTTCCTGCCTGGTTATGAGGATACTCACGCATGTAGTGCCCTGGTTCTCCACACTTGAAGCATGTCACAGTGCCAGTGCGTGGAGCAAAGTTGGTAGGTGGTCCTCCATATGTCTTGGCAGGTGCATACTGTTGGGTTGGGCGAGGCGCCTCATAGGATGGCCTCGGTGTGTACTTGGGTGGCAGAGCAGTGTTAGGAACCCACACACGGCGCTTGTGAGAGCCAGAGCCGGATGAGGAACCAAAGTCACGAGGATGCTTGTGTGTGGCTTCGAAATCAGTCTGGCCTGTCTCAGCACTGATAGCTTTGTTCACCAACTTCTAGAAGGAGGTGCACTCATGCAGACGTAGATCTCGGCGAACTTCAGGGCTGAGTCCCTTGCGGAACCTCGCCTACTTCTTGGCGTCGGTGGACACTTCCTCGGGTGCATAGCATGCCAAGTTGCCAAACTCGTGACTATAGCCATCCATGGTTAACCGGCCCTGGGTGAAATTGTAGAATTCCTCCCGCTTGTGATCCATGAGACCTTCCGGAATGTGATGTTCACGAATGCCTCACTGAACTAAGCCCAAGTAGTGATTTGGCCAGCGGGACGCATAGCCTCAAAGTTTTCCCACCAGAGACTGGCAGGGTCCTCAAGATGGTAGGTGGCGTAGATAACCTTGTCAGCTTCCGCCACACGGGCAGAGTGTAGCTTGTGGGTGATACTACGAAGCCAGTCATCCGCATCTAGAGGTTCAGTGGAATGATGGAACTTCGGTGGGCACATCTTGATAAAGTCATTGATTGACACCACGTCATTCCTCTGACGGAACCCAGTGTTCTGCTCTATGCGTTCCAGTAGACGGTTGGTCTCTCTCTTGTTCCGTTCTGCCTCGAGCATAACTTCATCCAAGGAGGGTGGCTGGGGCAGATTCTCATCTCTAGCCCTACTAGCCTCACCCTGCTCTTGAGCAGCAGGAGTGCTGCGAGTGTTGACCGTCCTAGGAAAATGAAAGTGCAACTAATCCCCGGGTGGTTTTGGTAATTAATAACAACATATATATCATTGAACTAATATTCACTTGAGAATCATTTCAGAAAAGTTCGATGATATGGGTATGGAAATGTCTGAAGAAGTGGACCCCTCAAAATGCTAAGACAAGCATTGGCAAAAGCTCAAGACTCCATTTTTGGTTTAGTGATCAAAGATCACATTGAGTCCATAGGAAAAGCCAATACTATTAAAAGGGGATGAGGTTGTGTTAATGTTCTTGTTGCTCAAGTGCTTGGTGATCTAGCTCCCTCAACTATCAGCACTCTTCACTTTACAACACACTCATAAGTAATCTCGGACAAACCGATTCTGCAAACTCAGTCCCACCGAGATGAACCACTTCAGTTATTTCCCTAAACCCTAACTTCTCGGTCCATCCGATTCTGAGTCTCGGTCTCACCGAAAATGTTCTGCCAACCTTCTGTAACCAAATGACAGCATTTCGGAATATCCGAGTTGTTGTTTTCGGTCACACCGAGATGGCAAACCCTAACCTTTGACTCACTTCGGACACACCGAGATGGTATTTTCGGTCCCACCGAAAATCCCAACGTTCACTATATTTGAACTTTCGGTCTGACCGAGTTTTCACTTCGGTCTCACCGAGATTGGTCAAATGTGTGTGTAACGGTTGGATTTTGTGTGGAGGCTATATATACCCCTCCACCCCCTCCTCATTCGTGAGGAGAGCCATCAGAAAGTACCACCACTTCTACCATACACTTTCTGAGAAGTGAACCACCTACCCTTGTGTTGAGATCAAGCCATTCCATTCCTACCATATGAAACTTGATCTCTAGCCTTCCCAAGTTGCTTTCCACTCAAATCTTTCTTCCACCACAGCCATATCAGTGAGGAGAGTTGAGTGTTGGGGAGATTATCACTTGAAGCACAAGAGCAAGGAGTTCATCATCATCAACACCGTCTATTACCTTTTGGGGGTGGTGCCTCCTAGATTGGTTAGGTGTCGCTTGGGAGCCTCCGTCGTTGAGATGTGGAGTTGAACCAAGAAGTTTGTAAGGGCAAGGAGATCGCCTACTTCGTGAAGATCTACCCCGAGTAAGGCTAGTCCTCCGTGGGCGTAGGCCGTGATGGAATAGACAAGGTTGCTTCTTCGTGGACCCTTCGTGGGTGGAGCCCTCCGTGGACTCGCGCAGCCGTTACCCTCCGTGGGTTGAAGTCTCCATCAACGTGGATGTACGATAGCACCACCTATCGGAACCACGACAAAAATCTCCGTGTCACCAAACTGCGTTTGATCTTCTCCACCTCCTTTTACATGTGCAATTTACTTTCCGCTGCATATACTCTAGAATTGCATGTGTAGGGTGTTACTTGAATTTGTCTTAATTGTGAAACTGCCAAAAACATTGCATGATCTAAAGGCAGATCTTTTATATTGTCAAGTAGTCTAATCACCCCCCCTCTAGACCTACTTTCGATCCTACAAGTGGTATCAGAGCTTTGGTCTCCATTGCCTTGGTTTCCATTGCATTGGACTCCATAAGCTTGGTTTCACAACCTAGGAGAGTATGGCGTCTAGTGAGGGTAATTATCGTAGAGGTCCTTACTTTGATGGTACAAATTTTGCTAGTTGGAAGCATAAAATGAAAATGCATATTCTTGGTCATAACCCAGCCGCATGGGGCATTATTTGTGTTGGCATGCAAGGTGATTTCTTTGAAGAAGGAAAAGTTCCGGATCGCGAAGCTACACCCGAAGAGTTGAAGATGTTGCAAAACAATGCTCAAGCTTGTGACATTCTCTTCAATGCTTTGTGTCCCGAAGAGTTCAACAAAATCAGTCGTCTTGAGAATGCTAAGGAGATTTGGGATACTTTGGTTGAAATGCACGAAGGTACTGAATCTGTGAAGGAATCAAAGCTAGATATTCTTCAAGGTCAACTTGACAAGTTTAAGATGAAGGATGGTGAAGGAGTCGCTGAAATGTACTCTAGGCTTGCTCTCATTACAAATGAGATTGCTGGCTTAGGAAGCGAAGAAATGACCGACCGATTCATCATTAAGAAGATTCTCAGAGCTTTGGATGGAAAGTATGACACCGTGTGCACTTTGATCCAAATGATGCCAAACTACAAGACTCTCAAGCCAACTGAAGTCATTGGAAGAATTGTTGCTCATGAGATGACACTTAAGGATAAGGAAGAGCTTCACAACAAGTCAAGTGGTGCTTACAAAGCTACAAGTGATGCTCCTACTACCTCAAGTGACAAGCTAGTTTCCAATGAAGAGATAAGCCTAATGGTCAAGAACTTCAACAAGTTCTACAAGAACAGAGGCAAAGAAAGAAGCTCAAAATCTAGATCATATGATGAAAAGAGATCTTCTAGTCGTGATCGAAACTGCTACAATTGTGGAAGACCCGGACACTTCTCAAATGAGTGTACGGCTTCCCACAAGAGAAGAGAAGAATCTCCAAGAAGAAGAGCAAGAGATGAGTCACCTCGGAGAGAGAGAAGGAGTAGAGATGATCGTTATGAACGAAGACCTTCTCGGAGAAGCAAGGATTCGGAGAGGAAAGACAAGTCATCAAGGAGCTACACAAGAAGAAGACATCAAGCTCATGTTGGTGAATGGGTCTCCGGCTCCGACTCTGACAATCAATCCGATGGAAGCTATCACTCCGACTCCGACTATAGTCAAGATGAAGGTGTTGCTGGACTTGCACTCGTATCCTCCAACTCCAACTCCTACGACTTATTTGATTCACCAAATGAGGGAATTGGAAGATGCTTCATGGCTAAAGGTCCCAAGGTAACACACCCTGAATTCATTGACTTTGATAGTGATGAGGATGACTTGCTTGGTGAAGATGAGCTCTTGCATGATAAATCTAGTGAGCTTAGTAATGATGAAAATGCTAGTAGTCTTTATAGTCGAGAAGAGTCGAATGGCAATGCTATGAAGGAGATTGAGCGTCTAACTAAAGAACTAAACACTCTTAAGTTAGCTCATGAAACAACTCAAGAAGATCATAGAGAGCTCCTAAGATCTCATGAGAAGCTACGCTTCGAGAAGCTCACTCTAGAGCAAGAACATGAGTTTCTAAAAGCGATCAATGACGATCTTCGAAAGAAGAGTTCTTCATATCTTGCCAAACGACTTCTCTTGTCTAATTTCTTGCCACCTATTAAGACTAAGCATGACAAGCATAAGAAAAATTCTTCCTCTAGTAGTAACAATAACAATGTTAAATCAAATGTTGTTACTTCTAGTAGTTCTCTTGATTCCACTAACAATGTTTCAAGCCAAGTTACACTTGAGCAAGAAAATAGCTTATTGAAGGAAATCATAGAGAAAGGTGTCTACAAGAGTCTTGCCGGAAGCAAGAACTTTGAGGAGATTGTTCGCAAACAAGGAAGACACCGGAAGAAACAAGGGATTGGTTTTGAGCGAAAGTTCAACGCCGAAGGTGTTGAGTGGGAAGAAGGTCAATACCCTACTCCACAGTTTGTCTCACAAAAGGAGAAGTATGATCCTACTTCTTCCAATGTGGAACAAGCTCAAGATGACCTTCCACCACAAGACCACAAGCTAAAGGCCAAGGACAAGCTTCAAGAAGAGATTGATGCATTCATTGAAGCACCTCAAGCCATGGTCAAGTGGGTTCCCAAGGACACATCAAGTTCTACTTCGTCAAGCTCAACTACAACACCAAGGATTCCCATCAAGATGATGTGGATCCCAAAGAAGAAGAACTAGTAGGTTCTTGAGGGTGACTCCGCCAACAAACTTCACTCATATTCTTTTTGGCAAGAACTTGTGCAATCAACTTCCACATCATGCACTTGTTCATGGAGTCACAAACCCTCTTGTTGGTAAGTCAAGGGACAAGGTAATCATTGCTTTCATGGACATCATCTTGTGTGTACTTCACTCTATGTCTATGGAAATTCTTGTTTGTTCCTTGTGGGACTAACCCATGTAGGTATTGAAAGTGCCCTAATCCAAAGGATTGCTCCTAACTCATGATGATCTACATCAACATTGAGCATCCACATCTTCAACATCTACATGAAGTCTTCTACGACAACCCAAGGTTAGTTTGACCCTTTAAAAGGGGTTCTCACATCTAGGGGGAGCTTTGCTCTAAAAAAATTGAGCTAAAGCATCTCCAAGTGATGTGAACACATAAATGCTTAATGTAAAAGTGGTAATCCCACTTGTGCTTAAACGATGAGTATGACCTATGATCAAATGTTCTCATTTGGCTCCTAAGTCAATATGCTCATATATAGATGACCTAGTCATCGACAAATTGTGTGCTAGTAGCTAGAGTGTTTGGTTGTGCATGTTTGACACATATTTCAGTTGCTATCTTATTGTGTGAGCATGTTGAATGCATGATTCTATTCATTCAAGGACATCCATTTGTGGTTTTGATTGTTTTGGTTTCTTTTTCTGGCCAAATGGATGGACAAGAATGCCTAAGCACCTTTCCCTAGCTATCTATGCTTTCTTGTCTCAAAACTCTATTCATGCTCATATCACAACTTTGAACAAGTCTTTTTCGGACAGTCCGAGTGAGGAGCACTCGGAACCACCGATTCGTCTAAGGCTGACTTCCAAAACCTTCTAAGTCCATTTCGGTCTGACCGGTTTCTCAATATCGGTCCAACCGAAACGCTTAGACTGATCTAGGTTTCATCTCGGTGAAACCGAGTTCAAACTCTCGGTCTGACCGATATGTGTAACTGCACAGCAGATATACATCTCGGTGACACCGAGTTTTTCAACTCGGTCCCACCGACAGCACGGGGTTATATATACCTGAGGGGCTGCGCGCGATTTCTTTCTTCAAACCGTTCGCCCCCAAGACCCCTGCTGCCGCCGCCTTGGTCTACGGATCGTCGCCTTCGTCGCCTGTGCGCCTTCGCCGCAGGTCTCCGCCGCCGTCAACGGTAATCATCTCCACCGTTGCCGCCGTAGAGGGACACCACCAAGTTAGGGTGCGTCTCAACCCCTTTTCGTGCTCCACTTCTGATTCTTGCACGATAGGCTGCCATGATTCAATCCATGTTTGATATGTTCCCCTCACAATAGTTCAGATCGTCTAGTTTCGAGGAAAATTCTTAGGTTTAGGTTTCCACGGAATGCATCTCGGTGAAGCCGATTTTTGAAAATCGGAATGACCGATTTGGCCTCTGGCCATTGCACTGCATAGTTCGGTTTAACCGAGTTGTGCCAATCGGAACGACCGAAAAGAAGTTTCAGTGAAACCCTAAGTTTTCGGTAGGACCGATACCCATTTCGGTCTGACCGAAAGTGGTGTGTAGGTTTCTGTTGAGCACTTCGGTTGCACCGAAACCTGAAATCGGTTTGACCGAAATACATTCTGTGAAAACTCAAAACTAAGTTTTTAACTCATTTTTTTTAAAACTTCTGCAGTTGTGATAACTCTTCTACTCTGCCTATACCTTATCTTTTCACAGGTCTTTCAGCCATGTCAGATGTCAGTGACAGCCAAAACAGGTCTGAATCACCGTTTGCTGAAATTCCAGAGGCAGATACAAGTCCTGCAAGCAGCTCTAGTGATGATGGTGAGAGGAGCACCCCTAGTGGTCTGCCTCCCGCAGCTACGAGAACCAGGAAGAAGAGAACTTCTGATGATGAGGACTCCGACTTTGTTGCTGAGGAAGTTACCTCCAAGCCCAAGAGGAATGTGGTTGCCAAAGAGCACCAAGGGCAGCAGCCAAGGAAAGGCACAAGCAAGGTAAAGCAGTCAGCAGTTGCTAAAAAGCTCAACTTGGAAGAGCCTGCTCCAAGCAAGGTGAAGAAGACTTCCAAAAGGAAGAGGGTTGTTTATGCTGAACCTCAAATTGATGCTGAAGAAGAAGAAGAAGAAGCACCCCAGCCTCCTCCTCAGAAAGCTAAGTTCATGGGTGATGCTATTCGGGCTCAAGCCTCCTCTAAGCCCAAGAAGCCTGCTCCTTCCAAAGCAGCTCCAGCCAAGCCCAAGAGAACAACCAGAAGCATTCCAGCTTCTGAGAAGAACAAAGGAGAGATGCCACCGTCTGAATCAGATGAAGAGCATGTGTTGCTCAAGCTCCGTCCCAAGTTGCCACTCCACAATGATGCTCATCCTCAAGCTGAGGACATGAAGGCAAGGAAGGACAAAGGTCTCAGGCTATGGAGACAGTCTGATCCATATGCCGTAAGGAGAAGGACTGCTGTGGACCCCAGATTCCACACCAGAGAGCAGCAGGATTTCTATGAGACCGTGCTAATGGATAAGAAGCCCATTGTTGCTGACACCAGGTATGTTGACTGGGAGTACATTGATAGTGAAGAGCACCGGGACTTCTTTCCCCATGTGCATGAGAGCTTTACTGCATGTGGAGTTGCTGACTTCGTGGGTCAAGAGCTGACAGCCTGGAATGACGAGATGATCATGCAGTTCTATGCCACTGCCCACTTCTACCCTGATGGCAAGATCACCTGGATGACTGAAGGTCAAAGGTTTTCTTCGACTGTTGAAGAATGGGCAGAACTTCTGAACGCTCCAGTGCAGAGAGAGGACGACATTGATGTCTATGGGATTCCTAAGAAGAGTCATGATTCCATGAAGAATATGTACAAGGAGATCCCAGCTGCTGATTTAGAGGGATGGAAGCTCGGCTCAGTGTATTATCTCCAGGCAGGTCTGACCACCACTAACACTATTCTGAGGCATACTTTGATGCCTAAGTCAGGTGACCACCGGATGATACGAGGCTATTCTATCAACATGCTGCACATTCTCGATGAGAAGGCACCTTTTAAGGTGATGGACTTGATGGTAGAGACCATTAAGAGGACTGCAGCTGACCAGAAGAGGTCATGTGGGTTTGCACCGCAGATACAGATGCTCATCAACGCCAAGTTTGGCACGGGCAAATTCATGTTGGATAGGAAGCACTTGCCACTGCAGCCAGAGCATGAGGACAACGTAGTTGTGATGGATGAAGAGGATCCCACCTCAGTTGAAGGGCAAGCCAAAATTGAAGCTGCAAAGAAAGCTAAAGCTGACAAAGAGGCAGCAGCAGCAGCTAAGCCAAAGAGCTTTGGAGAACAAATTCTTGAAGCTACCCAAAGGATTGAACAACGCCTGGCCAGCATTGAGCAATCTCAGGAGAGCCTTGAGAGGATTGTCGAGGACAAGATCCACGCTCTGGACGTGAAGCTGACTGAGATTCAGGTGTCTGTCAACAAGCTTGAGGCAGACATGGAGGAGACTAGGCAGGAGAGAGCAGAGCTTATGCAGGATGATCTAGTCCAGGACTCTCATCGCCAGACTGCTCAGATTCCCAGAGGATCCAGATCTGCAGCTATCCCAGTGACAGACTCTAGGGCTACCACTTCAGCACCAGCCACAGCTCCAGCAGTTCCTACAGCTCCAGCATCCACTCCTCCACCGCAGACATCAGCAGAGGTCTTCGCAGATGCAGCTATCTCTACACCGACATCTACCCAGACGGGAGCCGCCAGCAGAGCCCGCAGTGACGCTTAGCTCTATACCTTTTCGAACTTTTTGGTAACTTGTTGCCAAAGGGGGAGAAATTGTTATAGATCATAGGGCTTCGAGAGAGAGAGTGCTCTTTCGTCTTTTCGTTCTTTTGCCGGTTTTCCTTGAGATACATTGGTTTCTTTTGGTTCCAGATACTTTATGTGTGCTTGCTACTACGTTTGATGCTACCTTAATGAGTGCTTAGTCATACTATGCCTTAATGTGTGCTTATTGCTTATCCTATGTTATTACTTATTGTATGGCTATTTACTCTTGTCTTGGTGATTGAGTGCATGTTACTCATTCTTATCATTTTGTGCGCTCCACCAAGATGTATGTGACATTGAAGAGTGACCCATAATCCTAATCGATTGTGCATTTGCATTCAAACGCAAATTTCAAATAATGCACAAATTTAGGGGGAGCTCTTGTTTATCACATACTTCTCAAAGCGACGATGTTTTTCTTTGATTATATCTTTTGTCGAAGCTTTGATCTATATGTTGTCATCAATTACCAAAAAGGGGGAGATTGAAAGTGCAACTAATCCCCGGGTGGTTTTGGTAATTAATAACAACATATATATCATTGAACTAATATTCACTTGAGAATCATTTCAGAAAAGTTCGATGATATGGGTATGGAAATGTCTGAAGAAGTGGACCCCTCAAAATGCTAAGACAAGCATTGGCAAAAGCTCAAGACTCCATTTTTGGTTTAGTGATCAAAGATCACATTGAGTCCATAGGAAAAGCCAATACTATTAAAAGGGGATGAGGTTGTGTTAATGTTCTTGTTGCTCAAGTGCTTGGTGATCTAGCTCCCTCAACTATCAGCACTCTTCACTTTACAACACACTCATAAGTAATCTCGGACAAACCGATTCTGCAAACTCAGTCCCACCGAGATGAACCACTTCAGTTATTTCCCTAAACCCTAATTTCTCGGTCCATCCGATTCTGTGTTTCGGTCTCACCGAAAATGTTCTGCCAACCTTCTGTAACCAAATGACAGCATTTCGGAATATCCGAGTTGTTGTTTTCGGTCACACCGAGATGGCAAACCCTAACCTTTGACTCACTTCGGACACACCGAGATGGTATTTTCGGTCCCACCGAAAATCCCAACGTTCACTATATTTGAACTTTCGGTCTGACCGAGTTTTCACTTCGGTCTCACCGAGATTGGTCAAATGTGTGTGTAACGGTTGGATTTTGTGTGGAGGCTATATATACCCCTCCACCCCCTCCTCATTCGTGAGGAGAGCCATCAGAAAGTACCACCACTTCTACCATACACTTTCTGAGAAGTGAACCACCTACCCTTGTGTTGAGATCAAGCCATTCCATTCCTACCATATGAAACTTGATCTCTAGCCTTTCCAAGTTGCTTTCCACTCAAATCTTTCTTCCACCACAGCCATATCAGTGAGGAGAGTTGAGTGTTGGGGAGATTATCACTTGAAGCACAAGAGCAAGGAGTTCATCATCATCAACACCGTCTATTACCTTTTGGGGGGTGGTGCCTCCTAGATTGGTTAGGTGTCGCTTGGGAGCCTCCGTCGTTGAGATGTGGAGTTGAACCAAGAAGTTTGTAAGGGCAAGGAGATCGCCTACTTCGTGAAGATCTACCCCGAGTAAGGCTAGTCCTCCGTGGGCGTAGGCCGTGATGGAATAGACAAGGTTGCTTCTTCGTGGGCCCTTCGTGGGTGGAGCCCTCCGTGGACTCGCGCAGCCGTTACCCTCCGTGGGTTGAAGTCTCCATCAACGTGGATGTACGATAGCACCACCTATCGGAACCACGACAAAAATCTCCGTGTCACCAAACTGCGTTTGATCTTCTCCACCTCCTTTTACATGTGCAATTTACTTTCCGCTGCATATACTCTAGAATTGCATGTGTAGGGTGTTACTTGAATTTGTCTTAATTGTGAAACTGCCAAAAACATTGCATGATCTAAAGGCAGATCTTTTATATTGTCAAGTAGTCTAATCACCCCCCCCTCTAGACCTACTTTCGATCCTACAGAAAACAAAACAACGGTTTAGACAAGGATGGAAAAACTTGACAAAGGGGTGCAGAATGTAATGGAAGACACGGAATGCAGAGATGTTCATCCATATGACATGGTAATATAAAAACTGCCATATATACACCAGTGGTCATACACACCATACATAGTTTAGTACAAGCCAAGGCTAAAGTACAACTGCGGTGAAAAGATGATACATCTCATCAGAGGCATTCCAAGCTCCTATACATTATTTAACTACACCCCCGGAACTCAGTACTAGCTAAGTCATATTCCACAAGACACGCAGGACTGTGGAAATACAACCACTACGATACTACTACTGCCACGGTCTAGCTCAGACATTCCCGTAGTAATCTTCGTAAAGATTACCACCGTAGCCTGGAAGTGGAACAGATGGATCTTGAAACTCTCGAGCAGTCGAAGGCTGTGGACCATAGGGACATGGATGTGGCCTCGGTCCCGATGCTGGTGGTAACCGACGCCCACGTGGAGGTGTAATACCACCAACGTCACGCCAATCCATACGATCAGGCAGACAAGTCTGCACGGGGTACAAATCCCGCATATCCAGATATCCGGCGTGCACAGCAGGTGCAAGCCATGTCAAAGTAGTCCAGTGGGCGGCTCGAGTGTTATACTGTTGGGGAACGTAGTATTTTAAAAATTTCCTACGATCACGCAAGATCTATCTACCAGATGCATAGCAACGAGAGGGCAGAGTGTGTCTACGTACCCTCGTAGACCGGGAGCGGAAGCGTCAAGTGACGCGGTTGATGTTGTCAAACTTCTTCGCGATCCAACCGATCAAGCTCCGAACGTACGGCACCTCCGCGTTGAGCACACGTTCAGCTTGATGACGTCCCACGAGCTCTTGATCCAGTTGAGCTTCACGGGAGAGTTTCGTCAGCACGACGGCGTGGTGACGGATATGATGTGTTCACCGGCGCAGGGCTTCGCCTAAGCTCCGCGACGGTATGACCGAGGTGTGATTCTGTGGAGGGGGGCACCGCACACGGCTAAAACAATTCAACTTGTGTGTCTTTGGGTGCCCCCTTGCCCCCGTATATAAAGGAGCAGGGGAGGAGGGCCGGCCAACCTCCTATGGTGCGGCTAGGGAAGGAATCCTACTAGGAATAGGATTGCAATCCTATTCCTAGTAGGAATCACCAAAGAAGGAAGAGATGGAGTAGGAAAAGGAAGAGGTGGCTCCTCCCACCAATCCTAGTCCAACTAGGAACTAGGTGGGGCGCCGGCCAGCCCTATGGGCTGCCTCTCTCTTTTCCACAAGGCCCACTATGGACCATCCCCTTTCGTAGGAGGTTCCGGTAACCCCCTTCGGCAATCCCGATAAATCCGAAACTTTTCCGGTATACTTTCGGTGTCCGAATATAGCCGTCCAATATATCAATCTTTATGTCTCGGACATTCCGAGACTCCTCGTCATGTCCGTGATCTAATCCGAGATTCCGAACTACCTTCGGTACATCAATACTCATAAACTCATAATACCGATCGTCATCAAACGTTAAGCGTGCGGACCCTACGGGTTCGAGAACTATGTAGACATGACCGAGACTCATCTCCGGTCAATAACCAATAGCGGAACCTGGATGTTCATATTGGCTCCTACATATTCTACGAAGATCTTTTATGGTCAGAACCGCATAACTACATACGTTGTTCCTTTTGTCAAACGGTATGTTACTTGCCCGAGATTCGATCGTCGATATCTCTATACCTAGTTCAATCTCGTTACCGGCAAGTCTCTTTACTCGCTCCGTAACTCATCATCTCGTGACTAACTCATTAGTCTTTTGCTTGCAAGGCTTATTGTGATGTGTGTTACCGAGAGGGCCCAGAGATACCTCTCCGACACTCGGAGTGACAAATCCTAATCTTGATCTATGTCAACACCACGAATACTTTCGGAGACACCTGTAGAGCATCTTTATGATCACCCAGTTACGTTGTGACGTTTGATAGCACACAAGGTGTTCCTACGGTATTCGGGAGTTGCATAATCTCATAGTCATAGGAACATGTATAAGTCATGAAGAAAGCAATAGCAGTAAAACTAAACGATCATAGTGCTATGCTAACGGATGGGTCTTGTCCATCACATCATTCTCCTAATGATGTTATCCCGTTGATCAAATGACAACTCATGTCTATGGTTAGGAAACATAACCATCTTTGATCAATGAGCTAGTCTAGTAGAGGCATACTAGGGACACTCTGTTTTGTCTATGTATTCACACATGTACTAAGTTTCCGGTTAATACAATTCTAGCATGAATAATAAACATTTATCATGATATAAGGAAATATAAATAACAACTTTATTATTGCCTCTAGGGCATATTTCCTTCATATACATCTCCATCCAGAGGGCACGGACCTCACGATCCCTATCCTCCAGCATCTGGACAGTAGTCTGAAGCAGTGGCTCCTCATGAGCAGCATCAGTATACAGACCAGTGTAGTAGCCTTCCTCTCCAGGAAGTGAGGCTGGCATGTAACAAAACTCAGTGTTCAGCAACAGGGCATGCCAAGCTCGGATGATGGTCGTCATCGAGTAAGCGACATCCTGCACTGCCATCTCGATGGTAACCCCGAGTCCATAAGACCAATGGATGGGGTCGTTAGCTCCGGGATACGAGGGGTATATCCGGACGGTGCAGAAATACTGTCTCTGGTTGAAATCCCAATACTTTTCCTCCATGGTGTACTCAGGATACCAACGGTAGCCGGTCTCAGTCAACACACGGACTAGCATGGCCGTGTGACCTGGCACATTAATGTACCGAGTCAAACGAACCACTTGGTGAGGTGTGCGACCAGACATCTGAAACATGAAGTAATGCAAAGGCATTAGAATTTCTAGAAGAAATCGGGCAGCATAACAACTGTAAATGCTAAAAAAAGATTTTGAGACATCATACAAATGATAGCATAGCCACTCAACAACATCATATCAAGGTTCCGGGTCCAACTAATCATCATACTATAAGGGTAGAACTAAACTGAGGCTTGAAACCAACAATCCTAAGAGTCTATGGATTGGTAACACGTGAACCTAGTAAGGGTGAGAGGCCTAGTCCTAGACCCCCGTAGAAAGAATAGACTGACTCGGATCAGAAGGGCATAAGGTAAAGAAGTAAAAAGAGCCTTACGTTCCCTTCCACAATCAATTCCCCTACGTATAACTAAGAATTTTCTAGACTCAACATCGACCAGTTTGGCTTGAGAAACCTACAGGCAGTCCGGCTCTGATGCCAACGCTGTCAGGACCCCGATTCTAAGTCACACCGATCTAGCTTGTAACACGTCATATCACTTTGCGGCCTCACGCACGGTATCCCCACGGGTGCCACCTTACCTGGCCCGGGACCGTTTGCGCATTTTGGCACACGTATATGACAGTGTCGCTAGCATCCATATGACAGAGAACCCGGGCCGACATGGCTAGTTATAACCAGAAGTGGCACTAAATTACAGAGACAGGCATTCATGACCCAGCAACGAACGTGTCGGTCATCAACGTATGAACCCAAGTCGTAGCAAGCTACATGGACTTAAAGGAACAACGCGTGACATTTCCCCTAAGGGACAGACACAGGAACGAAGAAGGACACATGCCGGCCAGCCTACGTGTTTCGAGCAGTAGCAAGCTACCAAGGCTCAGTGGAAGCACTAGGAGGCATTTCCCTGTAAGATAGGCTACCAAAGGAAAACAACTAGGTGTCGGATCCCACACATACCAAGCATTTCAATCATACACACAATATGCTCAATATGTGCAAATACAACATTGCATCACAACAGAACTCTATGACTCAAAGTACTTTATTTAAGAGGCTCCGAAGAGCCATATATAACATATCCATACGAGTAGGGGTCACATGACCCAACACTCAAGTCATACAATCATACAAGCACAAGCGGAAGCTAACATGTCTGAGTACAGACAACTTGGAAATAACATAGGCTTGGTGTAGCCTGACTATCTACAAGGCCCTTCACAAGCTCAGGATCTCCGTCTGGGTAGCAAGCTACTCGTCGACGTCAACGTCTATGTAGAACCCATCAGAAGGGGCAGGGTTCTCCTCTGCAACAGTTATTAAGCAAACATGAGTACAAAGGTACTCAGCAAGTCTTACAACAGAACCTATCATACATGTAACATTATCAACAAGGGTAGTGGAGTTCATAGCAGCAAGCCAGCTTTGACTCTTGGCTAACCTATACTGCGACTCTCAACAGATTGCAAGATAAGACTACGAACATGAGTCCTCTACTCACCACAACAATACACCACCGTGGATCCACCTCCGTCATCCTACAGAAGGGCCATCCACGGCACTCACACTTGTCTTGAGGCTTTTAGTAGTATCCATCAACTTGTCTATGAAATGTAAGAGTAACCAAGTAGTCCGTATCGCGAACAACGGCTATTCGAATAGATTGGTAACCCTGCAGGGGTGTACTTCTTCACACACGCTTCCACCACTTATCATCGTTTACTCGACATGTACTCGGCAACCTTCAAGTGGAATCCCAACGAGGGTGTCGGCCACGACCTGACTAACCACACAAGTCTCTCGTCCAGGTTTATCGCCTATTTGGGTTCCATCTGTGGGGAGATCCGGCCGGGGTGTCGCTCACGGCCCCAAACGATGTGTATAGGGTTCCCGAGTCACCAAACGGGCGCTCGGTACACCGTGCCACGTACCTACCGCATCACAGCCCACCCAGAGGGTTAGCGTTGTGCACACCACCAGTAAACTACAAACACCAGAAACTAGTTGCAACTCCTGGACAGAGGTCAAGGGTAGTTAATAAGTCGAGAGGGTCAATTAAGGATCCCAACGTGTGGTAGTAGCTGAAACTTGAACCACACATACAGATCTCAGGTCCTATGGACGGTTCCAATGAAACAACCCACCATGTACTCCTACATGGCCTTTCATCGATACATTTACCAAACATGTTCCACACTTCCCTCTCTTTACGGAGTATGATCATTTCACTCTGATCCATCACCCAGATGAACCAGACCTGACACAACTCTAAGCATAGCAGGCAACATAAACAAATAGCATGGTGGATCACACATCACATGGCTCAAACAACTCCTACACATGCTAGTGGGTTTCAACTATTTACTGTGGCAATGATAGGTCATGCAAAGGAATAGGGTTCAACTACCGCAGCAAGTAGCAGTTCACACGCTGTTGCCTTAATGCAGTAAAAGAGAGCAGGAGCGAGAAGATGGGTTTGTATCGGAATGATCAATGGTTCCTTGCCTGACAGAGTGGTTGTCGGGTATTGCTCTTCAGCTGGATACGCAGAAGTATCCTCGGGAGCAGGACCTACCACGGAGAACACCGGCGATACAATCAATAAGCAAACAAATGCAACAATATGATGCATGCTCATGATATGGCAAGATGCATGTGTTTTGGGCTAATGCATCTATAAACAGAAGGGTTTGAGCCCATTTGAATCAAAGATTCAAATTGAAACCCAAACTATTATTTATTAAAGTGCATTATCATGTTTTAATGTGAACAGCAAGGTTAACTTGCTCAAACATGCATGAAACCAGTGCCATTGGAAAGATTGGATTTTTCTGATCAACTTTGATATATAAAACTTTTCCATCTGAGCTATTGTTGAATTTATATGACTTTTTGAAGTTTAGAGCATTTTCTGGAATTTCCTGATTTGTTTTAAATCAAATAATCCCAGAAAATCATTTACTGCGTCAGCATGACATCATGCTGACGTGAGCAAGTCAACAGGGCGTCCAGGTCAAACCTGACCAGTGGGCCCCACTGGTCAGTCTCTCAGTACTGACTAAACAAGTTTAACACTAAACTAAAAGTTAACAGGGGCTGGGCCCCACGTGTCAGTGACTCATTAAACTAATGACAGCAATTAGTACTTAATTAAAAACCTAAACTAAAACTAGTCAATGGCCGGCCCCACATGTCATGGACACAGGGGGGTCCAGGCGTGGTCAAAACAGGTCAACCTCACCGGCGACTCGCCGCCGGCGAGAGCCAGGACGGCGGCGCGGCTCGGAAACAGCGTTCCGATGACCAAAATAGCGGCGGAGGACATCTACAGAGAGCTGGAGGAGTCGCGCATCCAGCGGAACAGGTCGAAGCAGCTGGGGTGGCCGGAAACGTCGGCGGCGACCTCAATGGCGGCGGCCGGAGCTCAGGTGCCGATGAAAACTACGTCACAGGGCACAAGAGGACCAACGGTTGGTTCCTACGGGTGCTATGTGCGCTCACGAAGACGACGGGCATGTGCACGGAGCCAATTGGGCACCGGAGCCTCGTCAGCGACGAGCTTGTGTGGCGGCGTGCTACGGCGAGCAAGGGGGTGGCGTCTACAGTGAGAAAACATAGCGGGGAGGAGGGGAGTTCGATCCAGGGGCTCAGAGGGAGGCGGATGAGATGCTCAGCGGGCTCGGGGACGCGTCGGGGCGGGCGCACGGTCGCCGGCGATTTTCGCGGCCGTAGGTTGAAGACGGCGAGGGTGAAGATGAAGCGGGGCTTCTGGCGTCGTGCAGCTCGGTGCGGACGACGAGGAGGACGAGGCGGAGCTCCTGGGCAAAACGGGTGGGCGAGAGGGCACGGTGGCTACGGCGAACGGCGTCGGTGGGGACGGTGGCGCTCGGCCACGAGGCGCGGAGCGAGAGAGACGAGGCAGGGAGAGAGGGGAGCGGTCGAGGGGGTCTGCGTGGCGATGTCCAAAGCCATCCAAGGCGTCGGGGGGAGTAGCCAGGCAGGCAGGAGGTGGCCGGTGCGTCGTTGGCGCTCGCTACCGAGCTGCTTCGTGCGCTGGCACGGGGACGAAGACGAGTGTGCCCCTGGTGGGCTGGGCCGTGCTGGGCCAAGCAGGTAAGTGGGCCTCAGGTAAGTCTCTGCTTCCTCTTTTGTTTTATTTGTTTTCTGTTTTCCATTTCTTTTGTAACTTTGTGGATTTTCTAAAAAATGCTTAGGCACTTTCAAAAATCACCAAACTGCTCATGCCCACTGTTTAGCGTATAACCAACATGGAACATTTCAGTTTAGGATTATTTGGGCACATAAAATATTTTATAGCATTTAAATGCCCAAATGCAATTACAATATGAATTAATTCAGAGACCTTTGGATGTCCTAGAAAATTGTGCAACATTTTTGGCAGAGGTTTAAGACCAAGGCAAAGATGATGAACATTTTTGAAGGACATTTTGGGTACATTAGAAAAGATTTTATTAAACCCTAGTTGTTAGAAGAGGGGTGCTGGGGTTTCTGTCATTCCCGTTTCAAGTTTCTGTGGAAAGTAAACATGATGCACATGTTGGGGAACGTAGTATTTTAAAATTTTCCTACGATCACGCAAGATCTATCTACCAGATGCATAGCAACGAGAGGGAAGAGTGTGTCTATGTACCCTCGTAGACCGGGAGCGGAAGCGTCAAGTGACGCGGTTGATGTTGTCGAACTTCTTCGCGATCCAACCGATCAAGCACCGAACGTACGGCACCTCCGCGTTCAGCACACGTTCAGCTTGATGACGTCCCACGAGCTCTTGATCCAGTTGAGCTTCACGGGAGAGTTTCGTCAGCACGACGGCGTGGTGACGGATATGATGTGTTCACCGGCGCAGGGCTTCGCCTAAGCTCCGCGACGGTATGACCGAGGTGTGATTCTGTGGAGGGGGGCACCGCACACGGCTAAAACAATTCAACTTGTGTGTCTTTGGGTGCCCCCCTGCCCCCGTATATAAAGGAGCAAGGGAGGGAGGCCGGCCGGCCCTTCCTGGTGCGGCTAGGGAAGGTGTCCTACTAGGAATAGGATTGCAATCCTATTCCTAGTAGGATTCACCAAAAGGAAGAAGGGGGAAATGAATAGGAGAGGTGGCGCCCCCCCCCCCCAATCCTAGTCCAACTAGGAACCCTAGGTGGGGGCGCCGGCCAGCCCTATGGGCTGCCTCTCTCTTTCCCTTTAGGCCCACTATGGACCATCCCCTCTCGTAAGGGGTTCCGGTAACCCCCTCCGGCATTCCCGATAAATCCGAAACTTTTCCGGTATACTTCCGGTGTCCGAATATAGCCGTCCAATATATCAATCTTTATGTCTCGGACATTCTGAGACTCCTCGTCATGTCCGTGATCTCATCCGGGACTCCAAACTACCCTCGGTACATCAATACTCATAAACTCATAATACTGATCGTCATCAAACGTTAAGCGTGCGGACCCTACGGGTTCGAGAACTATGTAGACATGACCGAGACTCATCTCCGGTCAATAACCAATAGCGGAACCTGGATGTTCATATTGGCTCCTACATATTCTATGAAGATATTTTATCGGTCAGAACCGCATAACTACATACGTTGTTCCTTTTGTCAAACGGTATGTTACTTGCCCGAGATTCGATCGTCGGTATCTCTATACCTAGTTCAATCTCGTTACCGGCAAGTCTCTTTACTCGTTCCGTAACACATTATCTCATGACTAACTCATTAGTCTTTTGCTTGCAAGGCTTATTATGATGTGTGTTACCGAGAGGGCCCAGAGATACCTCTCCGACACTCGGAGTGACAAATCCTAATCTTGATCTATGCCAACACCACGAATACTTTCGGAGACACCTGTAGAGCATCATTATGATCACCCAGTTACGTTGTGACGTTTGATAGCACACAAGGTGTTCCTACGGTATTCGGGAGTTGCATAATCTCATAGTCATAGGAACATGTATAAGTCATGAAGAAAGCAATAGCAGTTAAACTAAACGATCATAGTGCTATGCTAACGGATGGGTCTTGTCCATCACATCATTCTCCTAATGATGTGATCTCGTTGATCAAATGACAACACATGTCTATGGCTAGGAAACATAACCATCTTTGATCAATGAGCTAGTCTAGTAGAGGCATACTAGGGACATACTGTTTTGTCTATGTATTCACACATGTACTAAGTTTCCGGTTAATACAATTCTAGCATGAATAAAAGAAATTTATCATGATATAAGGAAATACAAATAACATCTTTATTATTGCCTCTAGGGCATATTTCCTTCAGTCTCCCACTTGAACTAGAGACAATAATCTAGCTCACATCGCCATGTGATTTAATACCGATAGTTCACATCGTTATGTGAATAACACCCATAGTTCACATCACCATGTGACCAAAACCCAAAGGGTTTACTAGAGTCAATAATCTAGTTCACATCGCTATGTGATTAATACCCAAGAGTAATGAGGTGTGATCATGTTTTGCTTGTGAGAGAAGTTTAGTCAACGGGTCTGTCATATACAGATCCCTATGTATTTCGCAAATTTCTATGTCTACAATGCTCTGCATGGAGCTACTCTAGCTAATTGCTCCCACTTTCAATACGCATCCAGATTGATACTTAGAGTCATCTGGATTTAGTGTCAAAGCTTGCATCGGCGTAACCCTTTACGACGAACTCTTTATCACCTCCATAATCGAGAAATATTTCCTTAGTCATCCAATTACTAAGGATAATTTTGACCGCTGTACAGTGATCTACTCCTGGATCACTATTGTACCTCCCTGTCAAACTCTTGGCAAGGTACACAACGTGTTTTGTACACAGCATGGCATACTTTATAGAACCTATGGCTGAGGCATAGGGAATGACTTTCATTCTCTCTATATTTTTCTGCCGTGGTCTGGCTTTGAGTCTTACTCAACTTCACACCTTACAAGTCAGGCAAGAACTTCTTCTTTGACTGATCCATTTTGAACTACTTCAAAAATATTATCAAGGTATGTACTCATCGAAAGTCTTATCAAGCGTCTTGATCTATCTATATAGATCTTGATGCTCAATATGTAAGCAGCTTCACCGAGGTTTTTCTTTGAAAAACTCCTTTCAAACACTCCTTTATGCTTTCCAGAAAATTCTACATCATTTCCGATCGACAATATGTCATTCACATATACTTATCAGAAAGGTTGTAGTGCTCCCACTCACTTCTTGTAAATACAGGCTTCTCCAAAAGTCTGTATAAAACCATATGCTTTGATCACCTCATCAAAGCGTATATTCCAACTCCGAGATGCTTGCACCAGTCCATAGATGGATCGCTGGAGCTTGCATAATTTGTTAGCACCTTTTGGATCGACAAAACCTTCTGGTTGTATCATATACAACTCTTCTTTGAGATATCCATTCAGGAATGTAGTTTTGACATCCATTTGCCAGATTTCATAATCATAAAATGCGGCAATTGCTAACATGATTCGGACAGACTTAAGCATCGCTACAAGTGAGAAAGTCTCATCATAGTCAACTCCTTGAACTTGTCTAAAACCTTTCACAACAAGTCGAGCTTTGTAAACAGTAATATTACCGTCTACGTCGGTCTTCCTCTTGAAGATCCATTTATTTTCGATGGCTTGCCGATCATCGGGCAAGTCAACCAAAGTCCACACTTTGTTCTCATACATGGATCCCATCTCAGATTTCATGGCTTCAAGCCATTTTGCGGAATCTGGGCTCATCATCGCTTCCTCATAGTTCGTAGGTTCATCATGGTCTAGTAACATGATTTCCAGAACTGGGTTGCCGTACCACTCTGGTGCGGAACGTACTCTGGTTGATCTACGACGTTCAGCAGAAACTTGATCCGAAGTTTCATGATCATTATCATTAACTTCCTCACTAATTGGTGTAGGAATCACTGGAATAATTTCCTGTGATGTACTACTTTCCAATCCGGGAGAAGGCATAATTACCTCATCAAGTTCTACTTTCCTCCCACTCACTTCTTTCGAGAGAAACTCCTTTTCTAGAAAGGATCCGTTCTTAGCAACGAATATTTTGCCTTTGGATCTGTGATAGAAGGTGTACCCAACAGTCTCTTTTGGGTATCCTATGAAGACACATTTCTCCGACTTGGGTTCGAGCTTATCAGGTTGAAACTTTTTCACATAAGCATCGCAGTCCCAAACTTTAAGAAACAACAACTTTGGTTTCTTGCCAAACCACAGTTCTTAAGGCGTTGTCTCAACGGATTCAGATGAGGCCCTTATTTAACGTGAATGCAGCTGTCTCTAATGCATGACCCAAAACAATAGTGGTAAATCGGTAAGAGACATCATAGATCGCACCATATCCAATAAAGTACGGTTACGACGTTCGGACACACCATTATGTTGTGGTGTTCCGGGTGGCGTGAGCTGTGAAACTATTCCACATTGTTTCAAATGAAGACCAAACTCGTAACTCAAATATTCTCCTCCACGATCAGATCGTAGAAACTTTATTTTCTTGTTACGATGATTCTCTACTTCACTCTGAAATTCTTTGAACTTTTCAAATGTTTCAGACTTGTGCTTTATTAAGTAGATATACCCATATCTGCTCAAATCATCAGTGAAGGTCAGAAAATAACGATACCCGCCGCGAGCTTCAACACTCATTGGTCCGCATACATCAGTATGTATGATTTCCAACAAATATGTTGCTCGCTCCATAGTTCCGGAGAACGGAGTTTTAGTCATCTTGCCCATGAGGCATGGTTCGCAAGCACCAAGTGATTCATAATCAAGTGATTCCAAAAGTCCATCATTATCGAGTTTCTTCATGCGTTTTACACCAATATGACTTAAACGGCAGTGCCACAAATAAGTTGCACTATCATTATTAACCTTGCATCTTTTGGCTTCAATATTATGAATATGTGTATCACACGATCGAGATCCAACAAACTATTTTCATTGGGTGTATGACCATAGAAGGTTTTATTCATGTAAACAGAACAACAATTATTCTCTAACTTACATGAATAACCTTATTGCAATAAACATGATCAAATCACATTCATGCTCAACACAAACACCAAATAACAGTTATTTAGGTTCAACACTAATCCCGAAAGTATAGGGAGTGTGCGATGATGATCATATCAATCTTGGAACTGCTTCCAATACACATCGTCACTTCATCCTTTAACTAGTTTATGTTCATTATGCAACTCCCACTTCGAGTTACTACTCTTTAGCAACTGAACCAATATCAAATACCGAGGGGTTGCTATGAACACTAGTAAAATACACATTAATAATCTGTATATCAAATATACCTTTGTTCACTTTGCCATCCTCCTTATCCGCCAAGTATCTAGGGCAGTTCCACTTTTAGTGACCATTTCCTTTGCAGTATAAGCACTTGTTTCAGGCTTGAGTTTAGCTTTGGGTTTCTTCACGGGAGTGACAACTTGCTTGTCATTCTTCTTGAAGTTCCCCTTCTATCCCTTTGCCCTTTACTTGAAACAAGTGGTCTTGTTAACCATCAACACTTGATGCTTTTTCATGATTTCTACCTTCGCCTACTTCAGTATCGCGAAGAGCTGGGAATTCCTTTCGTCATCCCTTGCATATTATAATTCATCACAAAGTTCTACTAACTTGGTGATAGTGACTAGAGAACTTTGTCAATTACTATCTTATCTGGAAGATTAACTCCCACTTGATTAAAGTAATTGTAGTACCCAGACAATCTGAGCACATGCTCACTGGTTGAGCTATTCTCCTCCATCTTGCAGGCAAAGTACTGTCAGAGGTCTTATACCTCTCGACACGGGCATGAGTATGAAATACTAATTTCAACTCTTGGAACATCTTATATGCTCCATGGCGTTCAAAACGTTTTTGAAGTCCCGGTTCTAAGCCGTAAAGCATGGTGCACTTAAACTATCAAGTAGTCATTATATCGAGCTTTTGTCAAAACGTTCATAACGTCTACATCTGCTCCTGCAATAGGTCTGTCACCTAGCGGTGCATCAAGGACATAATTCTTCTGTGCAGCAATGAGGATAATCCTCAGATCACAGAACAATTCCGCATCATTGCTACTAACATCTTTCAACTTGGTTTTCTCTAGGAACATATGAAAAATAAACGGGGAGCAACATCGCGAGCTATTGATCTACAACATAGATATGCTAATACTACCAGGACTAACTTCATGATAAATTAAAGTTCAATTTAATCATATTACTTAAGAACTCCCACTTAGATAGACATCCCTCCGGTCATCTAAATGATCACGTGATCCAAATCAACTAAACCATGTCCGATCATCACGTGAGATGGAGTAGTTTCAATGGTGAACATCTTATGTTGATCATATCTACTATATGATTCACGCTCGACCTTTCGGTCTCCAGTGTTCCGAGGCCATATCTGTATAAGCTAGGCTCGTCAAGTTTCACCCGAGTATTCTGCGTGTGCAAAACTGGCTTACACCCGTTGTATTTGAACGTAGAGCTTATCACACCCGATCATCACGTGGTGTCTCGGCACGACGAACTTTCGCAACGGTGCATACTCAGGGAGAACACTTATACCTTGAAATTTAGTAAGGGATCATCTTATAATGCTACCGTCGTTCTAAGCAAAATAAGAAGCATAATAAGATAAACATCACATGCAATCAAAATATGTCACATGATATGGCCATCATCATCTTGTGTTTTTGATCTCCATCTCCAAAGCACCGTCATGATCACCTTCGTCATCGGCGCGACACCTTGATCTCCATCGTAGTATCGTTGTCGTCTCGCCAACTATTGCTTCCTCAACTATCGCTACCGCTTAGTGATAAAGTAAAGCAATTACATGGCGATTGCATTTCATACAATAAAGCGACAACCATATGGCTCCTGCCAGTTGCCGATAACTTTACAAAACATGATCATCTCATACAAAACCGTATAACTCATCATGTCTTGACCATATCACATCACAACATGCCCTGCAAAAACAAGTTAGACGTCCTCTACTTTGTTTGTTGCAAGTTTTACGTGGCTGCTACGGGCTTTAGCAAGAACCGTTCTTACCTACGCATACAAAACCACAACGATGTTTCGTCAAGTATGTGTTGTTTTAACCTTCACAAGGACCGGGCGTAGCCACACTTGATTCAGCTAAAGTGAGAGAGACAGACACCCGCCAGTCACCTTTAAGCAACGAGTGCTCGTAACGGTGAAACCAGTCTCGCGTAAGCGTATGCGTAATGTCGGTCCGGGCCGCTTCATCTCACAATACCGCCGAAGCAAAGTATGACATGCTGGTAAGCAGTATGACTAGTATCGTCCACAATCTCATTGTGTTCTACTCGTGCATATCATCTACGCATAGACCTGGATCATGATGCCACTGTTGGGGAACGTAGTATTTTAAAATTTTCCTACGATCACGCAAGATCTATCTACCAGATGCATAGCAACGAGAGGGAAGAGTGTGTCTACGTACCCTCGTAGACCGGGAGCGGAAGCGTCAAGTGACGCGGTTGATGTTGTCGAACTTCTTCGCGATCCAACCGATCAAGCACCGAACGTACGGCACCTCCGCGTTCAGCACACGTTCAGCTTGATGACGTCCCATGAGCTCTTGATCCAGTTGAGCTTCACGGGAGAGTTTCGTCAGCACGACGGCGTGGTGACGGATATGATGTGTTCACCGGCGCAGGGCTTCGCCTAAGCTCCGCGACGGTATGACCGAGGTGTGATTCTGTGGAGGGGGGCACCGCACACGGCTAAAACAATTCAACTTGTGTGTCTTTGGGTGCCCCCCTGCCCCCGTATATAAAGGAGCAAGGGAGGGAGGCCGGCCGGCCCTTCCTGGTGCGACTAGGGAAGGAGTCCTACTAGGAATAGGATTGCAATCCTATTCCTAGTAGGATTCACCAAAAGGAAGAAGGGGGAAAGGAATAGGAGAGGTGGCGCCCCCCCAATCCTAGTCCAACTAGGAACCCTAGGTGGGGGCGCCGGCCAGCCCTATGGGCTGCCTCTCTCTTTCCCTTTAGGCCCACTATGGACCATCCCCTCTCGTAGGGGGTTCCGGTAACCCCCTCCGGCATTCCCGATAAATCCGAAACTTTTCCGGTATGCTTCCGGTGTCCGAATATAGCCGTCCAATATATCAATCTTTATGTCTCAGACATTCCGAGACTCCTCGTCATGTCTGTGATCTCATCCGGGACTCCAAACTACCTTCGGTACATCAATACTCATAAACTCATAATACCGATCGTCATCAAACGTTAAGCGTGCGGACCCTACGGGTTCGAGAACTATGTAGACATGACCGAGACTCATCTCCGGTCAATAACCAATAGCGGAACCTGGATGTTCATATTGGCTCCTACATATTCTACGAAGATCTTTTATCGGTCAGAACCGCATAACTACATACGTTGTTCCTTTTGTCAAACGGTATGTTACTTGCCCGAGATTCGATCGTCGGTATCTCTATACCTAGTTCAATCTCGTTACCGGCAAGTCTCTTTACTCGTTCCGTAACTCATCATCTCATGACTAACTCATTAGTCTTTTGCTTGCAAGGCTTATTGTGATGTGTGTTACCGAGAGGGCCCAGAGATACCTCTCCGACACTCGGAGTGACAAATCCTAATCTTGATCTATGTCAACACCACGAATACTTTCGGAGACACCTGTAGAGCATCTTTATGATCACCCAGTTACGTTGTGACGTTTGATAGCACACAAGGTGTTCCTACGGTATTCGGGAGTTGCATAATCTCATAGTCATAGGAACATGTATAAGTCATGAAGAAAGCAATAGCAGTAAAACTAAACGATCATAGTGCTATCCTAACGGATGGGACTTGTCCATCACATCATTCTCCTAATGATGTGATCCCGTTGATCAAATGACAACTCATGTCTATGGTTAGGAAACATAACCATCTTTGATCAATGAGCTAGTCTAGTAGAGGCATACTAGGGACACTCTGTTTTGTCTATGTATTCACACATGTACTAAGTTTCCGGTTAATACAATTCTAGCATGAATAATAAACATTTATCATGATATGAGGAAATATAAATAACAACTTTATTATTGCCTCTAGGGCATATTTCCTTCAGTCTCCCACTTGCACTAGAGTCAATAATCTAGCTCACATCGCCATGTGATTTAATACCGATAGTTCACATCGTAATGTGAATATCACCCATAGTTCACATCACCATGTGACCAACACCCAAAGGGTTTACTAGAGTCAATAATCTAGTTCACATCGCTATGTGATTAATACCCAAGAGTAATATGGTGTGATCATGTTTTGCTTGTGAGAGAAGTTTAGTCAACGGGTCTGTCACATTCAGATCCGTATGTATTTCGCAAATTTCTATGTCTACAATGCTCTGCATGGAGCTACTCTAGCTAATTGCTCCCACTTTCAATACGCATCCAGATTGATACTTAGAGTCATCTGGATTTAGTGTCAAAGCTTGCATCGGCGTAACCCTTTACGACGAACTCTTTATCACCTCCATAATCGAGAAACTTTTCCTTAGTCAACCAGTTACTAAGGATAATTTTGACCGCTGTACAGTGATCTACTCCTGGATCACTATTGTACCCCCTTGACAAACTCATGGCAAGGTACACAACATGTTTGGTACACAGCATGGCATACTTTATAGAACCTATGGCTGAGGCATAGGGAATGACTTTCATTCTCTCTATATTTTTCTGCCGTGGTCTGGCTTTGAGTCTTACTCAACTTCACACCTTACAAGTCAGGAAAGAACTCCTTCTTTGATTGATCCATTTTGAACTACTTCAAAATCTTATCAAGGTATGTACTTATCGAAAGTCTTATCAAGCGTCTTGATCTATAGATCTTGATGCCCAATATGTAAGCAGCTTCACCAAGGTCTTTCTTTGAAAAACTCCTTTCAAACACTCCTTTATGCTTTCCAGAAAATTCTACATCATTTCCGATCGACAATATGTCATTTACATATACTTATCAGAAAGGTTGTAGTGCTCCCACTCACTTCTTGTAAATACAGGCTTCACCGTAAGTCTGTATAAATCTATATGCTTTGATCAACTTATCAAAGCGTATATTCCAACTCCGAGATGCTTGCACCAGTCCATAGATGGATCGCTGGAGCTTGCACATTTTGTCAGCACCTTTTGGATCGACAAAACCTTCTGGTTGCATCATATACAACTCTTCTTCGAGATATCCATTTAGGAATGCAGTTTTGACATCCATTTGCCAGATTTCATAATCATAAAATGCGGCAATTGCTAACATGATTCGGACAGACTTAAGCATCGCTACAGGTGAGAAAGTCTCATCGTAGTCAACTCCTTGAACTTGTCAAAAACCTTTCGCAACAAGTCGAGCTTTGTAAACAGTAATATTTCCGTCTGCGTCGGTCTTCCTCTTGAAGATCCATTTATTTTCGATGGCTTGCCGATCATCGGGCAAGTCAACCAAAGTCCACACTTTGTTCTCATACATGGATCCCATCTCAGATTTCATGGCTTCAAGCCATTTTGCGGAATCTGGGCTCATCATCGCTTCCTCATAGTTCGTAGGTTCATCATGGTCTAGTAACATGATTTCCAGAACTGGGTTGCCGTACCACTCTGGTGCGGAACGTACTCTGGTTGATCTACGACGTTCAGCAGAAACTTGATCCGAAGTTTTCATGATCATTATCATTAACTTCCTCACAAATTGGTGTAGGAATCACTGGAACAATTTCCTGTGATGTACTACTTTCCAATCCGGGAGAAGGTACAATTACCTCATCAAGTTCTACTTTCCTCCCACTCACTTCTTTCGAGAGAAACTCCTTCTCTAGAAAGGATCCACTCTTAGCAACAAAGATCTTGCCTTCGGATCTGTGATAGAAGGTGTACCCAACAGTTTCTTTTGGGTATCCTATGAAGATTTACTTCTCCGATTTGGGTTCGAGCTTATCATGTTGAAACTTTTTCATATAAGCATCGCAGTCCCAAACTTAAAGAAATGACAGCTTATATGGTGTCATCTCCACGGATTTAGATGGTGCCCTATTTAACGTGAATGTAGCTGTCTCTAATGCATAACCCCAAAATTGATAGTGGTAAATCGGTAAGAGACATCATAGATCGCACCATATCCAATAAAGTACGGTTACGACGTTCGGACACACCATTACGCTGTGGTGTTCCGGGTGGCGTGTGTTGTGAAACTATTCCACATTGTTTCAAATGAAGACCAAACTCGTAACTCAAATATTCTCCTCCACGATCAGATCGTAGAAACTTTATTTTCTTGTTACGATGATTCTCTACTTCACTCTGAAATTCTTTGAACTTTTCAAATGTTTCAGACTTGTGTTTCATTAAGTAGATATACCCATATCTGCTCAATTCGTTAGTGAAGGTCAGAAAATAACGATACCCGCCGTGAGCATCAACACTTATTGGTCCACATACATCAGTATGTATAATTTCCAACAAATCTGTTGCTCGCTCCATAGTTCCGGAGAACGGAGTTTTAGTCATCTTGCCCATGAGGCATGGTTCGCAAGCACCAAGTGATTCATAATCAAGTGATTCCAAAAGTCCATCATTATGGAGTTTCTTCATGCGTTTTACACCAATATGACCTAAACGGCAGTGCCACAAATAAGTTGCACTATCATTATTAACCTTGCATCTTTTGGCTTCAATATTATGAATATGTGTATTACCACGATCGAGATCCAACAAACTATTTTCATTGGGTGTATGACCATCGAAGGTTTTATTCATGTAAACAGAATAACAATTATTCTATGACTTTAAATGAGTAACCGTATTGCAACAAATATGATCAAATCATATTCATGCTCAACGCAAATGCCAAATAACATTTATTTAGGTTTTACACTAATCCCGAAAGTATAGGGAGTGTGCGATGATGATCATATCAATCTTGGAACTACTTCCAATACACATCGTCACTTCATCCTTTAACTAGTTTCTGTTCATTATGCAACTCCCATTTCGAGTTACTACTCTTTAGCAACTGAACCAATATCAAATACCGAGGGGTTGCTATGAACACTAGTAAAATACACATCAATAATATGTATATCAAATATACCTTTGTTCACTTTGCCATCCTTCTTATCCGCCAAATATCTAGGGCAGTTCCACTTCCGGTGACCATTTCCTTTGCAGTAGAAGCACTTGTTTCAGGCTTGAGTTTAGCTTTGGGTTTCTTCACGGGAGTGACAACTTGCTTGTCATTCTTCTTGAAGTTCCCTTTCTATCCCTTTGCCCTTTACTTGAAACAAGTGGTCTTGTTAAACATCAACACTTGATGCTTTTTCATGATTTCTACCTTCGCCGACTTCAGTATCGCGAAGAGCTGGGAATTCCTTTCGTCATCCCTTGCATATTATAGTTCATCACGAAGTTCTACTAACTTGGTGATAGTGATTAGAGAACTTTGTCAATTACTATCTTATCTGGAAGATTAACTCCCACTTGATTAAAGTAATTGTAGTACCCAGACAATCTGAGCACATGCTCACTGGTTGAGCTATTCTCCTCCATCTTGTAGGCAAAGTACTGTCAGAGGTCTTATACCTCTCGACACGGGCATGAGTATGAAATACTAATTTCAACTCTTGGAACATCTTATATGCTCCGTGGCGTTCAAAACGTTTTGGAAGTCCCGGTTCTAAGCCGTAAAGCATGGTGCACTTAAACTATCAAGTAGTAATCATATCGAGCTTTTGTCAAAACGTTCATAACATCTACATCTGCTCCTGCAATAGGTCTGTCACCTAGCGGTGCATCAAGGACATAATTCTTCTGTGCAGCAATGAGGATAATCCTCAGATCACGGAACAATTCCGCATCATTGCTACTAACATCTTTCAACTTGGTTTTCTCTAGGAACATATGAAAAATAAACGTGGAGCAACTTCGCGAGCTATTGATCTACAACATAGATATGCTAATACTACCAGGACTAAGTTCATGATAAATTAAAGTTCAATTTAATCATATTAATTTAAAGAACTCCCACTTAGATAGACATCCCTCTGGTCATCTAAATGATCACGTGATCCAAATCAACTAAACCATGTCCGATCATCACGTGAGATGGAGTAGTTTTCAATGGTGAACATCTTATGTTGATCATATCTACTATATGATTCACGCTCGACCTTTCGGTCTCGAGTGTTCCGAGGCCATATCTGTATATGCTAGGCTCGTCAAGTTTAACCCGAGTATTCTGCGTGTGCAAAACTGGCTTACACCCGTTGTATTTGAACGTAGAGCTTATCACACCCGATCATCACGTGGTGTCTCGGCACGACGAACTTTCGCAACGGTGCATACTCAGGGAGAACACTTATACCTTGAAATTTAGTAAGGGATCATCTTATAATGCTACCGTCGTTCTAAGCAAAATAAGAAGCATAATAAGATAAACATCACATGCAATCAAAATATGTGACATGATATGGCCATCATCATCTTGTGCTTTTGATCTCTATCTCCAGAGCACCATCATGATCACCTTCGTCACCGGCGCGACACCTTGATCTCCATCGTAGCATCGTTGTCGTCTCGCCAACTATTGCTTCCTCAACTATCGCTACCGCTTAGTGATAAAGTAAAGCAATTACATGGCGATTGCATTTCATACAATAAAGCGACAACCATATGGCTCCTGCCAGTTGCCGATAACTTTACAAAACATGATCATCTCATACAAAACCGTATAACTCATCATGTCTTGACCATATCACATCACAACATGCCCTGCAAAAACAAGTTAGACGTCCTCTACTTTGTTGTTGCAAGTTTTACGTGGCTGCTACGGGCTTAGCAAGAACCGTTCTTACCTACGCATACAAAACCACAACGATGTTTCGTCAAGTATGTGCTGTTTTAACCTTCACAAGGACCGGGCGTAGCCACACTTGATTCAGCTAAAGTGAGAGAGACAGACACCCGCCAGTCACCATTAAGCAACGAGTGCTCGTAACGGTGAAACCAGTCTCGCGTAAGCGTACGCGTAATGTCGGTCCGGGCCGCTTCATCTCACAATACCGCCGAAGCAAAGTATGACATGCTGGTAAGCAGTATGACTAGTATCGTCCACAATCTCATTGTGTTCTACTCGTGCATATCATCTACGCATAGACCTGGCTCATGATGCCACTGTTGGGGAACGTAGTATTTTAAAAATTTCCTACGATCACGCAAGATCTATCTACCAGATGCATACCAACGAGAGGGGAGAGTGTGTCTACGTACCCTCATAGACCGGGAGCGGAAGCGTCAAGTGACGCGGTTGATGTTGTCGAACTTCTTCGCGATCCAACCGATCAAGCTCCGAACGTACGGCACCTCCGCGTTGAGCACACGTTCAGCTTGATGACGTCCCACGAGCTCTTGATCCAGTTGAGCTTCACGGGAGAGTTTCGTCAGCACGACGGCGTGGTGACGGATATGATGTGTTCACCGGCGCAGGGCTTCGCCTAAGCTCCGCGACGGTATGACCGAGGTGTGATTCTGTGGAGGGGGGCACCGCACACGGCTAAAACAATTCAACTTGTGTGTCTTTGGGTGCCCCCTTGCCCCCGTATATAAAGGAGCAAGGGAGGAGGGCCGGCCAACCTCCTATGGTGCGGCTAGGAAAGGAATCCTACTAGGAATAGGATTGCAATCCTATTCCTAGTAGGAATCACTAAAGAAGGAAGAGATGGAGTAGGAAAAGGAAGAGGTGGCGCCTCCCACCAATCCTAGTCCAACTAGGAACTAGGTGGGGCGCCGGCCAGCCCTATGGGCTGCCTCTCTCTTTTCCACAAGGCCCACTATGGACCATCCCCTTTCGTAGGAGGTTCCGGTAACCCCCTTCGGCAATCCCGATAAATCCGAAACTTTTCCGGTATACTTTCGGTGTCCGAATATAGCCGTCCAATATATCAATCTTTATGTCTCGGACATTCCGAGACTCCTCGTCATGTCCGTGATCTCATCCGGGATTCAGAACTACCTTCGGTACATCAATACTCATAAACTCATAATATCGATCGTCATCAAACGTTAAGCGTGCGGACCCTACGGGTTCGAGAACTATGTAGACATGACCGAGACTCATCTCCGGTCAATAACCAATAGCGGAACCTGGATGTTCATATTGGCTCCTACATATTCTACGAAGATCTTTTATGGTCAGAACCACATAACTACATACGTTGTTCCTTTTGTCAAACGGTATGTTACTTGCCCGAGATTCGATCGTCGGTATCTCTATACCTAGTTCAATCTCGTTACCGGCAAGTCTCTTTACTCGTTCCGTAACTCATCATCTCATGACTAACTCATTAGTCTTTTGCTTGCAAGGCTTATTGTGATGTGTGTTACCGAGAGGGCCCAGAGATACCTCTCCGACACTCGGAGTGACAAATCCTAATCTTGATCTATGTCAACACCACGAATACTTTCGGAGACACCTGTAGAGCATCTTTATGATCACCCAGTTACGTTGTGACGTTTGATAGCACACAAGGTGTTCCTACGGTATTCGGGAGTTGCATAATCTCATAGTCATAGGAACATGTATAAGTCATGAAGAAAGCAATAGCAGTAAAACTAAACGATCATAGTGCTATGCTAACGGATGGGTCTTGTCCATCACATCATTCTCATAATGATGTGATCCCGTTGATCAAATGACAACTCATGTCTATGGTTAGGAAACATAACCATCTTTGATCAATGAGCTAGTCTAGTAGAGGCATACTAGGGACACTCTGTTTTGTCTATGTATTCACACATGTACTAAGTTTCCGGTTAATACAATTCTAGCATGAATAATAAACATTTATCATGATATAAGGAAATATAAATAACAACTTTATTATTGCCTCTAGGGCATATTTCCTTCATATACATCTCCATCCAGAGGGCACGGACCTCACGATCCCTATCCTCCAGCATCTGGACAGTAGTCTGAAGCAGTGGCTCCTCATGAGCAGCATCAGTATACAGACCAGTGTAGTAGCCTTCCTCTCCAGGAAGTGAGGCTGGCATGTAACAAAACTCAGTGTTCAGCAACAGGGCATGCCAAGCTCGGATGATGGTCGTCATCGAGTAAGCGACATCCTGCACTGCCATCTCGATGGTAACCCCGAGTCCATAAGACCAATGGATGGGGTCGTTAGCTCCGGGATACGAGGAGTATATCCGGACGGTGCAGAAATACTGACTCTAGTTGAAATCCCAATACTGTTCCTCCATGGTGTACTCAGGATACCAACGGTAGCCGGTCTCAGTCAACACACGGACTAGCATGGCCGTGTGACCTGGCACATTAATGTACCGAGTCAAACGAACCACTTGGTGAGGTGTGCGACCAGACATCTGAAACATGAAGTAATGCAAAGGCATTAGAATTTCTAGAAGAAATCGGGCAGCATAACAACTGTAAATGCTAAAAAAAGATTTTGAGACATCATACAAATGATAGCATAGCCACTCAACAACATCATATCAAGGTTCCGGGTCCAACTAATCATCATACTATAAGGGTAGAACTAAACTGAGGCTTGAAACCAACAATCCTAAGAGTCTATGGATTGGTAACACGTGAACCTAGTAAGGGTGAGAGGCCTAGTCCTAGACCCCCGTAGAAAGAATAGACTGACTCGGATCAGAAGGGCATAAGGTAAAGAAGTAAAAAGAGCCTTACGTTCCCTTCCACAATCAATTCCCCTACGTATAACTAAGAATTTTCTAGACTCAACATCGACCAGTTTGGCTTGAGAAACCTACAGGCAGTCCGGCTCTGATGCCAACGCTGTCAGGACCCCGATTCTAAGTCACACCGATCTAGCTTGTAACACGTCATATCACTTTGCGGCCTCACGCACGGTATCCCCACGGGTGCCACCTTACCTGGCCCGGGACCGTTTGCGCATTTTGGCACACGTATATGACAGTGTCGCTAGCATCCATATGATAGAGAACCCGGTCCGACATGGCTAGTTATAACCAGAAGTGGCACTAAATTACAGAGACAGGCATTCATGACCCAGCAACGAACGTGTCGGTCATCAACGTATGAACCCAAGTCATAGCAAGCTACATGGACTTAAAGGAACAACGCGTGACATTTCCCCTAAGGGACAGACACAGGAACGAAGAAGGACACATGCCGGCCAGCCTACGTGTTTCGAGCAGTAGCAAGCTACCAAGGCAAAGTGGAAGCACTAGGAGGCATTTCCCTGTAAGATAGGCTACCAAAGGAAAACAACTAGGTGTCGGATCCCACACATACCAAGCATTTCAATCATACACACAAGCTCAATATGTGCAAATACAACATTGCATCACAACAGAACTCTATGACTCAAAGTACTTTATTTAAGAGGCTCCGAAGAGCCATATATAACATATCCATACGAGTAGGGGTCACATGACCCAACACTCAAGTCATACAATCATACAAGCACAAGCGGAAGCTAACATGTCTGAGTACAGACAACTTGGAAATAACACAGGCTTGGTGTAGCCTGACTATCTACAAGGCCCTTCACAAGCTCAGGATCTCCGTCTGGGTAGCAAGCTACTCGTCGACGTCAACGTCTATGTAGAACCCATCAGAAGGGGCAGGGTTCTCCTCTGCAACAGTTATTAAGCAAACATGAGTACAAAGGTACTCAGCAAGTCTTACAACAGAACCTATCATACATGCAACATTATCAACAAGGGTAGTGGAGTTCATAGCAGCAAGCCAGCTTTGACTCTTGGCTAACCTATACTGCGACTCTCAACAGATTGCAAGATAAGACTACGAACATGAGTCCTCTACTCACCACAACAATACACCACCGTGGATCCACCTCCGTCATCCTACAGAAGGGCCATCCACGGCACTCACACTTGTCTTGAGGCTTTTAGTAGTATCCATCAACTTGTCTATGAACTGTAAGAGTAACCAAGTAGTCCGTATCGCGAACAACGGCTATTCGAATAGATTGGTAACCCTGCAGGGGTGTACTTCTTCACACACGCTTCCACCACTTATCATCGTTTACTCGACATGTACTCGGCAACCTTCAAGTGGAATCCCAACGAGGGTGTCGGCCACGACCTGACTAACCACACAAGTCTCTCGTCCAGGTTTATCGCCTATTTGGGTTCCATCTGTGGGGAGATCCGGCCGGGGTGTCGCTCACGGCCCCAAACGATGTGTATAGGGTTCCCGAGTCACCAAACGGGCGCTCGGTACACCGTGCCACGTACCTACCGCATCACAGCCCACCCAGAGGGTTAGCGTTGTGCACACCACCAGTAAACTACAAACACCAGAAACTAGTTGCAACTCCTGGACAGAGGTCAAGGGTAGTTAATAAGTCGAGAGGGTCAATTAAGGATCCCAACGTGTGGTAGTAGCTGAAACTTGAACCACACATACAGATCTCAGGTCCTATGGACGGTTCCAATGAAACAACCCACCATGTACTCCTACATGGCCTTTCATCGATACATTTACCAAACATGTTCCACACTTCCCTCTCTTTACGGAGTATGATCATTTCACTCTGATCCATCACCCAGATGAACCAGACCTGACACAACTCTAAGCATAGCAGGCAACATAAACAAATAGCATGGTGGATCACACATCACATGGCTCAAACAACTCCTACACATGCTAGTGGGTTTCAACTATTTACTGTGGCAATGATAGGTCATGCAAAGGAATAGGGTTCAACTACCGCAGCAAGTAGCAGTTCACACGCTGTTGCCTTAATGCAGTAAAAGAGAGCAGGAGCGAGAAGATGGGTTTGTATCGGAATGATCAATGGTTCCTTGCCTGACAGAGTGGTTGTCGGGTATTGCTCTTCAGCTGGATACGCAGAAGTATCCTCGGGAGCAGGACCTACCACGGAGAACACCGGCGATACAATCAATAAGCAAACAAATGCAACAATATGATGCATGCTCATGATATGGCAAGATGCATGTGTTTTGGGCTAATGCATCTATAAACAGAAGGGTTTGAGCCCATTTGAATCAAAGATTCAAATTGAAACCCAAACTATTATTTATTAAAGTGCATTATCATGTTTTAATGTGAACAGCAAGGTTAACTTGCTCAAAGATGCATGAAACCAGTGCCATTGGAAAGATTGGATTTTTCTGATCAACTTTGATATATAAAACTTTTCCATCTGAGCTATTGTTGAATTTATATGACTTTTTGAAGTTTAGAGCATTTTCTGGAATTTCCTGATTTGTTTTAAATCAAATAATCCCAGAAAATCATTTACTGCGTCAGCATGACATCATGCTGACGTGAGCCAGTCAACAGGGCGTCCAGGTCAAACCTGACCAGTGGGCCCCACTGGTCAGTCTCTCAGTACTGACTAAACAAGTTTAACACTAAACTAAAAGTTAACAGGGGCTGGGCCCCACGTGTCAGTGACTCATTAAACTAATGACAGCAATTAGTACTTAATTAAAAACCTAAACTAAAACTAGTCAATGGCCGGCCCCACATGTCATGGACACAGGGGGGTCCAGGCGTGGTCAAAACAGGTCAACCTCACCGGCGACTCGCCGCCGGCGAGAGCCAGGACGGCGGCGCGGCTCGGAAACAGCGTTCCGATGACCAAAATAGCGGCGGAGGACATCTACAGAGAGCTGGAGGAGTCGCGCATCCAGCGGAACAGGTCGAAGCAGCTGGGGTGGCCGGAAACGTCGGCGGCGACCTCAATGGCGGCGGCCGGAGCTCAGGTGCCGATGAAAACTACGTCACAGGGCACAAGAGGACCAACGGTTGGTTCCTACGGGTGCTACGTGCGCTCACGAAGACGACGGGCATGTGCACGGAGCCAATTGGGCACCGGAGCCTCGTCAGCGACGAGCTTGTGTGGCGGCGTGCTACGGCGAGCAAGGGGGCGGCGTCTACAGTGAGAAAACATAGCGGGGAGGAGGGGAGTTCGATGCAGGGGCTCAGAGGGAGGCGGATGAGATGCTCAGTGGGCTCGGGGACGCGTCGGGGCGGGCGCACGGTCGCCAGCGATCTTCGCGGCCGTAGGTTGAAGACGGCGAGGGTGAAGATGAAGCGGGGCTTCTGGCGTCGTGTAGCTCGGTGCGGAGGACGAGGAGGACGAGGCGGAGCTCCTGGGCAAAACGGGTGGGCGAGAGGGCACGGTGGCTACGGCGAACGGCGTCGGTGGGGACGGTGGCGCTCGGCCACGAGGCGCGGAGCGAGAGAGACGAGGCAGGGAGAGAGGGGAGCGGTCGAGGGGGTCTGCGTGGCGATGTCCAAAGCCATCCAAGGCGTCGGGGGGAGTAGCCAGGCAGGCAGGAGGTGGCCGGTGCGTCGTTGGCGCTCGCCACCAAGCTGCTTCGTGCGCTGGCACGGGGACGAAGACGAGTGTGCCCCTGGTGGGCTGGGCCGTGCTGGGCCAAGCAGGTAAGTGGGCCTCAGGTAAGTCTCTGCTTCCTCTTTTGTTTTATTTGTTTTCTGTTTTCCATTTCTTTTGTAACTTTGTGGATTTTCTAAAAAATGCTTAGGCACTTTCAAAAATCACCAAACTGCTCATGCCCACTGTTTAGCGTATAACCAACATGGAACATTTCAGTTTAGGATTATTTGGGCACATAAAATATTTTATAGCATTTAAATGCCCAAATGCAATTACAATATGAATTAATTCAGAGACCTTTGGATGTCCTAGAAAATTGTGCAACATTTTTGGCAGAGGTTTAAGACCAAGGCAAAGATGATGAACATTTTTGAAGGGCATTTTGGGTACATTGGAAAAGATTTTATTAAACCCTAGTTGTTAGAAGAGGGGTGCTGGGGTTTCTGTCATTCCCGTTTCAAGTTTCTGTGGAGAGTAAACATGATGCACATGTTGGGGAACGTAGTATTTTAAAATTTTCCTACGATCACGCAAGATCTATCTACCAGATGCATAGCAACGAGAGGGAAGAGTGTGTCTATGTACCCTCGTAGACCGGGAGCGGAAGCGTCAAGTGACGCGGTTGATGTTGTCGAACTTCTTCGCGATCCAACCGATCAAGCACCGAACGTACGGCACCTCCGCGTTCAGCACACGTTCAGCTTGATGACGTCCCACGAGCTCTTGATCCAGTTGAGCTTCACGGGAGAGTTTCGTCAGCACGATGGCGTGGTGACGGATATGATGTGTTCACCGGCGCAGGGCTTCGCCTAAGCTCCGCGACGGTATGACCGAGGTGTGATTCTGTGGAGGGGGGCACCGCACACGGCTAAAACAATTCAACTTGTGTGTCTTTGGGTGCCCCCCTGCCCCCGTATATAAAGGAGCAAGGGAGGGAGGCCGGCCGGCCCTTCCTGGTGCGGCTAGGGAAGGAGTCCTACTAGGAATAGGATTGCAATCCTATTCCTAGTAGGATTCACCAAAAGGAAGAAGGGGGAAAGGAATAGGAGAGGTGGCGCCCCCCCCCCCAATCCTAGTCCAACTAGGAACCCTAGGTGGGGGCGTCGGCCAGCCCTATGGGCTGCCTCTCTCTTTCCCTTTAGGCCCACTATGGACCATCCCCTCTCGTAGGGGGTTCCGGTAACCCCCTCCGGCATTCCCGATAAATCCGAAACTTTTCCGGTATACTTCCGGTGTCCGAATATAGCCGTCCAATATATCAATCTTTATGTCTCGGACATTCTGAGACTCCTCGTCATGTCCGTGATCTCATCCGGGACTCCAAACTACCCTCGGTACATCAATACTCATAAACTCATAATACTGATCGTCATCAAACGTTAAGCGTGCGGACCCTACGGGTTCGAGAACTATGTAGACATGACCGAGACTCATCTCCGGTCAATAACCAATAGCGGAACCTGGATGTTCATATTGGCTCCTACATATTCTATGAAGATATTTTATCGGTCAGAACCGCATAACTACATACGTTGTTCCTTTTGTCAAACGGTATGTTACTTGCCCGAGATTCGATCGTCGGTATCTCTATACCTAGTTCAATCTCGTTACCGGCAAGTCTCTTTACTCGTTCCGTAACACATTATCTCGTGACTAACTCATTAGTCTTTTGCTTGCAAGGCTTATTATGATGTGTGTTACCGAGAGGGCCCAGAGATACCTCTCCGACACTCGGAGTGACAAATCCTAATCTTGATCTATGCCAACACCACGAATACTTTCGGAGACACCTGTAGAGCATCATTATGATCACCCAGTTACGTTGTGACGTTTGATAGCACACAAGGTGTTCCTACGGTATTCGGGAGTTGCATAATCTCATAGTCATAGGAACATGTATAAGTCATGAAGAAAGCAATAGCAGTTAAACTAAACGATCATAGTGCTATGCTAATGGATGGGTCTTGTCCATCACATCATTCTCCTAATGATGTGATCTCGTTGATCAAATGACAACACATGTCTATGGCTAGGAAACATAACCATCTTTGATCAATGAGCTAGTCTAGTAGAGGCATACTAGGGACACTCTGTTTTGTCTATGTATTCACACATGTACTAAGTTTCCGGTTAATACAATTCTAGCATGAATAATAAACATTTATCATGATATAAGGAAATATAAATAACAACTTTATTATTGCCTCTAGGGCATATTTCCTTCAGTCTCCCACTTGCACTAGAGTCAATAATCTAGCTCACATCACCATGTGATTTAATACCGATAGTTCACATCGTTATGTGAATAACACCCATAGTTCACATCACCATGTGACCAACACCCAAAGGGTTTACTAGAGTCAATAATCTAGTTCACATCGCTATGTGATTAATACCCAAGAGTAATAAGGTGTGATCATGTTTTGCTTGTGAGAGAAGTTTAGTCAACGGGTCTGTCACATTCAGATCCGTATGTATTTTGCAAATTTCTATGTCTACAATGCTCTGCATAGAGCTACTCTAGCTAATTGCTCCCACTTTCAATACGCATCCAGATTGATACTTAGAGTCATCTGGATTTAGTGTCAAAGCTTGCATCGGCGTAACCCTTTACGACGAACTCTTTATCACCTCCATAATCGAGAAATATTTCCTTAGTCATCCAATTACTAAGGATAATTTTTTTTTGACCGCTGTACAGTGATCTACTCCTGGATCACTATTGTACCTCCCTGTCAAACTCTTGGCAAGGTACACAACGTGTTTTGTACACAGCATGGCATACTTTATAGAACCTATGGCTGAGGCATAGGGAATGACTTTCATTCTCTCTATATTTTTCTGTCGTGGTCTGGCTTTGAGTCTTACTCAACTTCACACCTTACAAGTCAGGCAAGAACTTCTTCTTTGACTGATCCATTTTGAACTACTTCAAAATCTTATCAAGGTATGTACTCATCGAAAGTCTTATCAAGCGTCTTGATCTATCTATATAGATCTTGATGCTCAATATGTAAGCAGCTTCACCGAGGTTTTTCTTTGAAAAACTCCTTTCAAACACTCCTTTATGCTTTCCAGAAAATTCTACATCATTTCCGATCGACAATATGTCATTCACATACACTTATCAGAAAGGTTGTAGTGCTCCCACTCACTTCTTGTAAATACAGGCTTCTCCAAAAGTCTGTATAAAACCATATGCTTTGATCACCTCATCAAAGCGTATATTCCAACTCCGAGATGCTTGCACCAGTCCATAGATGGATCGCTGGAGCTTGCATAATTTGTTAGCACCTTTTGGATCGACAAAACCTTCTGGTTGTATCATATACAACTCTTCTTTGAGATATCCATTCAGGAATGTAGTTTTGACATCCATTTGCCAGATTTCATAATCATAAAATGCGGCAATTGCTAACATGATTCGGACAGACTTAAGCATCGCTACAGGTGAGAAAGTCTCATCATAGTCAACTCCTTGAACTTGTCGAAAACCTTTCACAACAAGTCGAGCTTTGTAAATAGTAATATTACCGTCTGCGTCGGTCTTCCTCTTGAAGATCCATTTATTTTCGATGGCTTGCCGATCATCGGGCAAGTCAACCAAAGTCCACACTTTGTTCTCATACATGGATCCCATCTCAGATTTCATGGCTTCAAGCCATTTTGCGGAATCTGGGCTCATCATCGCTTCCTCATAGTTCGTAGGTTCATCATGGTCTAGTAACATGATTTCCAGAACTGGGTTGCCGTACCACTCTGGTGCGGAACGTACTCTGGTTGATCTACGACGTTCAGCAGAAACTTGATCCGAAGTTTCATGATCATTATCATTAACTTCCTCACTAATTGGTGTAGGAATCACTGGAACAATTTCCTGTGATGTACTACTTTCCAATCCGGGAGAAGGCATAATTACCTCATCAAGTTCTACTTTCCTCCCACTCACTTCTTTCGAGAGAAACTCCTTTTCTAGAAAGGATCCGTTCTTAGCAACGAATATTTTGCCTTTGGATCTGTGATAGAAGGTGTACCCAACAGTCTCTTTTGGGTATCCTATGAAGACACATTTCTCCGACTTGGGTTCGAGCTTAGCAGGTTGAAACTTTTTCACATAAGCATCGCAGTCCCAAACTTTAAGAAACAACAACTTTGGTTTCTTGCCAAACCACAGTTCTTAAGGCGTTGTCTCAACGGATTCAGATGAGGCCCTTATTTAACGTGAATGCAGCTGTCTCTAATGCATGACCCAAAACAATAGTGGTAAATCGGTAAGAGACATCATAGATCGCACCATATCCAATAAAGTACGGTTACGACGTTCGGACACACCATTATGTTGTGGTGTTCCGGGTGGCGTGAGCTGTGAAACTATTCCACATTGTTTCAAATGAAGACCAAACTCGTAACTCAAATATTCTCCTCCACGATCAGATCGTAGAAACTTTATTTTCTTGTTACGATGATTCTCTACTTCACTCTGAAATTCTTTGAACTTTTCAAATGTTTCAGACTTGTGCTTTATTAAGTAGATATACCCATATCTGCTCAAATCATCAGTGAAGGTCAGAAAATAACGATACCCGCCGCGAGCTTCAACACTCATTGGTCCGCATACATCAGTATGTATGATTTCCAACAAATATGTTGCTCGCTCCATAGTTCCGGAGAACAGAGTTTTAGTCATCTTGCCCATGAGGCATGGTTCGCAAGCACCAAGTGATTCATAATCAAGTGATTCCAAAAGTCCATCATTATGGAGTTTCTTCATGCGTTTTACACCAATATGACTTAAACGGCAGTGCCACAAATAAGTTGCACTATCATTATTAACCTTGCATCTTTTGGCTTCAATATTATGAATATGTGTATCACACGATCGAGATCCAACAAACTATTTTCATTGGGTGTATGACCATAGAAGGTTTTATTCATGTAAACAGAACAACAATTATTCTCTAACTTACATGAATAACCGTATTGCAATAAACATGATCAAATCACATTCATGCTCAACACAAACACCAAATAACAGTTATTTAGGTTCAACACTAATCCCGAAAGTATAGGGAGTGTGCGATGATGATCATATCAATCTTGGAACTGCTACCAATACACATCGTCACTTCATCCTTTAACTAGTTTATGTTCATTATGCAACTCCCACTTCGAGTTACTACTCTTTAGCAACTGAACCAATATCAAATACCGAGGGGTTGCTATGAACACTAGTAAAATACACATTAATAATCTGTATATCAAATATACCTTTGTTCACTTTGCCATCCTCCTTATCCGCCAAGTATCTAGGGCAGTTCCACTTTTAGTGACCATTTCCTTTGCAGTATAAGCACTTGTTTCAGGCTTGAGTTTAGCTTTGGGTTTCTTCACGGGAGTGACAACTTGCTTGTCATTCTTCTTGAAGTTCCCCTTCTATCCCTTTGCCCTTTACTTGAAACAAGTGGTCTTGTTAACCATCAACACTTGATGCTTTTTCATGATTTCTACCTTCGCCTACTTCAGCATCGCGAAGAGCTGGGAATTCCTTTCGTCATCCCTTGCATATTATAATTCATCACAAAGTTCTACTAACTTGGTGATAGTGACTAGAGAACTTTGTCAATTACTATCTTATCTGGAAGATTAACTCCCACTTGATTAAAGTAATTGTAGTACCCATACAATCTGAGCACATGCTCACTGGTTGAGCTATTCTCCTCCATCTTGCAGGCAAAGTACTGTCAGAGGTCTTATACCTCTCGACACGGGCATGAGTATGAAATACTAATTTCAACTCTTGGAACAGCTTATATGCTCCATGGCGTTCAAAACGTTTTTGAAGTCCCGGTTCTAAGCCGTAAAGCATGGTGCACTTAAACTATCAAGTAGTCATTATATCGAGCTTTTGTCAAAACGTTCATAACGTCTACATCTGCTCCTGCATTAGGTCTGTCACCTAGCGGTGCATCAAGGACATAATTCTTCTGTGCGGCAATGAGGATAATCCTCAGATCACAGAACAATTCCGCATCATTGCTACTAACATCTTTCAACTTGGTTTTCTCTAGGAACATATGAAAAATAAACGGGGAGCAACATCGCGAGCTACTGATCTACAACATAGATATGCTAATACTACCAGGACTAACTTCATGATAAATTAAAGTTCAATTTAATCATATTACTTAAGAACTCCCACTTAGATAGACATCCCTCCGGTCATCTAAATGATCACGTGATCCAAATCAACTAAACCATGTCCGATCATCACGTGAGATGGAGTAGTTTCAATGGTGAACATCTTATGTTGATCATATCTACTATATGATTCACGCTCGACCTTTCGGTCTCCAGTGTTCCGAGGCCATATCTGTATATGCTAGGCTCGTCAAGTTTAACCCGAGTATTCTGCGTGTGCAAAACTGGCTTACACCCGTTGTATTTGAACGTAGAGCTTATCACACCCGATCATCACGTGGTGTCTCGGCACAACGAACTTTCGCAACGGTGCATACTCAGGGAGAACACTTATACCTTGAAATTTAGTAAGGGATCATCTTATAATGCTACCATCGTTCTAAGCAAAATAAGAAGCATAATAAGATAAACATCACATGCAATCAAAATATGTCACATGATATGGCCATCATCATCTTGTGTTTTTGATCTCCATCTCCAAAGCACCGTCATGATCACCTTCGTCACCGGCGCGACACCTTGATCTCCATCGTAGTATCGTTGTCGTCTCGCCAACTATTGCTTCCTCAACTATCGCTACCGCTTAGTGATAAAGTAAAGCAATTACATGGCGATTGCATTTCATACAATAAAGCGACAACCATATGGCTCCTGCCAGTTGCCGATAACTTTACAAAACATGATCATCTCATACAAAACCGTATAACTCATCATGTCTTGACCATATCACATCACAACATGCCCTGCAAAAACAAGTTAGACGTCCTCTACTTTGTTTGTTGCAAGTTTTACGTGGCTGCTACGGGCTTTAGCAAGAACCGTTCTTACCTATGCATACAAAACCACAACGATGTTTCGTCAAGTATGTGCTGTTTTAACCTTCACAAGGACCGGGCGTAGCCACACTTGATTCAGCTAAAGTGAGAGAGACAGACACCCGCCAGTCACCTTTAAGCAACGAGTGCTCGTAACGGTGAAACCAGTCTCGCGTAAGCGTACGCGTAATGTGGGTCCGGGCCGCTTCATCTCACAATACCGCCGAAGCAAAGTATGACATGCTGGTAAGCAGTATGACTAGTATCGTCCACAATCTCATTGTGTTCTACTCGTGCATATCATCTACGCATAGACCTGGATCATGATGCCACTGTTGGGGAACGTAGTATTTTAAAATTTTCCTACGATCACGCAAGATCTATCTACCAGATGCATAGCAACGAGAGGGAAGAGTGTGTCTACGTACCCTCATAGACTGGGAGCGGAAGCGTCAAGTGACTTGGTTGATGTTGTCGAACTTCTTCGCGATCCAACCGATCAAGCACCGAACGTACGGCACCTCCGCGTTCAGCACACGTTCAGCTTGATGACGTCCCATGAGTTCTTGATCCAGTTGAGCTTCATGGGAGAGTTTCGTCAGCACGACGGCGTGGTGACGGATATGATGTGTTCACCGGCGCAGGGCTTCGCCTAAGCTCCGCGACGGTATGACCGAGGTGTGATTCTATGGAGGGGGGCACCGCACACGGCTAAAACAATTCAACTTGTGTGTCTTTGGGTGCCCCCCTGCCCCCGTATATAAAGGAGCAAGGGAGGGAGGCCGGCCGGCCCTTCCTGGTGCGACTAGGGAAGGAGTCCTACTAGGAATAGGATTGCAATCCTATTCCTAGTAGGATTCACCAAAAGGAAGAAGGGGGAAAGGAATAGGAGAGGTGGCGCCCCCCCCAATCCTAGTCCAACTAGGAACCCTAGGTGGGGGCGCCGGCCAGCCCTATGGGCTGCCTCTCTCTTTCCCTTTAGGCCCACTATGGACCATCCCCTCTCGTAGGGGGTTCCGGTAACCCCCTCCGGCATTCCCGATAAATCCGAAACTTTTCCGGTATACTTCCGGTGTCCGAATATAGCCGTCCAATATATCAATCTTTATGTCTCGGACATTCCGAGACTCCTCGTCATGTCCGTGATCTCATCCGGGACTCCAAACTACCTTCGGTACATCAATACTCATAAACTCATAATACCGATCGTCATCAAACGTTAAGCGTGCGGACCCTACGGGTTCGAGAACTATGTAGACATGACCGAGACTCATCTCCGGTCAATAACCAATAGCGGAACCTGGATGTTCATATTGGCTCCTACATATTCTACGAAGATCTTTTATCGGTCAGAACCGCATAACTACATACGTTGTTCCTTTTGTCAAACGGTATGTTACTTGCCCGAGATTCGATCGACGGTATCTCTATACCTAGTTCAATCTCGTTACCGGCAAGTCTCTTTACTCGTTCCGCAACACATCATCTCGTGACTAACTCATTAGTCTTTTGCTTGCAAGGCTTATTATGATGTGTGTTACCGAGAGGGCCCAGAGATACCTCTCCGACACTCGGAGTGACAAATCCTAATCTTGATCTATGCCAACACCACGAATACTTTCGGAGACACCTGTAGAGCATCTTTATGATCACCCAGTTACGTTGTGACGTTTGACAGCACACAAGGTGTTCCTACGGTATTCGGGAGTTGCATAATCTCATAGTCATAGGAACATGTATAAGTCATGAAGAAAGCAATAGCAGTTAAACTAAACGATCATAGTGCTATGCTAACGGATGGGTCTTGTCCATCACATCATTCTCCTAATGATGTGATCTCGTTGATCAAATGACAACACATGTCTATGGCTAGGAAACATAACCATCTTTGATCAATGAGCTAGTCTAGTAGAGGCATACTAGGGACACTCTGTTTTGTCTATGTATTCACACATGTACTAAGTTTCCGGTTAATATAATTCTAGCATGAATAATAAACATTTATCATGATATAAGGAAATATAAATAACAACTTTATTATTGCCTCTAGGGCATATTTCCTTCAGCACACTCTAGCTAGTTCTAATGCAAGCACTGACTAGGGTGTGACACCGAAAGCGGAAGCGTTTAGTAACGTGGTTGATGTAGTCGAATGTCTTCGTGATCCAACTGATCAAGTACCGAACGCACGGCACCTCCGCGATCTGCACACGTTCAGCTCAGTGACGTCCCTCGTACTCTTGATCCAGTTGAGACTGAGGGAGAGTTTCGTCAGCATGACGGTGCGGTAACGATGATGATGAAGTTACCGATGCATGGCTTCGCCTAAGCACCACGACAATATGATCGAGGTGTGTAACTGTGGAGGGGGGCACCGGACACGGCTAAGAAATCAACTTGTTTGTCTATAGGGTACCCCCTCCCCACGTATATAAAGGACGGAGGCAGGAGGAGGGCCGGCCACATGGGGCACACCCAAGAGGTGGAATCCTACTCCTAGTAGGAGTAGGTTCCACCCTTTCCTAGTCCTAGTAGGAGAAGAAGGAAGGAGAGGAAGAAGAGAAGGAAAGGGGGCGGCCCCTTAGCCCTAGTCCTGATAGAGGCAAAGGTGTCCCGTCTTTCGATGAGATGGTGGCTATCATTTTGGAGAAAGTCGACTTTGGCAATCCGACTACAAACATGCGATGACGTCACGCCTTAGCAGTCGCTAAACCAACTCCGAGAGGTTATTGACCACACTGGAGCATGATCAACCTGACCACGAAGGTTTGTTTCCTGCAGGCAAACGAAGAACGAGCAAGACACTGAGATTGCAATATGGATATTGCGAATATAAGAGGAAAGCTTTATTGATCAAGGTGGGGTTCTATGACGCTTTTGTCTCGTCGTTGAACACAAACGAAGTACGTGAAGTTGCAGTTGTGGTGAACTTTAATCTAAAGAAAATCGAAAGTCTAAATGATGCCCTAAGGGCTATATATATGGAGGAAGAGGGGGAATTTCGTGGCCCTTGGGGAAGGGGTCTGAAACCAACCCTAACTCTTGTTTCCCCGCACATACGGACTCTAAAAACAGCCTATAATGATGTATTTTGAAATTACATGGGCTTGGCCCAAAAATAAGGTGGCGCAGCACCTACATTAACCTATGGACGAATTTTATGAAAGGGCATCTTGAATATTTCGTCCATGTCCTTGTACGTCATCATGGTGGCTCGAAAGTGCTGTAATCTCCATCAGAAACTCCATTCTTGTTCCCCTTGCGCATGCCCTCATCTCGATGCTTGATCTTGCTCCAATGATCATCCTTCTTGTCCAAGCTAGGCCCTTCATTTGTAAGCAAGAAAAATGTATCCGATTTAGGCAGCATCATATTCTCATGAACATTAGAATCATTACCAAGAAACGAAAGTACCTAGTAATTTAATTGGCGTGCGTGCGATCTAGTAATTGGTCATGTATATGTATCAATAGGGTATGTGGGTGTAACTTTGTTAGTGATGTCCTCATCATCCTCCCCTTCTTGGATTGAAGTCGTCCTCGACGGAAGCTCATCTTCCTCACCCAAAAAAGGCTTCAAATCTGCAATGTAAAAATGGGACTAACCCCAAAATCTGCAGGAAACTCAAGTTTATATGCATTATCATTTATTTTCTCTAACACCTTAAAAGGACCATCAGCACGTCGCATTAGCTTTGACTTGCGCAAATGAGGAAACCTATCCTTACGCAAATGTAACCAAACAAGATCTCCATGTGCAAAGACAACACGTTTTCTACCCTCGTCTCCAACAAGTTTATATTTAGCATTCATGCGCTCAATATTTTCCTTAGTTAACTCATGTATTTTTAAGATCAATTCAGCACGTTGCTTAGCATCAAAATTAACCTTCTCCGAAGATGGAAGAGGCAACAAATCAATAGGTGCACGAGGTAAGAAACCATACAAAATTTCAAAACGGCACATCTTAGTAGTAGAATGCAATAAACAATTATAAGCAAATTCGATATGAGGCAAGCATTCTTCCCACATTTTCTTGTTATTCTTCAAAATAGCCCTAAGCAAAGTAGATAAAGTTCTATTGACTACTTCAGTTTGTCTATCAGTTTGGGGGTGACATGTAGTACTAAAAAGCAGTTTAGTCCCCAACTTAGCCCATAAACATCTCCAAAAGTGGCTAAGAAATTTAGTATCACGATATGAAACAATAGTATTTGGCACACCATGCAAGCGAATAATTTCACGAAAGAACAAATCAGCAACATTAGCAGGATCATTGCTTTTATGACATGGTATAAAGTGTGCCATTTTCGAGAACCTATCCAGGACAACAAATATGCTATCCCTCCCCTTCTTTGCTTGAGGTAAACCCAAAACAAAGTCCATAGATATATCTTCCCAAGGAATACTAGGGACATGCAAAGGCATATACAAACCATGAGGATTGAGTCGTGACTTAGCTTTTTGACATGTAGTGCAGCGAGCAACAAAACGCTCAACATCCCGTCTCGTCTTTGGCCAAAAGAAATGTGTAGCAAGTACATCCTTCGTCTTCTTCACGCCAAAGTGTCCCATTAATCCTCCTCCATGCGCCTCCTGCAACAAGAAAAGACGAACAGAGCTAGCTGGAATGCATAGCTTGTTAGCACGAAACACAAATCCATCATTAACGACGAACTTGTTCCATGTTCTCCCTTCTTAACAAATCTGCAATACATCTTTAAATTCATCATCATGCACATATTCATCTTTGATGGTCTCCAAACCAAAATTTTTAAAGTCAAGTTGTGAAAGCATAGTATAACGATGAGACAATGCATCAGCAATAACATTTTCTTTTCCCTTCTTATGTTCAATAACATAAGGGAAAGTCTCTATGAATTCAACCCATTTAGCATGTCTACGGTTCAGTTTTGCTTGACGTTTAATGTGCTTCAAAGATTCATGATCAGAATGTATAACAAATTCTTTCGGGCCATAAATAATGTTGCCATGTTTGAAAAGTCCGAACAAGAGCATATAATTCCTTATCATAAGTAGAATAGTTCAGACTAGGCCCACTCAATTTTTCAGAAAAGTATGCAACAGGTTTACCATCTTGTAATAACACACCTCCTAATCCAATTCCACTAGCATCACATTCAAGCTCAAAAGTCTTATTAAAATCAGGAAGTTGGAGTAATGGAGCATGTGTCAACTTATCTTTCAATACCGCGAAGGCTTCTTCCTGTGCAGTACCCCAAACAAAAGGCATAATGGTGCTGAAATCTCTCACAAAACGCCTATAGAATCTAGCAAGGCCAAGGAAACTCCTCACGTGTGTGACCGTTTTGGGCTGCGGCCAACTCTCAGTAGCTTCAATCTTGGCTTTATAAACCTCCTGTGGAGTAACAACATAGCCAAGAAAAGATACTTGGTCGGTGCAAAAGGTGCACTCCCCAAGGTTACCAAACAAACATGCATCCCGTAGAGCAATAAAGACAGCACGTAAATGTCCAAATGTTCCTCCAAAGATCTGCTATACATCAATACATCATCAAAGTAAACTACCACAAATCGTCCAATGAAAGCACGTAAAAGTTCATTCATTAATCTCATGAAAGTACTAGGTGAATTAGTTAACCCAAAAGCCATGACTAACCACTCATATAATCCAAACTTAGTTTTAAATGTTGTTTTCCATTCATCTCCCAATTTCATACGAATTTGATGGTATCCACTACGCAAATCAAGTTTGGAGAATATTGTAGAGCCACTCAATTCATCAAGCATATCATCTAGCCTAGGAATAGGATGACGATAACGAATAGTAATATTATTAATGCCTCTACAATCAACACACATACGCGATGTACCATCCTTTTTTGGCACTAGAATAGTAGGAACAACACAAGGACTAAGGGATTCGCGTATATAACCTTTGTTGAGTAGCTCCTGTACTTGACGCATAATCTCCTTCGTCTCCTCTGGATTGGTACGGTATGGTGCGCGGTTGGGTAGCGATGCACCGGGAATTAAGTCAATTTGATGCTCAATCCCTCGAACAGGTGGTAATCCCGGTGGCACATCTTGTGGAAAGACGTTCGCGAACTCCTGCAAAATGTTAGTGATAGCTGGAGGCAAAGAGGAAGGCACGTGCTCGAATGAAAATAATGCCTCTTTGCACACAAAAGCACAGCAAACAGATTTGTTGAAATCGAGATCATCAATATCAGATTTGGTGGCAAGTAAACATCCACTTTTTAATTTAATTTCAGATGCAACATGAGATGATGGTGTGTTATTAGGCTTCATTTGTTGCTCAAATTCTTTTGCCACAATCTGATTTTCACTCTTATTTTGCTCCTGATTCGCTTTATTAGTTCTATTAATATCATCTTTTAAAATGGAATCAGGAGACATAGGAAGCAAAGTAATACGTTTATCCTTATGAACAAGAGTATAGTGATTGTTTCTACCATGGTGTACAGAATTTTTATCAAATTGCCATGGTCTACCAAGTAATAAGGAACATGCTTGCATGGGTACCACATCACAATCAACATAATCAACATATGTAGAGATACTAAAATGCACACGAATAGTTCGTGTTACCTTAACCTTGCCGCTGTTGTTGAACCATTTGATGTAGTAAGGATGTGGATGTGGTCTTGTGGTGAGAGATAGCTTCTCCACCATCTCCATGCTAGCCAAGTTGTTACATCTCCCTCCATCTATGATGACGCGAACAGAACGTTCCTTCACAACTCCCTTTGTATGGAACAAATTATGCCTCTGATTTTGCTCCGCTTGTGTGACCCGCACACTCCAAACACGTTGAGCAACTAAACATTCATACCTATCAGCGTCTTCAGGAGCCATGTATTGCGTCTCATTTTCAGAATCATCTCCACCGTGTTCTTCACGTGTAATAAGAGTCAAAGTCTCCTCATCATAGTCACTAGCGGACTCATAACCACCATCCTCAGTAGCAATCATGGCATGCTGAGATGGGCATGTGCTCGCATAGTGACCACGACCAGTGCAACGACGACATATAGCATCAAGTGTTGGCCCCGTGGATGTCATGGATGAAGATGAGCTCTGCGCAGGACCGGAAGGTGTACTCCTGGCTGGTGGTGGTGGTGCCTGTTTGCCTTTATCATGGCTAGAAGTGACGGATGAAGTAGGCGGTGGTGCACGCGGTGTCCATGATGAAGGTCGGCCTGCTGAAAAATTAGTTCGCGCCAAGGCATGTCGATCCTGCACTTCACGTTCAGCTTTGCAAGCAAGATGGAATAAACGAGTGATATTATTATACTCCTTATACTCTAGAATTGTCTGAATCTCTCTATTTAAGCCACACATAAAACGTGCAAGCATAGCCTCATTATCCTCAACGATACCACATCTAATCAGGCCAGTTTGTAATTCCTAATAATATTCCTCTACATAATTTTTTCCTTGTCTTAAACGCTGCAATTTTTGAAGTAATTCATGTTGATAATATGGTGGAACCAACGAGTACGCATAGTAGTTTTCAAAGCAGCCCAAGTAGTTGGAATATTATTTGGATATAATCTACGTTATTCTGACCACCACACACAAGCAAAACTAGTGAAAGCACAAAGAGCAGCAGCAACACGTCTTTCCTTGGGATATTCTAAACATGTAAAACGGTGTTCGGTTTCTAACTCCCAAGTAAGATATATATCAAGTCAAGAACATATCTACCCTCAAATGTTGGAATATTCAATTTTATTTTAGGGAGATGGTCATGATCTCGTACCTGAGGGTGTGGTGCAGCCCTACCATTGCGATTATTTGCATGTGGACGACCTGGTTGTTGTGGTGCTGGTAGTTGCACGTAGTTTTGATTTTGATCAACCTCATCCTCATAATCTCTCGCGTAATCGTCCTCCTCCTCAGCACCAGCGGGAGCCACAGAAGTATGAACATCAACACCAACAGTTTGGCCAGGCTCAAGAGGGACAGGACTCGCTTTGCGGAGGGCTGTTTCGCGACATGAAGGTGGTTGTTGTTGTTGCAATGGTGCAGCAGGTGGAGGTAGACGCGCAAGCACTTCAGTGAATTTGGCATCCAACTTGGTGTCAGTTGACTTCTCAATGCCATCGATCCTTGCTAGTGCGTCGCCAAAATGGTCATCACATCTTCTACCTGTTGACCCTTCATTTGCTGAAATTTATCATGCAACTCCTTGTTCGTCATGTTCTCCCAGTCAGTCTCGTCGACATGTGATCCTGTCATGGTTAGCAGCAATAGAAAGACACAAAAATATGATCCTATAGACTACTAGAAAATGGTGGTGGTGGGGCGTCACAAATACGTCAAACAAATCTCAAATTCTTACCGGTTCTTACCCAGCAGCAGGTGGTGATCGGCAACCGTTGTAGTCAAAACTCTCAAAGCTTGGACAAAGCGATTGCTAGGTGGTGTCAAACGCACGATGTAGATGTATGTAGAGCTGGGAAGGCTTATGATATGGTAGCAAAAATGTCAGCAATAATCAATTCAGAGATGCAAAGGTGAATAAACACTCAACGACGGTACTGTGCTGGTCCTAGGCTAGACCGTACTAGAGACGCGAGCCTAGAATACTAACAAAAACACGGCGCTGCACGTAAACAAGGGAGGAGGACACTCTGGATTTTTTTTAAAAATCACTTTTTTTGCACTTTTTCCTCTCTTTTTTGGCTCTGCGACAAATTTTTTTCGAAAAAGCCTACAAATGGTCTAGAAACTGCCTAGCCAGAATTTTCCAGACTTAGTTTTTTTTTAAACTGGAACTATTTTTCTTTTACGGGTGGCTCGGAAGTTGAGATGTCTGACTTGGCCACGACACGTAATATCGCGTGATCCCAAACTCGAAAACAAAGTATCAAATACTGGACTCAGACTAGGACTGATGGTAGAGATGAATCTGGTGGAACTCGGACTGGTGGCGGAGATGAATTTGGTGGAACTCGGACTGGTAGCAGGTGTATGTTGGAGGTGGACCCGGATTGGTGTGATGGCAGCGGATATGTGGTGGCGTATATGGACTCGGATTGGCAGCGGATGTGGTGGTGGTATATGGCGGCGGCGATGAAGATGGTGCGGCGGCGACGTGACAACGTGTGACCAGAACTCGAAACTCTAAGGTAACTAGACACTAAGACCAGCAACTCGACACGATGATGCAACCGCAAATTCAACAAAGCAAACACGAAAAAGATTATGCAATGGCTTAGACTGGTTCAAATATGATGAACTAACCCTAATTTTTTTTTGCTTTTTCATGGACTATAGGTATGAAGAACAGACTCGATCTAAACTACGAAAAACTGTAAAATCTCACCGAATAACCTGGAAATTTGATACCGCTTGATAGAGGCAAATGTGTCCCATCTTTCGATGAGATGGTGGCTATCATTTTGGAGGACATCGACTTTGACGATCCGACTATGAACGTGTGATGATGTCGCGCCTTAGCAATCGCTAAACTAACTCTGAGAGGTTATTGACCACGCCGGAGCACGATCAACCTGACCACGAAGGTCTGTTTCCTGCAGGTAAACGAAGAACAAGCAAGAAACTGAGATTGCAATCTGGATATTGCAAATATAAGAGGAAAGCTTTATTGATCAAGGTGGGGTTCTGTGACGCCTTTGTCTGGTCGTTGAACACAAACGAAGTACACAAAGTTGCAGCAATGCCGAACTTCAATATAAACAAAACCCAAAGTCTAAACGACGCCCTAAGGGCTGTATATATGAAGGAAGAGGGGGGAATTTAGTGGCCCTTGGGGAAGGGGTCCGAAACCAACCCTAACTCTTGTTTCCCCACACACATGGACTCTAAAAACAGCATATAATGATGTATTTCGAAATTACATGGGCTTGGCCCAAAAATAGGGTGGCGTAGCACCTATATTAATCTATGGACGAATTTTATGAAAGGGCATCTTGAATATTTCGTCCATGTCCTTGTACGTCATGATGGTGGCTCGCAAGTGTTGCAATTTCCACTAGAAACTCCATTCTTGTTCCCCTTGCGCATGCCCTCATCTCCATTCTTGATCTTGCTTCAATGATCATCCTTCTTGCCCAAGCTAGGCCCATCATTTGTAAGCAAGATAAATGTATCCAATTTAGGCAGCATCATATTCTCATGAACATTAGAATCATTACCAAGAAATGTAAGTACCTGGTAATTTAATTGGCGTGCGTGAGCTCTAGTAATTGATCATGTATATGTATCAATAGGGGCTGTGGGTGTAACTTTGTTAGTGATGTCCTCATCAAGTCCAATTCGTTTTCGGCTAGGGGGGCGCGCGCCACACCTTGGCCTCCCTCCTCTCTTCCACCACTAGGCCCGTGAAGCCCAATAACCTCCCGAGGGGTTCCGGTAACCCCCCGGTACTCCAGAAAATACCCGATACACCTCGGAACCATTCTGGTGTTCGAATATAACCTTCCAATATATCAATCTTTATGTCTCGACCATTTCGAGACTCCTTGTCATGTCCGTGATGTCATCCAGGACTCTGAAAAACCTTCGGTACATCAAAACACATAAACTCATAATATCGATCGTCATCGAACGTTAAGCGTGCGGACCCTACGGGTTCGAGAACTATGTAGACATGACCTTGACACATCTCCGGTCAATAGTCAACAGTGGAACCTGGATGCACATATTGGCTCCTACATATTCTACGAAGATCTTTATCGGTCAAACCGCATAACAACATATGTTGTTCCCTTTGTCAGCGGTATGTTTACTTGCCCGAGATTCGATCGTCGGTATCATTATACTTAGTTCAATCTCATTATCGGCAAGTCTCTTTACTCATTCCATAATACATCATCTCGTGACTAACTCATTAGTCATTTTCTTGCAAGGCTTATTATGATGTGTATTACCGAGAGGGCTCAGAGATACCTCTCTGACACTCGGAGTGACAAATCCTAATCTTGATCTATGCTAACACCACAAATACCTTCGGCGACACCTGTAGAGCATCTTTATAATCACCCAGTTACGTTGTGACGTTTGATAGCACACAAGTTGTTCCTCCGATATTCGGGAGTTGCATATTCTCATAGTCAAAGGAACATGTATATGTCATGAAGAAAGCAATAGCAATAAAACTAAACGATCGTTATGCTAAGCTAAAGGATGGGTCTTGTCCATCACATCATTCTCCTAATGTTGTGATCCCATTGATCAAATGACAACACATGCATATGGTTAGGAAACTCAACCATCTTTGATTAACGAGCTAGTCTACTAGAGGCATACTAGGGACACTCTGTTTTGTCTATGTATTCACACATGTATCAAGTTTCCGGTTAATACAACTCTAGCAGGAATAAAAGACATTTATCATGATATATAAGGAAATATAAATAACAATTTTATTATTGCCTCTAGGGCATATTTCCTTGAATTCCTTCAACCTGCATTATCGCCAGTGATACTTGTGGTATCCTCAGATGAGGAATTTGTGACCACAGAGCCAGTTGAAGAATTTGCAGCAATCGAAGCATTTGAACATTCAGGTGAAGAATTAGTAGATTCATGTTCGATGCATTTCAGACATGATGGAATGAATTCTTCCTAAGCGGAACTGATCTGTTGAGCAAGCAATGAATTGCATTCCTTCTGAAGATCTTCATAACTCACCCTTAGCTTCTCATGATCTTTCTTTATTTGAAGAAATTCATAGGAAAGCTTCTCATGATCGGCTAAGAGAGTGCTATGAAGACTTTGATGGTTATCAATTTTAGGCTGTAGTCGCTGAAGATTATCAGTCAAAGTTTGAGATCGATCCAATTCTTCACCCGACAGGTCATCGCTTTTGACTAGCTGATTTTGAACCTTTTCCAAAGCCTTTTGTTGTTTTATGGAAATATTAGCAAGTTTGGAATAGCTTGGTTTGAGGTTTTCATCAGATTCATCTTCACTAGAATCAGATGAGGGATGTTTGAGTACCTTGGCACTTTTTGTCATGAAGCAATAGGTGGGAGCGTAGTCATCATTGTCATCGTCAGCAGTGTTGGGGGAGCCATTTTCCTCAATGTTGAAGATGGACTTGGTGACGAAAGCAGTAGCGAGAGCTAGGCTCGCCACACCAGAGTCCGACTCCTCAGATTCCTCATCTTCCTCATTTTCTTCATATTCATCTTCGGAGTCCATTTCCTTGCCAATGAATGCCAGAGCCTTTTTGGAACGGCTCTTCTCCTGGGATGAAGACTTTGAAGATTTTGATGATGAGGACTTTGAAGATCTTTTCTTTTTCTTCGAGTCATCTGAACTATCATCCTTATACTTCTTCTTCTTAGATTCCTTCGCCCACTAAGGGCAATCAGTTATAAAGTGACCAGGTTTCTTGCATTTGTGGCAAGTCATTTTCTTGTAATCGTGAGATGAGGAATCTGATCTCATGTCATCACCTCTTCATGATTCTCCAAAGTGACCACGTCTTGAGAACTTCTGAAACTTTCTCACGAGCATTGCTAGCTCCTGGCTTAGTTCTTCAGGATCACCAAGGCTGCTGTCAGAATCTTCTCCTTCAGATGAAGAAACTTCCTTGGCCTTCAGTGCACGTGATCTTCCATGCTTGGCCCATAGAGATCTCTCTTTTCAGCTTGGATTCATGAGTGTTCAGCCTCCACGTTCTTGAATCATTAGTGCCAGTGTGCCGAATGAGGAATCAAGTGATCTGAACAACTTCTTCACCACCTCATGGTCGGTGATGTATTTATATAACGCTCAAAATGTGACTATATCTCCTACGTGTCGAGGCACGACTTAGAGGCGTAATCGCATTTTGGTATGATCGCAAGATAGTCATCTTCACACATTCCCATGTACAAGAACAATGGGGAAAGTACATAGTTGGCTTACAATCGCCACTTCACACAATGCATAAATAAGTCATACATTCATCCAAGTACAATCATGGTCCGACTACGAACAAATCCAAATGAAAAGAAGATAACCACCCACTATGCCCGTTCGGCCCTAGTATGAACCACTACTGGTCGTCGAGATATGTCACATACATTCGCCCACGTTCCTCATCGAACTCCCACTTGAGTTCCTGGCCATCACCTAATTCGTGCTCGGTTGTACCTGCACCTGTGTTTGTAGTAAACTGTCAGTCACGAGGACTCAGCAATCCTATTCCCGGGTATTAAAACTATCAAAGCCTTTGGGTAAGGAGAAAGTGTATAAATGGGCTGCTGCAAGCACTAAGCGTAGATGAGGTGGCTAGCTTACGTATCATCAGAGCGAGAAGAGAAGTGAAAGCCATCGGTCGTGAACTATTCATGATCACTAGATGATCATGTCTACCTACGAGTCATCCATAACCCATCTGTGTTCTCTTCCCGAACTCCCTCAAAAAGAGACCATCACGACTACTCACACGGTAGTGTATTAAGTTTGAGTTTTTGTGTCAAGTTGTCTACAACCGGATATTAACAAATTCCAATCCGCCACATAACCGCGGGAGCGGCTTTCGAAAGATCATAACCCTGCAGGGGTGTCCCAACTTATCCCATCACAAGCTCTCGCAATCAACAGAGGTAAAAAAACCTTATCTTAGGGACTACCAATCAGACTCGGAATCCCGGTGTACAAGATATTTCGACAATGGAAAAACAAGTCCATCAAGACCTCTCGACATGCCGACACCCTGATAGGAGTCGCGCGTATCTTGTCTCAACCACGATCGGATTATCCAAACTTCCGGTAGGCCAAACCAAAGTTGCCCCTGGTTGCCACCGGCGATTGACAAATGTGGACCAACACTCATGTGGAGCACTGGCCCGGGTTGTTAATTAAGTCCTCGGGTGCTAGCCGGTCCCTATGCAAGTTTTTAGTTATTTGGCAAATGGTAAAACCAAAGTTGGGCCTTGCTGGAGGAGTTTTATTCAAAGCGGACATTCAAGGGGGGGGGGGGCCATAAACCCCAACCGCGTTAGGAACGCAAAATCAAGGAACATAACACCGGTTTATCGGTTCTTAAGACGGCATGGGTGGAACAAAACACCAAGCAAAAGGCCAAGCCTTCCACCCATTGCCATGTATATAGGTGCATTAATGTAAATAATAGATATTGTGTTATTCCCAAAAACCCAATCCACATGGAGCAAACTTGATCTTCACCTGCAACTAGCAACGCTATAAGAGGGGGCTTGAGCAAAAGCATAACTTAGCCAAACAATGGTTTGCTAGGTGGGTAGTTAGAGGTTTCATGGCAAGGTGGGGGCTGACATGTGAAAGGATAGGTATCGCGACAAAGCAATAGAGCGAGGCATCTAGCATAGCAACAATAGAGGTGATATCAAGGAATGGTCATCTTGCCTGGTAAGTCTATGGTGTTATTGGGACCTTGCTCTTCGTAATCGTACCCAGCGGATGTCTCGACCTCGGACTCAAACTCGTCTCCCGGTGCTACCCAAATATAAACAAGCATCCAAATAAACACACTCTGATGTAGGGTGGAACCCTAAGTGGAGATCTTACTTGGAAGGGGAGAAGAGGATGAACACGAAGAACACAAAGAGGAATTCACTCCAACAAAACCCAATTACACATCCACTAGAATAGAAAACACATAGATCCACAAGAATACATGAACAATCCAAGGAAATAAGCACTAGGTAAAGGTTCTTCCCACTACTAGAGGAGGTGAGGTCTTCATGATAGTCTTCTCCCTATGGAGGTCTTGAAATCCACAAGGATTCTTCCCTAGATGGGGTCTTGATCCACAAGAGGGAAGGAGCAAAGCTCACAATATCTCACATATACTTTGCTAACCCTAAACATAACCCTAGGTACGAAATATATAGGCTTGGGGTCGAAGTGGAGGAAGAAGGGATCCAAACATTCATCTCAGTCGCTCATCCTGTAGGGCCCGTGCGCACGGGGTAAGTTGGGCCCGCGCGCACGGGGTTGCTCCAGCGCCGTCTCCTGTGTAGTTTGCTAACCCTAAACATAACCCTAGGTATGAAATATATAGGCTTGGGGTCGAAGTGGAGGAAGAGGGGATCCAAACATGCAACTCAGCCGCCCATCCTGTAGGGCCCGTGCGCACGGGGTAAGTTGGGCCCGTGCGCACGGGGGTCCCGTGGGCACGATACATGCCCGTGCGCACGGGGTTGCTCCAGCGCCGTCTCCTCTGTAGCCCGTGGGCACGGGTCTTGGGGGGCGTGCGCACAGGGCTGCCTGGGACTTTCTATCCAGCACTAGTTGTCCGTGTTCTTCCTCCTTGGTGACTTTGGGCACTTCTCCTTGGCCTTGTTGATGTTCCACAACTGCTTGGGGAGGATCCTCTTCGTACCTAATGAGGCATAGAGCATTTTGATTAGGTAGCAACCAAGTTCCACTTGCATCGATATGCATGTCCACTAAGAAGGAGTTCACCTCGGTTTGAATAGCATGTGCTCTTACTCTTGTCATGGGTCCAAGTGGGGCTTGGTGTGTTGATGTAGAGTCCATGGGGATGATTGACGGATGATCTGCATCATCTCCCCCCCCCCCCTAGGAGAGATCCATCCACGGATCAAGATCTTCATCACCATGGTATGTGGTCAAGTTTTTGACGTTGAAGATGTCGCTTACGTTGTACTTGTCCATTGGGATGTTGATCTTGTAAGCGTTGTCATTATAGCGTGCTAGCACCTTGAAGGGTCCGTCGGCTCGAGGTCGTAGTTTGGACTTGCGTTCGTTGGGGAAGTGGTCCTTGCGAAGATGAAGCCATACGAGATCTCCCAGTTGGAACACCATTGTCGCCTTGTTGACATTGACCACGGTGGTGAGGTGATGTACTTGACGCTCGATCGTTGCCCTTGTATCTTCGTGCATCTTCTTAAGATAAGTTTCTCGTGCACTTGCGTCCATGTTGATGCGCTCTTGAAGAGGTAGAGGAAGAATGTCCAATGTTGACAATGGGTTGAAGCCGTAGATGACCTCGAAGAGGGACTTGCCGGTAGTTGAGTGTCGTGCGCAGTTGTAGGCATACTAAGCGATGGGAAAGCATTGCTCCCATTCCTTGATGTTCTTCTTGATCAACACCCGAAGTAGAGTGGATAGCGTGTGGTTCGTCACCTCCGTTTGGCCGTCGGTTTGTGGGTGGTATGCCGAGGAGAATAGGAGCTTGATCCCGAGCTTGGCACAAAGTGTCTTCCAAAAGTAGCTTAGGAACTGCACATCGCAGTCTAAAACGATTGCCTTGGGTACTCCAGGTAGTCGCAAGATTTCCCTACAAAAGATAGGAGCAATATGTGAAGCATCGTCTATCTTGTTGCATCAAATGAAATGAGGCATTTTTGAAAATCGATCCACAACAACAAAGACGGAATCCTTTCCATTTTGTGTTCTAGGCAACCCAAGTACAAAATCCATGCTAATGTCTTCCCAAGGTTAATATGGTATAGGAAGAGGCATGTAAGGATCGTGAGAGTTTTCTTTTGACTTAGCTTTGCGACATGTAGAGCATCGGTTGGTGAAGCGTGAAATATCTCGGAACATCTTGGGCCAATAGTAATTCTTCGAGAGTGCCGCGAAAATATTGTTGCATCCTAAATGTCCCATAAGTCCTCCTCCATGAGATTCCTGCAAAATGAGCAAGCGAAGAGACGACTCGGGAATGCAAAGCTTATTAGCTCTCATAAGATAACCGTCCTTGATATAATATCGTTCCCAAGAGGTATGCGTCACAGATTTGGCATAAGGATTTGCAAAGAAAGGATCATGCTCATATAATTCTTTTATGTGCTCAAAGCCAATAACATTCAACTCTAGTTGGGTAACAAGCATGCATTTGCGGAAATCGCATCCTCCAGAACGTTGTCCTTTCCTTTGATATATTTGATGACATAGGGAAAAGACTCTATGAACTTGCTCCACTTAGCATGACGCTTGTTCAACTTAGTTTGACCCTTAAGATGCTTGAGCGTCTCATGGTCCGTGTGAAGAATGAATTCATGAGGACGGAGATAGTGTTCCCACACATGAAAAACTCGCACTAAGGCATATAATTCCTTATCGTAGATGGGGTAGTTAAGTTAAGCGCCGGAAAGTTTCTCACAAAAATACGCAATTGGGCGCTTTTCTTGCATGAGCACACCTCCTATGCCGGTACCACTAGCGTCACAATGAATCTCGAAAGGTTTGTCAAAGTTGGGTAGGGCAAGTAAGTGTGCGTGAGTAAGCAAATTTTTCAGCTCGTTGAACGCGGTGTCTTGCAAAGTACCCCAAACAAATGTTGCATTCTTTTTACTCAAAGCGTGCAAGGGAGAAGCAATTGTGCTTAAGTCCTTCACAAAGCGTCGATAGAAACCGCCTAAACCAAGAAAATTACGCACTTGTTGGAGATTCGTTGGTTGGGGCCAAGTTGTAATTGCCTCAACTTTAGTTTCATCAACATGAACACCTTGTGAAGAAATGACGAATCCTAGGAAAACAACCTTATCAACACCAAAATGGCATTTTTTCATGTTAGCATAGAGGCGTTCTTTCCGAAGTGTTTGCAAAACCATGCGGATGCATGTGACGTGATCCTCAAGTGACTTGCTAAAAACAAGGATATCATCAAAGTAAACCACTACAAAGACGCTGATATAAGGTCGAAGAACGAAATGCATGAGACGCATGAATGAGCTGGGTGCTTCCGATAAGCCCATCGGCATGACCAACCACTCATATAACCCATAGTTGGTTTTGAAAGCTGTTTTCCACTCATCACCCTCTTGAATGCGAATTTGGTAATAGCCACTTTTAAGATCGTTTTTTGAAAAGATGGTAGCACCACATAATTCATCAAGCATGGCATTTAGGCGTGGAATAGGAAGACGGTATCTAACGGTGATAGCATTATCGGACGACAATCGGAGCACTTGCGAAAACTTCCATCTTTCTTAAGCACGAGAATAACTGGAACGGCACAAGGGCTTAAGCTTTCACGTACATGACCTTTGTCGATGAATTGTTTTACTTGACGTTGTATCTCCTTGGTTTCCTTGGGGTTGACGTGGTAAGGAGCCCTGTTCGGAAGTGGTGCACCGGGTATGAGGTCGATGTGGTGTTTGATGCCGCGAAGAGGAGGTAGACCCGGTGGTAGCTCATCGGGGAAGACGTCCGAGAATTCCTGCAACTATTGAGACAACACTACAGGTAGATGGTGAGAGTTGTTAGTTTGAACCACTTCATCTTTGCACACGAGGACATAGTGAATGACACTAGTTGGGTTCTCACACACTTCTCTCATATCTCTTTTGGTGGATAGTAGCACTAAGTCACTTTATCTCTCAAGGTGGGTGTACTCAAATTTGGCTTGTGGCACTCGCTCTCTTTATGGTGGTCTCCTCTCTCACTAGTCTCTCCATGATGTGTCGAATCTTGCTTGTCGGTGATCACTTGGCTTGGTGTCATAGGACGAAGCACATATTCCTTGCCCTTCATCTTGAAGCTGTAATGATTTGTCCGTCCGTTGTGTAGGACACCTCGATCGTATTTCCACGGTCATCCCAAGAGAAGGTGGCACATGGACATAGGAACAACATCACACTCCAAAGTATCTTTGTAGGCGCTTATCTTGAAGGACACTTGAACCATGTGCTCGACTTGGATCGTGTCGGAGTCGCTAAGCCATTCAACCTTGTATGGACATGGATGCTTCGTCTTCACGAGTTGCAACTTGGAGCATAGTTCTTCACTTGCCAAATTATGACAACTTCCTCCGCCGATGATAACCTTGACGGAATGTCCATTGATGCCGGCCTTGGTGTGGAAGATGTGATACCTTTGGTCTTCGTCTTGTTGGTGTTGAAGTGCCAAGACCTTGGAGACGATGACAACGGGGCTTGAGTTGTTGTCACAAAAGACTTGATTGTCTTCATCGTCATTCACTTGGCTGTGCATTGCCACATGGTTGATAGCTTCCATCTCATCTTCACTCATGGAGTCGTACGTGCCATCATCGTTCTCTTGTTGGTGCATTGGAAATACTTGTGTCCACGGCCACCACATGTGAAGCACTTCATAGAACTTGTCTTGACGGGCTCGTTCGGTGGTGCCAAAGGACATGTCTTGTTCTTGTAGATGCTTGCCGGAGGACGAGTCGAGGAAGGCGTTGCTTGCTTGAAGCTTGACTTGTCAATGGTGCTTGGCGATGCTCTAGTTGAGGTAGGAGGTGCCGAAGTCTTTGGCGCTTGAGTGTAAGAGACGTAGTTCTTGGATGAGTACTTGGCGTACTTGAAGTCTTCTTGCACTTGCCGTTCTGCTTTGGTTGCTTGATGAACTAGCTCGAGGAGGTTTGAGTATGGTTGGAAATCTGCAATCTTCCATATTGGGTGGGAGAGGCCGTTCAAGAAGTGTGCCATAGTTTGCTCATCATCTTCCTTAACATTGGCTTGTATCATGGCAATATCCATCTCTTGATAGTATTCTTCCACCGTTTCGTGCCTTGATTGAGGAGTTGGAGCTTCTTGAAGAGATCTCGAGTGTAGTATGTAGGCACAAAGCGGGCTCGCATGACATCTTTCATTTGTGTCCGAGTCGTGATAGGAGGCTCATCCTTCTCTCATCTCCTTTTCACCACTTGCTCCCACCAAATGAGGACGTAGTCTTGAAACTCAAGAGATGCCATGGCAATCTTCTTTTGCTCTTCATAGTTGTGGAGACGGAATATCTTGTCCACTTTCAATGCCCATGAGAGATACTCCTCGGGGTCGTTGCTTCCTGAGAACTAGGGCATGTTGAACTTGAGCTTGTCATAGCGTAGTTCTTAATCATAGGGCCGGTGGTGATGTCGCTCTTGGCGTGGAACATGTTCTTCGTCATGATGACGGTCTTGGAGAGGATAAGCGCGCGGCATGTGTGCCCAATTGCGCCGTTCTTGGTGTTCTTCACGACGTGTCGTTTCTTCTTGTCAAGCTTGGCGAAATGCTTCCTCTTGTTCACGGACTTGTCAGTTGCGCGCGGCAACGGCTCTTGAGGATTCGCGGAGTGCGTCTTGGGCCGCTTTAGCTTGAGCTTCATGGCTTTGTTGCTCTTGTCGGTTCATGTCACTATCTCGAGAGGCTTGAGGTGGACGATGTGGTAGATGATGACCATGGTCCCTTCCTTCTCGATCTTGGCGTCGCGCTTGGTCACGTGCTCGAACTCAGTCTTGTGGTCCATTGCCATGGAACGGATTTTCTTGCGCTAGGTAGTCTTGAGTGTCATCGCGTCGAGCAGAACTTGAGTTGGAAGACGAGTGTGACGATGAAGAGTGGCTTGAGTGGCGCCATCTTGGTGAAGAGGTTGATGAAGACGAGCGGTGCGCAATCAAGTGGCGGAAGTCGTCCATTTGTTTGGAGAGCTTGTCGTCCAAGTAGTCTCGTTGTCTTGCCTCCGATTGACATAGGTCATTGGCGATTTGTTCAATGCGATCACCCAAAGCTTCACTCTCTTGATGTAGGGCTCGTTGGGCGATGAAGAAATGCTTCTTGGTGACGTAGTCGTAGTCGACATCTTGCTCTTCAAAGAGAGGGTTCGCCGAAGAAGAAGGCCTATCCATCATGTGGAGGTGGTGGTGAGTAGGAAAATGAGAAGAACAATACCAAAGTTACCTTTTTCTAAGATTGTGGATGTATCAAGTACGATCCCACATGATGCTATAATAGTAGAATTGGTACCGGGTTTTGTTATCTCACACCTACACACAAAAGACTTTTCGAGGATCTCGGTTAGGATGTGACACAAATAATTCAAGCAAATGATTATCAAGACGTTGAAAAAGTTGAAAAGATGCACAAATCGCAAGTAAGACAAATAGATTAAACCCAAGGATACCACTAGGTACACACACACAAAAGATAGATGGTGGGATCCGCACAACCAAGGGGTGAGCTCAATATAGAACTATCGAAAAGCTCTTGTTGCATGGATACTAGAGAGATGCTAGCTCGATTGCACTAATGGGCTAGATGCGCTAGTGCACCAACCTAATAGAGGAACGAGTCATCTCACTATCCCAAATATGCTTAAGTAGATATGAACCTTGATGATGAACTAGGTGAAAGATATGCAAAAGGCTCAACACTTTGCGTACAAGCTCTTGCTTCTTTTCTATTTTGCTTAAAAGCTTCTTTTTCTTTTCTCTTTTTTTGACTATGCCACAATGCTTGATATACGAGCCACAATATGAGGTAACAAGTAGTATATGCACGGGAGAGGCATAACACTAAATGGTGCACTAAGGCGTGGCCAGCAATACTCAACAAGCTAGTCTCAATGGGTAAGCTACGCAAAAGAGGCTCGAGGCTATCAAGGTAAAGCCAAGTGTAGCAAAATGCGTCGTCGAGGTTACCGTCCTTGCTTGCGGTTGGTATGAAGATGATCTTGTTGAAGATGTTGTGGAGTCTGAGTTGATGGTCGAGTGGCGGTGATGATGACGTCCAAATTGTGCCTAAGTAGCCGAAACACCTTAGGACACGAGGTAAACCGCAACCCAAAACTCAAACAAATACGAGAAATATTGCGGAAGAACACGAGTGGCCGTGGGGTGACAAAATGGGACAAAAACAGGATGGACGAAAGTTTTTGTGAGGGCCGTGCACATGGGGTCTGTGAGGCCTGTGTGTACGAGGTCCCGTGTGCACGGGGTTCCATGTGCACGGGGTCCCGATGGCCCGTGTGCACGGGGTGTGCGGGTGGTGGATGATCTTGGCCGATTTGGTGGGTAGAACCCAAAATTTGTCGAGATTAGGCCATGGGGTGGTTGTGGGATGTGGTGGAGGGGTAGATCCAAATACCAAACAAGAATTTTGTGGACCAAATCAACCAAATCTCACAAGATCAAACAAATTGCAAGAAACATTTTAGGGTTATTTTTGGTGGGGATTTTCGGATTAGGGAGAAAACACAACAAAAACAAGCTACAAATGGGGGGTAGGGACTCCAAGATGTGAATCAACCTTGCTCATGATACCAAGATGATGTAGTGTGGAACCCTAAGTGGGGATGTTTTCACACTTGGAGGGGGAAAAGAGGATGAACACAAAGAACACAAAGAGGAATTCACTCCAACAAAACCCAATTACACATCCACTAGAATAGCAAACACATAGATCCACAAGAATACATGAACAATCCAAGGAAATAAGCACTAGATAAAGGTTCTTCCCACTCCTGGAGGAGGCGAGGTCTTGGTGATAGTCTTCTCCCTATGGAGGTCTTGAAATCCACAAGGATTCTTCCCTAGATGAGGTCTTGATCCACAAGAGGGAAGGAGCAAATCTTTCAATATCTCACATATACTTTGCTAACCCTAAACATAACCCCATGTACGAAACATATAGGCTTGGGGTCAAACTGGAGGAAGAGGGGAGCAAAACATGCATCTCAGCCACCCATCTTGTAGGGCCTGTGCGCACGAGGTAAGTTGGGCCCGTGCGCACGGGGGTCCCGTGGGCACGGTACAGGCCCGTGCGCACGGGGTTGCTCCAGCGTCGTCTCTTGTGTAGCCCGTGGGCACAGGGTCTTGGGGGCCCGTGCGCACGGGGCTACCTGGGACTTTCTGTCCAACACTAGTTGGCCTTGTTCTTCCTCCTTGGTAACTTGGGGCACTTCTCCTTGGCCTTTTTGATGTTCCACAGCTGCTTGGGGAGGATCCTCTTCGTACCTAATGAGGCCTAGAGCATTTTGATTAGGTAGCAACCAAGTTCCACTTGCATCCACATGCATGTCCACTAAGGAGTTCACCTCTGTTTGAATAGCACGTGCTCTTGCTCTTGTCATGGGTCCAAGTGGGGCTTGGTGTGTTGATGTAGAGTCCATGGGGATGATTGCTGGATGCCCCGCATCACACTGGACAAGAAAAGAACACATGCTATGCAAGAGAGATGCAAGTATGAAGCTACGGAGCTACCGGTAAGGAAGGAGATGAAGCCCAGAAAGACATGTGAAGGCATGATGGTTGTGGGCAAGATCTCGGCAAACCAAGCATGCCACTGGATAGATTGAAAGATTTCGGTCAAAATGGATATAAGGATCATCAGAATCGGATGCACGGTTTGCAAATGTCAAGCAAAACAAGATGCAATGCAAAACTAATGTTAACAGCAACATGGCATCTTTGGAGCAAGGTTTAAATATGCTATAGCACCCAAACATGATGACAAAAGGCATGGCTGTGAATTAGACATGAATCTCTACAAATATGAACTCATAGAACATCTAAAAACTTACTGGAACACAATTAAACTAGCATGGAAAGATTCAATAAGTTAACAGGTTTTCAGACTTAGTGAAAATTACTGGACATGCAACCAGGAACAATATGTTGCTGCCTTTGGAGGCACATAACCGCAAGCAAAACAATTATAACAAGCATGAATAATACATAATATACTTCCAATTCATCCAAAGAAACAATTCATTCCATGCAAGGGTTGATAAACATGAGCTTTGCCAAAATGAATATTCTGTTAACAGGCTGACAGTTCAGATTTCAAGCATTTTGAGAGCAAGATAACAACAAGCTATAGGAGGGCATATATGCAAACAAAGGCATAGGTTGATACATAATTACATGGACATCAAGACATGCTCATTGGTTAATTCAGAACATGCATGGAAAATATTGTGGCATCAAGTTTACATGGCACCATGTTATAACCGACTCCAGACTTAGCAGTTTTTCACCAAGTGTAAAAACAGCAACAATGACATGGCATGTTTACAACCTTGTTCAAGTCACCACAGGGCATATCATGAAAAACCAATTACACCACTCCAAATATAACATGATTATGATCCTAAAACATGTTGACATGAAGCTCAAAAGAAAATCATACAAAATGCTACGAAAAAAACAAATCAGCAAGTTATAACAATTTCAGCATCTTAACAGCAACAAGCACTTTTGTAATAGGGACAATCATGTCATAATGCAACCTAACATGTATGCAAATGCGTTCGTCATGAAGAGCATCACAAGACGAACATTCCCATATATCATACATGCAAAACGGAGCTGCGGGCATGCAGATATGACATGGCAAAGGAGGCATCATGATATGGGGGATCAGGGACTAAGTGGAATGTTCACCTCGCGAAAAAGGCAGCGCGACAACGAGATCCGGGGACGAGTGGCGCGTTTGGTTCCCGGAACTGGTGGATCCGGCTGGAGTCGACGGAGAAGGAAACTCCGGCTACGAATCCAGCAAGGGGCGGCGGCGTGTCGCGGCGCCAGCGGTGGCCCGACGCGGAGGCGAGGAGCCCGGCGGTGGGGTCCAACGAAGACGAGGCGTGGCGGCGCAGGCCGGTGAGGTCGCGGCCGGGGCGGTCGGCGGCGGGGCTTGGCGAGGGGGCGGCCGGCGGCGGCGTGGCGGCGCGGACTGGCGGCGTGCGTGGAGGCGCGAGGCGACGGGGACGATGCGCGGGGGCGGAGGCAGTCGGGCCCACTCGCGGCTCGGGGCGGGCCGGCTGCGGGCTAGGAGGGCCGCAGCGGTGGGAGGGCACGCGGGCGACGTGTCGTCGTGGGATTAGCCCGGGCACGGCAGCGCGACGTGGCCAGGTGGCGGCGGCGGATCCCGCCGGCGCAGAAAACGAGGAGGATTAGGGTTAGGTGGAGTTTGTCTCAGATTTCGGAGGGGGGTGTGTTTTTATAGCTAGAAGGGGCTATGAGATGAATTTTTCAGTGTGGTTTTTGCCCACACGATCGTGATCCAATGGCGAAGAGCATGGAGGGGGTTTAGATGGGCTTGGGTGCTAGTGAGAAGGGGTGCTGGGCTAAAAGAGAAAAAGGCTTCTAGCGGTTAACGCGGTTAACCGTTGGGGCATCAAACGACCTCCAAATGGAACGAAATTTGACAGGCAGTCTACCGGTGATATACCAAGACCACTCAACAACTCTCGGCTCATTCCGAGGGTGTTTCTATCCCGCTCACAAAACAAGGCTTGAGAGGTGCGAGGGGTGCCGTGTGAGAGAGTCGGAATCCGAAACGGACAACGGAGAGGACGGAGACAATGCAACTACACACGGATGCAAGTGAGACTATGCCAATGCATGATGGAAATGACATGGTGATATGCAACACATGCTCAAAGCAAAAACACCAAATACCCGAAATGAAGGAGGAGCCTAGAATGGAATTGATTAAGTCAACGATGAATATATTGCCATAAAGGGAATTGTTACATCTGGGACGTTACAAACTCTCCTCCACTACGAAAAGATCGCGTCTCGAGATCTAGGACTAAAAGAAGTCCGGATATTCGGAACGGAGGTGATCCTCTCGTTCCCACGTAGCTTCTCGATCAGTATGGTGTGACCACTTCACTTTCAGGAATTTGATTGATTGGTTGCGAGTCTTGTGCTCGGTCTCTTCAAGGATAGCAACGGGGTGCTCATGATAAGACAAGTCGGCTTGAAGATAAATTTCTTCGAAGGAGATGGTGCGCTCGGGCATCTTGAAGCACTTGCGGAGTTCTGACACGTGGAACACGTCGTGCACGTTGGAGAAGTTTGGAGGAAGCTCGAGTTGGTAGGCGAGTGTCGGTGTTAAAACCGGCAGATCTCGGGTAGGGGGGCCAAGCTATGCGTTTAGAGGATCGATGGTAACAGGAGACTAGGGACACGATGTTTACCCAGGTTCAAACCCTCTCGATCGAGGTAATACCCTACTTCCTGCTAGATTAATATGGATGAATATGAGTACAAGAGTTGATCTACCTTGAGATCGTAATGGCTAAACCCTAAGTCTAGCCTATGGGGGTATTGTGATGATGATGATGATTCCCTCTACAGACTAAACCCCTTGGCTTATATACATGCCAAGAGGGACCTAGGATTACAAGTGCGACTTAGGGAGTAAGTAATTGATACATCCCGACTCTACTCTTGCCCTTCTATGTACATAAGAGTCCTGGCCGAATACGGAGGAGGGTCTTCTGCTTCTTCTTTACGTGGCCCATCAGTACGACCCAGCTTCAACGACCCGGATGCCTGAGGACCCCTGAATACAGGACTCCCTCAGTAGCCCCCGGACTTGCCTTCAAGGACGAGATTGTGTCCGGCTTCATGTCTTCGGTCTTGCAAGGTGAGTCCTCCTGGATGATAGTTCTGCTTCTTTAAATATTATAGTTCGCCGATTCCTCGCCGCCATCGCCTTGGCTTCCATGTGTCCAACGAATGCGAACCGTCTGGGCGTTTTTGCGTATACCCCCTTGACTATTTAGGGAAGGCGCCTATATAAGAAAATAGATCCCAACTGCCTCTCCGTCCCATTCCACGCGGACGAAACCCTAGTGCCTGCAAAAAATCTTCAAACATGGCTAGCGTCCCAAGCTCTTCCTCGCGCCCTCACGGCCCTCATGCAGGAGATTGGAAAAGTTGTTCTGTGTCCCACGCGGATCTAAGGACACTTCAAGCGCAGGGTTATCTCCCAGAGGATCTAGTCCCCGTACGGGCCGGACTAACGTCTATCGACAACCAAGCTCTGGCGGAGCGTTTTCCCAACCCCTCCGATGGAGAGCAGGTATGTTTTGTTCCCTTCCTTTTAAGAGGCGTAGGGTTCCCCGTCCACCCCTTTCTTAGGGGAATCCTGGAGTTCTACGGTCTTCAACCGCACGATCTTACCGGGGTCCATCCTGCATATTGTGGGTTTTGTCGCTTTGTGCGAACAGTTTTTAGGCTGCGAGCCTCACTTTGTGTTGTGGAGAAAGTACTTTTGCCTTGTCCCTCGATCGGAAGAAGGATCCAAATTTGAGGTTGGGGGCGCCGAAGTATGGCGCATAGCCGGGAGAGGCTATCTGCTCGGTACTCCGTAGAAAGCATCCGAAGAGTGGCCTTCAGAGTGGTTCTACATAGAGGACGTTGCTCTGCCGGATCCAGTACGGCGTGGACTCCCCAAGTATTCCAGTGCTCCACCAAAGAAGCTCTACAACTGGTGTCCCTGCAATCTCTCGAAAAAAGAGAGAGCGGAGGTTAGTAGACTGGCTGGCAAAATCAGATTGCTCGCCAATTCAGGGTTATCCATAATCGAAGTGATGGCTATTTTAATAAAGCGATGCGTGCAGCCGCTTCAAGCCAGAGGATTCCCAATGTGGCACTATAATGGCCAAGATGATGCCTCGTGCGGCTTACGCCTAGGTCCACATGACCCTGCCGCTCTAGCCGTTGTCCTGGAAGGTCTCTATAAAGGAGAGAAATAAGACTTCATTCGTCTGACGTGCCGGGAGGGTTTTTCAATGTACAATCCTCCCGACTGGGTGAGTTTCTCTCATGACTGCCCATTTTTTCCATCGTTATGATATATTATCTGAACTGAACTCGGTTTCTCCTGATAGGAGTGGAGGAAGGTGATTGAGGGGATTAATATTCCTGCCCCACAGCCAGAGGACCATTTTCAAAATGCGGGCCCCGGATACCATAAAGATCCGGATGTAGGTATAGTGCTAGAAGACGGAGTCTTCTACCAAGCCTGTCGTGAGGGTCCCCTGGTGGCTATAGTAGCCGATTACCCAGGCCTCATTCCTTCCTCCCGTGTAAGTATTTTAGGACATATCTCTTTGAAAGAGAAGATTCCCAATGCGCCTTACCCACCGTATTCAATCATACTTAAATAGGGACGGCGCTCCTCATGCCGAACTACGCGTATACCGCCAACCCAGAGGGTGGCGCCTGCGTCGGGCGAGGCCTTTAAGCGAAAAAGGACCGCGAACTCCAGCGGACCTTCAAAGAGGTATGTTTGTTTTAACATGTGCTGGGTGGCGAAATCGACATTATAACTTCCTGCTTTGTTTCTTCCTTTTAGGAGGAACATACACCGGACTGTCTCCGGAGGCAATGCAGGCCAAGCTCTAGTTAATCCAGCATCAGGCCCATCAGGGGTAAATGCTAATTCGATGCCAGATTGTCCTCTCCAGGAGGATTCAGATGAAGTTTCAGCTACCAATTCCGAAGTGGAGGTTGCGATGATTCACCGGCGGCGGAAAGCAGCCATGCGTGACCCCGCTTTTTCTGAGGAGGCGTTTAACGCCCTCAACTCTGCAGATGCCTATATCCGAGCCGCTCAAGAAGGACTCGCCGGAGACACTCATCGGCTTTCAAAAGATATGCGGGTAAGTATTTATTTTATGTGTTTCCATGACAGTAGCCCCCGAGACTTAAAGCAGTTGGTACAACTGATTTGAGGATCGTTGTGTTTTATAGGTGCTTCGAGAAAAAAATAACTCTTTATCCAAGGAACTTGAAGAGTGTCGGACTCAGCTCGCCGAATTGAAAAATTCGAAGGAATCTGGAAAGGATGCTGGTGGTAAGAATAATTGTGTCCGGAAGCTATGATAGTTCTGCTGATTACTATTATGTGTGTACTAATTTGTAATACAGCAACAGGATCAACCGACCAACTGGAGAGAGAGCTAAGAGCTGCCTTAGAGGACAAAAAAATTGCCGAAGGGGAAACAGCCGCTCGCGAGCGTGCATTGACACAAGCTATGGAAAAAAAGGAACCAAGCGCGGGATAGAAATATTAGGCTCGAGCAGGAGCTAAAGGGCATAAAGGCCCAACTCTCAAGCGCCTTGGAGGAGAACCGGAGGCTAAAAAGCGGCATGTTTAGTATGTCTCTTATACCTAGCTCTCCTTATAGTCTCTTATTTTGAAAGTTTCTTATAAAACTTTTCCTACAGGTTTGTTGACTGGGCAGCTGAAGGCGGAGTATCCGTTTTTGAGGGTGACGTGCTGCAAGAGCTTTCTAGGGTCCATGAACAGGCTCGGAAGGCCATGAAGAGTATGGCCAGAGCTCTATGGCCTGACAACTCGCCTCCAAAAACTTGGAGGACTTGGCGGACCTGTTCAAAGGGGCTCGATGCCGCTTCAAACTATGGAAAGCATCAGCGTGCCGCAGGGGTGCTCGAGAAGCTTGGGTCATGGTGAAGACGCACTACACTCGTCTTGATCCAAATCACATGGCCCGCGTGGGACCTCGAGGGTCCGATGGACAAGAAATTCCTCCGCATTTACTATCAAACTATGACCAAGTAGAGATAGCTGCCAAGCTTTCCCAATAGGACTGTAAGCTAGACAGGCTGATAGAGGGAATAGAAAATGAGTAGTCGTTTGATTCTATTTGTTAATGTACTTTTACTATCAAACTTATCTCCAGCCAAATTTATATAAGGTTTGTCATGGCCGACCATCTACTTTAACCTCCATAAACCCAAAGGCTGGAGTGCTTCCGAATACTATACATGTGTTAAAACACGCGATACGTTCAGAAACCAGGCAATCCGGTCATAATTTCTTGAACAGACAAACTATGTTCGGGGAGTTATGTTATATTACTATTTGACGTAAGAAACATCTTCCAGAGAGAATAGTTTCGTTAGGGGTTCCTTTCCCTGGGTCGGCGTGAATAAAGGTGCAGGCCTAGGCTTTCGATCCTATTAAGAGGATAGTAGGATGCCATATCCTGTGATAGTATAAAATACGCTTTATAATGCGATATGTGACATAAGATCGAGGAGGTCTCAATGTGAGGAGAAGAAGGAGAGGCAAGATCTCAAGCTTGGGGATGAACAAGGCACCCCAAGTAAATATTCAAGGAGACTCAAGCATCTAAGCTTGGGGATGCCCCAGAAGGCATCCCCTCTTTCTTCAACAAGTATCGGTATGTTTTCGGATTTGTTTCATTCATGTGAGATATGCAGATCTTAGAGCGTCTTTTGCATTTAGTTTTCACCTTTTCTTTTATGCACCATGCTGGTATGAGATAGTCCTTGGTTGATTTATAGAATGCTCTTTGCACTTCACTTATATCTTTTGAGTATGGCTTTATAGAATGCTTCATGTGCTTCACTTATATCATTTGAAGTTTGGATTGCCTATTTCTCTTCACATAGAAAACCGCCATTTGTAGAATGCTCTTTTGCTTCACTTATAATTGTTAGAGCGTGGGCATAACTTTTGTAGAAAGAATTAAAACTCTCTTGCTTCACTTATATCTATTTAGAGAGTTGACAGGAATTGGTCATTCACATGGTTAGACATAAAATCCTACATAAACTTGTAGATCGTTGAATATGATATGTTTGATTCCTTGCAATAGTTTTGCGATATAAAGATGGTGATATTAGAGTCATGCTAGTGGGTAGTTGTGGATTGTAGAAATACTTGTGTTGAGGTTTGTGATTCTCGTAGCATGCACGTATGGTGAACCGTTATGTGACGAAGTTCGAGCATGATTTATTTATTGAGTGTCATCCTTTGTGTGGAGGTCGGGGGCGCGCGATAGTTAACTCCTACCAACCTCCCCCCTAGGAGCATGCGTGTAGTACTTGGTTTCGATGGCTAATAAATTTTTGCAATAAGTATGTGAGTTCTTTATGACTAATGTTGAGTCCATGGATTATACTGTAATGCCCAGGATGGAGCTATATCTCCTACGTGTCGAGGCACGACTTAGAGACATAACCCCATGCTAGAATGATCGCAAGTCTGGTATCTTTGCACAACTCATGTAAAAGATGGGGATGGAAAACATAAAATAGTTGGCTTACACTCGCCACGTCACACAAATACAATACATGTCTCAAATCATCATACAATAAAACATCATAGCCCTCTAAGGGTAAAATCCAAAAGACAAGATACCAAACATAATTTAAATCCACAGGTCGGATCGAATCCTAGTAGAAGTCTCCACTACTGATCATCAGGATAACGAACATAGTATCGACTACGCTCCTCGTCATACTCCCAGTCAAGCTCGGTGCCATCACCTGGATAGCTCACAACTGGACCTGCATCTGGTGGTGGTGAAGTAACTATGAGCCACAGAGGACTCAGCAATCCCGTTCCCGGGTAACAAGACTATTTAAGCCTTAGGAGAGGATAAGGCTGAAGAAAAGAATAAGTGTCTGCAGCAGCAACTAGCACTAGCTTACGTGAAAGAGTGCGAGAAGAGAAGGCCTCGGTCGAGAGATGATCACGAAGTGATCCTAGCTAAAGCTCAACAAGCATAACCCCACCGTGTTCAACTCCCGAATCCCTATTCCGAAATTGACAGTCACGGTACACACGCTGGTAGTGTACTAGAACATTGTGTCAAGTTATCTACAACCGGATATTAACAAGCTCCCATCTGCCACATAACCGCGGGCACGGCTTTCGAAAGTTCATAACCCTGCAGGGGTTTTCCAACTTGGCCCATTACAAGCTCACGATCCGCGGAGTCGCAACTCCAAAGTGGGAAGACCCGAGTATTCTCGGAATCCCGTGCTCAAGATACTCCGAACTAAGTTAAGGCTAATCCAGCAAATCCTCCCGGCGTGTCGACACCCTGATAGTAGCCGCGCGTATCTAAGTCTCAGGACACGACCGGATGGGTGAAGCTACGGGTTTATATCAATCCTCGAGTTCCCTCGTGGTGACCCCGCAGGCTCCCCGTTTCGGACCAACACTCATGAGGAGCACTGGCCCGGGGTTGTTGATTAAGAACTCGGGTTAATTACTCCCTATGCAAGTTATTTAGTTATTAGGCAAATAGTACCAATGTTGGGACTTGCTGGAAAAGACTTAGCACTTAGCGGTTTATCAAGGGGGTCCCATACACCCCAACCGTGTTAGGAACGCATAATCAAGGAACATAACACCGGTTTATACGGTTCCTAACGGCATGAGTGGAACAAATCACCAAGCAAAAGGCTTAGCCTTCCACCCTTGCCAATATATAGATGATTTCATTTTAAGCATTTATATAGTGTGATATAACCCAACAAAACTTCAACATGAAGCAAGCATCTTCGATCTTCACCTGCAACTAGCAATGCTATAAGAAGGGCTGAGCGGAGCGTACTTAGCCAAGCAACGGTTTGCATAGGTAGGGTGGTTAAACATGGTAATGGTTACAAGTAGGAGGCTGACATGAAAGACATGGGCATCGAGGCAAAACTATAGAGCGGAACTACTAGCAATAGGCAAAGATAGTAATGTTATCGGGGTTCGGTCATCTTGTCTGAAGTGTAGTCGTTCGGATCGTAAGAAGGGTCCTCGTGCTCAACCTCGTTGGTAACCTCGTGCTCGTACTCGTACTCAGTCTCAGCTTCCGGCTCTAAACAATTCAATCACACAAGGCACGAATCAACAAGATGCAATGCGCACTCAAAATGATGGATGCATGATGGATGCACTAAGAGAGCACACGGAGCACGGAAAATAGCACTCAAGCAAAACACCTCAAAACATGATAACAATAGGAGATTATGATTCTACACGGAAAATCAATCAAGTTTCATATAAGACTCGCTGAAATCGGAGCTACGGGCTAAAAGTTATGCCCGAAACAAGAAATGAGCGAAAGCTGAAAATTACAGCAACATAGCAACTTCGGAGCACTAGAAAAATAAGCTACAGCACTCAAACACCATGGCAAAGAGCATGAACATAAACTAGACATATCCTACAGCAAATAAGTCCAAAGGTGCACCCCCAAAGGAGCCACGGATCAATAGCAATAAGCTTGGACATATTGAACTTGACAATAAAATTCTGACAGCAGAATTTTATTGAAACTTTGGAGCAAAAGTTAAACATGCTACAGCCACTTAAATAAGCATGTGAGAACATGAATGGAAACCCAACAATATATACTACAAGGAACCATCAAGATCCACCCCAAAACTATCATGGTTTGTCCTAGAGCAGCAAGCAAACATGACTTAGTGAAAATCCACTAAGTGTTAAAACAGCAGTTTCATCATGGCATCTAAAAGAGCAAGTTTAAGTCACCTCGAAACTAAACATGGCAAGTGGTAAGCACCACATCAAAGTACACATGATGGTGATTCCGAAACACACAAGCATGCATCATGGAGATAAACACAACGATAGCAATGAGCTCAACAAGATGGCATTTCATAACAAGTGAAACAACATCACAGCCACATAGCACTTTGCAACGAGGATAATCATGGCAAGAATAAATCTATCATGCAACCTAACACAAACAACATGTAGAGCATGGCAAGACGAACACGTGGACATGTCATTTGCATCATTCGGACAAACGAGCTAAAAGATATCACATAGCAAAGATGGCATAAAAACATCACATAGCCGCAGTTTTATCACGATGCACTATTGCAACAGAAAAACAAGCACCTAGATGATCTCTAACATGCATGACACAAAAAGATAAAACGTAGTGCTAATCACCATGAACGTCTGGACATGCTATTTGCGCAAAACGGAGTTACACACTAAAAGATATCGCAGATCTAATAATGCATCAGACACATAAAACAAGCAGGGACTTAGGGGTTTTTAGGAGCAACCTAGATCTGAGGAAAAGGCTCGGGCCCGGTGGAAGCAGATCGGGGCGGCGGCTCGGCCCAGGCTGGCGGAGGAGATGGGCCGCGGCTCGCGGGTGGCGCGGCTGGGCCGGCGAAGGCGGTTGGAGGAGCCCGCGGGAGGGATCCGGCCTTCGGGCCCAGAGCGGCGCGAAGGAGGGACGGCCTGCGAGCCGGAGCCCAGGAGGCTGGAGCGTTGCGGCGGCCTGGCGAGGCGCGCGGCTGGGCCTCGGGCGGCGGCGGCCCGCGGAAGGAGAGGCGAGGCGCTTGGCGACGGAGGAGGCAGCTGGCCCGTGGGGACGTCGGCCCAGCGGCCTGGCGGCTTGGGCCTGGCGGGAGATCGGCGGACGAGCGGCGCTGGCCTGGCGCGTGAGATGCCCAGATCGGCGATGTGGTCCAGGCGGATCGGCGGGGTGATGCGGCGGTTGGGCCTTCGGGCCGAAGCGGAAGGCGGCTGGCGATCCAGGCGTGAGGGCGATGCTCCCTGGCGATGCGGGACGGGCTGGTGCGGGAGCGCTCGGCCCCGGGGATGTGGTCCAGGCGGATCGGCGGGGTGAGGCGGGCGTGACCCGCCTGGATCGGGCGAGGGAAACTCGGGCGCCCTCGCTCCGGTCGGTGGCTGCGGCGATCGAAGCCGGCGGCGGGATCGAGGAGAACTAGCCAAGTGGCTGTGGATGACTGTCCAGATCCGAAAAATGAGGGGAGGAGGAGCTAGAGGTAGGTGGAGGGAGTTTAGGCTGCCAAAAATGTCATGGGGGATGATTATATAGGGTAGGAGCTAGGGTTTGAGGGTTTTGGGGTGTTTTATAGCCCTCCGATCGCGATCCGACGGATCCGATCGCGAGGGGAGTTAGGTTGGGCCTAGGGGAGGCTAGTGGGCTGTTGGAGGGTGTCTTGGGCCACAAAGTGGAGGCACTTTGGACCCACACGAATAACTGTTGGGATAGCAAACGGACTCCAAACGCCACGAGATTTGACAGGCGGGTTACACACACCACAACAACAACACACGACAAGTCTCGCGCCACACCGGTAACGTTACACGGCCAAACACCAAAGTAGGCCTACGGGACGCCACGGACACGTGAGGGAGCTCCGGAACGCGAAACGGACAACGGGAAGAAACACGCGGAACCGGATGCAACCGACAACACAAATGCAATGCGATGCACATGTCTACATGATATGAATGAATGCCACACACGCACACAACAAAACGACGAAAACCCGAAAGACAAGGAACCCGAAATGGAATAGATGAAGCCGGAGATATATTATATGCCCAAAAGGGAAATTATTACATCCGGGGCATTACATATACGCACTCTCACCCTTCCACCATTGCTAGCCTCTCTTGTATCGCGCAACTTTCGTCGGTACCATACACCCACCATACCTACCTATTATGGCATTTCCATAGCCATTCCGAGATATATTGCCATGTAACTCCACCGTTTCGTTTATTATGACACGCACCATCATTGTCATATTGCCTTGCATGATCATAAGATAGCTAGCATGATGTTTCCATGGCTTGTCCGTTTTTTTATGTCATTGCTACACTAGATCATTGCACATCCTGGCACACTGGCGGAGGCATTCACATAGAGTCATATTTTGTTCTAGCTTCGAGTTGTAATCTTTGAGTTGTAAGTAAATAAAAGTGTGATGATCTTTATTATTAGAGCATTGTCCCATGTGAGGAAAGGCCAAAAAAAGATGGCCTAAAAATAGAGAGGGGCTAAAAAAAGAGAAAGCCCCTCCAAAAAACAAAAAGAATGAGAGAAAAGAGAGAAGGGACAATGTTACTATCCTTTTCCACACTTGTGCTTCAAAGTAGCACCATGATCTTCATAATAGAGAGTCTCTTGTTTTGTCACTTCCATATACTAGTGGGAATTTTCATTATAGAACTTGGCTTGTATATTCCAACGACATGCTTCCTCAAATGCCCTAGGTCTTCATGAGAAAGCAAGTTGATGCACACCCACTAGTTTTCTTCTTGAGCTTTCATACACTTATAGCTCTAGTGCGTCCGTTACATGGCAATCCCTACTCACTCACATTGATATCGATTGATGGACATCTCCATAGTCCATTGATTTTCCTAGTTGATGTGAGACTTTCTCCCACCTTTGGTCTATCACCACCTTCAATTCCACCCATAGTGCTATGTCCATGGCTCACGCTCATGTATTGTGTGAAAGTTGAAATTTTTTGAGAATACTAAAGTATGAAACAATTGCTTGGCTAAAACCGAGGTTGTGCATGATTTAAATACTTTGTGTGGTGAAGATGGAACATAGCCAGACCATATGATTTTGTAGGGATAACTTTCTTTGGCCATGTTATTTTGAAGAGACATGATTGGTTTATTAGTATGCTTGAAGTATTACTGTCCTAATGTCAAATGATAGACTACTGCTTTGAATCACTCGTGTCTTAATATTCATGCCATGATTAGATTACATGATCAAGATTATGCTAGGTAGCATTCCACATCAAAAATTATCTTTTTTATCATTTACCTACTCGAGGACGAGCAGGAATTAAGCTTGGGGATGCTGATACGTCTTCGTCGTATCTATAATTTTTGATTGTTCCATGTCAATATTCTACAACTTTCATATACTTTTGGCAACTTTTTATACTATTTTTGGGGACTAACATATTGATCCAATGCCCAGTGCTAGTTCCTGTTTGTTGCATGTGTTTTGTTTCGCAGAATATCCATATCAAACGGAATAAAAACGGACGGAGATTTTTTTTGGAATATATGTGAATTTTGGGAAGCGGTTCCAACAGGAGGCGATGCCCGAGTGGGCCACGAGGCAGGGGGCGCGCCCAGGGCCCTCGTGGCCACATCGTCAAGCGGTTGATGTGTGACGCCCGAAGACCGACGTCCCAGAAGATTCCAGATGTTCTGGGTTCTCCCGTGTGTTTCTTTGTGCTTGTGTTATTTATTTTGCTTTGCATCATGTCATCATGCCATCATGACTTTAATTCTGCATCTCAACTAAATAAATTGTGTGGACCTTCGGTCCATTTAAATCGAGGGAAGGAGGACTTCTCTTTATAACATATCCTCCTAATATTATGGAGCTATTATTAATAAATATTCCATTGTTTGGAATTAACAGCAACACACTTGCATATTTTTTCCCATGCCCCTTTTGCTTCAAGTTTCCCTCCTACCTTGCCAACTATTCTTTTCCCTTTTATCGAGGCTCCTCCTAAAGTCTAGACTCCTTTCTAACTCCTTTAAGGCAAGCTAAATATTTTTGGTTTGCACTTCCCTATTTTGTTGGAACCACTTTTGTTGGGTTGGTAATATTCCTTAAAGCCTTACAAAAATGTTCCATCATTTATTTCCTGTTCATGGCCTCTTTTCTTAATATTTTTGAACTCTCTCTATTTCTTTCTGCTAAAGAAAAAGAGTAAGGAGGGAGATAGGCCATCTGGGCCTCAGCCTCCCCCCCCAGCCGGCCCATCTAGCCTCCAGGCCCATGCCATCCTAACCCTAAGCCCAACCTCACCTCTCGCAGCTCTCCCCTCGTCCTCCAGTGCGTCGCACCCTCGCCCCCTCTGCCCCGATCCCATCTCGCATCGACCCCGTGCTCCCTCTTCCTCTCGATCTCCCTCTCCCTCTCGCTCCCCAGCACATCACCCCGCCGGCCGCAGGTCCCCGTCGACGACGCAACACGCCGTCGCCGGCCACCACGACACCGAAGCGCCCGCGCCCCTCCTCTCCAGCGCCGCGCGTCCGCGCCCTCCTCTCCTCCACCGGCCGGATCCCGCGTCCCCGCCGCGGCCAGCCACCTCCATCGCCACCCCGCCTTCGTGCGCCACAGCGCCCGCCGCCTCTGCTCCGTCCGCGGTCGCCTGCAGGCCCGACAGCGCCGGCGCCGCTCTGAGCAGCCTCCAGCGCACCGGCCACTTTGACCCCGCCGCCGGTCTGCAACCTCTCTGTCCTCGCGCGCTGGTGACCGTGGTCACCTCATCATCAAGATCCGCCCAAGCCTCTGCCCGGGCCGCCGCCAGCTTCCTCCACCGGGCGCCTTGCTCCGCCTCTTGCACTTCCGCTACCGTCCTGGCTCCGTTTACAGTGGCCAACGATGGGCCTGCATCGCCGAGTATCATTTGTTGGAGCGAGACCTTGTTGGTGCTGCTCCATGTTGGATCGCCAAGTACCGCGCGGATGCCTAGTGCGACTACACAACCGGATGGCGACAAGTACCTCGACGATGTGTATGTCAACACCGAGACCGGTCCGACAACCTGTGTACAACTACTGTCGCTATGGATCCGTCAAGTACCTCTACGACGACTCAAACACCTACAACGTGTACCCCTACGTCAACGACGACTACGACTCCCCATGTACAACTACCGTCGACGTGCTTGCGCCAAGTCCCTCTCCGACAAGAGTACACCTACCATCGCCCCGAAGACGTCCGATGCCGCGACAAGTACCTCTTCGGAAACGGAACGACTACTTCCTCTACGATCTCGAGCTGCCCAGAAACGAACGCTTCGAAGGTATAACCCCGAGACGATGACCCGTGGACGAATGCTTGTGGTTGTATGAGATGTTTCCCTTGTGTGCATTGTGCCGATTCGTCTTTTGTCTTGCTCCTCGGTTGCCTCGTCGCCGACTCGTGGGAACCCGGTGACGGGATCACCCCACCTTTCATCTTGTTCCGCTCGCTCACTCCACCTTTGCTTTTGCACCGGTCTCTCAACGAGTTACCGGAACCGAGATGTTGCCGTTGCATCATTTTCGGATCGTTGCCGTGGCACCCTTTCTTTCCACCACGGTGACAAATACTTCTTATCTCTTCATGTTAACTTTTACTAAAAATTGCATAAACTTGATCATGTCATCCGCATCATGTTAACAACATTAAAATGTGTGAATTGTTGTTGCTTAAAATTGCTAAACATGCTCATGGGGATTTTCCGGAATTGTTGTTGTTATTTTCGGCCTCATTTAAAATGCCTAAATAGTGTAGTTTTATTATGCTTCACCTCTTGCTATGTTAAAAAACATTTAATCTTGTCTTGTAAATAAACGAGAGTCAATTAAATAATTAAAATGTGGTGTTTCGTCAATATGCAACTCGTTGCATATTGAGCTCCACTTAACTTATAGTACTTGTTTGTGCACTTTGCCATGACATGCATATTTAAACCGGACATGCATCATACTTGTTTGTGCATCATGCCATGGTTATGATTGTGTGTTTACCGTGTTGTTTGCTTCTTTCCGGTTGCTTCTCTTGTTAGCTTCGGTTTCGTTCCGGAGTTGTGAGGATTCGCTCGACTTGTTGCTCCGTCTACTTCATGGACTTGTTCTTCTCCCTTGCGGAATCCCAGGCAAGATGATCATACCCTTGGATACCTTTACTACCATTGCCATGCTTAGTTGTCTCGATGCTATCGTTACATGTCGCGCTACCTATCTTTTATGTCAGCCTCTCCTTGTTGCCATGAAACCTCTAACCTTTGAAACCTTCCTAGCAAAACCACTGTTTGGCTATGTTACCCGCTTGCTCAGCCCCTCTTATAGCGTTGTTAGTTGCAGGTGAAGATGAAGTTCGTTCCAGGAGGGAACTTGTTGATTTGGAATATCACAATATCTAATATTATTATTATTAACACACCTATATACTGGGCATGGGTGGAAGGCTTGGCCTTTTGCTCGGTGTTTTGTTCCACTCATGCCACCTTAGGCGCCGATAAACCGGCATTATGTTCCTTGATTTTGCGTTCCTTACACGATGGGTGGATGGGGACCCCTTGACAGTTCGTCTTGGAATAAAACTCCTCCAGCAAGGCCCAACATTGGTTTTAATTTGCTCATAATAACAACTTAATTAATTAATTAAATTGCATAGGGAGTTAGCGCTACCCGTGGATTCTTTCTACATAGCAGGGGGGCCAGTGCTGATGGTGTTGGTCCCAAACGGGGGTCCTGCGGGACCACCACGGGGAAACTCGAGGTTTGGTTTTACCTGTAGCATCACCCATCTGGTTGTGGCCTGAGACGAGATACGCGCGGCTACTATCAGGGTGTCGGCACGCCGGGAGGTCTTGCTGGACTTGTTTTACCATTGTCGAAATGTCTTGTGCACCGGGATGCCGAGCCTGATCGGATTTCCCTAAGATAAGGGGTGATGATATTATATTTATCACTTCAGCTAATCGTGAGAGCTTGTGATGGGCTAAGTTGGGACACCCCTGCAGGGTTATGATCTTTCGGAAGCCGTGCCCGTGGTTATGTGGCAGATTGGAATTTGTTAATGTCCGGTTGTAGAAAACTTGACAGAGGATCCGAAGTAAAACACACAACTGTGTGAGTAACCGTGACTGTCTCTTTTCACTTTGAGAAGAGAACACGGTGGGGTTATGTCTGACTCGTAAGTAGTTCAGGATCTTTAGCGATCACTACTAGTTGCGACCGTTTGCGTAGATGCTCATCTTATTATTGTACTCGTAAGTTAGCCACCATATATTTTGCTTAGCCGCTGCTGCAACCTCACCACTTTACCTCTTCCTACCCATAAAGCTTTGCTAGTCTTGTTACCCATGGTTATGGGATTGCTGAGTCCTCATGGCTCACAGATACTACAACACCAGATGCAGGTTCAGCCAAGGATGATGCAGGAGTGGGTTCAAGTTCTACACTGGGAGCTCGATGAAGAGAGTGCCCGTATGCTTGTGACGTTTTCGACGATCAGTAGTGGTTTCTACTAGGGGCGATTCGGACCTGTGGCTTTATGTTTTGGTATCTTTCTTTTGGGTCTTCACCCGTAGTCGGGTTGTGATGTTTTGAATGATGTTTTGCTTATGTAATGTATTGTGTGAAGTGTAAGCCAACTATCTCCTTTTGCAATTTCATCCCTATTTTTACATGTGCCGTGCAAAGATTCCAAACTTGAGATCATTCTAGAATGGGCTTATACCTTTAAGTCATGCCTCGACACGTAGGAGGTATAGTCCCATCCTGGGCATTACATGATGCCCTTCTTTCGCCGCAATAAAGCTAATATTCGGATAAAAATCGTGTCAAAAAATCAGCCCAATCGGAGTTACACATATCCGGGAATTTAAGAAACGATGAAGGGCCAGAATCTGGAGAACGAAGAAACAGAGACAGACAGAGAGATAGATCCAATCTCGGAGGGGCTCTCGCCCCTCCCATGCCATGGAGACCATGTACCAGAGGGGTAACCCTTCTCCCATATAGGGAGAAGGGCAAGGAAGAAGAAGAAGGAGGGAGGCTCTCTCCCCCTCGCTTCCGGTGGCGCCGGAACGCCGCCGGGGCCATCGTCGTGTGATGGCGATCTACACCAACACCTTCGTCATCTTCACCAACATCTCCATCACCTTCCCCCATCTATATACAACGGTCCACTCTCCCGCAACCCGTTGTACCCTCTACTTGAACATGGTGCTTTATGCTTCATATTATTATCCAATGATGTGTTGCCATCCTATGATGTCTGAGTAGATTATCGTTGTCCTATAGGTGATTGGTGAATTGCTATGATTGATTTAAATTGCTTGTGGTTATGTTGTTGTCCTTTGGTGCCCATCATATGAGCGCGCGCGTGGATAACACCATAGGGTTAGTTCTATGTTGATAGGACTACGTATTGGAGGGCAAGAGTGACAGAAGCTTCAACCTAGCGTAGAAATTGATGCATACGAGATTGAAGGGGTACCAATATATCACAATGCTATGGTTGGGTTTTACCTTAATGAACGTTAGTAGTTGCGGATGCTTGCTAATAGTTCCAATCATAAGTGCATAGAATTCTAAGTAAGGAGTGACATGCTAGAAGTGGCCTCTCCCACATAAAACTTGATATCGGTCTAGTGACGTAGTCAATTGCTTAGGGGCAATTTTGCAACTCCTACCACCACTTTTCCACACTCGCTATCACTAACTTTATTGCTTCTTTATCTTAACAGCCCCTAGTTTATATTTACGTGCTCTTTATATTCTTGCAAACCTATCCCATAAAAACTACAACGTACTTCTAGTTTCATACTTGTTCTAGGTAAAGTAAACGTTAAGCGTGCATAGAGTTGTATCGGTGGTCGATAGAACTTGAGGGAATATTTGTTTTGCCTTTAGCTCCTCGTTGGTTTCGACACTCTTACTTATCGAAAGAGGCTACAACTGATCCCCTACAGTTGTGGGTTATCAAGAATAAGCTGAATCAAAGGCTAGACATGTTGGAACATAAATCTTCACCATATCATCCGAACAGAGACATGAACGAATGAATTCCATAAGCTTAAATGACACATCAACTTGTTGAGAAGCCACATGAATGAGATTGAAGAAGAAACCAACAAGGTAACAACTGGAACAAATACATGATAGAGGTTTCGTCCAAATTTTTCGTGATGAGCCCCCCCCCCGGGCACGACGTTACAAAGTACATTGCATCCGCGAATCAGCATAGCCAAGGATTCATTAAGATGCAGCCCCAGTGTAAAATCGACCATGACAAACGAACCACTAGACGTTGAACCCCAACCTCATATCGTGCATCCGTTGGAAGATTTCCTAAGAGCTACTTCAATTCCCACCTATTAATTCCCGAAACTTTCTGGTTATGCAATCGGGTGTTGGGGATACATGGGAAGCACCATGTAACATACAACTAACAAGTCCTACATCCAGTTGTATCCATCTGTCAACACATAACCAGGTACCTTGGAAAACCATTTACCTCAGACCTTCGAAAAGCATCTGCTATACTAGTTGTGGCAATACTCCCGAACTATCCCCCAGTACTGGGTGACGTCGGGGTTATCTCACCACCAGACATGCATAGAAGCGTTTTCGATGTCGGCCACCTCTGGTATTCCAGAACTGCAATGATACAATTGTGACGACAACACCTCGGAGCTCAACTCCCTGGGACACTGCCACAACCCCTAAATGACAGGAGGCACCAAGAATAATGTTCTCGTCACAAAGATTTCGAAACGATCCCAACAATACCTGTGTGGTCCTAAAAAAATAGTGGAAAAAAGGGTAGGAAGTCAAAACTTCTACGTCCGGAGTCCTCGCCAGAGCGACGCAGGGGATAAGGAGAAAAAGAATTCCTACTCTCCGATATATATAATCCTAAGACTCAAAACATTTTTTAAATTCCAGACTCAACATCGGCAGCGGTTCGACCAAGCAGGGGCTCCTAGGTCGGGGAAGGCTCTGATTACCAACTTGTAACGCCCAAGATGCGACTATATCTCCTACGTGTTGAGGCACGACTTAGAGGCATAATCACATTTTGGTATGATCGCAAGATGGTCATCTTCACATTCCCATGTACAAGAACAAAGGGGAAAGTACATAGTTGGCTTACAATCGCCACTTCACACAATGCATAAAATAAGTCATACATTCATCCAAGTACAATCATGGTCTGACTATAGACAAATCCAAATGAAAAGAAGATAACCAACCACTATGCCCGATTGGCCCTAGTAGGAACAACTACTCGAGATATGTCACATACATTCGCCCACGTTCCTCATCGAACTCCCATTTGAGTTCCTGGCCATCACTTGATTCGTACTCAGTTGTACCTGCACATGTGTTTGTAGTAAATGTGAGTCATGAGGACTCGGCAATCCCATTCCCGGGTATCAAAACTATCAAAGCCTTTGGGTAAGGAGAAAGTGTATAAGTGGGATGTTGCAAGCGCTAAGCGTAGATGAGGTGGTTAGCATACGTATCATCAGAGCGAGAAGAGAAGTGAAAGCCATCGGTCGTGAACTATTCATGATCACTAGATGATCCTGTCTACCTACGAGTCATCCATAACCTAGCCGTGTTCTCTTCCCGAACTCCCTCAAAAAGAGACCATCATGACTACTCACACGGTAGTGTATTAAGTTTGAGTTTTTGTCTCAAGTTGTCTACAACCGAGTATTAACAAATTCCAATCCGCCACATAACCACGGGAATGGCTTTCGAAAGATCATAACCCTGCAGGGGTGTCCCAACTTAGCCCATCACAAGCTCTCGCGATCAACAGAGGTAAAAAAACCTTATCTTAGGGACTACCCGATCAGACTCGAAATCCCGGTGTACAAGATATTTTGACAATGGTAAAACAAGTCCAGCAAGACCTCCCGACGTGCCGACACCCTGATAAGAGCCACGCGTATCTCATCTTAGGCCACGATCAGATTGTCCAAACTTCCGGTAGGCCGAACCAAAGTTGCCCCTCGTGGCCACCGGCGGTTGACAAGTGTGGACCAACACTCATGTGGAGCACTGGCCCGGGTTGTTAAATAAGTCCTTGGGTGCTAGCTGGTACCTATGCAAGTTTTTAGTTATTAGGCGAATGGTAAAACCAAAGTTGGGCCTTGCTGGAGGAGTTTTATTCAAAGCGAACTATCAAGGGGGGCCCATAAACCCCAACCGCGTTAGGAACGCAAAATCAAGGAACATAACACCGGTTTATCGGTTATTAAGGCGGCATGAGTGGAACAAAACACCGAGCAAAAGGCCAAGCCTTCCACCCATTGTGATGTATATAGGTGCATTAATGTAAATAATAGATATTGTGTTATTCCCAAAAACCTAATCCACATGGAGCAAACTTCATCTTCACCTGTAACTAGCAACGCTATAAGAGGGGGCTTGAGCAAAAGCGTAACTTAGCCAAACAATGGTTTGCTAGCTGGGTAGTCAGAGGTTTCATGGCAAGGTGGGGGCTGACATACGAAAGGATAGGTATCGAGACAAAGCAATAGAGTGAGGCATCTAGCATAACAACAATAGAGGTGATATCAAGGAATGGTCATCTTGCCTGGTAAGTCTTCGGTGTTATTGGGACCTTGCTCTTCGTAATCGTACTCAGCGCTTGTCTCGACTTCGGACTCGAACTCGTCTCCTGGTGCTACCCAAACATAAACAAGCATCCAAATAAACACACTGGACAAGAAAAGAACACATGCTATGCAAGAGAGATGCAAGTATGATGCTACGAGCTACCGATAAGGAAGGAGGTGAAGCCGGGAAGGACATGTGAAGGCATGATGGTTGTGGGAAAGATCTTGGCAAACCAAGCATGCCACTGGATAGATTGAAAGATTTCGGTCGAAACCGATATAAGGATCATCGGAATCGGATGCACGGTTTGCAAATGACAAGCAAAACTAGATGCAATGCAAAACTGATGTTAACAGCAACATTGCATCTTTGGAGCAAGGTTTAAATATGCTACATCACCCAAACATGATGACAAAAGGCATGGCTGTGAAGTAGACATGATTCTCTACAGATATGAACTCATATCACATCTAAAAACTTACTGGAACACAATTAAACTAGCATGGCAAGATGCAATAAGTTAACAGGTTTTTCAGACTTGGTGAAAATTACTGGACATGCAACCAGGAACAATATGTTGCTGCCTTTGGAGGCACATAACAACAAGCAAAACAATTATAACAAGCATGAAAATTACATGAGCATGAAGAAGATATACTATACTTCCAATTCATCCAAAGAAACAATTCATTCCATGCAAGGGTTGATTAACATGAGCTTTGCCAAAATGAATATTCTGTTAACAGGCTGACAGTTCGGATTTCAAGCATTTTGAGAGCAAGATAACAACAAGCTACAGCAGGGCATATATGCAAACAAAGGCACGGTTTGATAGACAATTACATTGACATCAAGACATGCTCACTGGTTAATCCAAAACATGCATGGAAAAGATTGCAGCATTAAGTTTACATGGCAACATGTTATAACAGATTCCAGACTTAGCAGTTTTTCACTAAGTGTAAAAAGAGCAACAATGACATGGCATGTTTACAAGCTTGTTCAAGTCACCACATGGCATATCATGAAAAACCAATAACACCACTCCAAATATAACATGATTATGCTCCTAAAACATGTTTACATGAGGCTCAAAAGAAAAACATACAAAATGCTACGAAAAAGACAAATCAGCAAGTTATAACAATTTCAGCATCTTAACAGCAACAAGCACTTTTGTAACAGGGATAATCATGTCATAATGCAACCTAACATGTATGAAAATGCATCCATCATGAATATCATCACAAGACAAACATTTCCATATATCATACATGGAAAACAAAGCTACGGGCACAAAGATATGACATGGCAAAGGAGGCATCATGATATTGGGGATCAGGGACTTAGTGGAATTTTCACCTCGCAAAAAAGTCAACGCGACGAGGAGGAGCGGAACGAGTGGCACGTTTGGTTCCCGGAACTGGTGGATCTGATCCACCCTCCGGTGGATCCGGCCGGAGTCGACGGAGAAGGCAACTTCGGCGAGGAATCCGGCGAGGGGCGGCGGCATGTCGCGGCGCCGACGGTGGCCCGGCGCGGAGGCGAGGAGCCCGACGGCGGGGTCCAGCGAAGATGGGGCGTGGCGGCACGGCCTGGTGAGTTCGCGACAGGGCGTTCGGTGGGGGGCTTGGCGAGGTGGCGACCGGCGACGACGTGGTGGCGCGGACCGACGGCATGCGTGGAGGCGCGAGGCGGCGAGGATGATGCGCGGGGGTGGAGGCAGTCAGGCCCGCTCGTGGCCCGGGGCGGGCCGGCTACGGGCCGGGAGGGCCGCGGCGGTGGGAGGGCGCGCGGCCGACGTGTCGCCGCGGGATTGGCCCGGGCTTGGCGGCGGTGGTGGATTTGCCGGCGCGGAAAACGGGGAGGATTAGGGTTAGGTGGAGTTTGTCTCAAATTTAGGAGGGGGTGTGTTTTTATAGCTAGAAGGAGCTAGGAGATGAATTTTTCAGTGTGGTTTACGCCCACACGATCGTGATCCAACGACGAAGAGCATGGAGTGGGTTTAGTTGGGCTTGTGGGCTGGTCAGAAGGGGTGTTGGGCTAAAAGACAAAAAGGCTTCCGGCGGTTAACGCGGTTAACCATTGGGGCATCAAACGACCTCCATATGGAACGAAATTTGACAAACGGTCTATCGGTGATATACCAAGACCACTCGACAACTCTCGGCCCATTCTGAGTATGTTTTTATCCCCCTCACGAAACAAGGCTTGAGAGGTGCGACGGGTGCCGTGTGAGAGAGTCGGAATCCGAAATGGACAACAGAGAGGACGGAGACAATGCAACTACACACGGATGCAAGTGACACTATGCCAATGCAATGCACATGATGGAAATGACATGGTGATATGCAACACATGCTCAAAGCAAAAACACCAAATACCCGAAATGAAGGAGGAGCCCAGAATGGAATTGATTAAGTCAACGATGATTATATTGCCATATAGGGAATTGTTACATCTGGGGCGTTACACTATAGCACCAAGTGCTTGAAGCTCATTTGAGATGTCAGTGAGGCGATCGAAGGTTTGCTGAACGTTTTCATTGTCGAGTCTTTTGAAGCGATTGAAGATATTGTGAAGAACGTCAACTCGAAAGTCGCGTTGAGTTGAGACTCCTTCGTTGACCTTGGACAACCTATCCCACATAAGCTTAGCAGTTTCCAAAGCACTCACTCTGCCATACTGCCCTTTGCTCAGATGGACACAAATGATATTCTTTGCTTGAGAGTTGAGTTGCTTGAATCTCTTCACATTAGCAGCATTCACATAAAGTGAGACGGTGGGAACACCATTTTCCACAACGTACCTGAGATCGTTGTCAATTGCCTCAAGATGCATTGCGCATCTTGTTCTTCCAGTAGGGGTAGTCCGTCCCGTCGAAGGTAGGACACCCAGTCAAAACTTTGATCATGCCAGCAGTCGACATAACTAAAATTCCAGGTGGTGAAACCAAAATCACATAGAACAAGGGAGTACCTTGCTCTGATACCAACTGAAAGTGCATTATATCGACTAGAAGGGGTGAATATGGAATTTAAACAAATTCGTCGCTGAGGAAATTCTAAGTGAGGAATTTCCTAAGAAACGAACTACAAGCAGCGAAATGAATACTCAGGTGCATGCACAACAAAGCAGTAGCATAGTCATCATGAAATAAAGCATACACAAAGCACAAGTAGCGTGTAAACAGGATAAGCAGGCAAGAGACGGAATGACTGAAGAAATAGGATTGAGGAAATTGAGAAAGTCTTCAGTCGAAGTCTTCAAACAGTAACGATCAATTTCATCAACACATGAATGAGGAAATGAAAGGGTTGAGGAAATAGAACGAGTAGCTCGGTGAAGACAATGATTTGGTAGACCAGTTCCAACAGTTGTGACAGTTGTACGTCTGGTTAGGGCGGCTAGGTATTCAAATCCGAGGACTCAAAGTCCCAGACACACAGTCCTCACCGTAACCCCCTTGAGCTAAGGTCACGCAGACCTCACCCAATCACTCGTGGTAAGTCTTCAAGGTGACTTCCAAACCTTTAAAGACTTTGGTCACCCCACGATCCACAATTCCTCTTGGATGCTCTAGACCATTGACGCCTAGCCGTCTGGAAGATGCACACTCTTCAAAGGTAACAAGCGTCGATTCCACGCATGAACAATCTCTTCAGTGATGCTCACTTGATGATTTTCGCTCAAAGTCCTCGGAGGATGAGATGCTCTAAATGACAAGTGTTAGTTTCTCTCGGAGCAGCCAACCAGCTAGTGGTTGTAGGGGGGGCTATTTATAGCCAGGGAGCAGCCCGTCATGATAAGACATAAATGCCCTTCAATGATATGACCGTTAGGTTGATAGGATATTTTGGAACAGCTAGCGCATAGCACACCAACGGTTGGAAATTTGAGCTCTCAAATTCCTCAGTGCTATCATGTTCCTCACTTGTAGGCAATCCGTACTAGAGAATTCTTAACTCCCCAGTCAGAACAAATTCCTCAGAGAACAGAAGATCTTCGTCTCTGTCACTGAAGAAATTGACTGAATTGTATGAAATTTCCAATGGTTTCACTCAGAAGGATTGGGTAGTGTAGGCTTTGAGATGAGCATCACTTGGAAAGTGTTTCCTTAGTTTTACCTCGACCTCCTTTAATAGTACGATGTTTCCTATGACTCAAGAAAGAGAAAATGAAACTACGAAAACAAAAGTCTTCACACTTCATAATCCTCGCATTAATATCCAAGTCTTCAAGGTCACACCAATTTCCTCATTTTCAAAGTCTTCAAGAAAACCAAAGTCTTCAAATGAAGACATTCATTTTTAGGGGTCGACTTTCTTCATAAATATCAAAATCCTCATAGACTTCTAGAACCTGTGTACACTCACAAACACATTAGTCCCTTAACCTATAAGTCTTCAATACATCAAAATCACTAAGGGGTACTAGATGCACTTACAACAATAACTATATTATTCACCTCGGGAGGCATGATTACCATACAGGAGAATTCCTGAACAACAACATTAACACACTCTCTTTAGGGTTAACCAGTCTGCTGAAAAAATCTCCTAGGAAAGCCATTTGGCCCCATTGCCTTCGAGGTGCCTATCTGGAATAATGTGTTAGATATTTCTTTATTGGTGAACTCTTTACAAGGATTTTAATTTGTCTCTTCATAGACCATCGAATCAAACAAATGTTACAGGTCCAGATCTTTATTTGTAGCAAAAATATTCTGAAAGTAACTAGAGGTTGTCGCATCCATCTCGTTCTGACCAGTAAAGATATTATCTTGGGTGTCATGTAACTTTTTAATTTTGTTTTTCTTGCATGCCACACATATTCTACATGGAACAATTACGTGTTCCTGTCCCCATCCTTCATCCCACTTACCCTCGAATGCTGCATCCACATAAGCTCTTCTCGTTCATTCGACCAGTTACTTTTCATATCATCATTCCGTCTGCATTCATCATCATAAGCTCCTCAAGTTGTATGCAAAATTTCCCTATCTCCCGCGTTACACTTCCAAAATTGTCCTTACTCCACCGACACAATCTCTGCACGGTACCACGAAATGTATGGTGAACATCAACTAGGTACTATTAGACCAGCTTGCGCCCATGCTTCAGTTATTACTTCTTGAACCCCTGGTTCTGTCCCCACATGACTTCATATTGACACACATGAGGCTGCACACACTGATCAATGACAAGGTCGCAGCCAACAAGGAGAGGAACATGATTCGAGCAATGAGACATAAGGTGGCGAACACAATTATTTTCAAACAAGTTCCTCCATGAAGGGTTGGGGCAGGCAAATTACCAGCCCTCATATTATCATATGTATTGTTCACTCCAGTAAATCCCAGATCAACTATCTTGCATACCCCGAGGCAGTCCCTAAAAGCTTGCATTTGTGTCGTCGACCGCAAAGTTACAGAAAATTCTCAAAGTCCCACATACGCTCATTAAAATCTCCAACAACACACCATGGGAAGTTGGATTGCAGGCTTAAATCTTGAAGAAGTGTTCACATCAGGTTCTAGTTCTCAACTCTAGGTTGCCCATACACACACACATGAGTCTCCATGTTGGCTTATCCAGACCATCTTTGACACGTGCATGTATGCATCGCTGGTTAAAAAAGACCACGTCCACCCGAAGAGATTCGTGCAAAAAATAATAAAAGACCACCACTGTTACCATCACTCTTGACTCCATAAAAGCCTTGAAGGCCTAGCCTAGTGCGACATAAGTTTCGTTTGACTCTTTGATTATGGACTTCCATAAAGAAATACCAAAGTGGGGGAATGCAACCAAACAAGCGTCACAAGGTCTCGAACTGTCCGGGACCCCCTCCCCCCGACAGTTCCAACTTAAATGATTCATTTGTTCCGACGGCGCTCCTCACTGGAGCCCGGCAACGATATTGTACCCTTTTTGAGGTCATGTTTTGCTGTAGGATTAGGAGGCACTATTTGCCCCACATATGTGAACATAAGTTGGCTCTTAGTGCTGAGTACAGGAGACACCGGAGCACTCCCACTCCTGCCATAAAACCGTTCCTACTGGCTCCTGGTTCGCATCAGCTGCATCAAACTTGCTCGACTCAAAGTCCATATCCTTGCCATCATACACTTTTGTAGTTGAAATACGCGAAACTTCTTCCCCACTGTTTCTATCCACGCCTATCTGAACCCCAAGTTGCATGCAACTCTTGAAGATATCGTTGATGGGGGTGGAAGTCGTCGCCGTGTTCAGTGTGTAGGTGTTATCACTCTTTTTGGAGGGATGCCCTGCTTTAAGGACGACACTTATCGGTCGAAAACCGCAGAATATATCAAACCATACATTGGCAAAGTCTAAACCAAGGTAATCGGAGTCGGGATTTGGAGTCGTAATATTGAGTCGCGAAATCGAGGATTCTACTAGATTAACTCAAATGATATATTATGTATCCACGCCAGAAATTTACGTGGGTTCTATAGATCATCAACAGTAAATATAGAGCAAAAATCGTACACATCAATGATAGTTGTATCCCACTTCTTCTCATGGCTAACCTACTATCTAGCTTGTATGTATGGAACATGAGAGGGAAATATATAGAATATTTAAATCGTCAATGCACAAAATTTACGTAGGAGGTTTCTTAGTGTTCGTGAATAGCCGATCACTTGTATAACTAACCCGCGGCGTTGAACCTTGAAGGGTCTTGCTCCCCTTCTCTGATCAATCTTGACGCGTCCTCCTCACACCAATTCCGTCCGTCGACAAGCCTGATTTTCAGTTTCGATCTATGTTTTCTCAAAGCTAGATCAAAGATGTCGGTGACTGCATGTTTGGGCTTAGGATGGTAATAAAGAACAATGAGACATGTCAAAATGGTGGGATGATGCATACTATTCTATTACAAGTAAACAAACGACTTAGATAAAATAGTAGAATCAGACATAGTCCATAGCATAGTCGAGATTTCATAGTTTTGTACAGGATTCTATGATTTGGATCGTGACTCGGCATGGATTCTACCTGATCCGGATTCATAGTGGTACTTGGATCGACATGCTTCCGTAGGGTCATGAAGTCATAGGATTCTAGGAGTCGAGTCGGGATTCTAACTAACTTGGTCTAAACATCAGCAAATGGTTGGATTAGCAAGTCGTTCAACATCAGGTCGTGTGCGAAGCACTTCCATTTTTGAAGGTACTCCATCTGTCCTTGTCGGTGTTCTGGGAATGGTGGTACCCAGACTTGCCTGCCTGCGGCCCAGGGCGTGGCTCATCAGGCGCCTGGTACGGCCCATCATCTTCAGCGACCACTCAAGACCCTCGTGAGGGGCCAAGCCTCGCGAGGCGGACGACACAAGGGATCACATGGGGCGGCCTCACCAGGCCGGCTCGTGAGGATCAGAGATATCGAGGCGAGGGACACCTCACGAGGTCCTCGTGATGTGAGCAGTGACGACCAAGGCCAGGCGGGCGCCAGCGGGCGCAGAGTGCCAGTTTCCTCTTTGCTGCTAAAGGGGCAGGTGCAGACAAAGAGTCCCGAGGCGTCAGGCAAAGGTTTTCATATCGGTGCAATGAGACCAAGACCAGCAGGCGGGACGGCAGGACGGAGGTCATCGCGGAGCCCACGGCGGCATCACCACCAGAGCCTTTGGCACGCGAAGACCACCTTTTATCAGGATAGCTTGTACTAGCTACCCCCCTTCAAATTTGGCCGTTGTGGGATTCCTTTCCGCTTAATATTTGGGCAGAGGACCCGAGCCACTATAATTAGGGCTAGCCACCACCATTGGGATCATCTCATCAGAGAGGGACTTGATCTCACCTAGAGTTGAGCAGACAGAAGGCCACACACCACCAGCTCGCCCGAGCTCAAGAACACCTCTCCTCAGGAGGCAGTTCATCCATGTATTAGTTCCTCATCAGCCTACAAGGCAATCCACCACACCACACTAGATTAGGGTATTACACCACAACGGTGGCCCGAACCAATATAAATCTTGTGTCCCTTGTTCTTCGGATATGACGAGCTAGGCCTAGAGTTGTTGAGTAGACGAGCTAGGGCGGAAGGAGAGATCTTCGTGCGCACCCCAGAGTTCGAACCTTAAATGTTTTTCCAGAACCCTAGATCCGACATTTGGCGCGCCAGGTAGGGGTGTGCCGAAACTTCCCTTTCGTCGATCAGTGCTCCGTCGTTCCAGCAGTCCCATGGCCGACTGTAATGCCCAGGATGGAGTTATACCTCCTACGTGTCGAGGCACGACTTAAAGGCATAAGTCCATCCTAGAATGATCTCAAGTTTGGTAATCTTTGCACAACTCATGTAAAAGAGGGATAGTAAACTGAAAATAGTTGGCTTACAATCGCCACGTCATAGAATAACAGTACAAGTCTCAAACATCATACATTAAGAGCACTACAACCCTCTAAGGGCAAAAGCCAAATGTCAAAGTACCAAACTCAGATAAATAAACCACAGGCAGATCGAATCCTAGTAAGAGACTCCACTACTGATCGTCCGGGTAGCGCACGTAGTACCGACTACGCTCCTCGTCGTACTCCCAGTCTAGCTCGGTGCCATCACCTGGATAGCTCACAGCTGGACCTGCATCTGGTGTGTGAAGTAACTGTGAGCCACAGAGGACTTAGCAATCCCGTTCCCGGGTAACAAAACTATCAAAGCCTTTGGGTGAGGGAAAGGCTGAAGAAAAAAACAAGTCTGCAGCAGCAACTAGCATCTAGCTTACGCAAGTGAGAGCGAGAAGAGAAGGCATCGCGAGAAGTGATCACGAAGTGATCCTAGCTACAAGCTCACAAGCATAACCCCTCCGTGTTCAACTCCCGAATCCCTATTCGGAAATTGACAGTCACGGAACACACGCTGGTAGTGTATTAGTATCATTGTGTCAAGTTATCTACAACCGGAATTAACAAGCTCCCATCTGCCACATAACCGCGGGCACGGCTTTCGAAAGTTCAAACCCTGCAGGGGTGTTCCAACTTGACCCATTACAAGCCCACGATCCGCGGAGTCGCAACTCCAAAGTGGGAAGACCCGAGTATCCTCGGAATCCCGTGCTCAAGATATACCGAGCTAAGGTAAGGCTAATCCAGCAAATCCTCCCGGCGTGCCGACACCCTGATAGTAGCCGCGCGTATCTAGTCTCAGGCCACGACCGGATGAGCACAGCGTACAGTGGCCGAAACCCAAGTTGCCAAGGGGGGCCCCGCACACGACTCTAGTTTGGACCAACACTCAAGTCGAGCACTGGCCCAGGGGGGTTGAATTAATTAAGCCTCGGGTTAATTACTCCCTCGGAAAGGTTTTAGTTGTGTTAGGCGAATAGTACCAATGTTGGGACTTGCTGGAAAAGACTTAGCACTTAGCGGTTTATCGAGGGGGTCCCATACACCCCAACCGTGTTAGGAACGCATAATCAAGGAACATAATACCGGCTTATACGGATCCTAACGGCATGAGTGGAACAAATCACCAAGCAAAAGGCTTAGCCTTCCACCCTTGCCAATATATAGATGGTTTCAATTAAAGCATTTATATAGTGTGATATAACCCAACCAAACTTCAACATGGAGCAAGCATCTTCACTTCACCTGCAACTAGCAACGCTATAAGAAGGGCTGAGCGAAGCGTACTTAGCCAAGCAACGGTTTGCATAGGTAGGGTGGTTAAACATGGCAATTGGTTACAAGTAGGAGGCTGACAAGAAGAACATGGGCATCGAGGCAAAACTATAGATCGAGACTACTAGCAATAGGCAAAAATAGTAATGTTATCGGGGTTCGGTCATCTTGCCTGAAGAGAATTCGTTCGGATCGTAAGAAGGGTCCTCGTGCTCAACCTCGTTGGAAAACTCATGCTCAACTTCGTTCCCGGTCTCAGCTTCCGGCTCTAAACACAACAAACACACCAAACACCAATCAACACGATGCAATGCGCACTCGAAAAACATGAATGCATGATGGATGCACTAGGGATGCACATGGAGCACGTAAAACATCACTCAAGCAAAACACCTCAAAACAAGATAACAAGCTGATATTATTAATCTACACAGAAAATCACCCAAGTTTGATATAAGATTCGCTGAAATCGGAGTTACGGGCTAAAAGTTATGCCCGAAACAAGATTTGAGCGAAAACTGCAAATTACAGCAACATGGCATCTTTGGAGCTCAAAATAATTAATCTACAGCATCCAAAAAGCATGGCAAAGGACTTGAACACAAACTAGATATAAAGTACAGCAACTAGGTCCAAAGTGCACCCCCAACGGAGTCACGGATCAATAGCAATGATCTTGGACATATTGAACTTTGAAATAAAATTCTGGCAGCAGAATTTTATTGAAACTTTAGAGCAAAAGATAAACATGCTACAGTCACTCAAATGGACATGTGAGGACATGAATGGAAAGACAACAATATATACTTCAAGGAACAATCAAAATCCACCCCAAAACTATCATGCTTTGTCCTACAACATCACACGAACATGGCATCGGAACGTTACAGATTTCAGACTTAGTGAAATTTCACTAAGTCCTAAAACAGCAACATCATCATAGCACACAAAAGAGCATGTTTAAGTCACCTCGAAACTAAACATGGCAAAGGGTAAGCACCTCATCAAAATACATATGACGGTGATCCCGAAACACACAAGCATGCATCATAGAGGTGAACACAACGATTACAACGAGCTCAACAAGATGTCATTTCATAACAAGTGAAAACACAACATGTGAACATGGCACTTTGCAATGATGATAACAAGGAAACAATAAATCTACCATGCCACCTATCACACCCAACACGTAGTTCGTGGCAAGACGAACACGTGGACATGTCATTTGCATCGTTTGGACAAACGAGCTAAAAGTTATCACAAGTCAAAGGTGGCATAAAAATAACACATAACAGCAGTTTATATCATGATGCACTCTTGCAACAGCAAAACAAGTGTCAAGATGACATCTAACATGCATGACTACAACAGGTAAAACGTAGAGGACATCTCCACGAACATCTGGACATGCTACACGCGCAAAACGGAGCAACAGGCACAAAGTTAGGGCAGGTCAAAGTTAGCATATCAGATCAAGTGCAACAGGGACTTAGGGTTTGAAAAAGGACCTCAGATCCAGATCTGAAGGATGAACAGTGCGGGCTCGATCTGGAGCGGATTCGGCCCGATCCGGCGGGGCGAGGCCCACCGCGACGAGGAGGCCCGCGGGGCGTCGGCGAGCGGGCCCTGGCGCAGAGCCCTGCGGCGGCTCGGCTGGAGCGTGGAGAGCGGCCCGCCCGGGTGGCTGGGTGGCGAAGTGGGGAGGCCCACCCGGCGCGGTAGAAGGCGGCCCGCAGGATCGCGGCGATCTGGTCCCAGGCGACGCGGAGGGAGCGACGTACGGCCCGCGCTGAGGCCCAGTGGAGCGGCTGGCCGGCCAAGTGGTCCACGCCCTCCTGGCGTCGGGGGCGTACGGGTCCGCCGATGCGGCCGGCTCGGAGAGGATCGAGCCCGAGCGCTGGCGCCCAAGTGGCCTCGAGCGGATGGGTCGAAGCGTTGACCTCGAACGACGAGGCGCTCGCCCGATCCCGAACGATGCGACGGCGGCTGCTGGAAGGATCCGACGGATCCCGAGGGGATCTGGCAGAATTCGGATCTGGAGTAAAAAACGAAAAAAAAGAGGGGAGAAAGGAGGAAGAAGAAGGAGATGCTAAAATAATTAGACTAGGGTCTAATATATAGCAGGTAGCTAGGGTTTGGAGACTTGGGGTGCTAGGAACCCTCCGATCGTGATCCAACGGATCCGATCGCGGAAATAGAATAAAAAGGACTAGGGGGAGATAACAGACTGCGGTAGGGGTGTTTTCGGGACACGAAGTAAGGGCACTTCGGACCCACACGTACAACGGAGGGAAAAGTCAACGGAGTCCAAACGAGACGAGATTTGAGAGGCGGGTTGCACACAACAAAACAACAACACACAACACAACCTCGCGGCACACCGGTAACGAAAAACGCCCGAACAACAAAGTAGGCCTACGGGACGTCACGGACACGTGAGGGAGCTCCGGAACGCGAAACGGACAACGGGAAGGAACGCCACGAACCGGATGCAACCCACAACACAAATGCAATGCGATGCACATGTCTACATGATATGAATGAATGCCACACACTCACACAACAAAACGACGAAAGCCCGAAAGATAAAGAACCCGAAATGGAAATAGAGGAAGCCGGAGATATATTATATACCCAAAAGGGAAAGTATTACATCCGGGGCATTACACCAACGCTCGCAGAGGCCATGCTGAGCGGCGGGTTGCCCTTGCTACCCGCGTCGCTCAGACTGCTCCTACCGGCGGACCACCCCGCCGTTCTCCATCGCCTGCCGCCACCGGTCCGGCGCGACATGAACAGTAGGCATCGTCCCTGCACCCCTCCGTGCGACGTGATGAATGCACTGCTACCCCGTCGCTGACTCCAGCGGTCTCTTCATCCCAATCTCGTCGGGGACCAGCGAACGCGCAGGCTATGTTGCTCATGGCACGCGAGCTCCTGCGCTACCGCCCCGTCGACGACTTCTACGAAGAATGGCTCGACCGCATCGCCGAGCTCGTCAGCGCCGTTGGGGGCTCTCCAGCGCCGTCCCTCTCCCTGCCTTGTCTGTCTCCCCACAAGGATGACGAGGCCCAAGAAGCTCCACTACTACCCGTGCGTCAAGGCATCGTCCAAGACCCAAGGCACCTGGCCCCGCGGCGTGACCGCCCACGCGCGGCGCCAATGCACGAAGAAGGAAGCTGCCAAGAGATCCAGCGGCCCCGCGGAGGAGCGCCCGCACTCCCTCCACCGCTGCGCCGAGACCACGCGCCCCCGCCGTGGTGGCGCGCGGGGACCGAGATCAAGCCCCACCTCCCCAACAAGCTCCAGTGTCGACAACGGGCTGCAAGGCCCTCGCCCCTGAGCTGCGCAACGTTAACTGGCCTAGGAAGTTCAAGCCCGACCTGCATCCACGCTACGACGGCACCCCCGACCCTACGGAGTTCCTGCAGCTCTACGAGCTGAGCATCGAAGCGACCCGCGGCAACGAGAAGATCATGGCGAATTGGTTCCCCATGGCCCTCAAGGATGGCGCGCGCTCATGGCTCTTGAACCTGCTCGCAGGATCGGTTTCCACCTGGAGTGAGATGCGCGAGCGGTTCATCGCAAACTTCCAGGGCACTCGAGACCGTCCCCCGGCCGCAGGTGACCTGCGGCGTATCTAGCAACAACCTGGAGAAACCCTATAGAAGTTCATCCAACGCTTCAACAGTGTCTGCGTCAAGATCCCCAAGGTCATGGACGAGGCCATCATTTCGGCGTTCTCTGATGGCATCCGCGACGTCAAGATGAAGGAGGAGCTCGCCATCCATGAAGATTTGTGCACATCCTTGGAGCTATTCAACCTCGCGACCAAGTGTGCTAGGGCCGAGGAGGGGCGCCTCTCACTCGTCGAGCTCCCCGCTGCTGAACCCGAAGACAAGAAGGCCAAGAGCAAGGATGTAAAGCGCAAAGGAGCGGCAGTGCTTGCAGCCGAACCAGAAACAAAGCGTGGCCGCGACTACTCAGAGCCACCCAAGAACGGCCGAGCATTTTGCGCCTTCCACAATGTGCACAACCACAACACTCATGACTGTCAAGAGCTCAGGGCCCTCCGCGAAGGACGCGTTGATGACCCACATGTGTAGGGGATCTATCGTAGTCCTTTTGATAAGTAAGAGTGTCGGACCCAACGAGGAGCAGAAGGAAATGATAGGCAGTTTTCAGTAAGGTATTTTCTGCAAGCACTGAAATTATAGGTAACATGTAGTTTTGTGATAGGATAATTGGTAGCAAGTAACAAACGGTAAAAGTAAATAGGTGCAGCAAGGTGGCCCAATCCTTTTTGTAGCAAAGGACAAGCCTGGACAAACTCTTATGCAAGGTAAAGCGCTCCCGAGGACATATGGGAATTATCGTCAAGCTAGTTTTCATCACGATCGTCTGATTCACGTTCGGTACTTTGATAATTTGGTATGTGGGTGGACCGGCGCTTGGGTGCTGCACTTACTTGGACAAGCCTCCCACTTATGATTAACCTCTAATGCAAGCATCCGCAACTACAAAAGAAGTATTGAGGTAAACCTAACCATAGCCTAAAACATATGGATCCAAATCAGCCCCTTACGAAGCAACACATAAACTAAGGTTTAAGCTTCTGTCACTCTAGCAACCCATCATCTACTTATTACTTCCCAATGCCTTCCTCTAGGCCCAAATAATGGTGAAGTGTCATGTAGTCGACGTTCACATGACACCACTAGAGGAGAGACAACATACATCTCATCAAAATATCGAACGAAGACCAAACTCACATGACTACTAATAGCAAGACTTCTCCCATGTCCTCTGGAGAAAAGTAACTACTCACAAGACATACTATTGTTCATGATCAGAGGGGTATTAATATGCATAATGGATCTGAATATATGATCTTTCACCAAATAAACCAACTAGCATCAACTACAAGGAGTAATCAACACTACTAGCAACCCACATGTACCAATCTGAGGTTTGGATACAAAGATTGGATACAAGATTGGATACAAAGATTGGATACAAGAGATGGTGCTGGTGAAGATGTTGATGAAGATAGCTCTCCCCAAGATGGGAGTTGTTGGTGATGATGGCGGTGACGATTTCCCCCTCCCGGAGGGAAGTATCCCCGGCAGAACAGCTCTGCCGGAGCCCTAGATTGGTTTCCGCCTCGGTTCCGCCTCGAGACGGCGGCGTCTGGTCCTGAAAGCCTCCTCCTTATTTTTTCCAGGTCAAAAGGCTTCATATAGGAGAAGATGGGCACTGGGGCCCACCGGCTGGCCCTCGAGGCAGGGGGGCGCGCCCCCTGCCCTTGAGGCCAGCCAGTGGCCCCTCTCGTGGGTTTCTTTCGCCAGATATTTTTTATATTTTCCGAAACAATGTTCTTTGGAGTTTCAGGGCTTTTGGAGTTGTGTAGAATAGGTTTCCAGAGTTTGCTCCTTTTCCAGCCCAGAATTCCAGCTGCCGGCATTCTCCCTCTTTATGTAAACCTTGCAAAATAAGAGAGAAAAGGCATAAGTATTGTGACAAAACATGTATGAACAGCCCATAATGCAATAAATATCAACTTATAAGCATGATGCAAAATGGACGTGTCACGCGTCATCCAACGCCCCGAGCGCGGCAACCGTGGCTACGGCCGCGGGGGAAATCGGACCGGGGGACGCTGGGATGACCGCGGCCCCTGCCAGGAGTAGCATGATCAGCCTTGAGAGGACCGTTGGCATGGACAGCCCCACGAGGACGCCTGGAGGGACCAGCCCCGGGAGGACTGTCCTCAGGGAAGGGCAGGCCTACCACCTCTGCCACCGCCAAGGAGAAACGACGACCAGGACGAGGGGTTGGGGGCTTCCAGGAGTCGCGTGCCATCGCTTGCATCTTGGGCGGAGCACAGACCCCAGCTTCTCAGTGCCTCTTCAAGCAATTCCCTCATGAAGTAAATGCGGCTCTCCCCAGGCTCGAAGCTACTCGCCCACTCAGGTGGTCCAGATGCCCCATCACCTTCAGTTCAGCAGACCAGCTCAAGTGCGCAGCTACGGCTAGCGCCCTCCCGATGCTTTGTTCCCCCGTCATCAGCAACGTCCAAGTTACCAAGACCCTCATCGATGGTGGCGCATGGCTTAACCTTCTGTCCATCGAGACATTCGACAGTCTCCAAGTACCCTATGATCAACTACTGCCTACCAAGCCCTTCTCCGGAGTGATTGACGGCTCCACCACCCCCGTGGGGCAGGTCCGCTTACCTGTCGCCTTCGGCAAACATGACAACTACCACACCGAGCTCATTGACTTCGATGTCGCCCATATCCATCTCCCTTACAACGCCATCCTCAGGTACCCGGCCCTGGCCAAGTTCATGGCAGTGACTCACCATGGCTACAATGTTCTCAAGATGCCCGGGAGCGGTGGCGTCATCACCATCGCCTGTGAGGAAAAGGATGCAGTGTTCTCACTCGAGCGCGCTTACCAGGCGGCAGCAGTCGAGGATCCAGACAGCCACATTATCATCTACCCACCTGAGGTCGTCCCCAAGAAGAAGAAGCAGCTGCTAGCCCTGGAGCCTCATGAGGACGCAGCGCGGGGCGGTAGCACCTCGGGACCTACACCTAGGGAGGGGCCTCCTCCCTCTCTCGCATAGGAAGGCGCGCCCGGCGCCCCTCTCAGGCTGGGCTCGGGCGCTCTCCTCTTGAGGGCCTCTGACCTAGCCAATGTCATGAGGGAGGCGCTCGGGCACCATGTGGAGGAGTGCTTCGCTGCACACTTTCCTCCAGAGGCCTCAAGGCATGAGGCACCAAGCGCTCATGAGTTCATCAGCCAGACCATTGAAAACCTACAGGAGCCAAGAGCCATGCGGGGCGAGAGTTGCCCGCCTCCTCTGAGGGCAGCTGCCGGTCGGGGCTCAGGAGACGGGCTGCGCATTTGCCTCAACATCCCCGCACTCAACATGATCGCATCTCAGGAGCTCTACTTGCCTTCCCAGGTGGGCCGGTGCTAGGGTCCCCCTCACATCTACGTATGCATGCCCTTTGGCCTGCCGAACCAGGCGGCCCTGCACCAGCGCCACATGCGGGAAGTCCTGGCAGCTCGCGAGGCCAGGCACGAGGAGATCCAGGCAGAGTTGGACTCGGCCCTCCGCGAGATCTGGGGAACCCCGGAGCCTCGCGAGGGGCCGGAGCCAGGCGACACGTAAGGAACAGCGCCTGCGTCGAGCAACTTTAGCTACACCAACACTATTTCAGCAACTATGCCAGGTGACATCTTCCGTTTTCGTTCAACTGGGAGCGCCCCTCGGGCTGCATCATTCCCAGGTTGCACGGGCCTGTCCCTGCGACATGCATCCTTTTGCATCTCAGATTACCTTGTGGGAGACGCCCCTCGGGCTGCATTACCCCCAGGCCGCCCAGGTTCGTCCTGGTGGCATGTATCTCCCTTTCATTTTACCTAAGTTGGTGCTGCCATCTCTGTCATTTTGCATTCGAATCACTTGACTAACCATCACCCCTTCGGGTCTCCTTCGCCACCTAATGGACTTTTGTTCATCTCGCAATGGGGCTGCATACGTTGGCACGGCGCTTGTGCTCGGGTCCGTCCCTGCAACGCTGACAAACCCGAGGGACCGAGCTCTGACCCGCGGCCTGCTCCACAAGCGTCACCTCACCAGGTCCACGGTGTCTTCGTTTCCCTGCGGAATCATCGGAAGCCCAGCGCGGGCGCGACCCTAAGTCGTTCTGCTGCAGGCTAACCCACCGGAGTCTCAGGAGCACGACGACAGGCAGTCCCACCAGTCTCACCTCCTCACGTAGTTCGCTTGCGCGTTAAAGGGGGGTCCCTCCTGAGCATTGCGTCTCAGGGGCTCTTACTGATTCTCCAGCCCTCACTCCTTGGCCTTGACCACGGCATCGCGACCTGGCATACCAACGGTGGCTGAGCTTCGCTCGAGGGTCGGGACCCGAGGACACAGAGCATCAGGAAGGACGAGGGGAGGAGGAGCCGGTTCAGAGAGCTCGGGCTTGTTCGTACGTCAAGGGAGACCCATTGGGCATCGCGACCCAAGGGCCTAACTGTCTCTGTAGCCCCTCACTCCCTGGTCTTGTCGTGGTTTCCGGTCAAGGCCAGCGGCGGCTAAGGTATGCCCGAGGCCGGCCCTGCCGACGCTCCCGTTCGTACGTCAAGGGGGACCCTTGGGCATCGCGACCCAAGGGCCTAACTGGTCCCGTAGCCCCTCACCCCTGGTCTTGTCCTGGTTTCCAGTCAAGGCCAGCGGCGGCTGAGGCACGCGCGGGGCCGGGCCCTGCCGACGCATAAATCCAGGGCCATCAAGAGGGAATCACGAAATCTCAGCCTCATGAACAAACCAGGCGCGCCGTTTGGAGAACCACCTCGCGATCGTCAAGATAAGTCGTTAATTCCTCGATGACCCATCCTCGCTCGCGGAGCGGGACTCGGTAGTCGTGCATCAGCAATGTTGCCTCGCTTTCTTAGCCTTCGGAAGCCGCTTGCATGCCAAGGGGGACCTCTTGAGCATCGCGCCTCAGGAGCTCTTACCGGACCTCGGGCCGCTCACCTCCTGGCCTTGACCACGGCATCGCGACCTGGCATACCAGCGACGACTGCAGCTTGCCTTGGGATTGGGGTCTGCCGGCGTAGAGCACTATGCAACCGAAAGGGTAAAAAAGAGGGCGATATTGCTGAAACGAGGCTCGTGAGTAGGGTGTGCTAGCGAAACGGCAGGATAGAAGCAAAAGCATTACAAGTTCTTTACATACCCCGGTGGGGTTGGCTTTTAATCCTCGCAGGGAACGCCGCAAAAGGCCTTCAGGGGATCCTAACTACGGCCGCCATCGCCGACGCCATCATCAACAATGGACCACCTCCGACCCTGGGCTGGTCACCACCAGCGACGTGCTCGCGAGCCCGACGCGTTTTGGGCGTGCCGCGAGCTCGGGGGCGCGTAGCTGTCGTCGCTTGTCTCCGGGGACTCGGCAGACTCAGAGGAGCTGCTGGACCTCCGGAGGCCGTTGCTGCCATTGGATGAGCTAGTGGCTGGATTGACGTCCGGCGCGACACCAGACATTACCCCAGCGGCCCCCTCCAGGGCAACACTCCAGGCGGCATCTCTCCTCGTCGAACACCTTGAAGCACAACATGAAGGCGTCGTCGAACTCGAAGTGGATGGCGAGGGCGCCTTCCGAGCCGCAGGCACGGGCGACCTCGCCCCATCCACGTGTCATGAAGACCTTGCCTGGGGAGACGGCCTCAACCTCCACCCTCGTCGCCGGGGCCAGGCACTCGGCGTGTCGCAACCACAGCCCGAGCAGCCCCCTCGACGGCACCTCCACGACGAAGAATGGCGGGAAGCAAATCCAGGATCTAGGAGGCATCGCCGCCCACACCACGAACTCACGTGAGGAGTCTCTGGCGTGTGCTCGCGGGACGACAACATGCACCACTACGGCATGGTCGGCGCGGCCATGACGCGGGTGGCGCTGGGCGCTAACTCCCTCACCATGGCCCGGTGCCCTGGCGTCAAGGGGCAACGGATAGCCAGGGGGAGGCCGCTCGTGCCAAGGCCTCGTCACTTCCGGTCTCATGGCAACGCCATGAGGACGGAGCAGTCTTTTCTTTGGAGGGAGTACCTCTGGCTCCTCGCAAGGGGTCTTCCCCTTCTCAGCGGCGGAGAATCGTCGGATCGGTGCCATGAGCGGCTCGGCCGAGCACAGGACAGGGAAGAAGAAGAGGCGAGAGGAATGAAGGAGGAAGATGGGCAGCGGGGGCTCCGCTCGCCGCCTTATTTATAGCCAGGGGAAGGCCAACCGCCGGCCAACGTAATCACGGTAATGATGATTTGACATGCATGCAGGGACTTGTCAAGTCGCGCAACCGCCGAGGTTGCGTGGGGAAGTGGAGACGCCCACGTCCCATCAATCGCCACATGCCAGCCAAGACCGCGGGCTTTTGGGGCCCGCGGCGCTCCGCACTTGGCCCTTGGCTTCGTCGCGAAGCCAAGCCCGAGCGCACCTTGGGCTCGGGGGCTACTGTCGGCGTTCTAGGAACGGGGGTATCCAGACTTGCCTGCCTGCGGCTCAGGGCGTGGCTCAGCCAGGCGGCCTGGTACGACCCAGAATCTTCTGCGACCACTCAAGACCCTCGCGAGGGGCCAAGCCTCGTGAGGCGGACGACACAAGGCATCCCCTGGGGCGGCCTCACCAGGCCGGCTCGTGAGGATCGGAGATATCGAGGCGAGGGACACCTCGTGAGGTCCTCGTGACGTGAGCAGTGACGACCAAGGCCACGCGGGCGCCAGGGGACGTAGAGTGCTAGTTTCCTCTTTGGTGCTAAAGGGGCAGGTGCAGACAAAGAGTCCCGAGGCGTCAGGCAAAGGTTTCCATATCGGTGCAACGAGACCAAGACCAGCAAGACGGCAGGACGGAGGTCATCGCGGAGCCCACGGCGGCATCACCACCAGAGCCTTTGGCAGGCGAAGTCCACCTTTTTATCAGGATAGCTTGTACTAGTTGTCCCCTTTCAAATTTGGCCGTTGTGGGATCCCTTCCCGCTCAATATTTGGGAAGAGGACCCGATCCACTATAAATAGGGCTAGCCACCACCATTGGGATCATCTCACGAGAGAGGGAAGAGAGGGAGTTGATCTCACCTAGAGTTGAGCAGACAGAAGGCCACACACCACTAGCTCGGCCGAGCTCAGGAACACCTCTCCTCATGAGGCAGTTCATCCATGTATTAGTTCCTCATCAGCCTATAAGGCAATCCACCACACCACACTGGATCAGGGTATTACACCACAATGGTGGTCCGAACCAGTATAAATCTTGTGTCCCTTGTTCTTCGGATCTGACGAGCTAGGCCTAGGGTTGTTGAGTAGACGAGTTAGGGCGGAAGGAGAGATCTTCGTGCGTACCCCAGAGTTCGAACCTTAAGAGTTTTGCCGGAACCCTAGATCCGACAGTCCTGTAAAGAGTGTACTTTCAATTTTGTTGGAGGGTCAAACTATTTTAAAGTTTGACCGAGTTTGTGCAAAAATATATAAATGTTTGTGAAATCAAATAGGTATATGATGAAAATATATTTTATTATGAATCTAATGATACTAATTTGATAACATAAATATTGATATATTATTGTATAAATACGATCAGACATAAAAATATTTGATTTCCCAACAAAGTTGGAAGTACACTCTTCAAAGAAGTGGGCATGTAGTATGATTTTCGGTCTGATTTGTCTATCCAAATCCCAAACATAATTCCCTCAAAAGAAAAATCCCAAACATAATTGCGCAATAAAGCTCCACCGTTCACTCGAAAAAGAAAATCTAAAATATTGCCACGAGTAATTCCCGGGGAATTGTGTAGTTTTCACAGAAACCCCAGCCCCAACAGAAACCCCGTCCGGACATTAGGAGAGATGGGGAGGCGCCGTCGGTTCACGCAGCAGCCCACCAGCGACGACGACGACGACGACAAAGCCGTTCCGCAGCCGCTCAGAACCACCAAACCCACGGCGCCCCCCTCCTCGGGCGCCAAGAAGCAGCAGCGTCACCGTGCCGACGAGGACGACCTGGAACTCGAGGAAGAGGAGGAGGACGAGTCGGACCTGGCGGAGTTGAGGAAGAACGAGGAGGAAGAGAGGCGGGAGGAGAAGCAGACCCGCCGCCGCAGGGGCCGCAAACCCAAGCGCCCCGCTGAGGAGAGCGACGAGGAGCCGGAGGAGAAAAAGGCGGAATCAGAGGAGGAGGAGTCCCGCGAGGAGGATAGCACGGAGGCGGTACCCGTCGGGGAACCTTTGAAGGTAACCGGCAAGGGGAAGAAGCAGCGGAGGCATTACTTCTCCTTCGAATACGAGGGCAACACCTTTGAGCTTGTAAGCGGCCGCCCTGCTTCTATTACACAATTTTTTTTGTTGGATTATATAGGGTTTTTGGAGGTTGTAAATTTTTGTTATGGATCTGTGTAGGAGGACCCGGTTCTGCTCACGCCCGAGCAGCAGAAAGAGAAGCCCTATGTCGCCATCATCAAGGTCTGCAATTGGTGACACAATTTTGCGGTTTTCTAAGATATATTAGTACATTGACATGTATAGAATTATTTAGAGGATATGCTATTTTGTGTCATCTTTTTCAAGATAGTCACAGAAAATTTCTATGTTAGATAGTTCATTTTTTTTTGCTAAGATTACTGAATTATTAGCTAGTTTTCGTAAATTTAACAATGTTTTCTTGCTCATATGCTTCACATTGCAGTCAATTGTTGAAAATGAACTTCATCGTTTAGAAGTCCACATGTTCACTATGCTCTCTGCTCTAGACTTGGTTTTGGCTGCACTTTACCCTGTGGTGTTTCTTCCATGGTTGAACAATGCTTTTATACCAGGCTTTAGGTCATGATCTATGTTAAGCGGTTTTTGTACGGCCTAGCTTGCATTCTATGATTGGGGCTATTGGCTATTCTCAGTAGTTGTGGAGCCAAAATCCCTCATCTCTTTAGAGCTGCATGAATGTTCTATGAATGCAATTGTCCTTACTTCTGTTGCCTCTTTCTGTTATCTATTCATCTCTGGTACAATTGGTTCTTAATGATGCGTGCTCATTTATTTTATTTATCATGGAGCAGGATATAACAGAAAATGATGGGAGCTTATCGGTAACTGGTCAGTGGTTTTATAGGCCAGAAGAAGCTGACAAAAAGGGTGGTGGGAATTGGACAGCAAGTGACACAAGAGAGCTATTTTATAGTTTTCATATAGATGATGTGCCAGCGGAGTCAGTTATGCACAAATGTGTGGTCCATTTCATTCCACTGAACAAGCAGATTCCCAGTCGAAAGGAACACCCTGGATTCATTGTACAAAAAGTTTATGACACAGTTGCGAAGAAATTGTGGAACTTAACAGATAAGGATTATGAGGATAACAAGCAACACGAAATCGATCTCCTCGTGAAGAAAACAGTGGACCGTATTGGACAGCTTCCTGACCGTGAACCTATAGATGTACCTGCTGACAATACTGATCAGTTCTCAAATAAACGCGGTCTACGAAAGAGACCTCCGAACCCTTTAGATGTGTTGAGAGATACAACAGGCAAACCTGAGCAATTCATAAAAGCAGAGACACCTGGGAGTGATAATCTAAAGCATTATGCCATCCTCACCAAATATAAAGCTGTCACTAACGCCATTTATCGCGATAAGTGGCTTGATAAACTAGTAGACACTATTCCATTGACAACAAAAGAAGTTGCTGAGGCTTCTCATGCCGATGCTGGCAGTGTGGCTAAAATTTCAAATAGCTCTTCATCTGCAAGGGATAATAGTTCCGGTGTAAGTTGCTCCTTTCCTGTAACGAGAATTGTCTACTATTGCACGTCAAATTCATAGTTAGTAGAAGTAGTAGGGATCTACTATGTAGGTATATTAGGATTAGAAAGTAGAACATGGTTGGGGTTAGCGTACAGAACTTTTTCTCTGAAACTCGACAAAATTCCACTGTGAACCTGAAACTCATATCCTAAAGCGGGTTTGAGGCCAGCAAATCCATACAAGATACATAGGTGTCCTAGTGAACCCTGTGGGTTTATCATCTGTAATTCTTATTATATATATATACAATTGTAGGTAAAATTACACTCCCTCCGTCCCAAAATTCTTGTCTTAGATTTGTCAAGATACGGATGTACCTAGACAAGAATTTTGGGACGGAGGGAGTATGTATCAATGCTGTCTGGGGAACCCGTTAAGGCTTGTTGAGGTTTTAATGGTTTAGAAGTTCTCAAACAATATGAAACAAATACTGAAAAATCACACCTATAATATAAGATGATCCAACGGAGCGATTGGGAAAAATATGAGTTTATGTGCCCTTGGTAAAAATAACAATCATTTCAACTCACTACGGTATATATATTGACTCAAATATTTGGTTTTTTCATCTAGGGTACATAAAGTCGTATTTTCCCAATTGTTCCGTTGGATCATCTTATATACCTGGGTTCGACTATTCATCACCAAGGGTTTAGAATTGTTTCTTCACCCTTCTCTTATTACATCATTACCCTACATTTTATGTCTCGTAAATTTTGTCTTACATCGGAAGTGAAAAGAGAAGGTAAGAAAATGTGTCGGTCGACATAGAATCATGAACGTAAAAATATAGTATAATATGAGTAATAAAACCACAAACTTCACATTTATAATATATCATAGTTCAAAAAAGCGCTAGGCGTTAATTGTGCGTTTTACCACCACCTTGCGCTTTACTGACCAAAGTGCATGCTTATACGCAGATTAAGCGTAGTTATGCGCAATGCGTTTTGCCAACGCCTGGAGCCTAGGTGCGTTTAATTGCTCGCTTAGGCGCGCCTTTTTTAACTATGATATATATATATATATATATATTATAAATGTAAAGTTTGTGGTTTTATGACTCATATCTTACTTCTCTTTCGAAGTTTGCATAGTGAATCAATATGAACGTAATTATTCATAAACAAATTTAAATTCTAAATGTAATGACGTAAAGTAACCATGGGTGTAATGCTATTCATCACCCAGGGTGTAGAATAAGTTATTTTACACCCGAGTTTTTTTTACGTCATTACATTCAGAATTTACGTTTGGTATATGAATAATTACGTTCATATTCAGAATTTACGTTTGGTATATGAATAATCACGTGCATATTCAGAATTTACGTTTGGTATACGAATAATTACGTTTATATTGATTCACTACACAAAAATTGCTATAAGAAAAGTAAGATAAGAGTCATAAAACAACAATAGGAGTGCAGCGATTCGGTGCCCAGGCTCATCTTGCACCTGTGCTGAAGAAAAAATTCAAAACAAATACTAGAATTTTTTTTTAAAAATTCCATTTTTTTTTTTGCAAATGTAGGGAAAGGCTGCGTACTATAGACCCAAAGTGGTCGGACCCTTCCCCGGACACTGCGCAAGCGGGAGCTACATGCACCGGGCTGCCCTTTTTAGATAATTTGGCGCGTGAGGTGCGCTCCAAATTTCAAATAATTTGGACATCTGAGTAGCTCTCAGCAAAAAAGACAAATTGGGGTCTGTAAAAAGTGTTCTGACCCCAATTTGTCTTTTTGCAGAGAGCTAATCATATGTCCAAATGATCTGAAATATGGAGCGCACCTCACGCACCAAATTATCTACCACCAATATTTTTTTGAATTTTTCTTGACCGGGTGCAGATGAGCCTGGGCTCAGAAATGGATATTCGCAACAATAGTTACATTTATATGTATATTTTATACTATATTTTTACGTTCAAAAATGTACACCATGTAATTTTTTTTTCCGACCGACATACATTTTCTTACCTTCTCTTTTCACATCCGACGCAGCACAAAATTTACGGTACGTAATAATGTAGTGTGGTGATGTAACTAGAGAGGGGTGAAGAATAACTATTCCCCATCCTTGGTGATGAATAGTCTGACCCATATATGGGGTTATGCTATTGGATTGTTGGCCATTGTATGACTTAATCCAGTTAGGTATCTGCCATATATTGTTTCACTAGCTAATTTCATTGTGCCTGTTGTCTGCTAAACTGATTCCTTCTACTTCCCACGTATGAAAAGTTTCAGTTATAATTATATTTTGTTATTTACATATTGTGGGCATGTCTTGGTTAATTCTTTTTATTCACATATTGTTGGCCTAATTCTTCTACTTCCTCTGCAATTATTTCCAATTTTTAGTTAAAAATATATTATTATCAGCCATAGTTCCAAAAAGCGCTAGGCGTTAATTGTGCGTTTTGCCACCGCCTTGCGCTTTACTGACCAAAGCGCATGCTTATGCGCAGTTATGCACAGATTAAGCGTAGTTATGCGCAATGCGTTTCGCCAACGACTCGAGCCTAGGCGCGCTTAAGCGCTCGCTTAGGCGTGCCTTTTTTAACTATGTTATCAGCCAACAATGTGAACTGTGCATGCTTTTCCTATGACTAATTTTGGCATGCTAAACTAAGGTCCATTCTTTTGTCCTACGTTTACTTGTGAACAAAATAGTGCATGCATCTACAGTTATTTGTTGAACCTCCTTTTCTAGTTTTAGGCTCGATTTTTGCGGTTGCTGAACCATGTTGTGCTGACCTTATTTTATAATCTGCTATGAAAAATAACACAGGTAGAAAAAGTAGCTGAGCCAAACAGAAAATATTCAAAAGCTTAGGAAAGCTTGATTATCATAATCCACCTCAGTGCCAGACACAGCCTTAAAATAAGTTCTGGTTCTGTTCTGTTTTCATGCTGGTTTACTGTATTCTCTTATTGTTGCATTTCATAAAAGATTTAGATGAGCCTTCTACTTGTTTCTTGGATCCCTGTTTTTTTTTATCCTGTATCTTTCCTCCTTGGATGGTTGGTAATGATATTATATTTTCAGGATAATGAAAATTCATATCCACCAGATGTGGTTGTTTCAATAATGGCCTCCTTAGAAAGGTCTACATATGACGCTCTTCATGCGGACTTCCAGAAGTATAATCAGAAAATGAGAAAATTAGAATTCAACATCAAGGTACATAAGTATCCAGACCTTCGTTTTGACCTATGTTTCTTGGGAACATCTGTTTTCAACCTTAAATGCCAAAGTTGATATGATTATGTCCATGCCATATGCTAGTACTGAATAACTGTAACGCTAGCTAATTAGGAGGACTGGAGCTTCAAGAGTTCGCCATCATTCCCTCAAGATCGATAGTTTATTACTGTGGGTATGCATGTCTATGTCGATGGGCATCATATGTCTGCTCAAGCATTTCACATGCTTCCACATATATTCATCTTACCTGACATGGATCTTAAATATTGGGAAAACTAATTATTTCAGATTGTTCCCTATGAATAAAAATGTAAATTTTACACATACAATCATGCGCAGTAAGATCCCAGCAGTTAGGAAAGTTAGGATTAGTTCCTTCCATAGGAGCCAAGTTATCCAGCTTCATATGAACGGGGACATGTATCAATGCCAATCAAGATCAAAATAGTTGTTTTATTTCCTACCAATGCTTAGTCTAACTTATCCCTGAATTATCCAAGGATAATCCCAGATACATCATATTTTTTTTAAGGAACTATTTGGAAAATTCTATCATTATTTTCACTTCTATGGTTGCTGTAATTACTATGCTACTGTTTCATACCAATTAATGATATGCGCTCCTTAACAATTTATCATGGGACCTTTTGTCATATAGATCTTTAACTCACACTGTTTATTTTGGATCCGCAGAATAGCCCTGTACTGCGCAGGCGACTGATGAACAAGGAGCTTGACCCTCCAGTTCTTTTAACCATGTCTCCAGATGAACTAAAGGTCTAGTAATTGTTTCACGTGCTGTACATTTTGTTCTTATAATCACCAATTAACCATTTTCTCTATCTTCTTCACAAGACACAACAATGATTATATTTTGCTTGCTAGTGTTAAGGATTATTAGTATTGGTCTAGGAGTTTGTATTAGTCTATATTTCCTTGTACCCTAAGTCTTGTGTACTACTTCCACCGTCCCAAAATAAGTGTCTCAACTTTGTACTAACCTTGAGACACTTATTTTGGGACGGTGGAAGTATATATTTGCTCTGCATCCATAACACGGTATCTTGAGCCTAGGTTTAGGATATTTTCTCAACTCGTCCTCCCGGTCGAGTTCCTCTCCTGGTCTCTCTCTGTCGATCCTGTTCTTAGATCGATTCCACTTAATCGATTTTTTTTTCTGGATGAAGTGGCACCAAGCTTCAGGCGTTTTCTGTGACAAGAGGCGCAGGCCTCCAAAAGCTCAAGTGCATAGTGGGTGGCTAAAGCGTGTTGATAATGTCAAGAGAGGTTGGGGTACACCAAACTTGACATGGGAGGAGTCTGTAAAGAGAGATATGAAGGACTGGAATATCACGAGAGAACTAGCCATGGACAGGGGTGCGTGGAAGCTAGCTAGCCATATGCCAGAACCATGAGTTGGTTGCAAGATCTTATGGGTTTCAGCTCGAGCCTACCCCAACTTGTTTGGGACTAAAGGCTTTGGTGGTGTTATTATTAGGCGAAACGCACCTTGCTTTATTATTAGGTACTAGTAAGATGCCCGTGCTATGCCACGGAATCACATGAAATGAAGTGGAATCACAAAAGTAAAAACCCAAATATGTAGTACAAAGAATTTTGACAAGAGAAGATTAGTCTCTAGAACACATGAAACAGAGAAAAAGTTTCCCTTCTTTTACATGAAAGCAGGCATGTTATATATGAATTTATTGAGTTTCCGCATGGATGGAAGGGAAAGAGTGTCAGGTCTGAAACCTACTGTCTATTTTCTTCAGTTTCGACAGTCAATTGCAACACTTCGCCTGACGGTTCAGATTCTTCAGTACTGACTTGCTCCCAGCCTGCGACTGAGATTATAAATACTTGTGTTTGCACTAAGACTTAATCAGTTGAGATTGGTTGTAAACTGTGGTGTCTCCTAGCTTGATATAAAACTGGAGAGTGGGTGGTCGGGTGGCAGTGTGGCACGACACAAGAAAAACCTGAATTTCCTTATTTCCAATTCTGATTGTTCTTCTTTCTCTTTTGCCTTGTTCCCCTATTCCTCGCTAGATTTACCCTGATCTTGCCGGAACTACTGCACCCCACCCTGCAAGCACAGCCGCCAGGATCGTTGCTCCACTCTCCCTAGGCGCAGGATCATGACAAAGAAGAAGCGCACAGCTCAACGAACGGTTCGCTTGCTCGTTGATGCAGCCCTGTGCGTGCTTGTGAGGTCGCGTTGTAACTGTAATTCCAGAGCGAGCTTGCCTGCAGGGGTTGTGACCTCCAAGCGATACAGCGACGGCGAGCGGGCAGGGTATGTGGCATCCATGCAATCCCGTCGACGTCGAGCGAGCAAACGGGCAAGGGTTGCAGCTTTGGTGTTCCGGCGACGGTGGGCAGTGGGTACGGTCTCCACGCATTACTGGCGATCGCGAGCGAGTAGGGCAGCAGCAACCAAGCGTGCCAAGGGGTAGAGGAGAAATAGCGAGGAAGGGGATGGGAAAGCAGGGGAGGAATCAAGCGGGCGCGGCAAATCAATTTGAATTTTGAAGGTGGATTGGAGCTCAAGGCCGGGTGGGGTGGGATTGAAGGAGAGAGGCGGCAAGAGAGAGAGATTGGGAGAGGCCATGAACATGCGACGGGAGAGATAAAGCGGAATGATTGGGGGACAATGGTCGGTGCTCAGCAGCAGCAGCAGCTATAAGTCAAAGTTAGCTCGAAATCATTCACGTGCCAGCCTGGCAGGGCAACAGTTCTATTCTCATAGATGCATGTTTTTTATTCCCATCTCGAGGGCGACGAGGCAGACGGACCATCAACACGAACTGCCTCTTTTATAGGAGTAAAGATAGATAGATATATATATTGATATAGATTTCAGACAATGAAATTAGAAGGAAAATGAAGAATTTATTTTTGACTTTGGCATAGAAATGGAATAGGGGAAGCAGGGGAGAGTGATGCTCGTCATAGCTTGATCTTGGCGTACAAGGGCACATGCTCTGCGGCTGAAAGTGCATAGTCCAATGGGAGTAGAAGGAATTATCACTCGGGCGATGCATGGCATGTCAATGAGTCGAGCTCTGAAGGTGGTTGCAGGCCATCAAGAGCATATGACTGAGAACAGTGAAAAAAGAAGAAGAAAATGACGGAGTGCATTGACATGTGGGACTTGTTAGATGAATTATTTCTTTAATATTGCCTGTGCCATTGCCATGTTGGGTTCGTCAGCCACATCTATATCTTTTTTTTGTTTTGGGTTTGGGGTGGTGTGGGGGGTAGAAGTCCTTACAGCTGAGTGGGTTAAGTAGATGCATCCTAAATTCAGGGGTTTAAATAGATGTTCTCCAATTCTAATGGTAGCTGTTCGAGCATTTCAGGCTGGGTTGACACCAGCAGAGAAAACGTCTGAACCAGAAGAAGCAAGGCGATTGCAGGTATTGTACATCAATTCAGTAATTGGTCAAAACTCAAAACCGAGTAAAGAAGAATTTTCAGTACAATTACTAATTTTTAATGCGGAGTTTTACTTGTGATTCTCATATCTTATGTTTGTTTTAACTAGATGACTGACGCACGATGTGAAAGGTGCGCAGAAAAGAGAGTAGGCATTTCTGATATTATTCATGCTGGTCATGGAGATCGATATCAGGTATTTAGTTTTTCATTTTATTTTCTTTATTTCATTTGGCTATCAAGATGGATTTACACTCTCTATTTTTCTGGATGCCACGTTGGGCCTTTCCATTTTGATTGTACAACCTACAGATATTTCGTTTTTAAAATAATATACTTCTATAAATGGATAAAAAGTACTGCTAATTTTGGCATTGCAGGGAATGTTTTCAACTTTGAAAAGTTCAAACCCGCCTGTAAATACTTGTTTGGTTGGTGCCTTGCACATCCTTCCAGATCTCTTTAGAAGTGCTGGATTGTGCAAACCTTCTCCTATTTACTGCCATTGTTCACTGATTTGTTCGAGGCTCTTGTTCCAAGCATTATACTTTATATATTATACTAATAATCAGTAGTGACTTATCAACACAAGAAAATACGTCAGTCAGTGACTTCGAGTCCATTCTCGTTAATTTCTACAATGCATGAATATGGAAAACATAGGAATAGAGTGTCATGCCGTCTTGAATTCTACAGGATTGCATGAACATTTGGTTGTGCACAGGAAAAACACAGGATTTTTCACAAGAGGTTTAAGTGGATCCAGGAAAAGTAAGAGTTTTGAGTGGACAGAAACTTTCATACGAAATCTTGTGCAAGTGAATCCCATGGATTGCAATCCTACGAATCAAACAAGTAGGATAAATTCCCAAGGATTAGAATCGTCCAAAATTCCTTTGGAAATCCTTTGAATCAAAGAGTCCATCAATCTCTTCTTGTTACAATTTCTTTGTATCTCCAATGGTGTCAAACACTCTTCTATGCAAATTCCTGTAGTTCTCCAATCTTATAGGATGGAGGAGGACAAGACACTCCAACCCTGCATTTTCCTATTCATGTGTTTTGAAAATCCTGCAAATCAGAGAAGCCACGTTGTTGCCTTTGTCGCTGCTACCATCATGGACTGCTGTCAGGATCCAAGCTTGACGAAACTGAATATTTTTGACATTTCTACTGTTCATGATCAGTTTCAGTCCTTCAGTCTCTGCCGTCCGTTTGATCTGCATCGCAAGGCCCTAGTTGCTTCGTACCAGTTCACAACGGCAAGACTACCTCAGCCACAGATCAACCATCCGACGGTTCCCGCGACGTCCAGTGTCACTGTCAACTTTCTGACAGAGTTGCTTTTGTTTCAGTATCTTCTTTTACTTTTTAGCTGTTTTGCTTGGCTATTTAAGCCCCCATTTTGGGATCGCCAGATCCATCTTCTTGTGTAAGGGGTTGTGCCCAAGCTGCCGTGTCCCGGCTGGCGAAGAACCCTAGCTTTGTACTCCCATATCTCGAAATCCTTCCTCTGGAAGTAAGATAATCGATGCGGTTTTGAGCCTGTTCTCTGAATGTTAATTAGTTCGACTCATAGAACCTGTCAACTGGTATCAGTAGCCAGCGCTCCTCGGCGGCGTTCGAATCGATCTCAAGCGGAGTTGGCCAGGCCGTAAAATCCTTCCCTCGAGCTCGATTCCGGCGGCGAAGGTGGCGGTAGACGGCTCGGATGCAGAACTAGCTTGGGAGTGGTTTCTGAAGATCAACTCCTTCAGTGTTAAATCTCACCCATCCAACCACTTTTGTGCGTCTCTCGGCGGCGGTGCTGGCGGCGGTGAGCGGAGGAGCAGATCGGCTGGTTGCTGGCAACGGTGGTAAAATTCCCCCCTTCTCCCTCCCAGCTTGATCACAGCAGTAAGTTGAGCTACACACTGTAGTTCGTCATCCTTCTGTTGTCGTCATGACAAAGTATCAGATTCAGAGGTCTCTGGCGAGTTGGATCTTGAAAGTTTACAGCTTGACATCAAAACTCTGCAACAGCAACGTGAAGAGGACAGAAAGGAGTTCCAAGATTTCGCGGGCACTTGTAACAAGAACTTTGCTTGTATCCAGTCAAACTTCAATAAGATCCAGGCTAACTTAAGAAAATTACTAGCAGTGCATATTCCTGATACTGAAGATGAGCAAGCTGAAGCTTCGTCTCAAGCAAATGGAGCACCTAAAGTGCAATGATTTCAGGAAACTCAACTCCAACACAATCAAGAACAAATACCCTATACCTGTCATTGACGATTTATTGGATGAACTCCATGGAGCCAAGATTTTCTGCAAGATCGATTTGAGAAGTGGGTACTACCAAATAAGAATGAGAAATGAGGATATCCATAAGACTGCTTTTAGCACTCATTTTTGAGACATTACGAGTGCCTAGTTATGGCCTTTGGCTTAACTAATGCACCTGCAGCCTTCCAATTATTGATGAACACAGTGGTAGCACCTTATTTGAGGAAATTTGTGTTGGTATTCTTTGATGACATCTTGATTTTTAGTAGCTCTTTGGAGGAACACCTTGAGCACTTGAAGCTGGTCTTTCAAAAACTCAGAGAGCATCAACTCTTTGCCAAGCTTAGCAAGTGTTCTTTTGCACAAGACAAAGTGGAGTATTTGGGACACATAATCAGTGCCAAGGGTGTGGCCACTGACCCCTCCGAAATCTCTGCCATAGTGCAATGGCCAGCACCAAAGAATATCACACACTGGATACTATAGAAGGTTTATTAAAGGTTATGGCATTATTTGCAGACCCCTCTTCTCCTCCCTCAAGAAAGATTCCTTCACCTGGAGTGATGAACAACAAAAGGCCTTTGAGGAACTGAAACAAATAATGACACAAGCACCAGTTCTCTCTATGCCCAATTTTTCCCTCCCATTTGTTTCAGAAGCATCACAGATGCTTCTGGACAAGGCATTGGAGTTGTACTTATGCAAAATGGACAACCTATCTCATTCCTGAGCAAAGCAATTGGTCCCAAGGCTGCTGGCCTTTCCACATATGGAAAAGAGGCCCTAGCTATTCTTGAAGCACTTAAAAAGTGGAAACACTACTTTGCAGCAACTTCTCTCATCATCAGGACTGACCAAGAGAGCCTCAAACACATCCAAGAGCAGAGACGAACTGAGGGTGTCCAACACAAGTTGCTCATTAAGCAACTTGGCTACAACTTCTCTGTGGAATATAAAAAAGGAAAAGAGAATAAGGCAGCTGATGCTCTCTCAAGAGTCGCACACAAAATCTATGCCATGTTCTCCTCCAATTGAATTCCTGCTTGGATATCTGATATCACTGCCAGCTATAAAACTGACCAAAAGTGTCAAGACATAATTTCTCAGCTAGCTGTTAACCCTGCTTCATACCCAAACTACAGCCTGACTCATGAGTCCTCAGGCACAAAGGAAAAATTGTCATTGGTGCAGACCCTGCCCTAAGAAACTCTCTCATTTCCTCATTCCATAAGTCAGAGCTTGGGGGTCATTCAGGAGAAGAGCTACTGCTCAAAGAGTTAAATTACTATTCTCATGGCCAGGATTGATACATGCAGTCAAAGAATTTATCCAGCAATGCCCTGTGTGCCAGCTCAACAAATCTGAGCATGTCCCTGGCTATTTGCAACCATTACCTGTCCCTGACTTTGCCTGAGCACATATCAGCATGAATTTCATCGAAGGATTGCATGTCTCAGAAAACAAAGACCTCATACTAGTGGTTGTTGACATATTCACTAAATATGCCCACTTTATTGCAATGAAGCACCCTATTTCAGTGAAGAGTGTCTCTAGAGCTTTCATTGAAAATGTTTTCAAACTACATGGACTACCTATTGTCATTGTTACTGATCGGTACAAATATTTTACAAAGGTTGGGCATTAAACTCCACATGAGCACTTCCTACCACCCACAGTCGGATGGACAGACCGAACGGGTAAACCAATGCTTGGAAAACTATCTTCGATGTATGGCTTTTGCTTATCCAACCAAGTGGCACAAATGGCTAGCCCATGCTGAGTGGTGGTGCAATACTTCATTCCATACCTCCCTAAAAATGACACCATTTTTCAGGCTTTGTATGCTAGGAAACCTCCCCTAATTGCTGAGCAAATGTTACCACTCCCTGAGGAAGAAGAGAACCAAGAGCAAGAGGATGCAGAAACAATTGCTAAGCTGATCAAGGAAAGTTTATTGAAAGCCCAGGAGAGGATGAGATACTTTGCTGATAAGAAAAGATATGATAGACAATTAGAAGTGGGAGATATGGTTTACATCAAGTTCCTAACCCACAACTTCCTCTGCTAGACGACACTGGTCACACCCTGATACAACCAAAGGCCCTTCTACAGAGAAAATTGGTTCCCAGAGTGCAGGGTAACATTAGCATTCCAGTGGTAAAATGCCTCATCAAGTGGATAAACCTCCCCGAAGAGCAAGCAACCTGGGAAGACTCAGGCTTTATCCAACGTATCTTCCCTCAGTTCCAGCCCCGAGGACAGGTCTGAAGTTAAGAAGGGGGAATCGTCAGGATCCAAGCTTGACGAAATTGAATATTTTCGACACTTCTACTGTTCATGATCAGTTTCAGTCCCGCGGTCTCTGTCGTCCGTTTGATCTGCTTCGTACCGGTTCACAACGGCAAGACTACCTCAGCCACAGATCAACCATCCGACGGTTCCCGCGACGTCCAGTGTCAACTTTCCGACAGAGTTGCTTTTGCTTCAGTTCTTCTTTTAATTTTTAGCTGTTTTGCCTGGCTATTTAAGCCCCAATTTTGGGATCGCTAGATCCATCTTCTTCTGTAAGGGGTTGTCCCCAAGCCGCCGTGTCCCGGCTGGCGAATAACCCTAGCTTTGTACTCTCAGGTCTCAAAATCCTTCCTCTGGAAGTAAGATAATCGATGCGGTTTTGAGCCTGTTCTCTGAATGTTAATTAGTTTGACTCATAGAACATGTCAACTGCAACAAGACATGCCATAAATGGAGAGGGCAGGCGAAGGATGCAATGGTGGCTCGGGCAAAGAGAATGATTAGGGTGCCTTGCTGCTTGACGATTGTTAGCTACATGATGGGGAATCAGAGGTAGGCTATGGGATCATTACGAAGTCACCAGGTGGGGTGTCTGTCTTGCTTACAAGGATTACAAGCCAACGGCTGTTAGCTGTTTACCAATTTGCCGCCTGATACTGAATACAACGAAGGTATCTATAATCCTCAGGTTAGGACCCAATCCCCATTTGCATAATGGGTTGATGTCTGATGGGCTCTCTGCTGGGCCGGCCCTCGGTGATGAAGGTTGCACTGGTGGCGTCCGTAGTCGATGTATGCCCAGTGCTAACACTCCCCCTTTCTTGATGACCATCTTGTCCCCAAGCTGGTGCTCGTGGAAAGCTTTGCTTTAGCTCCTCCAAATCCTCCCATGTTGCTAAGGAATTCGGTTGATCCAACCATTGGACTAGTCCTCGAGGTACGGCTTCCACAAGTGAGGTTGAAGCACCCTTACTGGTACTGCAAACTGAGCATCAGGAGGATGAAGTTCAGATTGAACTTGACAGTGTGGTCCAAGAGCAAGTTTCAGTTGGGAAGCATGAAGTACTGGATGAATTTTGCTAGCTGCAGGCAACGCCAGCTGATATGCCGAAGCACCTACTCGTTCCAGGACTATGTAGGGGCCATAGTATTTGAACAGCAGCTTATGATGCGCACGAGGAGCGACAGAGGATTGGATGTATCGTTGCAATTTCAGAAAAACTGAATCACCCACGGCAAAAACCTGTCAGAACGCTTCTTGTCGGCTTTATGCTTCATGCGAGTTCGAACCCTCTCCAAATGTTGCTGGAGTAAACGAAGCATGAGATCAGTCATGGAGCCAAGTATTAAGATCAGGCACAGAACATGTATCGTCTGCAGACAATCCAAAAGTTCTGGGGGACTGGCCATACAATACTTCAAACAGTGATTTCCATTGAAGCGCTGAATGAGGGCTGGTGTTATACCAAAACTCAGCAAGAGACAACCATTGAGTCCACTTAACTGGACATGCATGAGTAAAACAATGCAAATAGGCCTCCAGGCATTCAGTGACTTGCTTGGACTGACCATCAGTTTGGGGATGGTGAGAAGAACTCATGCATAACTTGATCCGTGTGAGTGCTGCCATTTTCTTCCAGAACTGGTTGGAAAGATACGCTCTTGATCTATCACAATTGACACACTTAAGTGGGCCACAACCAGAACACAGTTGAAACGTCCAGAGCGAGGCAACCCTTCTCCAAAATCCATCGTGAGCAATTGCCAAAACTTGCAGGGAATAAGCAAAGGCTCCAAAAGTACTGGATAGCGAGTTCGATCAGGTTTGGCTCACTGACAAACCATACTGATGTAGGGTGGAATCCTAAGTGGAGATCTTTTCACACTTGGAGGGGGAAAAGGGATGAACACCAAGAACACAAAGAGGAAATCACTCAAACACAACCCAAGCAGACATCCACTAGAATAACAAAGTTGAGATACACAAGTATACAAGATCAATCCAAGGAAAACAAGCACAAATGGTAAAGTTCTTCTCAAAGCCTAGAGGAGATGAGGTCTTGATGATCTAGAGAGATCCTTCTCTTGTAGGGGTCTTGATATCCACTAGGGATCTTCTCCTAGGTCTTGATCTCCTAGAGGAGTGATACAAGGAGCAAAGCATCCGCAGCATGATTGATGGTTATATCTTCTCACCAACCTGTGGAGATGATCCTCAAAAGTGGCACTGTATACAATGATATCATCGAAGAAAACAATATCAAAAGTGGCAATGTGTCATTCATGACTGACTGGAATGTTCCTAGTGCTCCTGTCACCCAAACGCCATGACATTATCTGAACACACAGTATCCAAGTCGACAAGCCTTTGAACAACAACAATCATATGAACATTGAATTTAAACCATCTACAAATCTAGTAGTATAGTGCAACATATCTGGATCAGGTTCACAAGCTGTCAACTGATCCATAAGTTCAGAAAACTGACTGATATATACCTCAACAGAAACAGTCTGTCGAAGATAATACACCCTATGCACTAAGGAATCATGTTGATTGCGCCCAAATCGACTAATCACTGTTGCACAGAAATCATCGCACCAGGCTCGCACACAGCGTGCCGCTGCTCCCTCGATCCGCATTGCACATTGCAGCCACCGCGATCCTAGATCCGGGTTAGTATCAAACATCTCAAAGTAATCAATGCATCTGGTTTGCCACAACTTAGGATTCTGGCCATCGAACCGCAGAAATCCATTGACGGTGGTTTCTAGTGGCTTGACGACGAGGACAGACCACTCCTCTCGTGTTGCAAAAGACTAGAGAAGGATGAACTCGGGCGTGGTAAATCGGCGAATAGCTCGTGCTGGAGGAGGGATGTAAGGAATTGTCGCGCCCAATCCTGTGGACAAGCGGTGCCATCTGGGCCGGTCTCCTCACTCCCCTTGGCGTCTTGTCGAACAGATCCAGTTCGCCGGTGCAGGAGGTGAGACCCTCGGCAGCTCAAAGCTCCTGGATCTGCTTGAGGAGGTCTGCTTCGGCGCCATCAGTGTAAGCTTGCATGTCGTTGACGATGGTGCCGACCGCTGCACCAACCGCCCTGTCAACCGCCGCACCAACAGAACACGCCACCGCCGCATGGACCGCACTCCGCATCGCCGCCACGATGAGCGCGTCGAGCTCCTTCTGGTGACGAAGGTGGGCCGCTTCGCTCGCCTAACTGAGCGTCTCATAGATCGCCTTGCCTTCTGGAGTCAAGTACTCCATGTGCTCTTGCCGTCGCTGCCAGATGCGTGTCGTGCCGATGATCCAACGTGAGGTAGGTGAAAATTTTGGCTCTACCAATTGTTAGTTACAGGATGGTGAATCGGAGGTAGGCTATGGGATCATTTCAAATTCACTAGGTGGGGTTACAAGGGAAGGGACCAAGGAAAGGATTACAAGTCAACGGCTGCTAGCCGTTTATCAATTAGCCACCTAATACAGAATACAACGAAGGTATTTATAATCCTCAGGCTAGGACCCAATCGCCATTACGGGCCAATGGCTGATGGGCTCTCTCGCTGGGCTCTCTTACTGGGCTGACCCTCCTTGGTGATGAAGGTTGCACTTGTGGCGTTTGTAGTCAATGTAGGCCCAGTGCTAACATTGATTCCCACCAGGCCATCACTGTGACTGGGCCGCCATACTGTCACTTTCTTGTCTTCGCCTTTTCTACTTAAATCTGGGCTACAGATGGGAAGATGGACATGTGGGGCTGGGTTGGCCCGTTTTCGCTTGTTCTCTGTTCTTTGCCTATTTTGCCTCTGTTCATTTGGAATGTATCACTGTTAATATGGAAACAGTCTCCAAGATGCAACTCCGACCATTACTATGATGTGAATATATTGTTAAAAAGTAGAAAATCACATAATTATGATATTTTTCATGATAAATCAAACGTACTACTCGTGCTATTATTTTTTAATAATATTATTGTCATTTAACTAATCTCAACTACTCCCTCCGTCCGAAAATACTTGTCATCAAAATGGACAAAAAAGGGTGTACCTAGAACTAAAATACATCTAGATACATCCCCTCTTATTCATTTTGATGACAAGTATTTCCGGATGGAGGGAGTATCATTTTATACATATATAGTCGATGTTAGATAATTTTGATGGCACACCTTAACTAGAGGCTTGGTAATTGTATCGTTGTCTAAGATTTGTTGGGATCATGACTTAGCGCCGCGAAGAATGCAAACTTTGACCTGCATTTTTAGTCAGACATGACACATGTTCTGCGATCCCTTTCCTTGATCTGATCGACCAGGTTCCTGGTAACTATGGGCCCGTATACCTGTTGGGAAATCTCTTGGTAGACGAAAATTCATCGTATTCTCTTTACATCGAATGACCCAATTGTTATGATTATATTTTTCTAAAATTGTACTCCCTCCATTCACAAATACAGTATAATTTCAGTCTGTATGTAGTCCATATTGAAATATCCAAAACATCTTATATTTGTGAACGGAGGGAGTATCTATATGTTATGTTTGCCCAATAAGATCACACTATTGTAAATAAAATGCCTTACCGCTCATCCATATTAGGTGAACCGATTCGTTATATTGCTGAATTTATGCTCAGTGACACCAACGCATTATCAAGTCCTAGAACAAGTAGTCAACTATAACTATATAGTTATAACATATGGTGTACTTGTTAGCAAATGCTGAATGCGTGAAGATACATTGGTGATAGTATTACTTATAAGGTGACTTTGTTTGGCTTCCTACTGGAGGGTGGCTGTTGAGCATGTGTTGGAAAGGCAGTTCACTTTTGCTAGATCGAAACTTAAAGGAGTTCTTGTAGTTAAATCTCAAATCAAATCGTTTGTACAGTATCTCATCTATAGGAGGCCTGGAGAGTTGTTGACTCAAAGAAGTTGAGTCGCAAGCACTTTTCCTCTGCAGGAAGTTTATGCAAGGCTGATTTCTGAATGATAAACTTCATCTATCAGTCTATCATTTTTTCCCCCTCACACGATTGTACTCCCTCCGTTCTCAAATACTCCCTCTGTCCGAAAATACTTGTCATCAAAATGGACAAAAAATGATGTATCTAGAACTAAAATACATGTAGATACATCCCCTTTTATTCATTCTGATGACAAGTATTTCCGGACGGAGGGAGTATAAGTCTTTTCAGAGATTTCAACAAGTGACTACATACGGAGCAAAATGAGTGAATCTATACTCTAAACTATGTCTACATACATCCGTATATTGTATTCTGTTTGAAATGTCTAAAAAGACTTATATTTAGAAATGGAGGGAGTAATAAGCCTGAATTTGCCACAACTGTCTCATAGAATTTGCCTCCTTTTTTCAGCTTGAATGTATTTCCTGTGGTTACACATGGTTTTCGTCAAGAGATGCCATCTCATCGCTGACGGTCGATACTCCAAGTTCTGGTGGGAATGTAGGCACCGCTCCCTGGGCGACAGCAAAGTTTGATGTCCTTCAGAAGCAGCTAGTGAGCCCTCGGGATCAGCCAGACAATAAGGCAAGTGCTGATGCTCTCCAGAAGAACACGGTGGCATCCATTCCTAAACTTGAGAGGCAGAAATCATTCATCAAACCGAAGCCAGAGGAACCCTCTACAGCCACACTGGAGAAACAGAAGGCGTTCGCCAAGCCGAAGTCGGAGGAACCCTCTGCACCTTCGGCTAGTCATGAGTGAATGATCATGGGCGTTGCAATGTTTCAGAGATTGTACACCGGCAGCTCTTAAACATGCCAACCTTCAGTAGAAGCATGAATAGGATGACAACACTTTCTTGTGGTCTAAGGTTAAAACTTCCGTTAAACTAGTTTCATACTTGCACATGCTACTTTTGATCTCACTCTTGTTACGGTTGGCACCAAAAAACTCTTGGGGAAAGCAACCAGTGAGGGCCAAGTGGTTGGCTCTAGGTGATTTCAACCAAATATGTCGCGCAAGAGACGACCGGAATGTTAACGGAAGCAGAATAAACCATTTTCGGACAACTACAAAACCGTGAGCTCAGGAGATCCATTTGTAGAATTACCGCTTCACATAGAGTAATGGGAGGACAAACCTCATTGCTGAGGTGTTTTTTTTCATAGTTGGTATCAGAGCCTTGACCGATCATAGGAGCCCCTTAATTAATCGTAGTTTGGTCGTTGTCGAGTCTATACGAATATTTTTTCGGAGTCTAGTTATATCGGAGAGTAGGAATTCTTTTTACTCCTCAGCCCTTTCGTCGCTCTGGTGAGGAATCTTGATGTAGGTGTTTTGAATTACTCCTCTCCCACTTCAATTTTTTTAGGATCTTAAAGTTAGTTTTTCGCTGTTGTGATGTCAGTCTTTTTCATCAAGTTGATTCGATCCTCTTTGCCTTTGCAAGACCAGTCCTCAGTTCTTTCTCAACCGACGTTGTTTCCCTTTCGAAGTTGTCTTTCTTTTCCTCACCCGTCCACCCTTTTTCTTTTTGGAGCCGGAGTCTTTAATCGAGTATCCATCCTACTCGTGTGTAACCTTTGCTTCTTTTTTCAATCATTTCAACCGGTGATTTCTCGTCTCGTTCGCCATTCTTCATCTCTTTTCTTTTCGGTGGATCCAATTCAAGTATTCAGCGTTGATCTTATTCTTTTCCTTGCCTAAAATGTTTCCCCTTGCTCATTCGCCTCTCACCATTTAATTGTTTCGGAGTTTTGAAGAAATCTCAAGAGATGCAGCTGTGTTCCAATTAATTCGAGGTTGTCACCTCATTCGAGTCTTTCAATCGTTCCTGTGCGTCATCTCCTTCTCAATCCTTTTCAATGGTGTTTTCTCTTCGGCGGGCTCATAACCCACAGGTCTTTTCCCATGATCTTACCCGACTCTTCTAATTTTTCCGGACCTATTCTCAAATTCTTTTGAAAGTGTGACGTAAGTATGGATTCCATCGGTCATATGCCTTACCCAACATCGCTTTCAATTCTTCCATGTTCGGTTCAGTCTTCCTTCTTTTCATTCGTCCGGAGTATCTCAACAATTTTGGTGGTGTTACTCGTCGTCATTCTCAACATTTGTAGACCGAATAAGAGTTCCTATAAATCTTGTCCGTCCCCTCGAAGATTCGTGATTCCAGCTTCATGTTATCCTCTCGAATTATATCATTTGTCAGAAATTCTTTTCCTTAACCATCCGAAGCATTTCATGAATTCTTCCATTGTGTTCCTTCGAAGGCCATCATTTCAGAAGATTTTTTCGTTCTCAGTTTTCAACTTCGTCCTCCAACTATTCTTAATTGATGTCTCTTCGTTCGTCTCCATATTCTTTCGGTGCTTCACTCAATTATTCTTTAATCCGTTCGCGATCTCTTCGTTCTCTTGTATCTAAATTGCCTCAAGTTCTCTATTCATTTTTAATTCTTCCCGGTGGTTCGTTCTTTTCTTCACTCGATTTCAATTCTTACGGTGGTTTGCTCAAGAGTTCTTTTCCTGTGTTATCATATTGATAACCCACAAGTGTAGGGGATCGCAACAGTTTTCAAGGATAGATTATTCAACCCAAATTTATTGATTTGACACAAGGGGAGCCAAAGAATACTCTTAAGTATTAGCAACTGAGTTGTCAATTCAACCACACCTGGAAACTTAGTATCTGCAGTAAGATAGTTTAGTAGCAAAGTAATATGATATTGGCGGTAGCAGCAATAAAAGTAACGGTAGTGTTTTTGTAGTTTTTGTAATAGTAGCAGCGGAAAAGTAAATAAGCAACAAGCAATATGTGAAAAGCTCGTAGGCATTGGATCGGTCATGGGAAATTATGTCGGATGCAATTCATCATGTAGAAGTTATAACCTAAGGTGACACAGAACTAGCTCCAGTTCATCAATGCAATGTAGGCATGTATTCCGAATATAGTCATACGTGCTTATGGAAAAGAACTTGCATGACATCTTTTGTCCTACGCTCCCGTGGCAGCGGGGTCCTATTGGAAACTAAGGGATATTAAGGCCTCCTTTTAATAGAGTACCGGGCCAAAGCATTAACACATAGTGAATACATGAACTCCTCAAACTATGGTCATCACCGAGAGTGGTCCCGATTATTGTCACTTCGGGGTTGCCGGATCATAACACATAGTAGGTGACTATAGACTTGCAAGATAGGATTAAGAACACACATATACTCATGAAAACATAATAGGTTCAGATATGAAATCATGTCACTCGGGCCCTAGTGACAAGCATTAAGCATAGCAAAGTCATAACAACATCAATCTCAAAACATAGTGGATACTAGGGATCAAACTCTAACAAAACTAACTCGATTACATGATAAATCCCATCCAACCCATCACCGTCCAGCAAGCCTACGATGGAATTACTCATGCACGGCGGTGAGCATCATGGAATTGGTGATGGAGGAAGGTTGATGATGACGATGGCGACGATCTCCACTCTCCGGAGCCCCCAACGGACTCTAGATCAGCCCTCCCGAGAGAGATTAGGGCTTTGCGGCGGCTCCGTATCATGAAACGCGATAATTCTTTCTCCTTATTTTTTTTCTCCCCGAAAGTGAATATATAGCATTTGGGGATACGTCGGTGGAGCACCAGGGGGCCCACGAGGCAGGGGGTGCCCCCACCCTCGTGGACAGGGTGTGGGCCCCCTGGTCTGGATCTTCTTGCAGATATTTTTTATATTTTCCAAAATAAGTCTCCGTGGAGTTTCAGGTCATTCCGAGAACTTTTTATTTCTGCACAAAAACAACACCATGGCAATTCTGCTGAAAATAACGTCAGTCCGGGTTAGTTCCATTCAAATCATGCAAGTTAGAGTCCATAACAAGGGCAAAAGTGTTTGGAAAAGTAGATACGTTGGAGACGTATCAACTCCCCCAAGCTTAAACCTTTGCTTGTCCTCAAGCAATTCAATTGATAAACTGAAAGTGATAAAGAAAAACTTTGACAAACTCTGTTTCCTCTTGTTGTTGTAAATATGTAAGCCATCATTCAGGTTTTCAACAAGATCATGAACTAACCACATTCACAATAACTTTCAGGTCTCAAGTCTACTCATATCAATGGCATAATCAACTAGCGAGCAATAATAATAAACCTCGGATGACAACACTTTCTCAAAACAATCATGATATGATATAACAAGATGGTATCTCGCTAGCCCTTTCTGAGACCGCAAAACATAAATGCAGAGCGCCTTTAAAGATGAAGGATTGACTAGACATTGTAATTCATGGTAAAAGAGATCCAGTCATGATCATACTCAATGCAAATTACTAGTAATACATGCAATGACAGAGGTGCTCTCCTACTGGTGCTCTTTATAAGAGGATGATGACTCTGCATAAAAGTAAATAGATAGGCCATTCGCAGAGGGAAGCAGTGATTTGTAGAGGTGCCAGAGCTCGATTTTTAAATAGAGATGAATAACATTTTGAGCGGTATACTTTCATTGTCAACATAACAGCCAAGAATCTCGATATCTCCCATGCTACGCACATTATAGGCGGTTCCCAAACAGAATGGTAAAGTTTATACTCCCCCAACCACCAACAAGCACACTCCACGGCTAGCCCGTAACAACGGGTACCGTCCAAACCAGCAATAACCCTGGGGGAGTTTTGTTTAGTTATAATGATTTTGAGCATGGGACAGGGCATCCCGGTTACCAGCCATTTTCTCGTGAATATTGAGCGGAGTCCACTCATCAAGAGAATAACCCATCTAGCATGGAAGATATAGACAACCCTAGTTGATACATGAGCTGTTCGAGCATACAAAACAGAATTTCATTTGAAGGTTTAGAGTTTGGCACATACAAATTTACTTGGAACGGCAGGTAAATACCACATATAGGTGAAGGAAATATGCCCTAGAGGCAATAATAAAGTTGTTATTTATATTTGCTTATATCATGATAAATGTTTATTATTCATGCTAGAATTGTATTAACCGGAAACTTAGTACATGTGTGAATACATAGACAAAACAGAGTGTCCCTAGTATGCCTCTACTAGACTAGCTCATTGATCAAAGATGGTTATGTTTCCTAACCATAGACATGAGTTGTCATTTGATCAACGGGATCACATCATTAGGAGAATGATGTGATGGACAAGACCCATCCGTTAGCATAGCACTATGATCGTTTAGTTTTACTTCTATTGCTTTCTTCATGACTTATACATGTTCCTATGACTATGAGATTATGCAACTCCCGAATACCGTAGGAACACCTTGTGTGCTATCAAACGTCACAACGTAACTGGGTGATCATAAAGATGCTCTACAGGTGTCTCCGAAAGTATTCGTGGTGTTGGCATAGATCAAGATTAGGATTTGTCACTCCGAGTGTCGGAGAGGTATCTCTGGGCCCTCTCGGTAACACACATCACAATAAGCCTTGCAAGCAAAAGACTAATGAGTTAGTCACGAGATGATGTGTTACGGAACGAGTAAAGAGACTTGCCAGTAACGAGATTGAACTAGGTATAGAGATACCGACGATCGAATCTCGGACAAGTAACATACCGATGACAAAAGGAACAACGTATGTTGTTATGCGGTTTTGACCGATAAAAGATCTTCGTAGAATATGTAGGAGCCAATATGAACATCCAGGTTCCGCTATTGATTATTGACCGGAGATGAGTCTCGGTCATGTCTACATAGTTCTCGAACCCGCAGGGTCCGCACGCTTAACGTTTGATGACGATCGGTATTATGACTTTATGAGTTTTGATGTACCGAAGGTAGTTCGGAGTCCCGGATGAGATCACGGACATGACGAGGAGTCTCGGAATGTCCGAGACATAAAGATTGATATATTGGACGACTATATTCGGACATCGAAAGTGTTCCGGAAAAGTTTCGGATTTAACGGGATTGCCGGAGGGGGTTACCGGAACCCCCTACGAGGGGGGATGGTCCATAGTGGGCCTTATGGAAAAGAGAGAGGCAGCCCATAGGGGCTGGCCGGCGCCCCACCTAGGGTTCCTAGTTGGACTAGGATTGGGGGGGCGCCACCTCTCCCTCTTTTCCTTTCCCTCTCTTCCTTCTTTGGTAGTTCCTACTAGGAATAGGATTGCAATCCTATTCCTAGTAGGATTCCACCCCTAGCCGCACCATAGGAGAGCCGGCCGGCCTCCCCCTTGCTCCTTTATATACGGGGGCAGGGGGGCACCCAAAGACACACAAGTTGAATTGTTTTAGCCGTGTGCGGTGCCCCCCTCCACAGAAACACACCTCGGTCATACCGTTGCAGTGCTTAGGCGAAGCCCTGCGCCGGTGAATACATCATATCCGTCACCACGCCGTCGTGCTGACGAAACTCTCCCGTGAAGCTCAACTGGATCAAGAGCTCGTGGGACGTCATCAAGCTGAACGTGTGCTGAACGCGGAGGTGCCGTACGTTCGGTGCTTGATCGATTGGATCGCGAAGAAGTTCGACAACATCAACCGCGTCACTTGACGCTTCCGCTCCCAGTATACGAGGGTATGTAGACACACTCTCCCCTCTCGTTGCTATGCATCTAGTATATAGATCTTGCGTGATCGTAGGAAATTTTTTAAAATACTACGTTCCCCAACAGTGGCATCATGAGCCAGGTCTATGCGTAGATGATATGCACGAGTAGAACACAATGAGTTGTGGGCGATACTAGTCATACTGTAGGATTGAAAGTATGTCTAGAGGGGGGGTGATTAGACTACTTGTAAATAAAAATTCTGCCTTTTGATCATGAACAGTTTTTGGCAGTTTCACAATTAAGATCAAGACAAGTATCACCCTACACATGCAATTCTAGAGTATAAGCAGCGGAAAGTAAATTGCACATGTAGTAAAGAGAGGTGGAGAAGATCAAACGCAATTTGGAGACGCGGAGATTTTTCTCGTGGTTCCGATAGGTGGTGCTATCGTACATCCACGTTGATGGAGACTTCAACCCACGGAGGGTAACGGCTGCGCGAGTCCACGGAGGGCTCCACCCACGAAGGGTCCACGAAGAAGCAACCTTGTCTATTCCATCATGGCCTACGCCCACGGAGGACTAGCCTTACTCGGGGTAGATCTTCACGAAGTAGGCGATCTCCTTGCCCTTACAAACTTCTTGGTTCAACTCCACATCTCGAAGACGGAGGCTCCCAAGCGACACCTAACCAATCTAGGAGGCACCACCCTCCAAAAGGTAATAGATGTTGTAGATGATGATGAACTCCTTGCTCTTGTGCTTCAAATGATAATCTCCCCAACACTCAACTCTCCTCACTGATATGGCTGTGGTGGAAGAAAGGATTGAGTGGAAAGCAACTTGGGAAGGTTAGAAATCAAGTTTCATATGGTAGGAATGGAATGACTTGATCTCAACACAAGGGTAGGTGGTTCTCTTCTCAGAAAGTATAAGGTAGGAGTGGTAGTACTTTCTGATGGCTCTCTCCACGAATGAAGAGGGGGTGGAGGGGTATATATAGCCTCCACACAAAATCCAACCGTTACACACATAATTGAGCAATCTCGGTGAGACCGAAGTGAAAACTCGGTCAGACCGAAAGTTCAAATATAGTGAACGTTGGGGTTTTCGGTGGGACCGAAAATACCATCTCGGTTTGTCCGATATGAGTCAAAGATAGGAACTTGCCAGTTTCGGTGGAACCGAAATTATCAACTCGGATATTCCGAAATGATGACAAACGGTTACAGAAGCTTGGCAGCCTGTATTTCGGTGAGACCGAACTCAAACTCGGATTGACCGAAATTTCTAGGGTTTGGAATATAGCTGAGGTGGTTCATCTCGGTGGGACTGAGTTGGAAGAATCGGTTTGTCCGAGATTACTTATGAGTGTGTTTAGTAGTGAGAGTTGCTGATAGTTAAAGGAGATATATCACTAAGCACTTGAGCAACCAGATCATCAACACAACCTCATCCCCTTTTAATAGTATTGGCTTTTCCTATGGACTCAATGTGATCTTTGATCACTAAACCAAAAATGGAGTCTTGAGCTTTTGCCAATGCTTGCCTTAGCATTTTGAGGGGTCCACTTCTTCAGACATTTCCATACCCATATCACTGAACTTCTCTGAAATGATTCTCAAGTAGCTATTAGTTCAATGATATATATGTTGTTATTAATTACCAAAACCACCCGGGGATTAGTTGCACTTTCAATCTCCCCCTTTTTGGTAATTGATGACTACATATAGATCAAAGCTTCGACAAAGGATATAATCAATGAATAATATTGTCGCTTTGAGAAGTATGTGATAAACAAGAGCTCCCCCTAAATTTGTGCATTATTTAAAATTTGCGTTTGAATGCAAATGCACAATCGATTAGGATTATGGGTCACTCTTCCATGTCACATACATCTTGGTGGAGCGCACAAAATGATAAGAATGAATAACATGCACCCAATCACCAAGACAAGAGTAAATAGCCATACAAGATAGGAATAGCATATGATAAGCATTAAGCACACATTAAAGCATAGTATGACTAAGCACTCATTAAGGTAGCATCAAACGTAGTATCAAGCACACTGAAAGTTTTAAGAACCAAAAGAACCAAATGTATCTCAAAGAAAACCGGCAAAAGAACGAAAGAGCACTCTCTCTCTCGAAGCCCTATGATCTATACAATTTCTCCCCCTTTGGCAACAAGTTACCAAAAAGTTCGAAAAAGCATAGAGCTAAACGTCACTGTGGGCTCTGCTGGCGGCTCTCGTCTGGGTAGATGTCGGAGTAGAAATGACGGCATCGGCGAAGACTTCTGCTGATGTCTGCACTGGAGGAGTGGATGCTGGAGCTGTGGCTGGAGTAACTGCTGGAGCTGTAGGAGGTGCTGAAGTGGTAGCCCTAGAGTCACTCACTGGGATAGCTGCTGATCGGGATCCTCTGGGAACCTAAGCAGTCTGGTGATGAGAGTCCTGGACTAGATCATCCTGCATGAGCTCTGCTCTGTCCTGCCTAGCTTCCTCCATGTCTGCCTCAAGCTTGTTGACAGTCACCTAAAGTTCAGTTAGCTTCACGTCCAGAGCGTGGATCTTGTCGTCAACAATCCTCTCTAGGCTCTCCTGAGATTGTTCAATGCTGGCCAGGCGTTGTTCAATCCTCTGGGTAGCTTCAAGAATCTGTTCTCCGAAGCTCTTTGGTTTAGCTGCTGCTGCTGCTGCCTCTTTGTCAGCTTTGGCTTTCTTGGCAGCTTCAATCTTGGCTTGACCTTCGACTGAAGTTGGATCCTCCTCGTCCATCACAACAATGTTATCTTCATGCTCTGGCTGCAGTGGCAAGTGCTTCCTATCCAACATGAATTTGCCCGTGCCAAACTTGGCATTGATAAGCATCTGAATCTGCGGGGCAAATCCACACGACCTCTTCTGGTCAGCTGCAGACCTCTTAATGGTCTCTACCATCAAGTCCATCACCTTAAAAGGTGCCTTCTCATCAAGAATGTGCAGCATGTTGATAGAATAGCCTCGAATCATGCGGTGGTCTCCAGACTTGGGCATCAAGGTATGCCTCAAAATAGTGTTTGTGGTAGTGAGACCTGCCTGGAGATAGTACACTGAGCCAAGCTTCCACCCTTCCAAATCAGCTGCGGGGATCTCCTTGTACATGTTCTTTATGGAATCATGGTTCTTCTTAGGAATCCCATAGACATCAATGTCGTCCTCTCTCTGCACTGGAGCATTCAGAAGTTCTGCCCATTCTTCAACAGACGAAGAAAACCTTTGACCTTCAGTCATCCAGGTGATCTTCCCATCAGGATAGAAGTGGGCTGTGGCGTAGAACTGCATGATCATCTCATCGTTCCAATCTGTCAGCTTCTGACCCACAAAGTCATCAACTCCACATGCAGTGAAGCTCTCATGCACATGGGGAAAGAAGTCTCGGTGCTCTTCACTGTCAATGTACTCCCAGTCAACATACCTGGTGTCTGCAACAATAGGCTTCTTATCCATCAACACAGTCTCATAGAAGTCCTGCTGCTCTCTGGTGTGGAATCTGGGGTTCACAGCAGTCCTTCTCCTCACGGCATATGGATCAGACTGTCTCCATAGCCTGAGACCTCTATCCTTCCTTGCCTTCATATCCTCGGCTTGAGGATGAGCATCGTTGTGGAGTGGCAATTTTGGACGGAGCTTCAGCAACACATGTTCTTCTTCAGACTCAGACGGTGGCATATCACCTTTGTTCTTCTCAGAGGCTGGGATGTTCCTGGTTGTCCTCTTGGGCTTGGCTGGAGCTGCCTTGGCTTGAGCAGGCTTCTTGGGCTTAGAAGTGGCTTGAGCCCTAATTGCATCACCCATGAACTTAGCCTTCTGAGGAGGAGGCTGGGGTGCATCTTCTTCTTCTTCTTCAGCTGCTACATCTGCATGAGGTTCAGTATACACAACTCTCTTCCTCTTGGAAGTTTTCTTCACTTTACTTGGAGCTGGCTCTTCCAAGTTCAGCTTCTTGGCAACAGCTGACTGCTTGACCTTGCTGGTGCCTTTCCTTGACTGAAGCCCTTGGTGCTCTTTGGCAACAACTTTTCTCTTGGGCTTGGAGGTTACTTCCTCAGCAATGAAGTCAGAGTCCTCATCATCAGAATTTCTCTGCTTTCTGGTTCTGGTGGCTGCAGGAGGCAAACCACTAGGGGTACTCCTCTCACCATCATCACTAGGACTACTAGCCTCAGGACTAGTATCTGCCTCTGGAATCTCTGCAAAAGGTGACTCAGACCTGTTCTAGCTGTCACTGGCATCTGACATGGTTGACAACCTGTGAATAGATAAGGTATAGGCAGAGTAGAAGAGTTATCACAACTGCAGAGGTTTTTGCAAAAAAAATGAGTTCAAATCTTAGTTTTGAGTTTTCACAGAATGCATTTCGGTCAAACCGATTTTCAGTTTCGGTGAATCCGAAGTGTATAACAGAAGCTTACACACCACTTTCGGTCAGACCGAAATGGGTTTCGGTCCTGCCGATAAACTAGGGTTTCACTAAAACTGAGTTTCAGTCACACCGATTTGCACGACTCGGTTAGACCGAAAGTGCAGTGCAATGGCCAGAGGCCAAATCGGTCACACCGAAAAATTAAATTCGGTTTCACCGAGATGTGTTCCGTGGAAACCTAAACCTAATAATTTCGCTCGAAACTAGAACGATCTGATCTGATGTTAAGGATGATTTCAAACGTGGCTAGATGCAGGGCAAACCAATCGTGCAAGAATCAGATGGGGAGCACGAGAGGGATCGAGACTCACCCTAACTTGGTGGAGTCCCTCTACGGCGGCAACGGCGCGGAGAAGAATACCGTTGAAGGCGGCGGAGACCTGCGGCGAGGGCGCACAGGCGACGATGGCGACGATCCGAAGACCAGGGCGACGGCAGCAGGGGACTTGGGGGCGAAACGGTTTGAAGAAATAATCGCGCGCTGCCCTCAGTATTTATATCCCCATGCTATCGGTGGGACCGAGTTGAAAAACTCGGTGACACCGAAATGGATAACTGCTGTGCAGTTACACATATCGGTCACGCCGAGATTCATAACTCGGTTTCACCGAGATGAAACCTAGATCAGTCTAAGCATTTCGGTTGGACCGAGTGGGAGAAGTTGGTCAGACCGAAATTGACTTAGAAGGTTTTGGAAGTCAGCCTTAGACGGATCGGTGGCTCCGAGTGCTCCTCACTCGGAGGGTCCGAAAATGACTTGTTCAAAGTTGTGATATGAGCATGAATAGAATTTGAGACAAGAAAGCATAGATAGCTAGGGGAGGTGCTTAGGCATTCTTGTCCATCCATTTGGCCAGAAAAATCAAAACAACCAAAACAACAAATGGATGTCCTTGAATGGATAAAATCATGCATTCAACATGCTCACACAATAAGATAGCAAATGAAATATGTGTCAAACATGCACAACCAAAACTCTAGCTACTAGCACACAATTTGTCGATGACTAGGTCATCTTTATATGAGTATTTTGACTTAGGAGCCAAATGAGAACATTTGATCATAGGTCATACTCATCGTTTAAGCACAAGTGGGGTTACCACTTTTACATAAAGCATTGATGTGTTCACATCATTTGGAGATGCTTTAGCTCAATTTTTAGAGCAAAGCTCCCCCTAGATGTGAGAACCCCTTTTAAAGGGTCAAACTAACCTTGGGTTGTCGTAGAAGACTTCATGTAGATGTTGAAGATGTGGATGTAATGCCCAGGATGGAGTTATACCTCCTACGTGTCGAGGCACGACTTAAAGGCATAAGTCCATCCTAGAATGATCTCAAGTTTGGTAATCTTTGCACAACTCATGTAAAAGAGGGATAGTAAACTGAAAATAGTTGGCTTACACTCGCCACGTCACAGAAATACAGTTCAAGTCTCAAACATCATACATTAAGAGCACTACAACCCTCTAAGGGCAAAAGCCAAATGTCAAAGTACCAAACTCAGATAAATAAACCACAGGCGGATCGAATCCTAGTAAGAGACTCCACTACTGATCGTCCGGGTAGCGCACGTAGTACCGACTACGCTCTTCGTCGTACTCCCAATCCAGCTCGGTGCCATCACCTGGATAGCTCACAGCTGGACCTGCATCTGGTGTGTGAAGTATCTGTGAGCCATAGAGGACTCAGCAATCCCGTTCCCGGGTAACAGAACTATTTAAGCCTTTAGGTGAGGGAAAGGCTGAAGAAAAGAATAAGTCTGCAGCAGCAACTAGCATCTAGCTTACGCAAGTGAGAGCGAGAAGAGAAGGCATCGGCGAGAAGTGATCACTAAGTGATCCTAGCTACAAGCTCACAAACATAACCCCTCCGTGTTCAACTCCCGAATCCCTATTCGGAAATTGACAGTCACGGAACACACGCTGGTAGTGTATTAGTATCATTGTGTCAAGTTATCTACAACCGGAATTAACAAGCTCCCATCTGCCACATAACCGCGGGCCTGCAGGGGTGTTCCAACTTGACCCATTACAAGCCCACTATCCGCGGAGTCGCAACTCCAAAGTGGGAAGACCCGAGTATCCTGGGAATCCCGTGCTCAAGATATACCGAGCTAAGGTAAGGCTAATCCAGCAAATCCTCCCGGCGTGTCGACACCCTGATAGTAGCCGCGCGTATCTAAGTCTCAGGACACGACCGGATGAGACATCCTACGGGTTTTTACCAGACCTCGAGTTTCCTTGAGGTGGCCCCGCAGTCCGCTCGTTTCGGACCAACACTCATGTGGAGCACTGGCCCGGGGTTGTTGATTAATAAAGAGGGTTAATTACTCCCTATGCAAGTTTAGTTTGTTATTAGGCAAATAGTACCAATGTTGGGATTTGCTGGAAAAGACTTAGCACTTAGCGGTTTATCGAGGGGGTCCCATACACCCCAACCGTGTTAGGAACGCATAATCAAGGAACATAATACCGGCTTATACGGATCCTAACGGCATGAGTGGAACAAATCACCAAGCAAAAGGCTTAGCCTTCCACCCTTGCCCAAATATAGATGATTTCATTTAAGCATTTATATAGTGTGATATAACCCAACCAAACTTCAACATGGAGCTAGCATCTTCACTTCACCTGCAACTAGCAACACTATAAGAAGGGCTGAGCGAAGCGTACTTAGCCAAGCAACGGTTTGCATAGGTAGGGTGGTTAAACATGGCAATTGGTTACAAGTAGGAGGCTGACAAGAAGAACATGGGCATCGAGGCAAAACTATAGATCGAGACTACTAGCAATAGGCAAAGATAGTAATGTTATCGGGGTTCGGTCATCTTGCCTGAAGAGAAGTCGTTCAGAACGTAAGAAGGGTCCTCGTGCTCAACCTCGTTGGAAACCTCGTGCTCAACTTCGTACCCGGTCTCAGCTTCCGGCTCTAAACAAGACAAACACACCAAGCACCAATCAACACGATGCAATGCGCACTCGAAAAACATGAATGCATGATGGATGCACTAGGGATGCACATGGAGCACGTAAAACATCACTCAAGCAAAACACCTCAAAACAAGATAACAAGCTGATATTATTAATCTACACAGAAAATCACCCAAGTTTGATATAAGATTCGCTGAAATCGGAGTTACGGGCTAAAAGTTATGCCCAAAACAAGATTTGAGCGAAAGCTGAAAATTACAGCAACATAGCATCTTTGGAGCTCAAAATAATTAAGCTACAGCACCCAAAAAGCATGGCAAAGGACATGAACACAAACTAGATATATAGTACAACAACTAGGTCCAAAGTGCACCCCCAACGGAGTCACGGATCAATAGCAATGATCTTGGACATATTGAACTTTGCAATAAAATTCTGGCAGCAGAATTTTATTGAAACTTTAGAGCAAAAGATAAACATGCTACAGCCACTCAAATGGACATGTGAGGACATGGATGGAAAGACAACAATATATACTTCAAGGAACAATCAAAATCCACCCCAAAACTATCATGCTTTGTCCTACAACATCACACGAACATGGCATCGGAACGTTACAGATTTCAGACTTAGTGAAAAATCACTAAGTCCCAAAACAGCAACATCATCATAGCACACAAAAGAGCATGTTTAAGTCACCTCGAAACTAAACATGGCAAAGGGTAAGCACCTCATCAAAGTGCATATGAAGGTGATCCCGAAACACACAAGCATGCTTCATAGAGGTGAACACAACGATTGCAACGAGCTCAACAAGATGGCATTTCATAACAAGTGAAAACACAACATGTGAACATGGCATTTTGCAATGATGATAACAAGGCAACAATAAATCTACCATGCAACCTATCACACACAACACGTAGTTCGTGGCAAGACGAACACGTGGACATGTCATTTGCATCGTTTGGACAAACGAGCTAAAAGTTATCACATGACAAAGGTGGCATGAAAATAACACATAACAGCAGTTTATATCATGATGCACTCTTGCAACAGCAAAACAAGTGTCAAGATGACATCTAACATGCATGACAACAACAGGTAAAACGTAGAGCACATCTCCACGAACGTCTGGACATGCTACACGCGCAAAACGGAGCAACAGGCACAAAGTTAGAGCAGTTCAAAGTTAGCATCTCAGATCAGGAAAACAGGGACTTAGAAGGATTAGGTCAACCTCAACGGATCCAGATCTGATCCGGATGAACAGTACGGGCCCGCGCGGCGGAACTGGCCCGATCCGGCGGAACTGGGCCGGCGCGGATCTGCGCGGTGGACGGGGCGGCTACTGGGCCCGCGGGGCGGAATGCGGCGGCCCGGCGGCTGGCTTGCGGACCGAACTGGCGGCCCAGCCGGGCGGATCGAAGGCGGCGGCTGACGGGCCTCGGGGAGGCGAGGCCGGCCCAGCCGGAGGCGCTGGGAGCCTGCGCGGCGGCGCGGCCCGGTTGCCTCGGCCCAGGCGGGGCGAGGAACTGGCGAAGGGGCGACGCAGGCCGATCCGGCGTGGGCGATGGAGTGGAGCGGTACGGGCCGGCGATGTGGTCCCCTGGACCGGCCCGTGACGAGGCGAGCTGGCGATCGGCCTGGCTCGGTCGCCCGATGCGGCCAGGCGCGGACCGAGCGGAGGGAACGCCCGAGCGACCCCTGCGCGTTGACTTCGGCGCTGCGGCGGCTTCGAGCCAGCAGGAAAATTGCGGCGGCGGATGGATCCGATGGATCCCCTCGGTATCTGAGATGATTTCTTGGATCTGAAAGAAAAAGGAAAAAAAAGGGGAGGGGATCTAGAGGAGGAAGAAGAAGGGATAGGGATGCCCAAAAATAGACTAGGGGGGTCTATATGTAGCAGTTTTGTAGGGTTTGGGGGGATTTAGGGGCGCTAAGAGCCCTCCGATCGCGATCCGACGGATCCGATCGCGGGGGTAGATTTAAAAGGCCTAGACGGAGATAAAAGAAAGCAGTAGGGGTATTTCCGGGACACGAAGTAAAGGCACTTCGGGCCCACACGAGCAACGGATGGAAAAGTCAACGGAGTCCAAACGAGACGAGATTTGAGAGGCGGGTTGCACACAACAAAACAACAACACACAAAACAACCTCGCGGCACACCGGTAACGTAAAACGCCCGAACAACAAAGTAGGCCTACAGGACGTCACGGACACGTGAGGGAGCTCCGGAACACGAAACGGACAACAGGAAGGAACGCCACGAACCGGATGCAACCCACAACACAAATGCAATGCAATGCACATGTCTACATGATATGGATGAATGCCACACACTCACACAACAAAACAACGAAAGCCCGAAAGACAAAGAACCCGAAATGGAAATAGATGAAGCCGGAGATATATTATATACCCAAAAGGGAAAGTATTACATCCGGGGCATTACAAACTCTCCTCTACTACAAAAAGATCTCGTCCCGAGATCTAGGACTGGAAAAAGGAAGGGTACTCGGAACGAAGATGATCTTCTCGTTCCCAGGTAGCTTCTCGGTCTGTGTGATGTGACCACTTGACTTTCAGAAACTTGATGGACTTGTTGCGAGTCTTGCGTTCGGTTTCTTCGAGAATTGCAACTGGATGCTCTCGGTAGGAAAGGTCTTGTTGAAGATCAATCTCCTCAAACGGAATCATGCGCTCAGGTGCCTTGAAGCATTTGCGAAGTTGAGACACATGAAAGACATCATGAACATTTGCAAAGTTGGAAGGGAGCTCGAGCTGATAGGCTAGATCGCCTCTTTTGCCAAGAATCTTGAAAGGCCCGACATATCTAGGAGCAAGTTTTCCTTTGATACCGAATCTTTGGGTTCCTTTCATCGGAGAAACTCGGAGATAGACATGATCACCGATGTCGAAAGCCAAATCACGATGCTTTCCGTCATAGTAGCTCTTCTGACGCGACTGAGCGGCCTTGAGATTCTCACGTATGACTTTGCACATTTCTTCGGCTTCAGAGATCAAGTCATTGCCAAGAAGTTGGCGTTCGCCTGTTTCAGACCAGTTGAGAGGGGTACGGCACTTTCTGCCATAGAGAATTTCAAACGGTGCTTTGCCTGCACTTGCTTGAAAACTGTTGTTGTCAGAGAACTCGGCAAATGGAAGGCAGTCTTCCCATTTCATGCCGAAGGAGATGACACAGGCTCTTAGCATATCTTCAAGGATCTGATTCACACGCTCGACTTGACCACTAGTCTGAGGGTGAAAAGCAGTGCTGAACCTGATCTTCGTGCCCATGGCGGACTGAAAGGAGTCCCAGAACCTTGATGTGAACAAGCTGCCACGGTCTGAGGATATCACTTGAGGAATGCCATGTAGGGACACAATTCTGGAAGTGTACAGCTCTGCAAGTTGAGCTGCATTGATTGATTCTTTGACTGGAAGAAAGTGAGCAACTTTGGTAAGCTTGTCAATCACCACAAAGATAGCATCATTGCCTCGCTTGGATTTAGGAAAACCAGTGACGAAGTCCATTTCAATGTGGTCGAACTTCCACTCGGGAATAGGAAGAGGTTGGAGAAGACCGGCTGGACGTTGATGTTCTGCTTTCACTCTTCTGCAAACATCACATTCGTTCACGAATTGGGCAATCTCCCTTTTCATGCGTGTCCACCAGTAAGACTGCTTGAGGTCTTGATACATCTTGGAACTGCCAGGATGAATGGAAAGGAGAGAATCATGAGCTTCTTCCATTATGAGCTTCCTGAGATCACCTTTGGGAACAACGAGTCTGTCCTCGAAGAACAAGGTATCTCTCTCATCAACATGGAAGCACTTGTATTTTGGAGTGCCCTTTGCAATCCCATGTTTCACCTTCTTCACCATGGTATCACTGAGCTGGGCCTCACGGACTTGATCTTCCAAGGTAGGAGCAATTTGGAGATTAGCAAGAAAACCCTGCGGAACAAGTTGAAGGTTGAGTTTCCTGAAAGCTTCACAAAGCTCAGGCTGGTGTGGCTTGATAAGAAGGCTGTTGCAATATGCCTTTCTGCTCAAAGCATCTGCAATCACATTCGCCTTGCCTGGAGTGTATTCAATGCTGGGGTTGTACTCTTGGATCATCTCGACCCAACGAGTCTGGCGGAGGTTCAGATGCGGCTGTGTGAAGATGTACTTCAAGCTCTTGTGATCAGTGAAGATGTCGACCTTTCTGCCCAACAACAGATGTCTCCACGTAATCAGAGCATGTACCACAGCTGCTAGCTCGAGATCATGTGTGGGATAGTTCTTCTCAGCTGGCTTTAGCTGACGAGAAGTGTATGCCACAATTCTCTTCTCTTGCATAAGCACACCACCAAGACCTTGAAGAGAAGCGTCACAGAACACTTCATAGGGCTTGGATTCATCTGGAGGAATCAGAACTGGAGCAGAAACAAGCTTCTCTTTGAGGGTTTTGAAAGCCACTTCACATTCGGGAGACCAAAAGTATTTGACATTCTTCTGAAGGAGGTTGGAAAGAGGCTTGGCAATCTTGGAGAAGTTTTCAACAAACCTTCTGCAATAGCTGGCAAGACCCAGAAAACTGCGGAGCTGCTTGACGTTCTGAGGAGCTTCCCAGTTGACAATTGCTTCAACTTTCTCGGGATTAACCGCAATACCGTCAGCTAAGATAATGTGGCCCAGGTACAAAACCTTATCGAGCCAGAACTCGCACTTTGAGAACTTGGCATAGAATTTATGCTCTCAGAGTCGATCAAGAACCAGACGCAAGTGCTTTTCGTGATCTTCTTCATTCTTGGAAAACACCAGAATATCATCCAGATACACAAGCACGAATTCACCAGTATAGGGGTTGAAGATGTAATGCATCAATCTTGAAAAGGTAGGAGGAGCATTGGCGAGACCGAAGGACATGACGGTATACTCATATGAACCGTAGCTCGTTCTGAAGGCCGTCTTGGGAATGTCTTCCTCGCGAATGCGAATTTGATGATAGCCCATTCGGAGGTCAAGCTTAGAGAACACTTTAGCTTCTTTGAGCTGTTCAAAGAGTTCGTTGATGTTGGGGAGCGGATACTTGTTCTTAATCGTCTTCTTGTTCAATGGCCGGTAGTCAACACAGAGACGCTCCGTGCCATCTTTCTTCTTGACAAATAAGACACCACAGCCCCACGGAGATGTACTTGGTCTGATGAGACCCATACTCTCCTGCTTATCAAGCTGCTTCTTCAATTCCTTCAATTCATCCGGAGAGAGCTTGTATGGACGCCGGCAAGCAGGTTCGGTGCCCGGCTCGAGTTCAATGACAAACTCCACCTGACGGTGTGGAGGCATGCCTGGAAGATCTTCTAGAAAGACGTCTTGATATTCGTTCACCACTGAAATTTGCTCTATGGCATTAATTTCACCCTTATCATTAAGAGAGAAAAGCCGAATAGTATTATCCCTGGAGGCGAAGATAATCACATCATCATCAGAATGAGTCAATTTGACTTCCTTTTGAGCGCAATCAATGTGAGCCTCGTGCTGAGAAAGCCAATCCATTCCGAGAATGAGGTCGATGTCAGAATGACCAAGAATCACCGGTTTAGCCAGAAAGCGATAATCACCCATGCGAATAGAAACATCCGGAGCATAAACACTAGAAGTCATAATCTTGCCCGGAGAAACAACTTGCAACTTCTGAGGCAAATTTGAAGTGGCAATATTGTGCTTGGATGCAAATGGTTGAGACATGAAAGAGCATGATGCACCCGAATCAAATAACACTTTAGCAGGGATAGAGTTCACTGGAAGGTTACCCAAAATGACATCAGAAGAAGCCTCCGCTTGTGCTGCATTCATCAGATTAACCCTTGCAGCCTTTGGATCATGCCTGACAATAGCTGAACTCACAGGTGGTGGAGGAGGAAGACGCTTCGGATTCGGACATCTGTTGGCATAGTGACCTTTCTGAGTGCATTTGTTGCACACCACTTCAGAGAGAGGACGGAAATGAGAGCCACTGGACTTGGAGCCTTGAGACTGAAACTGCTTCTTCGACTGGTTGCTTGGGTTGGGTGGGTGGGAGAAACCACGACCACTAGAGTTCTTGTTGTTGGAGTTGTTGAAGTTGTTGGAGTTGTTGTATGGAGCTCGAATCACTGGAGGAGGAGGAAGACAGAATTTCTGTTGTTTCGCAGCCAACTGAGACGATGAGGAAGAGTGAACAGCATCTCGAATTCTCTTCTTAGAAGCCTCCATCTTAAGCTGAGCTGCTTCTTGTTTCAAAGCCATGTTATAGAACTTATCGAATTCGTCTGGCTCGAACAAAGTGAGAGCAAGCTGAAGTTCATCTTTGAGACCTCCACGGAACTGATAGATTTTACTCTTTGCATCAGGAATGTCTTGCTTTGCATAGCGAGCGAGGTTTTGGAACTTGACATTATACTGATAGACTGTCATGGAGCCCTGCTTGAGGTTGCGGAATTGCTCACGCATACCCTCGATAACACTTGTAGGAATGTGATGCGAGCGGAAATCCTTGCAGAAATTCTCCCAAGAGATCACTTGACCCGGCCTTGAGTCTTTGTACTGCTGCCACCAGTCAGCTGCTTGATCTTTCAGTTGGAAGGCTGCAAACTTCACATAGTCATCTTCTTTCACGTTACTGCACTCAAAATGCTTCTTGATATCGGTTAACCAATCCTCAGCATCAAGAGGGTCGACACAGTAACTGAAAGCTTTAGGATTGTTGGCCAAGAACTGGTTGAGGGTAGCATGGTGCTGCTGGAAGAAGTTGCCTTGGTTCATTGGAACGCCCTGATTAGCTTGATTAGCTTGCATAGCTTGCATTTGCTGCATCATCTGCATCATCAACTGAGTGTTCTGAGCAGTAGTCTGCATAATTGCTCTCCAAGCCTCAGGCGGAGGAGGAGGTGAAGGAGGACGTTCTGGAACCTCTTCACCCTCTGGGTTGGCATTCGGAACCCTTTTCGGAGCCATCCTGTAAGAGATGACCACGAATCAGCAATTGATTGACAAAAGGAATAAGCTGAATCAATGGAATGAATTGCAACAAGTCTTCACAATAATCATTCGAACAATAAGAACAAATGAAATCATCCGAACAAGAGGAACGAATGAATTTCTTAGTTAATTGATAACATCAGTCTTCACGAGAAGCCACATAGGGATCAAAATGAAAATAAGAAAAAACAACAAGGTACGGACAGGAACAAACACAAGAGAGGAGTTTCGTTCTAACATCTTTGTGCTGAAAGCATATGAACGCGTTACGAAAAGGTTTTGCAATCCCCGGATCAGCATAGCCAAGGACCCTTTAAGATGCAACTCCTGATAGTAACATCGGTCATATAACCCCTTCACTCAATGTCGAACCCCGAACTCACTAACCTGCATTCGTTGGAAGAATGCCTACGATCTACTGGATAAAACCCACCTATAGTTTTCCGAAAGATTCCAGTTATGCAATCAGGTGTTGGGGATACACGGGAAGCACCGCGCAATCAACTCTAACCTACATCCAGGTGTATCCATCCTTCAACACATAACCAGTCTTTCTCGGAAACTGTGTACCTCGGACCTTCGAAAAGCATCCACTATAACAAGCTATGGCAATACTCCCGAACTACCTCCCCAGTACTGGGTGATGTCGGGGTTATCTTGCCACTGGCCGTATAGGGGAGATTTTCGATGTCGGCCGTCTTAAGTATTTAGTACTGCCGCGATATGCTTGTTACAATGATACCCCGAAGCTCAACTCCTCGGTAACAGGAGGCATCGGGAACAATATCCTTGTCACAAGAACATCGAAACAATCCCAGAATACTCGCGGGATTCCTAAAAAAAATTTTGTGCAAATTTTGAAGATAGGAGAGACAAGAGTAGACGACAGGAGTCCTCACCAGAGAGAAAGGGGATGAGAAGCAAAGAAATCCTACTCTCCGATATAATATAGGACTCAAAAAGTTTTCAGTGTGTGCCTAGACTCAACCGTCAACGGTTCGATCAAACAGTGGGGGCTCCTAGGTCGGAGAAGGCTCTGAATACCAACTTGTAATGCCCAAGGATGGAGTTATACCTCCTACGTGTCGAGGCACGACTTAAAGGCATAAGTCCATCCTAGAATGATCTCAAGTTTGGTAATCTTTGCACAACTCATGTAAAAGAGGGATAGTAAACTGAAAATAGTTGGCTTACACTCGCCACGTCACAGAAATACAGTTCAAGTCTCAAACATCATACATTAAGAGCACTACAACCCTCTAAGGGCAAAAGCCAAATGTCAAAGTACCAAACTCAGATAAATAAACCACAGGCGGATCGAATCCTAGTAAGAGACTCCACTACTGATCGTCTGGGTAGCGCACGTAGTACCGACTACGCTCTTCGTCGTACTCCCAATCCAGCTCGGTGCCATCACCTGGATAGCTCACAGCTGGACCTGCATCTGGTGTGTGAAGTATCTGTGAGCCACAGAGGACTCAGCAATCCCGTTCCCGGGTAACAGAACTATTTAAGCCTTTAGGTGAGGGAAAGGCTGAAGAAAAGAATAAGTCTGCAGCAGCAACTAGCATCTAGCTTACGCAAGTGAGAGCGAGAAGAGAAGGCATCGGCGAGAAGTGATCACTAAGTGATCCTAGCTACAAGCTCACAAACATAACCCCTCCGTGTTCAACTCCCGAATCCCTATTCGGAAATTGACAGTCACGGAACACACGCTGGTAGTGTATTAGTATCATTGTGTCAAGTTATCTACAACCGGAATTAACAAGCTCCCATCTGCCACATAACCGCGGGCCTGCAGGGGTGTTCCAACTTGACCCATTACAAGCCCACTATCCGCGGAGTCGCAACTCCAAAGTGGGAAGACCCGAGTATCCTGGGAATCCCGTGCTCAAGATATACCGAGCTAAGGTAAGGCTAATCCAGCAAATCCTCCCGGCGTGTCGACACCCTGATAGTAGCCGCGCGTATCTAAGTCTCAGGACACGACCGGATGAGACATCCTACGGGTTTTTACCAGACCTCGAGTTTCCTTGAGGTGGCCCCGCAGTCCGCTCGTTTCGGACCAACACTCATGTGGAGCACTGGCCCGGGGTTGTTGATTAATAAAGAGGGTTAATTACTCCCTATGCAAGTTTAGTTTGTTATTAGGCAAATAGTACCAATGTTGGGATTTGCTGGAAAAGACTTAGCACTTAGCGGTTTATCGAGGGGGTCCCATACACCCCAACCGTGTTAGGAACGCATAATCAAGGAACATAATACCGGCTTATACGGATCCTAACGGCATGAGTGGAACAAATCACCAAGCAAAAGGCTTAGCCTTCCACCCTTGCCCAAATATAGATGATTTCATTTAAGCATTTATATAGTGTGATATAACCCAACCAAACTTCAACATGGAGCTAGCATCTTCACTTCACCTGCAACTAGCAACACTATAAGAAGGGCTGAGCGAAGCGTACTTAGCCAAGCAACGGTTTGCATAGGTAGGGTGGTTAAACATGGCAATTGGTTACAAGTAGGAGGCTGACAAGAAGAACATGGGCATCGAGGCAAAACTATAGATCGAGACTACTAGCAATAGGCAAAGATAGTAATGTTATCGGGGTTCGGTCATCTTGCCTGAAGAGAAGTCGTTCAGAACGTAAGAAGGGTCCTCGTGCTCAACCTCGTTGGAAACCTCGTGCTCAACTTCGTACCCGGTCTCAGCTTCCGGCTCTAAACAAGACAAACACACCAAGCACCAATCAACACGATGCAATGCGCACTCGAAAAACATGAATGCATGATGGATGCACTAGGGATGCACATGGAGCACGTAAAACATCACTCAAGCAAAACACCTCAAAACAAGATAACAAGCTGATATTATTAATCTACACAGAAAATCACCCAAGTTTGATATAAGATTCGCTGAAATCGGAGTTACGGGCTAAAAGTTATGCCCAAAACAAGATTTGAGCGAAAGCTGAAAATTACAGCAACATAGCATCTTTGGAGCTCAAAATAATTAAGCTACAGCACCCAAAAAGCATGGCAAAGGACATGAACACAAACTAGATATATAGTACAACAACTAGGTCCAAAGTGCACCCCCAACGGAGTCACGGATCAATAGCAATGATCTTGGACATATTGAACTTTGCAATAAAATTCTGGCAGCAGAATTTTATTGAAACTTTAGAGCAAAAGATAAACATGCTACAGCCACTCAAATGGACATGTGAGGACATGGATGGAAAGACAACAATATATACTTCAAGGAACAATCAAAATCCACCCCAAAACTATCATGCTTTGTCCTACAACATCACACGAACATGGCATCGGAACGTTACAGATTTCAGACTTAGTGAAAAATCACTAAGTCCCAAAACAGCAACATCATCATAGCACACAAAAGAGCATGTTTAAGTCACCTCTAAACTAAACATGGCAAAGGGTAAGCACCTCATCAAAGTGCATATGAAGGTTATCCCGAAACACACAAGCATGCTTCATAGAGGTGAACACAACAATTGCAACGAGCTCAACAAGATGGCATTTCATAACAAGTGAAAACACAACATGTGAACATGGCATTTTGCAATGATGATAACAAGGCAACAATAAATCTACCATGCAACCTATCACACACAACACGTAGTTCGTGGCAAGACGAACACGTGGACATGTCATTTGCATCGTTTGGACAAACGAGCTAAAAGTTATCACATGACAAAGGTGGCATGAAAATAACACATGACATCAGTTTATATCATGATGCACTCTTGCAACAGCAAAACAAGTGTCAAGATGACATCTAACATGCATGACAACAACAGGTAAAACGTAGAGCACATCTCCACGAACGTCTGGACATGCTACACGCGCAAAACGGAGCAACAGGCACAAAGTTAGAGCAGTTCAAAGTTAGCATCTCAGATCAGGAAAACAGGGACTTAGAAGGATTAGGTCAACCTCAACGGATCCAGATCTGATCCGGATGAACAGTACGGGCCCGCGCGGCGGAACTGGCCCGATCCGGCGGAACTGGGCCGGCGCGGATCTGCGGGGTGGACGGGGCGGCTACTGGGCCCGCGGGGCAGAATGCGGCGGCCCGGCGGCTGGCTTGCGGACCGAACTGGCGGCCCAGCCGGGCGGATCGAAGGCGGCGGCTGACGGGCCTCGGGGAGGCGAGGCCGGCCCAGCCGGAGGCGCTGGGAGCCGGCGCGGCGGCGCGGCCCGGTTGCCTCGGCCCAGGCGGGGCGAGGAACTGCGAAGGGGCGACGCAGGCCGATCCGGCGTGGGCGATGGAGTGGAGCGGTACGGTCCGGCGATGTGGTCCCCTGGACCGGCCCGTGACGAGGCGAGCTGGCGATCGGCCTGGCTCGGTCGCCCGATGCGGCCAGGCGCGGACCGAGCAGAGGGAACGCCCGAGCGACCCCTGCGCGTTGACTTCGGCGCTGCGGCGGCTTCGAGCCAGCAGGAAAATTGCGGCGGCGGATGGATCCGATGGATCCCCTCGGGATCTGAGATGATTTCTTGGATCTGAAAGAAAAAGGAAAAAAAAAGGGAGGGGATCTAGAGGAGGAAGAAGAAGGGATAGGGATGCCCAAAAATAGACTAGGGGGGTCTATATGTAGCAGTTTTGTAGGGTTTGGGGGGATTTAGGGGCGCTAGGAGCCCTCCGATCGCGATCCGACGGATCCGATCGCGGGGGTAGATTTAAAAGGCCTAGACGGAGATAAAAGAAAGCAGTAGGGGTATTTCCGGGACACGAAGTAAAGGCACTTCGGGCCCACACGAGCAACGGATGGAAAAGTCAACGGAGTCCAAACGAGACGAGATTTGAGAGGCGGGTTGCACACAACAAAACAACAACACACAAAACAACCTCGCGGCACACCGGTAACGTAAAACGCCCGAACAACAAAGTAGGCCTACGGGACGTCACGGACACGTGAGGGAGCTCCGGAACACGAAACGGACAACGGGAAGGAACGCCACGAACCGGATGCAACCCACAACACAAATGCAATGCAATGCACATGTCTACATGATATGGATGAATGCCACACACTCACACAACAAAACGACGAAAGCCCGAAAGACAAAGAACCCGAAATGGAAATAGATGAAGCCGGAGATATATTATATACCCAAAAGGGAAAGTATTACATCCGGGGCATTACAGTGGATGCTCAATGTTGATGTAGATCATCAAGAGTTGGGAGCTATCCTTTGGATTAGGGCACTTTCAATACCTACATGGGTTAGTCCCACAAGGAACAAACAAGGATATCCATAGACATAGATTGAAGTTCACAAAAGATGATGTCCATGAAAGCAATGATTACCTTGTCCCTTGACTTACCAACAAGAGGGTTTGTGACTCCATGAACTAGTGCATGATGTGGAAGTTGATTGCACAAGTTCTTGCCAAAATGAATGTGAGTGAAGTATGTTGGCGGAGTCACCCTCAAGAACCTTCTAGTTGTTCTTCTTTGGGATCCACATCATCTTGATGGGAATCCTTGGGGTTGTAGTTGAGCTTGACGAAGTAGAACTTGATGTGTCCTTGGGAACCCACTTGACCATGGCTTGAGGTGCTTCAGTGAATGCATCAATCTCCTCTTGAAGCTTGTCCTTGGCCTTTAGCTTGTGGTCTTGTGGTGGAAGGTCATCTTGAGCTTGTTCCACATTGGAAGAAGTAGGATCATACTTCTCCTTTTGAGAAACAAACTGTGGAGTAGGGTATTGACCTTCTTCCCACTCAACACCTTCGGCGTTGAACTTTCGCTCAAAACCAATCCCTTGATTCTTCCGGTGCCTTCCTTGTTTGCGAACAATTTCCTCAAAGTTCTTGCTTCCGGCAAGACTCTTGTAGACACCTTTCTCTATGATTTCCTTTAATAAGCTATTTTCTTGCTCAAGTGTAACTTGGCTTGAAACATTGTTAGTGGAATCAAGAGAACTACTAGAAGCAACAATATTGGATTTAACATAGTTATTGTTACTACTAGAGGAAGAATTTTTCTTATGCTTGTCATGCTTAGTCTTAATAGGTGGCAAGAAATTAGACAAGAGAAGTCGTTTGGCAAGATATGAAGAACTCTTCTTTCGAAGATCGTCATTGATCGCTTTTAGAAACTCATGTTCTTGCTCTAGAGTGAGCTTCTCGAAGCGTAGCTTCTCATGAGATCTTAGGAGCTCTCTATGATCTTCTTGAGTTGTTTCATGAGCTAACTTAAGAGTGTTTAGTTCTTTAGTTAGACGCTCAATCTCCTTCATAGCATTGTCATTCGACTCTTCTCGACTATAAAGACTACTAGCATTTTCATCGTTACTAAGCTCACTAGATTTATCATGCAAAAGCTCATCTTCACCAAGCAAGTCATCCTCATCACTATCAAAGTCAATGAATTCAGGGTGTGTTACCTTGGGGCCTTTAGCCATGAAGCATCTTCCAATTCCCTCATTTGGTGAATCAAATAAGTCGTAGGAGTTGGAGTTGGAGGATACGAGTGCAAGACCGGCAACACCTTCATCTTGACTGTAGTCGGAGTCGGAGTGATAGCTTCCATCGGATTGATTTTCGGAGTCGGAGCCGGAGACCCATTCACCTACATGAGCTTGATGTCTTCTTCTTGTGTAGCTCCTTGATGACTTGTCTTTCCTCTCCGAATCCTTGCTTCTCCGAGAGGGTCTTCGTTCATAACGATCATCTCTACTCCTTCTCTCTCTCCGAGGTGACTCATCTCTTGCTCTTCTTCTTGGAGATTCTTCTCTTCTCTTGTGGGGAGCCGTAGACTCATTTGAGAAGTGTCCGGGTCTTCCACAATTGTAGCAGTTTCGATCACGGCTAGAAGATCTCTTTTCATCATATGATCTAGACTTTGAGCTTCTTTCTTTGCCTCTATTCTTGTAGAACTTGTTGAAGTTCTTAACCATTAGGCTTGTCTCTTCATTGGAAATTAACTTGTCACTTGAGGTTGTGGGAGCATCACTTGTAGCTTTGTAAGCACCACTTGACTTGTTGTGAAGCTCTTCCTTATCCTTAAGTGTCATCTCATGAGCAACAATTCTTCCAATGACTTCAGTTGGCTTGAGAGTCTTGTAGTTTGGCATCATTTGGATCAAAGTGCACACGGTGTCATACTTTCCATCCAAAGCTCTGAGAATCTTCTTAATGATGAATCGGTCGGTCATTTCTTCGCTTCCTAAGCCGGCAATCTCATTTGTGATGAGACCAAGCCTAGAGTACATTTCAGCGACTCCTTCACCATCCTTCATCTTGAACTTGTCAAGTTGACCTTGAAGAATATCTAGCTTTGATTCCTTCACAGATTCAGTACCTTCGTGCATTTCAACCAAAGTATCCCAAATCTCTTTAGCATTCTCAAGACGGCTGATTTTGTTGAACTCCTCGGGACACAAAGCATTGAAGAGAATGTCACAAGCTTGAGCATTGTTTTGCAACATCCGCAACTCTTCCGGTGTAGCTTCGCGATCCGGAACTTTTCCTTCCTCGAAGAATTCACCTTGCATACCAACACAAATAATGCCCCATGCGGCTGGGTTATGACCAAGAATATGCATTTTCATTTTATGCTTCCAACTAGCAAAATTTGTACCATCAAAGTAAGGACCTCTACGATAATTACCCTCACTAGACGCCATACTCTCCTAGGTTGTGAAACCAAGCTTATGGAGTCCAATGCAATGGAAACCAAAACAATGGAGACCAAAGCTCTGATACCACTTGTAGGATCGAAAGTATGTCTAGAGGGGGGGGTGATTAGACTACTTGTAAATAAAAATTCTGCCTTTTGATCATGAACAGTTTTTGGCAGTTTCACAATTAAGATCAAGACAAGTATCACCCTACACATGCAATTCTAGAGTATAAGCAGCGGAAAGTAAATTGCACATGTAGTAAAGAGAGGTGGAGAAGATCAAACGCAATTCGGAGACGCGGAGATTTTTCTCGTGGTTCCGATAGGTGGTGCTATCGTACATCCACGTTGATGGAGACTTCAACCCACGGAGGGTAACGGCTGCGCGAGTCCACGGAGGGCTCCACCCACGAAGGGTCCACGAAGAAGCAACCTTGTCTATTCCATCATGGCCTACGCCCACGGAGGACTAGCCTTACTCGGGGTAGATCTTCACGAAGTAGGCGATCTCCTTGCCCTTACAAACTTCTTGGTTCAACTCCACATCTCGAAGACGGAGGCTCCCAAGCGACACCTAACCAATCTAGGAGGCACCACCCTCCAAAAGGTAATAGATATTGTAGATGATGATGAACTCCTTGCTCTTGTGCTTCAAATGATAATCTCCCCAACACTCAACTCTCCTCACTGATATGGCTGTGGTGGAAGAAAGGATTGAGTGGAAAGCAACTTGGGAAGGTTAGAAATCAAGTTTCATATGGTAGGAATGGAATGACTTGATCTCAACACAAGGGTAGGTGGTTCTCTTCTCAGAAAGTGTAAGGTAGGAGTGGTAGTACTTTCTGATGGCTCTCTCCACGAATGAAGAGGGGGTGGAGGGGTATATATAGCCTCCACACAAAATCCAACCGTTACACACATAATTGAGCAATCTCGGTGAGACCGAAGTGAAAACTCGGTCAGACCGAAAGTTCAAATATAGTGAACGTTGGGGTTTTCGGTGGGACCGAAAATACCATCTCGGTTTGTCCGATATGAGTCAAAGATAGGAACTTGCCAGTTTCGGTGGAACCGGAATTATCAACTCGGATATTCCGAAATGATGACAAACGGTTACAGAAGCTTGGCAGCCTGTATTTCGGTGAGACCGAACTCAAACTCGGATTGACCGAAATTTCTAGGGTTTGGAATATAGCTGAGGTGGTTCATCTCGGTGGGACTGAGTTGGAAGAATCGGTTTGTCCGAGATTACTTATGAGTGTGTTTAGTAGTGAGAGTTGCTGATAGTTAAAGGAGATATATCACTAAGCACTTGAGCAACCAGATCATCAACACAACCTCATCCCCTTTTAATAGTATTGGCTTTTCCTATGGACTCAATGTGATCTTTGATCACTAAACCAAAAATGGAGTCTTGAGCTTTTGCCAATGCTTGCCTTAGCATTTTGAGGGGTCCACTTCTTCAGACATTTCCATACCCATATCACTGAACTTCTCTGAAATGATTCTCAAGTAGCTATTAGTTCAATGATATATATGTTGTTATTAATTACCAAAACCACCCGGGGATTAGTTGCACTTTCACATACTGCTTACCAGCATGTCATACTTTGCTTCGGCGGTATTGTGAGATGAAGCGGCCCGGACCGACATTACGCGTACGCTTACGCGAGACTGGTTTCACCGTTACGAGCACTCGTTGCTTAAAGGTGACTGGCGGGTGTCTGTCTCTCTCACTTTAGCTGAATCAATTGTGGCTACGCCCGGTCCTTGTGAAGGTTAAAACAGCACATACTTGACGAAACATCGTTGTGGTTTTGTATGCGTAGGTAAGAACGGTTCTTGCTAAGCCCGTAGCGGCCACGTAAAACTTGCAACAACAAAGTAGAGGACGTCTAACTTGTTTTTGCAGGGCATGTTGTGATGTGATATGGTTAAGACATGATGAGTTATACGGTTCTGTATGAGATGATCATGTTTTGTAATGTTATCGGCAACTGGCAGGAGCCATATGGTTGTCGCTTTATTGTATGAAATGCAATCGCCATGTAATTGCTTTACTTTATCACTAAGCGGTAGCGATAGTCGTAGAAGCAATAGTTGGCGAGACGACAACGATGCTACGATGGAGATCAAGGTGTCGCGCCGGTGACGAAGGTGATCATGACGGTGCTTTGGAGATGGAGATCAAAAGCACAAGATGATGATGGCCATATCATGTCACATATTTTGATTGCATGTGATGTTTATCTTATTATGCTTCTTATTTTGCTTAGAACGACGGTAGCATTATAAGATGATCCCTTACTAAATTTCAAGGTATAAGTGTTCTCCCTGAGTATGCACCGTTGCGAAAGTTCGTCGTGCCGAGACACCACATGATGATCGGGTGTGATAAGCTCTACGTTCAAATACAACGGGTGTAAGTCAGTTTTGCACACGTAGAATACTCGGGTTAAACTTGACGAGCCTAGCATATGCAGATATGGCCTCGGAACACTGGAGACCGAAAGGTCGAGCGTGAATCATATAGTAGATATGATCAACATAAGATGTTCACCATTGAAACTACTCCATCTCACGTGATGATCGGACATGGTTTAGTTGATTTGGATCACGTGATCATTTAGATGACCGGAGGGATGTCTATCTAAGTGGGAGTTCTTAAGTAATATGATTAATTGAACTTTAATTTATCATGAACTTAGTCCTGGTAGTATTAGCATATCTATGTTGTAGATCAATAGCTCGCGATGTTGCTCCACGTTTATTTTTTATATGTTCCTAGAGAAAACCAAGTTGAAAGATGTTAGTAGCAATGATGCGGAATTGTTCTGTGAACTGAGGATTATCCTCATTGCTGCATAGAAGAATTATGTCCTTGATGCACCGCTAGGTGACAGACCTATTGCAGGAGCAGATGTAGACGTTATGAACGTTTTGACAAAAGCTCGATATGTTGACTACTTGATAGTTTAGTGCACCATACTTTAAGGCTTATAACCGGGACTTCAAAAATGTTTTGAAACGCCACAGAGCATATGAGATGTTCCAAGAGTTGAAATTAGTATTTCATACTCATGCCCGTGTCGAGAGGTATAAGACCTCTGACAGTACTTTGCCTACAAGATGGAGGAGAATAGCTCAACCAGTGAGCATGTGCGCAGATTGTCTGGGTAGTACAATTGCTTGAATCAAGTGGGAGTTAATCTTCCAGATAAGATAGTAATTGACAAAGTTCTCTAGACACTATCACCAAGTTAGTAGAACTTCGTGATGAACTATAATATGCAAGGGATGACGAAAGTAATTCCCGAGCTCTTCATGATGCTGAAATCGGCGAAGGTAGAAATCAAGAAAGAGCATCAAGTGTTGATGGTTAACCAGACCACTTGTTTCAAGTAAAGGGCAAAGGGATAGAAGGGGAACTTCAAGAAGAATGACAAGCAAGTTGTCACTCCCGTGAAGAAACCCAAAGCTAAACTTAAACCTTAAACTAAGTGCTTCTACTGCAAAGGAAATGGTCACTAGAAGTGGAACTGCCCTAGATATTTCGCGGATAAGAAGGATGGCAAAGTGAACAAAGGTATATTTGATATACAGATTATTGATGTATATTTTACTAGTGTTCATAGCAACCCCTGTGTATTTGATACCGGTTCAGTTGCTAAAGTTAGTAACTCGAAACGAGAGTTGCGGAATGAACAGAGACTAGTTAAAGGTGAAGTGACGATGTGTGTTGGAAGTGGTTCCAATATTGATATGGTCATCATCGCACACTCCCTATACCTTCGGGATTAGTGTAGAACCTAAATAAATGTTATTTGGCATTTGCGTTAAGCATGAATATGATTTGATCATGTTTGTTGCAGTACGGTTATTCATTTAAAGTCATAGAATAATTGTTATTCTGTTTACATGAATAAAGCCTTCAATGGTCATACACCCAATGGAAATAGTTTGTTGGATCCCGATCGTAGTGATACACATATTCATAATATTGAAGTCAAAAGATGCAAAGTTTATAATGATAGTGCAACTTATTTGTGGCACTGCCGTTTAGGTCATATTAGTGTAAAGCGCATGAAGAAACTCCATAGTGATGGAATTTTGGAATCACTTGATTATGAATCACTTGGTGCTTGCGAACCATGCCTCATGGGCAAGATGACTAAAACTCCGTTCTCCGGAACTGTGGAGCGAGCAACAGAGTTGTTGGAAATCATACATACTGATGTATGCAGACCAATGAGTGTTGAAGCTCGCAGCAGGTATCGTTATTTTCTGACCTTCACTGATGATTTGAGCAGATATGGGTATATCTACTTGATGAAGCACAAGTCTGAAACATTTGAAAGTTCAAAGAATTTCAGAGTGAAGTAGAGAATCATCATAACAAGAAAATAAAGTTTCTGCGATCTGATCGTGGAAGTGAATATTTGAGTTACGAGTTTGGTCTTCATTTGAAACAATGTGGAATAGTTTCACAACTCACGCCACCCGGAACACCACAGCGTAATGGTGTGTCCGAATGTCGTAACCGTGCTTTATTAGATATGGTGCGATCTATGATGTCTCTTACCGATTTACCACTATCATTTAGGGTTGTGCATTAGAGACAGCTGCATTCACGTTTAATAAGGGCACCATCTAAAAATCCGTTGAGACGACGCCTTATGAACTGTGGTTTGGCAAGAAACCAAAGTTGTCGTTTCTTAAAGTTTGGGGCAACGATGCTTATGTGAAAAAGTTTCAACCTGATAAGCTCGAACCCAAGTCGGAAAAGTAAACCTTCATAGGATACCCAAAAGAAACTATTGGGTACACCTTCTATCACAGATCCTAAGGCAAGGTCTTTGTTGCTAAGAGTGGATCCTTTCTAGAGAAGGAGTTTCTCTCGAAAGAAGTGAGTGGGAGGAAAGTAGAACTTGATGAGGTAATTGTACCTTCTCCCGAATTGGAAAGTAGTAGATCACAGAAAATTGTTCCAGTGATTCCTACACCAATTAGTGAGGAAGCTAATGATGATGATCATGAAACTTCAGATCAAGTTTCTACTGAATGTCGTAGATCAACCAGAGTACGTTCCGCACCAGAGTGGTACGGCAACCCAGTTCTGGAAGTCATGTTACTAGACCATGATGAACCTACGAACTATGAGGAAGCGATGATGAGCCCAGATTCCGCAAAATGGCTTGAGACCATGAAATCTGAGATGGGATCCATGTATTAGAACAAAGTATGGACTTTGGTTGACTTCCCGATGATCGGCAAGCCATCGAAAATAAATGGATCTTCAAGAGGAAGACCGACGCAAACGGTAATGTTACTGTTTACAAAGCTCGACTTGTTGCGAAAGGGTTTCGACAAGTTCAAGGAGTTGACTACGATGAGACTTTCTCACCCGTAGCGATGCTTAAGTCTGTCCGAATCATGTTAGTAATTGCCGCATTTTAAGAAATCTGGCAAATGGATAACAAAACTGCATTCTTTAATGGATTTATTAAAGAAGACTTGTATATGATGCAATCAGAAGGTTTTGTCAATCCTAAAGGTGTTAACAAAATGTGCAAGCTCCAGCGATCCATCTATGGACTGGTGCAAGCATCTCGGAGTTGGAATATACGCTTTGATAAGTTGATCCAAGCATATAGATTTATATAGACTTGCAGTGAAGCCTGTATTTACAAGAAGTGAGTGGGAGCACTACAACCTTTCTGATAAGTATATGTGAATGACATATTGTCGATCGGAAATGATGTAGAATTTTCTGGAAAGCATAAAGGAGTGTTTGAAAGGAGTTTTTTCAAAGAAAGACCTTGGTGAAGCTGCTTACATATTGGGCATCAAGATCTATAGAGATAGATCAAGACGCTTGATAAGACTTTCGATGAGTACATACCTTGATAAGATTTTGAAGTAGTTCAAAATGGATCAGTCAAAGAAGGAGTTCTTGCCTGATTTGTAAGGTGTGAAGTTGAGTAAGACTCAAAGCCAGACCACGGCAGAAAAATATAGAGAGAATGAAAGTCATTCCCTATGCCTCAGCCATAGGTTCTATAAAGTATGCCATGCTGTGTACAAAACACGTTGTGTACCTTACCATGAGTTTGACAGGGAGGTACAATAGTGATCCAGGAGTAGATCACTGTACAGCGGTCAAAATTATCCTTAGTAATTGGATGACTAAGGAAATATTTCTCGATTATGGAGGTGATAAAGAGTTCGTCGTAAAGGGTTACGCCGATGCAAGCTTTGACACTAAATCCAGATGACTCTAAGTATCAATCTGGATGCGTATTGAAAGTGGGAGCAATTAGCTAGAGTAGCTCCATGCAGAGCATTGTAGACATAGAAATTTGCGAAATACATACGGATCTGAATGTGACAGACCCGTTGACTAAACTTCTCTCACAAGCAAAACATGATCACACCTTATTACTCTTGGGTATTAATCACATAGCGATGTGAACTAGATTGTTGACTCTAGTAAACCCTTTGGGTGTTGGTCACATGGTGATGTGAACTATGGGTGTTATTCACATAACGATGTGAACTATCGGTATTAAATCACATGGCGATGTGAGCTAGATTATTGACTCTAGTGCAAGTGGGAGACTGAAGGAAATATGCCCTAGAGGCAATAATAAAGTTGTTATTTATATTTGCTTATATCATGATAAATGTTTATTATTCATGCTAGAATTGTATTAACCGGAAACTTAGTACATGTGTGAATACATAGACAAAACAGAGTGTCCCTAGTATGCCTCTACTAGACTAGCTCATTGATCAAAGATGGTTATGTTTCCTAACCATAGACATGAGTTGTCATTTGATCAACGGGATCACATCATTAGGAGAATGATGTGATGGACAAGACCCATCCGTTAGCATAACACTATGATCGTTTAGTTTTACTGCTATTGCTTTCTTCATGACTTATACATGTTCCTATGACTATGAGATTATGCAACTCCCGAATACCGTAGGAACACCTTGTGTGCTATCAAACGTCACAACGTAACTGGGTGATCATAAAGATGCTCTACAGGTGTCTCCGAAAGTATTCGTGGTGTTGGCATAGATCAAGATTAGGATTTGTCACTCCGAGTGTCGGAGAGGTATCTCTGGGCCCTCTCGGTAACACACATCACAATAAGCCTTGCAAGCAAAAGACTAATGAGTTAGTCACGAGATGATGTGTTACGGAACGAGTAAAGAGACTTGCCGGTAACGAGATTGAACTAGGTATAGAGATACCGACGATCAAATCTCGGACAAGTAACATACCGATGACAAAAGGAACAACGTATGTTGTTATGCGGTTTTGACCGATAAAAGATCTTCGTAGAATATGTAGGAGCCAATATGAACATCCAGGTTCCGCTATTGGTTATTGACCGGAGATGAGTCTCGGTCATGTCTACATAGTTCTCGAACCCGTAGGGTCCGCACGCTTAACGTTTGATGACGATCGGTATTATGAGTTTATGAGTTTTGATGTACCGAAGGTAGTTCGGAGTCCCGGATGAGATCACGGACATGACGAGGAGTCTCGAAATGTCCGAGACATAAAGATTGATATATTGGACGACTATATTCGGACACCGGAAGTGTTCCGGAAAAGTTTCAGATTTAACGGGATTGCCGGAGGGGGTTACCGGAACCCCCTACGAGGGAGGATGGTCCATAGTGGGCCTTATGGAAAAGAGAGAGGCAGCCCATAGGGGCTGGCCGGCGCCCCACCTAGGGTTCCTAGTTGGACTAGGATTGGGGGGGCGCCACCTCTCCCTCTTTTCCTTTCCCTCTCTTCCTTCTTTGGTAGTTCCTACTAGGAATAGGATTGCAATCCTATTCCTAGTAGGATTCCACCCCTAGCCGCACCATAGGAGAGCCGGCCGGCCTCCCCCCTTGCTCCTTTATATACGGGGGCAGGGGGGCACCCAAAGACACACAAGTTGAATTGTTTTAGCCGTGTGCGGTGCCCCCCTCCACAGAAACACACCTCGATCATACCGTTGCAGTGCTTAGGCGAAGCCCTGCGCCGGTGAATACATCATATCCGTCACCACGCCGTCGTGCTGACGAAACTCTCCCGTGAAGCTCAACTGGATCAAGAGCTCGTGGGACGTCATCAAGCTGAACGTGTGCTGAACGCGGAGGTGCCGTACGTTCGGTGCTTGATCGGTTGGACCGCGAAGAAGTTCGACAACATCAACTGCGTCACTTGACGCTTCCGCTCCCGGTCTACGAGGGTATGTAGACACACTCTCCCCTCTCGTTGCTATGCATCTAGTAGATAGATCTTGCGTGATCGTACCAAAATTTTAAAATACTACGTTCCCCAACAATAGGAAGGTATAGTGGACTCATGTGGAATAACTTTGGGGTTTATGGAAGTGGATGCACATGCAATATTCCCGCTTAGTACAGGTGAAGGCTAGAAAAAGACTGGGAAGCGACCAGCTAGAGAGCAACAACGGTCATGAACATGCATTAAAATTAATCAACAATGAATGCAAGCATGAGTAGGATATAAATCACCATGAACATAAATATCGTGGAGGCTATGTTGATTTGTTTCAACTACATGCATGAACATGTGCCAAGTCGGATCACTTAATTCGTTCAAAGGAGGATACCACCCCATCATACCACATCACAACCATTTTAATATCATGTTGGCACGCAAGATAGATCATTATAAACTCTCAGCTAATTAAGCGTGGCATAAGCAACTATGTTCTCTAATTGTCATTGCAAGCATGTTTCATTCATAACAAGCTGAATCAGGAACGATGAAGTATCATATTTACAAAAACAAGAGAGGTCGAGTTCATACCAGCTTTTCTCATCTCAATTAGTTCATCATATATCATCGTTATTGCCTTTCACTCGCACGACCGAACGGTGTGGAAAATAATAATAGTGCACGCGCATTGGACTAAGCTGGAATCTGCAGACATTTAATACAAGAGAGAAGACAAGGTAATATGACTCAAGGTTAAATCAACAATAGAGCATATGAGAGCCACTAAGCAATTTCAATCATGGTCTTCTACTCTTAACCCCCAAAGAAAAGAAAAGAAACTATTTACACGGAAAAGCTCCCAACAAGCAAAAGAAGAACGATAAATCTTTTTGGGTTTTCTTTTAATTTACTACTACTACAAGCAAGAAAAGTAAGCTATCTAGAAGCTACAACTATTTTTTTGTTTTTCTTAAAGTTTTTCTAGCACACGAGAAAAAGACTAAAAAACAGAAATGAAACTAAACATGGATGGTACAGTGAAAGAGTGTGAGCACCGACAACTAGAATAAGTGTGAAGATGAGTGTAAAGTCGGTGAGAAACACGTACTCCCCCAAGCTTAGGCTTTTGGCCTAAGTTGGTCTATGGCCAGCATTTTCCTGACGGATATCGAAAGTCGTAGTTGGGGTTGTACTGAGATGCAGCAGCCACTGCATGTTGAGCTGCAGCTTGAAGGCGGGCTGCCTCTGTCATGTTATAATAAGCATTTGCCCCCTCCATAGTTATAGTGTATCTTCCTTTTGCCTGAAAGTTAAACAAAGTAGGGGCAGGAAGAACAATAAGGATGGCATGCTGCCTGTTAAAGATTAGTCGATATTTGAGGGTTTGATCATCCCTCTCTATAAACCGGTGACTAGTCATAGCATGGCAATCTAAATGAGCAGGAGGTAAAGGTTCATCATTCTCGTGCACAAGCACACCAAGAAAGCGGGCTATGCGAGTGGCATAAATCCCATCAAATAAATTTCCAATCATACCATTATGGTGTAGCCTACGTGCAACAATGGCTCCCAAGTTATATTGTCTATCACCTAGTACATCACTCCTGAGAACACTGAGATCTGGGACGCACATATGACAAGCCTCATCTTTACCATTTATGCATCTACCAATAAAGAGAGCAAAGTAATGAATAGAAGGAAAATGGATGCTCACTATGGTGGCCTGTGTGATTTCTCTAGATTCCCCCACTGTGATACTAGCAAGGAATCCTCTAAATTCAGATTTGCGAGGATCACACATACTGCCCCACTGTGGGAGCTTACAAGCATCATTAAAATCCTCTAAGTCCATGGTGTAAGATTTATCATACAGGTCAAACAGTACAATGTGAGAATTACGTGAAGATGAAAATTTAAACCTTCTCACAAAGCAATCAGTTAAGCCATGGTATTGATGGCACTTATCTTGTATGAAGCCCTTGAGGTCAGCGTTGCGCACATATGCGTAAAATTCATCCTTGATGCCAACCTGATCCATAAAGTCATCTGACGGCCATTCACAAGGCCGTACGTCAGCGTCCCTCGGTAGTTCATCGTCCGGCTCACGAAACGCGAGCCTCGGTTCTTGCTTCCTTGAAGAACCACCTTGGAAGTTTTTCCTATGCATTTTTCTGGAATTTTCTGAAATTTTTAGTAACTCAAAATAAAAGTTAACTAAACTCAACAATATTGATAGCAACAACTCCTATAAGTGCCTAGAGACTATATCATGCATTAGAACTACTTGCGACCAAGAAAATTTGACATGCAAGCTGAAGAACAAGGTCACCACAGCAGCAAAAATTTGCAATAAATAGAGCATTAGAACAAAAACTAATTGGACCAATGGAGGAGTCACATACCAAGGAACAATCTCCCCAAACAGTTTGGTGAATGGTGCTTTGAGCAAGGAGATCGAAAATGGCAGCAAGATGAGCTAGAACTCGGGTTTGAGCTCGTTGGTGATTTTTTTGGGAGGAAGAAGAAGAGTGTGGGTGCAGGAATAAGTGGAGGGGGGCCACGTGGGGCCCACGAGGCAGGGGCGCGCCCTGACAGGGGGGGGGGCGCCCTGGATCCTCGTGGCCAGGTGCTGGCTCCCCTCGCTGTGTGTTCTGTGCCATATTTTCTCAAATATTTTAGAAAAAATCATATTTCATTTTCATGGCATTTGGAGAACTTTTATTTTCGGGGTATTTTTTTATTGCACGGTTAAGTCTAGAAATAAACAGATAATACTATTTTTGCTTTATTTATCCTAATTAACAGAAAGTAAAAGGAGGATACAAAAGGTTGTGCCATCTAGATTCACCTATCCCATGCTTATCAAAAGGAATCCATTAACAAAGTTGATCAGGTCTTGTTAATAAACTCTTTCTGAATAATTATGAAACCGGAGAATTTTCGAATAACACTAGGTTACCTCAATGGGGATATATATGTCCCCAACAATAAGAATATCATATGTCTTCTTGATAGTAGGAAGAGGAAATTCAGAACCTCCAATAGTGATAGTTGAGATTTTTCCAATATAATTGATACTGTGGATCTGAGGTTGTTTCCTCGGAAAATGTACCGTATGCTCATTACCATTGACATGAAAAGTGACATTGCCTTTGTTGCAATCAATAACAGCCCCTGCAGTATTCAAAAAGGGTCTATCAAGGATAATAGACATACTATCGTCCTCGGGAATATCAAGGATAACAAAGTCCGTTAGAATAGTAACATTTACAACTACAACAGGCACATCCTCACAAATAACGATAGGTATAGCTGTTGATTTATCAGCCATTTGCAAAGATATTTCAGTAGGTGTCAACTTACTCAAGTCAAGTCTACGATATAAAGAGAGAGGCATAACACTAACACCGGCTCCAAGATCACACAAAACAATTTTAACATAGTTTTTCTTAATGGAGCAAGGTATAGTAGGTACTCATGGATCTCCTAGTTTCTTAGGTATTCCACCCTTGAACGTGTAATTGGCAAGCATGGTGGAAATTTCTACTTCAGGTATCTTTCTTTTATTTTTAATAATATCTTTCATATACTTAGCATAAGGATTTGTTTTGAGCACATCAGTTAAACGCATACGCAAAAAGATAGGTCTAATCATTTCAGCAAAGCGCTCAAAATCCTCATCATCCTTTTTCTTGGATGGTTTTGGAGGAAAAGGCATGGGTTTCTGAACCCATGGTTCTCTTTCCCTACCGTGCTTCCTAGCAACAAAGTCTCTCTTATCATAACGTTGATTCTTTGATTGTGGGTTATCAAGATCAACAACATGTTCAATCTCTACATCATTATCATTGCTAGGTTGAGCATCATCACGAACATCATCATTAACATTATCACTAGGGTCATGTTCATTACCAGATTGTGTCTCAGCATTAGAAACAGATATATCATTGGGATTCTCAGGTGTGTCAGCTACAAGTTCACTAGAAGCATGCAAAGTCCTACCATTTTTCTTTTTCTTCTTCTTGGAAGAACTAGGTGCATCTAAATTAGCTCTCTGAGAATCTTGCTCAATTCTCTTAGGGTGGCCTTCAGGATACAGAGGTTCCTGAGTCATTTTACCACCTCTAGTAGCAACTCTAACATCATAGTCATTATTCTTACTATTTAATTCATTGAGCAAATCATTCTGAGCCTTAAGTACTTGTTCTACTTGAGTGGTGACCATAGAAGCATGTATACTAATAAGTTTCAGTTCACCTTTAGCTCTAGACAGATAATCACTCAAGCGTTCAATCATATAAGCATTGTGTTGCAATTGTCTACCAACATAAGCATTGAAGTTTTCTTGTTTCACAATAAAATTGTCAAACTCATCTAAGCATTGGCTAGCAGACTTATAACGAGGAATATCACCTTCATCAAATCTATAAAGAGAATTCACCTTTACTACCTGTGTCGCGTTATCAAGATCGTGTATTCCTTCATTAGGTGGTAAATTCTTAACATCTTCAGCTTTAATACCTTTTTCTTTCATAGATTTCTTTGCCTCTTGCATATCTTCAGGACTGAGAAATAGAACACCTCTTTTCTTCGGAGTTGGCTTAGGGGCTGGTTCAGGAAGTGTCCAACTATTTTCATTGGCCAGCATATTATTCAATAGTAATTCAGCTTGTTCAACTGTTCTTTCCCTGAAAACACAACTAGCACAACTATCCAGGTGGTCTCTGGAATCATCGGTTAGTCCATTATAAAAGACATCAAGTATATCATGCATCTCAAGAGTATGATCAGGCAAAGCATTAAGTAATTGGATAAGCCTCCCCCAAGCTTGTGGGAGACTCTCTTCTTCAATTTCCATAAAGTTATATATTTCCCGTAAGGCAGCTTGTTTCTTATGATCGAAAAAATATTTAGCAGAGAAGTAATACCACGCACACAACCAGGATCAAGAGAATTAAATCAAGTCTTAGCATCACCCTTTAACGAGAAAGGAAATAACTTAAGGATATAATAGTAACGAATCTTTTCATCGTTGGTAAACAGGGTGGCTATATCGTTCAACTTAGTAAGATGTGCCACAACAGTTTCAGACTCATAGCCATGGAAAGGATCAGATTCAACAAAAGTAATTAACTCAGGATCAACAGAGAATTCATAATCCTTATCAGTAACACATATAGGTGAAGTGGCAAAAGCAGGGTCATGTTTCATTCTAGCATTCAAGGACTTTTCTTTCAGCTTAGCTAATAATTTCTTAAGATCATATCTATCGTTGCAAGCAAGAAAGTCTCTAGCAGTTTCTTCATCCATAACATAACCCTCAGGAACAACAGGCAATTCATATCTATTGGGAGAAGCTTCATCATCACTTTCACAAATATCATCAGTTTCAATATTTGCATTCTCCCTAACCTTAGCAATTTGTTCATCTAGAAATTCACCTAGTAGCACAGTATCAAGCATAGAAGTAGTTTCGTCATACATAGCAGAAGTGGCATCATCAAGGACGTACGACATATCAGATTCAATAGCATGAGTAGGTGTCGCAAATTTACCCATAACAGAAGGAGAATCAAGTGCAGAGCTAGATGGCAGTTCCTTACCTCCCCTTGTAGTTGAGGGTAAGATCTTGGTTTTTGAGTCCTTCAGATTCTTCATAGTGATCAACAGATATAAATCCCAAGTGACTTAAAGAGTAGAGCTATGCTCCCCGGCAACGGCGCCAGAAAATAGTCTTGATAACCCACAAGTGTAGGGGATCGCAACCGTTTTCGAGGGTAGAGTATTCAACCCAAATTTATTGATTCAACACAAGGGGAGCCAAAGAATACTCTTAAGTATTAGCAGCTGAGTTGTCAATTCAACCACACCTGGAAACTTAGTATTTGCAACTAGATAGTTTAGTATCAAAGTAATATGATAGTGGCGGTAGCAGCAATAAAAGTAACAGTAGTGTTTTGTACTTTTTGTAATAGTAGCAGCGGAAAAGTAGGTAAGCAACAAGCAATATGTGAAAAGCTCGTAGGCATTGGATCGGTGATGGGAAATTATGTCGGACGCAATTCATCATGTAGAAGTTATAACCTAGGGTGACACAGAACTAGCTCCAGTTCATCAATGCGATGTAGGCATGTATTCCGAATATAGTCATACATGCTTATGGAAAAGAACTTGCATGACATCTTTTGTCCTACCCTCCCGTGGCAGCGGGGTCCTATTGGAAACTAAGGGATATTAAGGCCTCCTTTTAATAGAGTACCGGACCAAAGCATTAACACATAGTGAATACATGAGCTCCTCAAACTATGGTCATCACTAGGAGTGGTCCCAATTATTGTCACTTTGGGGTTGCCGGATCATAACACATAGTAGGTGACTATAGACTTGCAAGATAGGATCAAGAACACACATATATTCATGAAAACATAATAGGTTCAGATCTGAAATCATGGCACTCGGGCCCTAGTGACAAGCATTAAGCATAGCAAAGTCATAGCAACATAAATCTTAGAACATAGTGGATACTAGGGATCAAACCCTAACAAAACTAACTCGATTACATGATAGATCCCATCCAACCCATCACCGTCCAGCAAGCCTACGATGGAATTACTCACGCACGACGGTGAGCATCATGGAATTGGTGATGGAGGAAGGTTGATGATGACGATGGCGATGATCTCCACTCTCCGGAGCCCCGAACGGACCCCAGATTAGCCCTCCCGAGAGAGATTAGGGCTTGGCGGCGGCTCCGTATCGTTAAACACGATAATTCTTTCTCCTTGATTTTTTTTCTCCCCGAAAGTGAATATATAGGATCTGGGGATACGTCGGTGGAGCACCAGGGGCCCCACAAGGCAGGGGGCGCGCCCTAGGGGGCGGGGGCGCCCCCACCCTCGTGGACAGGGTGTGGGCCCCCTGGTCTGGATCTTCTTGCATATATTTTTTATATTTTCCAAAATAAATCTCCGTGGAGTTTCAGGTCATTCCGAGAACTTCTTATTTCTGCACAAAAACAACACCATGGCAATTCTCGTGAAAACAACGTCAATCCGGGTTAGTTCCATTCAAATCATGCAAGTTAGAGTCCATAACAAGGGAAAAGTGTTTGGAAAAGTAGATACGTTGGAGACGTATCACATTTCAATTCTTTTGTTCTTCCCAATCCTACCGGTGGGTCATGAAGACTTTCTCAAGTTTGAGCTATATCCCTCTTTAATTAATTTCGACGCAAATAAGTAGTATGCAAATTCATTGCTTTCATCAATTTAATTGTTGGAGGATAAGCATAACATAATTCTTATTCTTCTTTCATCAAGTTGATTAATCCCTTCCTTTGGAGTTTGTTCATCATGAATAAATTCTAGTCCCAAGTATTTTCATCTTTTCTTTCCAGAGTTCAAAGTTTTCTCGGCTATCTCATCGGAACCCCGACTAAATCATCGGAAGGCCTTAATCTTATTCTTACATCCTGGTAGAGGCGAGGGTCCCGATCTTTTGATGAGATGATAACTACTGATTTGGTGGAGACGACCTTGATGATCCGACTACAAACGTGCAACGACGTTGCGCCTTAGCAATCGCTAAACCAACTCCGAGAGGTTATTGACCACGCCGGAGCATGATCAACCTGACCACGAAGGTCTATTCCTGCAAGCAATCGAAGAACAAGCAAGAATTTGATTAAGCAATCTGAATATTGCGAATATGGATGAAGTATTGATAAAAGTGGGGTTTCATAAGCGGCCTTGGTATGGTCGTTGGACATAAGCGAAGTACGCGAAGTTGCAGCAATGGCTAACGTTTAACTAAATAAAACCCAAGTCTAAATGATGCCTTAAGGGCTATATTTATAGGGGAAAAGAGGGGATTTTGTCCACCCTTGGCAAGGTGGGACTAAAACACCTCCTGAGCCATTTCCCCTATAATATGGACTGTAAAAATAGCCTATGAAGTAGTATTTCAAAATTACATGGCCCTGGCTCAAAAATAAGGTGGCACAACACCAATAATAAGTTATGGACGAAATTTACGAAAGGCCATCTCGTATATTTCATCCATCTTATTGTCATCATGGTTGCTTCAATGTGTGGAAATCTCCACTGGCACCTCCGTTCTTGTTCTCTTCGCATGCATCTTCATCTCCATGCTTGATCATGCTCCAATGTTCATCCTTCTTGTCCATGCTGGGCCCTTCAATTGTAAGCAACACAAATGTATCTAAATTAGGAAGCATCATATTCTCATGAACATTGGAAACATTACGAAGAAACAAAAGTACCTTATAATTTAACCGGCATGCATGCGTTGTACTCCCTCCGTTCCTAAATATAAGGTGTATTATTTTTCCAAAAAGTCTAACTTCTCTAACTTTGACCAAATTTATTGACAAAAATATCAATGTCTAGAATACTAAATCATTGTCACTAGATTCAACATAACATATATTTTTATATTTTATATATTTATTATTGTAAATGTTTATATATTTTTCTATAAAGTTGGTCAAACATAGACAATGTTTGACTTTTTGAAAAACTAATACACCTTACATTTAGGAACAGAGGGAGTAGTAACTAGTCCAATTGGTATAGTAGCAGGGGTTGTGGGTTCAATTTGTCATTATGATAAATCTGTCAGCATGTTAACAACATGTTCAATTTGGCAAAGCTTGTTGTAATCATTCTATGCCTCCTATGGAGTTGTGCCAATGAAGTTATTTGGAGTATGCCATGCCTACTACATGTTCATGACCTTTTCTTGCTTATTAGAATTGATATGCTTTCTGTTATATGCCTCCAAAGTCAGCATCATAATGTTGTTGTTTGCATTTCCAGATTTTCACTAAGTCTAGGAATATGCTATATCATGTTTGCATCTTGTTTTGATGAATGCCATGAACCTGTTGCTCCCATGTATATGCCATGTTGTGTTCCTTGAGCTTCATGTTATGTTCTAGCATGCCATGCTTTTGCTTGCCATGTTCTTGTGCTGTAGCGTAATTATTTCTTGCCTCCAACATGTCAACATATTAACTCTGCTCATGTATATGCTCTGTTTTCCATTAAGTCATAATCTGTGATATAAAGTTTGCTTGTTGCCTTGATCATGTTGGATTACTCTTGATGCCTATGGACCTGATCCTTGTTTATATTGGAAGCATGCTATATGTACTTCAAGTTCATGCTATGCTTGTGTCAATCTTGTTCTTGTAACTTGTTTGTTTGATGCTCGCATGATGCCTAGTTGCTGTTTGAACAACTTGTCCTTTAATCTTGTTTCGCGTGTATGTGTAGCATGGTACGATCGCATGTCATATGATCTCTGGGCGCGATTGTTCAGGTAACATCGATCGAGCGCTGAATGCTGACCGAGGCACGACGGGTCTCCATGTCTACAATAGCAGCAGTTGTGATCTGAGGTGCACCGCGGCTGCCATCCGAGGTATGGACCAATCTAACCTGCTGAGGCATTCTACAGCTACCATATATCCATTTTCTTTCTGTTGAGATGTCGCTTTAGCCTTTGCACTTGAATTGTTTAATGAATTGCAGATATGATGTGAAAAATATGATGTCAGTGTTCACCATTATGTATTTTATCCTCCTAAATATTCAGATATTCTGCTGTAATCCCCATTGCTCAAAACCAGTTGTGGCTTTCTGATGTATCTTTTCGATTTGGTCGATGTCAAACAGATACCAGGACGTTTGTGAGGACATATATTTCCAATACATGTATTCTGTAGCAAAAAGTATGATGTTTCTGTACTCCAAATAATTTATTACCAACTCACTATAGAGTTGCAGTTTGGCCAAACAAATCATTTTTGATGTAACAACTGGGTGTTTTCATTGAGAAGTATATTGAGGATGTATTGAAGTATTTGTTTTTCTTTTTGTGTCTAGAGCGTTTTGCTCTTCCATATATGTTATATCTAGCTCTACTTCTTTCATGCATTATAAGAAGAAGAAGAAAAAGTGGCTGTGGACACGTTGAAGAAAAAAAGAATACGACGGTGGAGATCAGTAGATCTATTTTTCTTCGCTATGCAAAATGTGTCTATTCTCCAATGTAAGGTCAACTTTGGCTTTTAAGATGTTTTCCCTTGCCTGGTGTACTTCTAAATTGCTGCAAATTGAATATCTGCATACTAATTCACTAGTTTCATGATTGGCTCCTCACTAAGTTATCACCGGCTCTATGTTTCTTCTCATGTATGTACATTGTGTTCATAACTGAAATCCTCATTCCATCCAGTCTGTCATTGTGGATGATTAAATATATGGCTTAGACTATTACTATGACCCAAGCTGCTTCCAGATTTTGAGTTAGCTTCAAATTAAGTGAAATATTTTTTCTGTCAAGTTCTATCATTTATTTTGTGCCTATGGGAATCCTTCCCGGTAAAGAGGTTTCACATCCCTTTGTTAGAATTAAACTTGTTTCATTTTATTGAATATAGGTGGTAGCTCAACCTGGTTGCTGAATGACTTGGAAATTATTTGCAGTTCAGAGTTTGTCCATAATTTTTTGGGGAGCTGGTAGTGTGTGTTTCATGCCATCATATATGTATGGAATTTCCTATCTTTCTATCGAAAAAATAAATGGGCGCGGCAACGCGTGCCTATCATGATCTAGTACTTGGTAATGGGTGGAAGGCTTGGCCTTTTGCTCGATGTTTTGTTCCACTCATGCCGCCTTAAGAACCGATAAACCGGTGTTATGTTCCTTGATTTTGCGTTCCTCACACGGTTGGGGTTTATGGGCCCTCCTTGCTTCTTCGCATAAAGTAAAGCTTTCCCGAGGAGATCCAACTTTGATTTTACCATTTGCCTAACAACTAAAACTTGCCGAAGGAGTTATAAACCCGAGGATTATTAATCAAACCCCCGGGCCAGTGCTCGACTTGAGTGTTGGCCCACCTACCTAGAAGTCGGCGGTGCCGCCTCGGGGCAACTTGAGGTATTCTGGCTACCGTCCACTTCGCATAGACGGATGAGTTCGTAGATAGAGAGCGCGTGGCTCTGGACATGGGTCTGACTCACCGGGAGATCTCCTTGGGCTAGTTTTCCTTTCTTCGAAGAACTTGTGCACCTGGATTCCGAGGATGCTCAGGCCTTCCCTAAGATAAGAGGTTTTACCTCTGCTGATCATGAGAGCTTGTGATGGGCTAAGTTGGGACACCCCCTGCAGGGTTATGATCTTTCAAAAGCCGTGCCCGCGGTTATGAGGCAGATTGGAATTTGTTAATATCTGGTTGTAGAAAACTTGATAGAGGATCCGAAATAAAACAAACCAACCGTGTGAGTAACTGTGACCGTCTCTTTTCAATTTGAGAAGAGAACATGGTGGGGTTATGTTTGACTCGCAGGTAGTTCAGGATCACTTAGCGATCATTACTAGTTTGCCACCGTTTGTATAGATGCTCATCTTATTCTTGTACTCGCAAGTTAGCCACCATATAATGCTTAGCCGCTGCTGCAACCTCACCACTTTACCTCTCCATACCCATTAAGCTTTGCTAGTCTTGATACCCATGGTTATGGGATTGCGGAATCCTCGTGGCTCACAGATACTACAACACCAGTTGTAGGTACATGTTTCCGATGACTTGATGTGAGAGTGATGTTTACTTGTGTTGAAGTTCTTCTTTTTCTTCTTCGTTAGTCTTGGGATAGGTTCCTGGTCGGCAACCTGGGATAGCAGGATGGATGTCGCGTGTTTTCATGTGTTTTCATCCGTAGTCGGATGTCTTGTGTATGATGTGTTGTATTCATGTGGTAATTGTATGACTTGTATGTATCCCCATCTATTTATGTAATGGTACGGTGTAATGATATCCATCTTGCTAAGCGCCCGAAATGCGGTTGTGCCCCAATCACGAGTTCATCACGTGATCGGGATAGAATCGCATCTTGGGCGTGACACTCCAACCGCCGGTCCGTTTTGTCTGGTTTTGTCCATTTGATGTGTGACGCCCGAAGACCGACGTCCCAGAAGATTCCAGATGTTTCGGGTTCTTCCGTGTGTTTCTTTGTGCTTGCTTTATTTATTTTTTGCATTGCATCATAGCATCATGTCATCATGTCATTAATCTTCACATCTCAACTTAAATAAATTGTGTGGACCTTCGGTCCATTTAAATCGAGGGAAGGATGCCTTCTCTTTATAACATATCCTCCAAATATTATGGAGCTATTATAAATAATTATTCCGTTGTTGGAATTAACCGCAACACACTTGCATATATTCCCCATGCCTCTTTAATTCAAGTTTCACCGTCAAAAACTTTCCCTATATTTATTTTCCCGTTTACCGAGGTTCCTCCAAAATCCTCATCATTTTTGGACACTTCCGAAACCATGTCATAGTTCAATCCATTTGAATTAAATTCAAATGGGTTTGAATTTATATTCTTTTGATCACGCCACTTATAATTTTCTTGGCTCAAACTCATTTTTATGAGTTCGGTAAAATTAACCCCGTTCAGTATTTTTTTCCCTAAGCCTCCTTTTCTTTTTCCTCTTTCTTCTTTTTTTCTGTTAAAGAAAAAAAACAGCAAGGAACAGCAGCCAGGCCTCTAGGCCATTCCAGCCCAGCCGGCCATCTGGGCCTGTGCCTCCCCCCCAGCTGGCCCAGCTTCCCTCTTAGCCAGGCCGCCGCGGCCTCCCTGGCCCATCTCCTTCCTAACCCTAGCGGTCCCGCAGCTCCTCACCTGACCGCATCGCTCGTCCCTCTTGCACCGCAGCGCCGCAACCCTCATCCTCTCGCCCGAACCTTCGACCTCGCTCCTCCTCATCCCCTCAGCGCGCCACTCGATCTCTCCCTCTCTCAGCCTCGCACTTGCTCTCAGGCCCGAGCCCCAGCGCCGCAGCGCCGCTCTCCTCCCTCGCGTGGACGCGCCCTCGAAGCCGCCCCTGTGCGCCTCCTCCCGAGCACCTCCAGGCGCCGGAGCGGTCTGCTCCCGCGGGCCAGCGGAGCTGCCGTGCCTCGTCCCCATCTCCCTCAAGCTCCCCAGCGCCCTCGTCCTCTCCGGCCTCCCCGCGCCATCCGGCCGCGGCCGACCCAGCCAGAGCGCCACCGCGCCAAGTTCCGTCCAGCGCCGCCCGCGGGCCGACCAGGACCCGCGCCGGACGCCGTAGCGCCCGCGCCCGCCACCTCAAGCGGAGTCGCCCCTGCCTCCGGCGCCAGGAGCCCCAGGGCGCAGCTCCCTGAGTGCCTCCTCTGCCTTCCTCCATCTTCTAGCGCGCTCACAACTCTCTGCATCGAGCCGGAGCGAGCGCCCGAGCCCCTTCCGTTGACTGTGTCGACCCAGACGAGTGCCCACCACCGGCGCCCGAGTTGCTGCACCTCCATGTCCAGCGTCGTCCAAGACCGAGTCCTCGATCAGGAGCGTTTTCTTTTGGGTTCGCCAGGAACATCTCGTGTTCGACCACACGGGACAGCAAGTACATCTTCTACCACCTACGTTGCCGAGACCGAGACCGGCAAGTCCCGGATGCGCCCGAACGGCTACCGGATGCGCCAAGAACACCAAGTACCACGACGATCGCGAGTACCACTACCGTCGCCCCGTGTACGCCTACCTTCTGTGAAGAAACGAGTACGACTACAGAAGACGAACGCGTCAAGTACCACTACGCTCGGCGATGCGACAAGTACCTCGACGAACGTGAATGACTACGACCGGAACAACTACTTCCCACTACGGAACGAGTACCCCTACCGATGACCGTGAATGACTACTTCCTCTACTTCCACTACGTCCCTCGACTCCTCGAACCCCTCCGAGAACGATCGCTCCAAAGGTATAACCCCGAGACGATGACCCGTGTGATGCTTGTGTGTTGTATGAGATGCTCCACTTGTGTGCCCGTTGTGCCCGTTCTGTCTTTTGTCATGCTCCTCGGTTGCCTCGTCGCCAACCCGTGGGAACCCGGCAACGGAATCACCCCACCTTTCTCATCTCATTCGACTCGCTCACGCCACCTTTCTTTTGCACCGGTCTCTCAACGAGTTACCGGAACCGAGATGTTGCCGTTGCATCATTTTCGGATCGTTGCCGTGGCACCTTTTCTTTCCACCACGGTGACTAATACTCCGTATCATCTCCTTATCTCTTCATGTCAACTTTTAATAAAAAATGCATAAACTTGATCATGTCATCCGCATCATGTTAACAACATTATATGTGTGAATTGTTGTTGCTTTAATAATTGCTAAACATGCTTATGGGGTTTTTCTGGAATTGTTGTTGTTTTTTCCGGCCTCATTTAAAATGTCTAAATAGGTAGTTTGTTTTTGCTTCACCTCTTGCCATGTTAACAAACATTTAATCTTCTCTTGTAAATAAACGAGAGCCTACTAAATAATTAAAAATGTGGTGTTTCGTCAATATGCAACTCGTTGCATATTGAGCTCCACTTAACTTGTAGTACTTGTTTGTGCACATTGCCATGCCATGGCATGCATAATTAAACCGGACATGCATCATACTTGGATGTGCATCGTATGCCATGTTTATGCTTGTGTGTTTATCGTGTTGTTTGCTTCTTTCCGGTTGCTTCTCTTGTTAGCTTCGGTTCCGTTCCGGAGTTGTGAGGATTCACTCGACTTTGTTGCTCCGTCTACTTCATGGACTTGTTCTTCTCCCTTGCGGAATCCCAGGCAAGATGATCATACCCTTGGATACCTTTACTACCATTGCCATGCTTAGTTGTCTCGATGCTATCGTTACATGTCGCGCTACCCATCTTTTATGTCAGCCTCTCCTTGTTGCCATGAAACCTCTAACTTTTGACACCTTCCTAGCAAAACCACTGTTTGGCTATGTTACCCGCTTGCTCAGCCCCTCTTATAGCGTTGTTAGTTGCAGGTGAAGATGAAGATCGTTCCAGGAGGGAACTTGTTGTTGGAATATCACAATATCTATAATTATTTTTAACACACCTATATACTGGGCATGGGTGGAATGCTTGGCCTTTTGCTCAGTGTTTTGTTCCACTCATGCCACCTTAGGCGCCGATAAACCGGCATTATGTTCCTTGATTTTGCGTTCCTTACACGATGGGTGGATGGGGACCCCTTGACAGTTCGACTTTGAATAAAACTCCTCCAGCAAGGCCCAACATTGGTTTTAATTTGCTCATAATAACAACTTAATTAATTAATTAAATTGCATAGGGAGTTAGCGCTACCCGAGGTTTCTTTCTACATAGCAGGGGGGGCCAGTGCTGATGGTGTTGGTCCCAAACGGGTAACCTGCGGGGCCACCACGGGGAAACTCGAGGATTGGCTCCCATAGCTTCTCCCATCCGGTCGTGGCCTGAGACGAGATACGCGCGGCTACTATCAGGGTGTCGGCACGCCGGGAGGTCTTGCTGGACTTGTTTTACCATTGTCGAAATGTCTTGTGCTACCGGGATGCCGAGCCTGATCGGATTTTCCCTAAGATAAGGAGTGATGATATTATATTTATCACTTCAGCTAATCGTGAGAGCTTGTGATGGGCTAAGTTGGAACACCCCTGCAGGGTTATGATCTTTCGAAAGCCGTGCCCGTGGTTATGTGGCAGATTGGAATTTGTTAATGTCCGGTTGTAGAAAACTTGACAGAGGATCCGAAGTAAAACACACAACTGTGTGAGTAACCGTGACTGTCTCTTTTCACTTTGAGAAGAGAACACGGTGGGGTTATGTTTGAATCGTATGTAGTTCAGGATCTTTAGCGATCACTACTAGTTGCGACCGTTTGCGTAGATGCTCATCTTATTCTTATACTCGTAAGCTAGCCACCATATTATGCTTAGCCGCTGCTGTAACCTCACCACCTTACCTCTTCCTACCCATAAAGCTTTGCTAGTCTTGATACCCATGGTTATGGGATTGTTGAGTCCTCGTGGCTCACAGACACTACAACACCAGATGCAGGTTCAGCCGAGAATGATGCAGGAGCTGGTTCAAGTTCTACACTAGGAGCTCGATGAAGAGAGTGGCCGTTTTCTTGTGACGTTTTCGACGATCAGTAGTGGTTTCTACTAGGATTCGATCTAGACCTGTGGCTTTATGTTGTGTTTGGTATCTTGTCTTTTGGATCTTACCCTTAGATGGGCTGTGATGTTTTGATTGATGGTTTGCTTATGTAATGTATTGTGTGAAGTGGCGAGTGTAAGCCAACTATCTCCTTTTGCAATTTAATCCCTCTTTTACATGAGTCGTGCAAAGATACCAAACTTGAGATCATTCCAGAATGGGCTTATACCTTTAAGTCGTGCCTCGACACGTAGGAGGTATAGTCCCATCCTGGGCATTACAAGTTGGTATTCAGAGCCTTTTCCGACCTAGAAGCCCCCACTGATTGATCGAATCGTTGACGGTTGAGTCTAGGCACACACTGAAAATGTTTTGAGTCCTATATTTATATCGGAGAGTAGGATTTATTTTGCTCCTCATCTCTTTTCACTCCGGTGAGGACTCCTGACGATTACTCTTGTCTCTTCTACTCTAAAAAATGCACCGATTTTTTTTTAGGATCTCGCGAGTATTGTTTGGATTGTTTCGATGTTTTTGTGACGAGAACATTGTTCTCGATGCCTCCTGTCATTAGGGGTTGTGGCAGTGTCCCGGGGAGTTGAGCTCCGAGGTGTTGTCGTCACAAATATATCGCATCAGTTCTAGAATACTTAAGACGGCCGACATCGAAAACTCTCCTATGCGGTTAGTGGCAAGATAACCCCGACATCACCCAGTACTGGGGAGGTAGTTCGGGAGTATTGCCATAGCTTGTATAGTGGATGCGTTTCGAAGGTCCGAGGTAAACGGTTTCCGGAGATAACTGGTTATGTGTTGAAGGATGGATACAGCTGGATGTAGGATTAGAGTTGAGTGCGCGGTGCTTCCCCTGTATCCCCAACACCTGATTGCATAACTGTAAACTTTCGGAAATTAATAGGTGGGTTCATCTAGTAGTTCTAGGCATTCTTCCAACGAGTGCATGATATGGAGTTCGGGGTTCTACATTGAGTGAAGTGGTTTTATGGGCTTGTTCCGATCGGGAGTTGCATCTTAAAGGGTCCTTGGCTATGCTGATCCGGGGATTGCAAAACCCTTTTGTAACACGTTCCATGAGCTTTCAGCACAAATATGTCGAACGAAGCTTCTATCTTGTATTTGTTCTATCTGCTCCTTGTTTCCTTTTATTTACCTTTTGTTCTCCCAAGTGGCTTCTCATCAAGCTGATGTACTTACGGAATTCGTTCGTTCAATTCTCTGTTCGGATAGATATGTTGCAACATAATCTTCTTCATAAACACATCTATCCTTTGTTTTGATTTGATTCTGGTATTCGAGTTGCTTCGATGTCAAATGTTGATTCCATACCTTTCCTAATCGGTGTTCTCATATTTCGATGGGAGTGCTAATTCTTCTTTTCCATCGAGATTTTCATGTTAATCCTTTTCAATCGGTGTGCCTTCTCTTCAAGTTATTCCATACAGACGCCGTTGAGAAATCTGACGATTTGTCTGTTTCAATCATCTCAAGTTGTCTTTGTTTTACCCGCCCTCCCACCCTTCTTCTTCTCGGAGCAAGAAATTCTCAGATGAAATATCCATTTTATTCACGTGATATTTCTTCATTCATTTCCTTCAATGTTCTTATCCGGTGATTATCATGAAGATGCTCAAGAGCTTCAAGTTCATCATTCTTTTGTTCTCAAATTCTACCGGCGGATTTAATTCAAGATTTCGGTGTTGATCTTATCCTTTTTCCTCATTTCACAATGCTTTCTTATTCCGGTGCCCCAATTAATCATTCTCCTCTTGCTATTCATATCCGAAGAGCTGAAGATACCTCGGAAGATTCATGTTTCCATTCTTAATCCTTTCAAGCTAGTTTGAGGATTATCATCTTATTCAAGCCATTTAATTCAACCGGTGCAATATCTCTTAAGCAATCTTTTTCAACAGTGATTTCTTTAGTGGGCCCTAACCCACAGGTCTTTTTCGAGGATCTTACCTGACTCTTCTATTTTCTGGAGTTATACTCAAATTCTTTCAAAGCGTGACGTGGGAATGATTCCATCAGTCACATGCCTTCTCCAAGATCGCTTTCAAATTCTTTTCATCGTTGTTTCAACCTTTTAATTCTTCATTACGGAGTGCCTATACAATTCATGGTGGTGTATCTCATCGTCTTCTCAGTTTTTGAAGACCCGAAGACGAGTTCCTCTTGAATCCTTATCCGTTCTTCCTAGATTCGTGGTTCTAGCTTCATGCCATCCTCATTATTGTTTCGATTATGAGGAATTATTTTCATACTCATCCGAAGCTTTTCATGAATCCTTTCCATTGTGATCCTCCGAAGGCCATCATTTCAGAATATTTCTTCATTCTCAGTTTTCAACTTCGTTCTCCAAATATTCTTCATCGATGCCCCTTCGTTCGTCTCCATATTCTTACAGTGGTTCGTTCAAATTTACCCTTCCGTTGTTATCGTTTTAATTCATTTGTTCTTTTCATAATCCTACCGGTGCTTTGTTGAAGATTTACCCAAGCTTGTGCTAGATCTCTCTTTAATTCTTTCCAACGAGAATAAGTAGTATGCCAAATCCTTTGCTTCTCGTCAATTTAAATTGATGAAGGATATGCATAATATAATTCTTATTCTTATTTCATCCAAGTGGATTAATCCCTTCATTTAGAGTTTATTCATGAGGAATAAATTCTAGGTTTCAAGTTGTTCATCTTGTTTTCCGGAGCTTCAAGTTATTTCAATTATATCATTTCAAAGCTCCATCTAATTCATCGCAGGCCTTGAATCTTATTATTTTCATCTTTCACTTCTCATGCTTTCATTACCGGAGGTCTTCATGGTGGTTCATCATGTTTTAATTCATCCTCGAAATCTTCTTCAAGATTTTTGTTAGAGGAGCTAAAATATTTCTTCTTCTTGCATTTTGAATTGCAATCCTTTCTACCTTATCTTTTCACATGGTGTTATGTCATTCTTGACAATTCCTTCATGTTTCATGATTCACGAGTTATCAAGAATGAGATATTTAAACCCATCATTTTCTTTGTTCAGGAGATCTTTTCAACCCTTTAATTATTCGTTGGAGTTATCTTGGGACGTATTTCACCTAAAAGCTTTCCCTGAGAATTGTTGCTATTATGGTGCTTATAAATGACCCAAGTTCTTTATTAACCATTCCGGTGAAATAAGTTTTTCATCTCCTTGTTGTTCTCAATCCAATCAAATGTTTCGTAAGTGGCTGGTTGTCACCTCATAATTTTGAGATGTTTTCCATAAGCCCACATCAAGCTTATTCATTTTCGTTGTTGATTTTTCCAACAACTCCATTCAACCCTTCTTCGTAAGGTTGTTTTTCATATTCAATTGTGGGAGAAGTTGTCATTTTCTTCTCCATTCATTTCTTTTGTTGATTTATATGCTATTCTTTCATTCCGGAGGCATTGTGATGTCGCTCTCTCCAAACCACCATATCGTTTTTTTCGAGATGATGTTCTTTCTTTGCTTGTCCATTTAACCGGAGTGTTGTATTCTTCATTCAAGTTACGTCATCTTATCTAGTTTTGCCTCTCTTTTCAACCGGAGTGCTGTCTGAATATTTCTTACCCCTTGTGCCATTCTTTCAATTGTTTCAGAGGCTGTGTGTTGTTGATGTCTTCAAGTATCTTCCCATCTCCTCAAGTTCATGTTCAATTCCTTCCATTTTCAGACGGAGTGCTGTCCAAATTATGTCATTCTTATTCCTTGGCTATACCGTTGTGGTTTCATATTCTTTTCGTTCGTAAGCTCTTGTTTCATGTCTTTCAACCTACAAGGTTCTCATAGTGTTCCTTGTTCCTCCTTTTACCGGAGTGCTCTTAACTTCGTTCATCTTTGTTGTATTTTTTTTCCTTCAAGATTGTTCAACCTCTCAAGGTTCTTTGGTTTCACTAGCCTATCAAAGAAGCAACTTTGTTTTACCTCTTCCTCTTCCGTTTTTACCCGGTGCTATCTCTAGGATCTCGGGTCGAGATCCTTTGTTAGTATGGGAGAGTTGTGACGCCCGAAGACCGACGTCCCAGAAGATTCCAGATGTTTCGGGTTCTTCCGTGTGTTTCTTTGTGCTTGCTTTATTTATTTTTTGCATTGCATCATAGCATCATGTCATCATGTCATTAATCTTCGCATCTCAACTTAAATAAATTGTGTGGACCTTCAGTCCATTTAAATCGAGGGAAGGATGCCTTCTCTTTATAACATATCCTCCAAATATTATGGAGCTATTATAAATAATTATTCCGTTGTTGGAATTAACCGCAACACACTTGCATATATTCCCCATGCCTCTTTAATTCAAGTTTCACCGTAAAAAACTTTCCCTATATTTCTTTTCCCGTTAATCGAGGTTCCTCCAAAATCCTCATCATTTTTGGACACTTCTGAAACCATGTCATAGTTATATCCATTTGAATTAAATTCAAATGAGTTTGAATTTATATTCTTTTGATCACGCCACTTATAATTTTCTTGGATCAAACTCATTTTTATGAGTTCGAGAAAATTAACCCCGTTCAGTATTTTTTCCCTAAGCCTCCTTTTCTTTTTCCTCTTTCTTCTTTTTTTTTCTGTTAAAGAAAAAAAACAGCAAGGAAGAGCAGCCAGGCCTCTAGGCCATTCCAGCCCAGCCGACCATCTGGGCCTGTGCCTCCCCCCCTAGCCGGCCCAGCTTCCCTCTCAGCCAGGCCGCCGCGGCCTCCCTGGCCCATCACCTTCCTAACCCTAGCGGTCCCGCAGCTCCTCACCCGACCGCATCGCTCGTCCCTCCTGCACCACAGCGCCGCAACCCTCATCCTCTCGCCCGAACCTTCGACCTCGCTCCTCCTCATCCCCTCAGCGCGCCGCTCGATCTCTCCCTCTCTCAGCCTCGCACTTGCTCTCAGGCCCCGAGCCCCAGCGCCGCAGCGCCGCTCTCCTCCCTCGCGTGGACGCGCCCTTGAAGCCGCCCCTGCGCGCCTCCTCCCGAGCACCTCCAGGCGCCGGAGCGGTCTGCTCCCGCGGGCCAGCGGAGCTGCCGCGCCTCGTCCCCATCTCCCTCAAGCTCCCCAGCGCCCTTGTCCTCTCCGGCCTCCCCGCGCCATCCGGCCGTGGCCGACCCCAGCCAGCGCGCCACCGCGCCAAGTTCCGTCCAGCGCCGCCCGCGGGCCGGCCAGGACCCGCGCCGGACGCCGCAGCGCCCGCGCCCGCCACCTCAAGCGGAGCCGCTTCTGCCTCTGGCGCCAGGAGCCCCAGGGCGCAGCTCCCTGAGTGCCTCCTCTGCCTTCCTCCAACTTCCAGCACGCTCGCAGCTCTCTGCATCGAGCCGGAGCGAGCGCCCGAGCCCCTTCCGTTGACTGTGTCGACCCAGACGAGCGCCCACCATCAGCGCCCGAGTTGCTGCACCTCCATGTCCATTATCGTCCAAGACCGAGTCCTTGATCAGGAGCGTTTTCTTTTGGGTTCACCAGGAACATCTCGTGTTCGACCACACGGGACAACAAGTACATCTTCTACCACCTACGTTACCGAGACCGAGACCGGCAAGTCCCGGATGCGCCCGAACGGCTACCAGATGCGCCAAGAACACCAAGTACCACGACGACCGCGAGTACCACTACCGTCGCCCCGTGTACGCCTACCTTCGGTGAAGAAACGAGTACGACTACACAAGACGAACGCGTCAAGTACCACTACGCTCGGCGATGCGACAAGTACCTCGACGAACGTGAACGACTACGACTGGAACAACTACTTCCCACTACGGAACGAGTACCCCTACCGATGACCGTGAACGACTACTTCCTCTACTTCCACTACGTCCCTCGACTCCTCGAACCCCTCCGAGAACGATCGCTCCGAAGGTATAACCCCGAGACGATGACCCGTGTGATGCTTGTGTGTTGTATGAGATGCTCCACTTGTGTGCCCGTTGTGCCCGTTCTGTCTTTTGTCATGCTCCTCGGTTGCCTCGTCGCCAACCCGTGGGAACCCGGCAACGGAATCACCCCACCTTTCTCATCTCGTTCGACTCGCTCACGCCACCTTTCTTTTGCACCGGTCTCTCAACGAGTTACCGGAACCGAGATGTTGCCGTTGCATCATTTTCGGATCGTTGCCGTGGCACCTTTTCTTTCCACCACGGTGACTAATACTCCGTATCATCTCCTTATCTCTTCATGTCAACTTTTAATAAAAATTGCATAAACTTGATCATGTCATCCGCATCATGTTAACAACATTATATGTGTGAATTGTTGTTGCTTTAATAATTGCTAAACATGCTCATGGGGTTTTTCCGGAATTGTTGTTGTTTTTCCGGCCTCATTTAAAATGTCTAAATAGGTAGTTTGTTTTTGCTTCACCTCTTGCCATGTTAACAAACATTTAATCTTGTCTTGTAAATAAACGAGAGCCAACTAAATAATTAAAAATGTGGTGTTTCGTCAATATGCAACTCGTTGCATATTGAGCTCCACTTAACTTGTAGTACTTGTTTGTGCACATTGCCATGCCATGCCATGCATAATTAAACCGGACATGCATCATACTTGGATGTGCATCGTATGCCATGTTTATGCTTGTGTGTTTACCGTGTTGTTTGCTTCTTTCCGGTTGCTTCTCTTGTTAGCTTCGGTTCCGTTCCAGAGTTGTGAAGATTTGCTCGACTTTGTTGCTCCGTCTACTTCATGGACTTGTTCTTCTCCCTTGCGGAATCCCAGGCAAGATGATCATACCCTTGGATACCTTTACTACCATTGCCATGATTAGTTGTCTCGATGCTATCGTTACATGTCGCGCTACCCATCTTTGATGTCAGCCTCTCCTTGTTGCCATGAAACCTCTAACTTTTGACACCTTCCTAGCAAAACCACTGTTTGGCTATGTTACCCGCTTGCTCAGCCCCTCTTATAGCGTTGTTAGTTGCAGGTGAAGATGAAGATCGTTCCAGGAGGGAACTTGTTGTTGGAATATCACGATATCTATAATTATTTTTAACACACCTATATACTGGGCATGGGTGGAAGGCTTGGCCTTTTGCTCGGTGTTTTGTTCCACTCATGCCACCTTAGGCGCCGATAAACCGGCATTATGTTCCTTGATTTTGCGTTCCTTACACGATGGGTGGATGGGGACCCCTTGACAGTTCGACTTTGAATAAAACTCCTCCAGCAAGGCCCAACATTGGTTTTAATTTGCTCATAATAACAACTTAATTAATTAATTAAATTGCATAGGGAGTTAGCGCTACCCGAGGTTTCTTTCTACATAGCAGGGGGGCCAGTGCTGATGGTGTTGGTCCCAAACGGGTAACCTGCGGGGCCACCACGGGGAAACTTGAGGATTGGCTCCCGTAGCTTCTCCCATCCGATCGTGGCCTGAGACGAGATACGCGCGGCTACTATCAAGGTGTCGGCACGCCGGGAGGTCTTGCTGGATTTGTTTTACCATTGTCGAAATGTCTTATGCTACCGGTATGCCGAGCCTGATCGGATTTTCCCTAAGATAAGGAGTGATGATATTATATTTATCACTTCAGCTAATCGTGAGAGCTTGTGATGGGCTAAGTTGGAACACCCCTACAGGGTTATGATCTTTCGAAAGCCGTGCCCACGGTTATGTGGTAGATTGGAATTTGTTAATGTCCGGTTGTAGAAAACTTGACAGAGGATCCGAAGTAAAACACACAACTGTGTGAGTAACCGTGACTGTCTCTTTTCACTTTGAGAAGAGAACACGGTGGGGTTATGTTTGAATCGTATGTAGTTCAGGATCTTTAGCGACCACTACTAGTTGCGACCGTTTGCGTAGATGCTCATCTTATTCTTGTACTCGTAAGCTAGCCACCATATTATGCTTAGCCGCTGCTGTAACCTCACCACCTTACCTCTTCCTACCCATAAAGCTTTGCTAGTCTTGATACCCATGGTTATGGGATTGTTGAGTCCTCGTGGCTCACAGATAGTACAACACCAGATGCAGGTTCAGCCGAGAATGATGCAGGAGCTGGTTCAAGTTCTACACTGGGAGCTCGATGAAGAGAGTGGCCGTTTGCTTGTGACGTTTTCGATGATCAGTAGTGGTTTCTACTAGGATTCGATCTAGACTTGTGGCTTTATGTTGTGTTTGGTATCTTGTCTTTTGGATCTTACCCTTAGATGGGCTGTGATGTTTTGATTGATGGTTTGCTTATGTAATGTATTGTGTGAAGTGGCGAGTGTAAGCCAACTATCTCCTTTTGCAATTTAATCCCTCTTTTACATGAGTCGTGCAAAGATACCAAACTTGAGATCATTCCAGAATGGGCTTATACCTTTAAGTCGTGCCTCGACACGTAGAAGGTATAGTCCCATCCTGGGCATTACATGATGTCATGTGTCCGCGTGGATTTAAATTTTGGTTGGATTTGCGTCCATACGGACACGAGACATATGTGTCGCGTGTTCGCTCGGACCTGAATTTGGGCTGAATTTGTGTTCATTTGGACACGGGATGAACATGTCGCGCGTCAGCTTGGTATCTGGCTCAGGCCCGTGCGTTGGCCACCCAACCACCACCTACCGCTCCTATTTAATTCCACACGGGTGTGAGGGCTTGCATGTCAGCCACCCAACCTCTCCCTGTTCCTTTTTGATGACATGCGTCCGATGGGGGGCTGCCTAGTCCACTTCCCAGTTTCTTCCTCCATCTTCCATGCGGGGCTGTCCAGTCCATTTCCCAGTTTCTTCCTTCGTTCGCCCTAGTTGCCCGACAACCCTAGTTGTTAGGCTATGCTAGGTGCATTGACTGCAATATAAAAATTTCCTATACGCAGATCTACCAGGAACATGCTAATGGAGATGGATCACAAGATCAATATCACTAGTGGCGCATTGCCATGTAGTGGAATTATAGTTGGGGCAACATGTTTTCGGAGTCATCTCCTCGTTAATACCTCAAACAGCCCGTCATCGGATCCCACGAACAGGTTCGCCGGAGCAGTGCAAGTGCACCGCCTCTAACATATTCGCGCGTGCAGGAGGAACGTCGTGCGACTGACTGCTAGGTCCGATCCCACAACCGGCGGCGAGTGGAGGTGGCTAGTTTCAACACATGCAAAGTCCTACCAACAAACACCAAGCGATCAACTGAACACGTGCGCCGCATCAACACTATATATAAGCATCCATCATGGGCTCAACACACGCCCCGGCATGGATCCTAAACCCACATGACTACTCGGCCTAGATCCAAGTTCAGGTCAGTTCACATCCGACCTATGAAGTCGAATCTAAACTCGTAGGTTCCTTCCCATATGTGTGCGATCCCTTAGGTTCAAGTCGGCTTTGTCGCAAGTCAGATCACATCTGACCTGCTTGGTTGGTAGCTGCCTCTAGCAAAGCATGACAATCACAAAGTAGACAATGAAGCCAATTTGGTGAACATGTACAACATGTCACAGTTATGTTCCCTTTGCCTCACGATATGTGTTGTCAGGATCAAGGCGAATCAGTCATCCTTGTTACAGCTCGAACTCTTTCTCGTTCCAATGATACCGAGCTACAACCGGATTATCTCATAACATGTTGCATGGCCATGCTTATCCAGGTCGGATCACACGAGGGGCATAGAGTATATCTCTCCAGATCAGAGGGAAAAATCCCATCTTGGTTGACCATGTCTCACTAGACAAGCTCAAAGCCAACCTTTATAACTACCTAGTTTCGAGTAGCGCTTGGTCGGCCCAAAGGTGCAGGTGCGACGGGTGCAAGCGGAGCATCTGCTGGAGTCGCGCGCGGGGTTGCTCGAGCACGAGCTTGAACTCGTCTTGGGCACGGCGAGGTGGCTGCTGAGTGAGTAAGCTAGTGAAAGTGTGGGCGTGAGCGTGAAGTGAATGTGCGCGCGTGTGTGGGTGCAGCGGGGGCTCGAGAACGAGCTCGAGCAGGAGCACGTATGGGCCGCGGCACACAACGAGGCGAGGCTGCGTCTACATCGGCGTTGTGCGTGAGCGCGGGGCAAAGCATGAGCGGGGCGTGCTCGTGTCTACAGGAGCAAGGCGAGATAAGCAGAAGGCACGAGCTTGAGCTCGCTGCCATGGTGGCCATGGTTTAGGCGCCACGGAATCGACGTCTATAACGATGAATCCAACCGGAGAGGGGCTGTGAGGAGCGACTGCTCACCGAGAGGGTGCTGCTGGAGGTAGGTGGAGGGGCTAGGCTGCCCAAAATGGCAGGGGGGGGTGTTTATATAGGGAAGGGCCAGGGTTTTAGGGATTTGATCCGTTTTCGGACCGTTCGATCTTCATCGGACGATCCAGATCAGAATGGGCTTAGGTGGAGGGTTAATGGGGTGTGTAGATGGTTGTGGGCTGCAAAGAGAGGGAGGATGGCAGCCTGTCAACAGGTTTCGGAGCACCGAAAACGTCCAACATTTTGTCCGGCTATAGTGTCGTTATATGTTTAATGGTTAGGCTACCAAACGGATTCCGAATGCGATGAAATTTGGCAGGCGGTCTACCTACAGTATAACAAGCCCGCATGCCAACTTTCATCCCATTCCGAGGACATTTTTATGCCACTTATAAAATAGCATTTCAGCCATGCCGCGGGTGCGTGCAAGTGTGGTTGGACTCCAAATGCATAACAGAGCGAACTGAGAGATCAGGCAACTACGAACGGATGCAAGTTTTGAAAAGAATGATGACACAAGTGCCGATGCAATGCGAATGATGCGATGATGAATGCAACAAACAATTGGCACACACGACGACAATGAGAATAAATGGAAGGCATCTGGAGCATCGGTCTTGGGGCGTCACACGGTCGTCCGGTCGCTGGAACTTGTCGTCGGCTGGCCCTTCGGGCCGGAGGGGTCTCCAGGTGTCGGACGTCCAGAGTACATCGGCCATCTGGGAGTTGTAGATTTCTGGCAGCTCTTTCTCTTGGCCTTCGCACTTGTTGTCCTCGTCGTCTTGTTCACTTGGCGTAGCATCTTCGCATCCCTCATCCAAGTGCTTGATCATACATAGAGTCTCTTCTTTAGGTAGTAGTCATGTCTCATATGCATCAAATGGTAAGTCGGAGAGGAGCAAGTTCACCTCGGTTTCGATAGCACATGCACGAGCTCTTGTCATTGGTCCACTAGGCTCTTTGGAGATGTAGGTAGGTCCATGGGGATGACCATCAGATGCTCTGTATCATCTCTCCCCTTGTGAAACATCCGACCTTGGATAAAAAAATTCATCAACATGATAGGGAGAGAGATCCTTGACGTTGAAGATATAGCTCACATTGTACTTGTCGCGTGGGATGTTGATCTTGTAGGCATTATTGTTGTAGCGTGCGATCACCTTGAATTGTCCGTCGGCTCATGGGAGTAGCTTTGACCGTGCTCGTTTGGGAAGCGTTCCTTGCAAAGGTGTAGCCACACATGATCTCCAATGTTGAATATGATGGGGTGCTTGTTGATGTTCATCTTGGACGTGAGTCGTTGAACTTGATGCTCGATGGTGTGACTTGTATCTTCGTGCAACTTCTTGAGATAGCTTGCTCGAGCACTTGCGTCCATGTTGATGTGCTCTTGTAGTGGGAGAGGTAGAATGTCCATTGGGAACAAAGGGTTGAAGCCGTCGACGACCTCGAAGGGGGACTTGCCGGTAGTCAAATGTCTTGCGCGATTGTAGGTGTACTCGACGATGGGTAAGCATTCCTCCCACTCCTTGATGTTCTTCTTGATCAACACGCGTAGGAGAGTCGATAGCGTCCAGTTCGTGACCTCAGTTTGGCTGTCGGTTTGTGGATGGTATGCCGAAGAGAAGAGGAACTTGATTCCGAGCTTGGCGCAAAGTGTCTTCCAAAAGTAGCTAAGGAACTTGATGACGTGGTCCGACACGATAGTCTTGGCATTCCATGTAGACGCAATATTTCCCTACAAAAGAGATTGTCAACATGTGAAGCATCATATATCTTGTTGCATGGAATAAAATGTACCATCTTAGAAAACCGGTCCAAAAAAACAAATGCGGAATCCTTTCAATTTTGAGTTCTAGGCAAACTGTAACATCCCAAATTTTCAATTTGGAATGATATACATAGATCATATTGCATTGCATAATTTTATTGAATTTGTGCGTGGCGATCCTCGAAAATTCTAAGCAACTCAAGGACCTACGGAGAGAGTTGGGAATTATACCGTTTTCGTATTTGAGTTTTTCTCGAATACCGGTACGGGGATCACGTTGGTTTTAATTATTTTCTCTCCCTAAAAATATTTCTTAGTAAAATATATGAGCGGAGATAATATGACTTCTCCAAAATATAAGAAATATTGGACGAAAAATGTTAAAATCACTTTTGGATTTTTTTGGACTTTTTTGCGATTTTATTTGCATAGGAAAAATGCGCGTTTTTCAAAATTGCATTTAGGCCCGGGAAAAATGTTCACTTTGTCCTAAATATTGTTAGAGGACGGTGAAAATTTTTTCCGGAATTTTTGAAGTCCGTTTAGTATTTTTTTTGTCTGTTTTAGTGCGTCAGGACTCTTTAAAAAAAAGGAAACCGACCTTGGGCCGTGTCCGACCAGGATGCCTCAGCCCGGCCGGCCTTTATAAGCCGTGGCCCGAGGCCCGAGCCGCCCCAGCCCCGCGCTCGAAACCCTAGCGCCGCCCCGCGCCAGCTGCCGCCGCCCGCTGCCGCCACCCGCAGCCGCGCCGCCGCCCGCCGCCGTCGCCGGAGTCGCCGCCGCCGGACCCGCCCGCCAAGGTATTGATAGAGGCAATGGTGTCCCGTCTTTCGATGAGATGGTGGATATCGTTTTCGGTGGAGTAGACTTTGATGATCCGACTACGAACGTGCGAGGACGTCGCGCCTTAGCAATCGCTAAACCAACTCCGAGAGGTTATTGACCACGCCGGAGCACGATCAACCTGACCACGAGGGTCTATTTCCTGCAAGCAAACGAAGAACAAGCAAGAAACTAAGATTGCAATCTGGATATTGCGAATATAAGAGGAAAGCTTTATTGATCAAGTGGGGTTCTGTGACGTCTTTGTCTGGTCGTTGAACACAAACGAAGTACGCGAAGTTGCAGCTATGGCGAACTTTAATCTAAACAAAACCCGAAGTCTAAACGACGCCCTAAGGGCTGTATATATGGAGGAAGAGGGGGGAATTTCATGGCCCTTGGAGGAGGGTTCCGAAACCAACCCTAACTCTTGTTTCCCCACACATACGGACTCTAAAAACAGCCTATACTAATGTATTTCGAAAATACATGGGCCTGGCCCAATAATAAGGTGACACATCACCTATAATAGCCTCTAGACGAAATTTATGAAGTGGCATCTTGTATATTTCGTCCAAGGCTTCATGCACTCCTTATGGTGGCTTCAAAGTCCTGAAATCATCACTTGTAACTCCGTTCTTGATCCCCTTGCGCATGCCATCAACTCCATGCGTGTTCTTGCTCCAATGTTCATCCTTCTCCAAGCTAGGCCCTTCATTTGTAAGCAAAACAAATGTATCCAATTTAGGCAGCATCATATTCTCATGAACATTAGAATCATTAACAAAAAACGAAAGTACCTGGTAATTTAATTGGCGTGTGCGAGCTCTAGTAATTGGTCCAGTATATGTAACAGTAGGGGCTGTGGGTGTAACAATGGTATTGATGTCCTCATCATCCTCCCCTTCTTGAAATGAAGTCGTCCTCGACGGAAGCTCATCTTCCTCACCCAAATAAGGCTTCAAATCTGCAATGTTAAAAGTGGGACTAACCCCAAAATCTGCAGGTAGCTCGAGTTTATATGCATTATCATTTGTTTTCTCTAACACCTTAAAAGGAACATCTGCGCGTGGCATTAGCTTTGATTTGCGCAAATTTGGAAATCTATCCTTACGCAAATGTAACCAAACAAGATCTCCAGGTGCAAACACAACATGTTTTCTACCCTTATCTCCAGCAAGTTTATATTTAGCATTCATACACTCAATGTTATCCTTAGTTAACTCATGCATTTTTAAAATCAATTCAGCACGTTCTTTAGCATCAAAATTAACCTTCTCCGAAGATGGAAGAGGCAACAAATCAATAGGTGCACGAGGTAGGAAACCATACACAATTTCAAAAGGGCACATCCTAGTAGTAGAATGCATTGAACGGTTATAAGCAAATTCAATATGAGGCAAGCATTCTTCCCACATTTTCTTATTATTCTTCAAAACAGCCCTAAGCATAGTAGACAATGTTCTATTGACTACTTCAGCTTGTCCATCAGTTTGGGGGTGACAAGTAGTACTAAAAAGCAGTTTAGTCCCCAACTTAGCCCATAAACATCTCCAAAAGTGGCAAAGAAATTTAGTATCACGATCTGAAACAATAGTAGTTGGCACACCATGCAAGCGAATAATTTCACAAAAGAACAAATCAGCAACATTAGCAGCATCATCGCTTTTATGACATGGTATAAAGTGTGCCATCTTTGAGAACCCATCCACGAAAACAAATATGCTATCCCTCCCCTTCTTTGTTTGAGGTAAACCCAAAACATAGTCCATAGATATATCTTCCCAAGGAACACTAGAGACAGACAAAGGCATATATAAACCATGAGGATTGAGTCATGACTTAGCTTTTTGACATGTAGTGCAGCGACCAACAAAATGCTCAACATCCAGTCTCATCTTTGGCCAAAAGAAATGTGTAGCAAGTACGTCCTCCGTCTTCTTCACGCCAAAGTGTCCCATTAATCCTCCTCCATGCGCCTCCTGCAACAACAAAAGACGAACATAGCTAGCTGGAATGCATAACTTGTTAGCACGAAACACAAATCCATCATTAACAACAAACTTGTTCCATGTTCTCCCTTCTTTACAATTCTGCAATACATCTTTAAATTCAGCATCATGCACATATTGATCTTTGATGGTCTCCAAACCAAATATTTTAAAGTCAAGTTGTGAAAGCATAGTATAACGACGAGACAAAGCATCATCAATAACATTTTCTTTTCCCTTCTTGTGTTTAATAACATAAGGGAAAATCTCTATGAATTCCACCCATTTAGCATGTCTACGATCCAGTTTTGCTTGACTTTTAATGTTATTCAAAGATTCATGATCAGAATGTATAACAAATTCTTTGGGCCATAAATAATGTTGCCATGTTTCCAAAGTCCGAACAAGAGCATATAATTCCTTATCATAAGTAGAATAATTCAGACTAGGCCCACTCAATTTTTCAGAAAAGTATGCAACAGGTTTACCATATTTTAATAACACACCTCCTAACCAAATTCCACTAGCATCACATTCAAACTCAAAAGTCTTATTAAAATCAGGAAGTTGGAGTAAAGGAGCATGTGTCAACTTATCTTTCAATACCATGGATGCTTCTTCCTGTGCAGTACCCCAAACAAAAGGCACATCCTTCTTTGTAAGCTCATTGAGAGGTGCAACAATGGTGCTGAAATCTCTCACAAAACGCCAATAGAATCCAGCGAGGCCTAGGAAACTCCTCACGTGTGTGACTGTTTTAGGCTGCGGCCAACTCTCAATAGCTTCAATCTTGGCTTTATCAACCTCAATTCCCTGTGGAGTAACAACATAGCCAAGAAAAGAGACTCGGTCGGTGCAAAAGGTGCACTTTCCAAGGTTACCAAACAAACGTGCATCACGTAGAGCAATAAAAACAACACGTAAATGTTCCAAATGTTCCTCCAAAGATTTGCTATAAATCAATATATCATCAAAGTATACTACCACAAATCGTCCAATGAAGGCATGTAAAACTTCATTCATTAATCTCATGAAAGTACTAGGTGCATTAGTTAACCCAAAAGGCATGACTAACCACTCATATAATCCAAACTTAGTTTTAAATGCTTTTTCCATTCATCTCCCAATTTCATATGAATTTGATGGTATCCACTACGCAAATCAACTTTGGAGAATATTGTAGATCCACTCAATTCATCAAGCATATCATCTAGCCTATGAATAGGATGACGATAACGAATAGTAATATTATTAATGCCTCTACAATCAACACACATACGCGATGTACCATCCTTTTTCGGCACTAGAATAATAGGAATAACACAAGGACTAAGGGATTCACGTATATAACCTTTGTCGAGTAGCTCCTGTACTTGACGCATAATGTCCTTCGTCTCTTCTGGATTGGTACGGTATGGTGCGCGGTTGGGTAGCGATGCACCGGGAATTAAGTCAATCTGATGCTCAATCCCTCGAATAGGTGGTAATCCCGATGGCACGTCTTGTGGAAAGACATCGGCGAACTACTGCAAAATGTTAGTGACAGCAGGAGGCAAAGAGGAAGGCACGTCCTCGAATGAAAATAATGCCTCTTTGCACACAAAAGCATAGCAAACAGATTTGCTAAAATCTAGCTCATCAATATCAGATTTGGTGGCAAGTAAACATGCACTTTTCAATTTAATTTCAGAAGCATCAATAGATGGTTTATTATTAGGCTTCATTTGTTGCTCAAATTATTTTGCCACAATCTAATTTTCACTCTTATTTTTCTCCTGTTTTGCTTTATTAGCTCTATTAATATCATCTTTCAAATTGGAATTAGGAGTCATAGGAAGCAAAGTAATATTTTTATCCTTATGAACAAGAGTATACTGATTGTTTCTACCATGGTGTACAGAATTTTTATCAAATTGCCATGGTCTACCAAGTAATAAGGAACATGCTTGCATAGGTACCACATCACAATCAACATAATAAGCATATGTAGAGATACTAAAATGCACACGAACAGTACGTGTTACCTTAACCTTGCCGCTGTTGTTGAACCATTGGATGTAGTAAGGATGTGGATGTGGTCTTGTGGTGAGAGATAGCTTCTCCACCATCTCCATGCTAGCCAAGTTGTTGCAACTCCCTCCATCTATGATCACGCAAACAGAACGTTCCTTCACAACTCCCTTTGTATGGAACAAATTATGCCTCTGATTTTGCTCAACTTGTGTAACCTGCACACTCAAAACACGTTGAGCAACTAAACATTCATACCTGTCAGCATCTTCACGAGCCATGTATTGCGTCTCATGATCAGAATCGTCCCCACCGTGTTCTTCTCGTGTAATAAGAACCAAAGTCTCCTCATCATAGTCACTAGCGGACTCATACCCACCATCCTCAGTAGCAATCATCACACACTGAGATTTGCATTCTCTCGCAAAATGTCCTCTTCCCTTACAACGACGACAAATAATATCACTGGTGTGCCCTGTTGATGCCATGGAAGAATAAGAACTCTGTGCAGGCCCAATAGGTGTGCTCTTGGCAGATAATGGTGGTTGTGCCTGCGTCCTTGTATCACGGCTGGAGGTAATAGCTGATGGAGGTGTCAGTGCAGTAGAATGTGTGGAAGTAGAGGATGCACGCGGTGTCCATGATGAAGGTCGACCTGCAGAAAAGTTAGTCCGCGCCAATGCATGTCGATCCTGCACTTCACGTTCAGCTTTACAAGCAAGATGGAATAAACGTGTGATATTATTATAATCCTTATACTCTAGAATGGTATGAATCTCTCTATTTAATCCACCCATAAAACGTGCAAGCATAGCTTCATTCTCCTCAACAATACCACATCTAATCAGGCTAGTTTGTAATTGCTGATAATATTCTTCTACAAAATTTTTTCCTTGTCTTAAACGCTGCAATTTTTGAAGTAATTCACGTTGATAATATGGTGGAACCCAACGAGTACGCATAGCAGTTTTCATAGCAGCCCAAGTAGCTGGAATAGGATATAATCTACAATGTTCAGACCACCAAACACATGCAAAACTAGTGAAAGCACAAACAGCACCAGGAACACGTCTCTCCTCGGGATATTGTAAACATGTAAAACGTTGTTCAGTTTGTAACTCCCAAGTAAGATATATATCAGGAACATATCTACCCTCAAATGGTGGAATATTCAATTTCAGTTTATGAAGATGGTCATGTACCTCAGGTGGTGGTGCAGCCCTACCGTTGCCATGATATGCATGAGGACGACCTGGTGGTGGTGGTGGTGGTGGTTGCACGTAGTTCTGATTTTGGTCAACCTCATCCTCGTAATGGTCCTCCACCTCTGCAGTAGCAGCAGGAGCTACAGAAACATCAACAGCGGCACCAGAAGTTTGACCAGGCTCAAGGGGAACGCGCTGTGCTCGTCCCACTTGATTTGGAAGGCGATGTTGTTGTTGTTGTTGTTGTTGTTGTAGAGGTGCGACAGCTGCAGCGGCCGGTGGTGGTGGAAAACGCGAAAGCAATTCAGCAAACTTGTTATCGAGCTTTGTTTCAAACGTCTTCTCCATGCCATCTATCTTCTCCATGGCCTCGTCAAATCTGTTTAGCACATCTTGCACCTGTCCACTCATCATTTGCTGAAACTTATCATGAAGCTCCTTGTTCATCAAGTTCTCCCAGTCAGTCTCGTCGGCTTGTGATCGTGGCATGGTTAGCAGTAATAGAAACACACAAGAATATGATCCTACAGACTACTAACAAGTGGTGGTGGTGGCGGGTGTCACAAATCCGTCAAGCAAATCTCAAATTCTTCCCAGTTCTTACCCAGCAGCAGGCGGTGATCGGCAACCGATGTAGTCAAAACTCTCAAAGCTTGGATAGAGCGATTACCAGGGAGAGTCAAACGCACGATTTAGATGTATGTGGAGCTGGGAAGGCTTATAATATGATAGCAAAAAGGGTCAGCAATAATCAATTCAGAGATGCAAAGTTGAATAAACGCTCAACGATGGTACTGTGCTGGTCCTAGGCTAGACAGTACTAGAGACGCGAGCCTAGAACACTAACAAAATCACGGCGCTGCACGTAATCAATGGAAAAGCACACTCTGAATTTATTTTTCCTCTTTTTTTTGTGCTTTTTATTTTGCGCTCCTTTTTTTTGCCGAAAATCACTATAATGGCGGGTGTCTCAAAACTCTTCCCAAGTCAAACTAAGATTATAGGCACGAAATTTTTTTGATGATTTTTTTTTCGGAATCAGGGCAGGGACGACGAAAAAGTGCGGTAAAAAAACAGCATGATGGCACAGGTCTCAAAAGACTCAGAAAAGCTTAAAAATAGGATAGGGAAAAATATTTTCACCTGTCGAAATTTTGGCCTAAAAACTGCCCGGGGGTCTCCGGACTCTTTTTTTTTCGAGACCTACGCAGTCAAGGAAACACGAATCCGAAACCTAGATGGATCTCGAGAACAAACCTAATATGAAAAGAACTCGGATTGGTGGTGGATAAATGGTGGTAGGATATGGCAGCGGTTGTAGGATATGGCAGCGATGGTGGTATGTGGTCGCGGTGGTGGGATATGGCAGCGTCGGTGGTATGGCAGCAGCGATGAATATGGTGCGGCGGCGGCGTGACAAACTGTGAACAGAACTCGAAACTCTAAAGAACTAGACGCTAAGACCAACAACTCGACACGACGATGCAACCGCAAATTAAACTAAGCAAACACGGAAAAGATTATGCAATGGCTCAGACTGGTTCAGATATGATGAACTAACCCTAATTTTTTTTTGGCTTTTTCATGGACTGTAGGTATGAAGAACAAACTCGATCTTATCTACGAAAAACTGTAAAGTCTCACCGAGCAACCTAGAAATCTGATACCACTTGATAGAGGCAAAGGTGTCCCGTCTTTCGATGAGATGGTGGATATCGTTTTTGGTGGAGTAGACTTTGACGATCCGACTACGAACGTGCGAGGACGTCGCGCCTTAGCAATCGCTAAACCAACTCCGAGAGGTTATTGACCACACCGGAGCACGATCAACCTGACCACGAGGGTTTATTTCCTGCAAGCAAACGAAGAACAAGCAAGAAACTAAGATTGCAATCTGGATATTGCGAATATAAGAGGAAAGCTTTATTGATCAAGTGGGGTTCTGTGACGTCTTTGTCTGGTCGTTGAACACAAACGAAGTACGCAAAGTTGCAGCTATGGAAAACTTTAATCTAAACAAAACCCGAAGTCTAAACGACGCCCTAAGGGCTGTATATATGGAGGAAGAGGGGGGAATTTCGTGGCCCTTGGAGGAGGGGTCCGAAACCAACCCTAACTCTTGTTTCCCCACACACACGGACTCTAAAAACAGCCTATACTTAAGTATTTCGAAAATACATGGGCCTGGCCGAATAATAAGGTGACGCAGCACCTATAATAGCCTCTAGACGAAATTTATGAAGTAACATCTTGTATATTTCATCCAAGGTTTCATGCACTCCTTATGGTGGCTTCAAAGTCCTGAAATCATCACTTGTAACTCCGTTCTTGATCCCCTTGTGCATGCCATCAACTCATGCGTGTTCTTGCTCCAATGTTCATCCTTCTTCAAACTAGGCCCTTCATTTGTAAGCAAAACAAATGTATCCAATTTAGGCAGCATCATATTCTCATGAACATTAGAATCATTACCAAGAAACGAAAGTACCTGGTAATTTAATTGGCGTGCGCGAGCTCTAGTAATTGGTCCAGTATATGTAACAGTAGGGGCTGTGGGTGTAACAATGGTATTGATTTCCTCATCAGGTATCCGCCGCCGCCGTTTACCTCGCCGTTGCCGTCGTTTTTTTTAAACCATTCGTTTTTTTTCGGAACACTAGATCTGTTTTTCTAAATAGATCGGTTTGGTTTTTTCGGTTTAGTTAAATAGCGGACGTTCGTCCGTACGTTCATTTTAACGAACGTTGTTCGCCCGTTAGTGACAGACAGCGAACGTTCGTTCATTAGCCTGTTCGTCAGTTTTCTTTTTCGGGGCTTTTTCCGCGATTATTTTCGATCGCGATTTCTGCCCTGATCTTGTTTTTAGTTTTTCTTTTCGCTCGGGAGTCGGAATCAGGCGATTCAAAAGCCCAGATCTTCGTCTCGAAGCCCTCTTTCCGTTTAACCAACTTGAACAAGGTTTTGCTACTGAAAAATTTGACTTTAGATCAATCTAGTAAAAGGATCTTGTTTCTCTCGCAGTTTGAGTTTCGTTGCTAAGTTTGATTTGATTCTTTTTGCAAACCGGAGTTATTAAGTTGAACTTTCTGGTTAGATCTTCTTATTTGGAGTTCTGTTTGTGCATCTTTGCTTTATTGCTTATGTATGCTACTGTTTGCTTGCGATATAATTCCCGGAGTGTGAAGCGTGCTACTACGAGTCTCTAGGTTTTGCGAATCATCAGCAAGGCAAGTAAAACTTTGATCAGACCCCTTTATTACCCAGTTTTTATTCATTAGATCAAACCCTCACACATTGCATGAGTAGGATCTCTTAACTTGTGGGTCTGGGAAGTAGATTGAGGTAGAACCTATTACCTGCATTATTTTCAAACCCTTGGGAGTTACTTCTACGTTATGATTAGGTTGCCATGCTATGCTCGTAGACGTGGATTGGGTTTGAGTGAAATCCATGACAGATGTGAGTTGTTAATTAATGGTTCAACTTAAGGTGGCTACTTGAATACACATTTGGGTGGATTGGTTGTAGGGCACCTGGAGAGTCCAGTATTGTCCTAGGAAATCCCGGGGGTACCGTGTGATTTTTCCTATGGAATGCTACCCAGGCTCAAAGGGATCATAAAACTATTCATGGTAGAAACTTCCGTGCACAATGCCATTATGGGCTCTGGCATAGTATGAGTAAGTTGTGTGAGCTCTTTCGTGGTGGACTAGCAGATGTAGGGGAAAGTAGGTGTACCGGTCCACCTGGGGTAAAGAGTAAATGCTTCTGAAAGACTGTGTCTCGGTCATCCGTTTCTCAAACACCATGCAGTGCGAGAAATCCCACAGAGGAGATCGAGTCTTGTGGGGAAAAGTGCGCAAACCTCTGAAGAGTGTACAAACTGATCATGATTAGCTGTGTCCCCGGTTATGGACAATCTTGAGTATTTGGTACTTGAATTATTGGTTGATCTCATCACTCTAAAATTTAATTTGTTTGTTTAATGATGACTACTTTAATTGGGATTGAGTTGGAGGTACCTTCTCAATGATGTTTCAACTACCATGATAGTTAAAATAAAATATATTCCTTTGTTGTAGGGAAAAATTGGCTTTACGCAAAACCTTAACCTCAGAGCCTCCACCAGCCAAATATGCATATAGTGTTAGCCTTTATTCTATTACTTTCTCTACTGTGTTATCTTGCCAGCATATTCCATGTGCTGACCTGTTTCCGGCTGCAACATGTTACGTTGCAGACTTTCCAGACGAGGAGTAAGACGTGCTAGGTTGTTTGTCATGCACTCAGCTATGCCGTTGGAGTTGATGGACTCACTTATCTTCCAAGCCTTCCGCTGTTATTTTGTTAGATGGCCTTATGCCATAGACTTTTGTAATAAGTTCTCTTTTGAGACATTCGATGTAATAAGTGTGTGATTGCCACTCTGTTATAAATCCTTCAAGTACTGTGTGTGTCAGCATTACCGATCCAGGGATGACACTGAAACACAGTGACTTTGGTCCATTCGGATCATGGTCGGTACACAAACCAAGTACAAAATCCATGCTAATATCTTCCCATGGGTGATATGGAATAGGAAGAGGCATATAAAGACCATGGGCTTGAGCTTTGGACTTAGCTTTGAGACATGTCGATCATCGGTTGGTGAAGCATGCGACATCACGAAACATCTTGGGCCAAAAGTTGTTCTTGGAGAACGTAGCGAATGTCTTGTCACGTCCGAAGTGTCCCATAAATCCTCCTCCATGAGCCTCTTGCAAAAGTAACAAACGAAGAGAAGACTGGGGGGTACATAGCTTGTTAGGTCTCATTAGATCATCATCTTTGATATAATTTGTTCCCAAGATGTATGCGTCAAACATCGAGCATAAGGAATAGAAAAAGTAGGATCATGTGCATACAAGTCCTTTATGTGCTCACAACCAATGACATTCAATTCAAGTTGAGTGACAAGCATGCATTTGCGGGAAAGCGCATCCGCCATAACATTCTCCTTGCCTTTGATGTACTTGATGACATAAGGAAATGACTCAATGAATTCACTCCACTTGGCATGACACTTGTTCAACTTAGTTTGGCCCTTAAGGTACTTAAGCGTTTCGTGATCCGTATGAAGAATGAACTCATGAGAGCGAAGATAATGCTCCCAAACATGTAAGACTCTCACTAAAGAATATAGTTTTTTGTTAGTTAAGTTGTGCTATGGAAAGTTTTTCACTAAAGTATGTTATGGGGCGCTTCTCTTGCATCAACACACCTCCTACAACATTACCGCTAGCATCGCAATGGACATCAAAAGGTTGGTAAAAGTTGGGTAATGCTAGTAAAGGGGCACGCGTAAGCAAATTCTGCTCATTGAATGCGGTATCTTGGGATGGTCCACAAAAGGTGCATTGTTCTTACTCAAGGCATGTAATGGTGATGCAATGGTGCTAAAATCCTTCACAAAGCGACAATAAAATCCGGCTAAGCCAAGTAAGCTACGCACTTGTTCCAAGTTTGTGGGTTGTGGCCAAGTTTTAATAGCTTAAATTTTGGTTCCGTCTACATTCACCCCCTTAGAATACACAACAAATCCTAGGAAGACAAGCTTTTCAACACCAAATGTGCATTTCTCCATGTTAGCATAGAGTTGTTCTTTTCTAAGAGTTTGCAAAACGGCTCTAAGGTGTGTGACATGATTTTCTAGGGACGCACTAAACACAAGTATGTTGTCAAAGTAGACCACAACAAATATGCCAATATAGGGTCGAAGAACATGCATGACATGCATGAATGTACCATGTGCTTCAGATAGACCCATAGGCATAACAAGCCATTCCTACAAGCCAAATTTGGTCTTAAAGGCGGTTTTCCACTCATCACCCTCCTGGATGCGAATTTGGTAATAGCCACTCTTAAGATCAATCTTAGTGAAAATTGTGGCTCCGCTAAGCTCATCTAGCATATCATCAAGGCATGGAGTGGGATGCCTATAGAGAATGGTGATATCATTTATGGGTCAGCAATCAAAACACATGCAAAACATACCGTCTCTCTCAGGCACAAGAATTACCGGAATGGCACAAGTGCTTAGGATTTCACGTACATGTCCATTGTCAATGAGGTTTTGTACTTGCCTTTGGATTTCTTTGGTTTCTTCCGGGTTGACGCGGTAGGGTGCCTTGTTCAGTAGGGGTGCGTCGGGTATGAGGTCGATTTGGTGTTCGATGCCTCGAAGAGGAGGTAGACCCGGAGGTTGCTCATCGGGAAATATGTCCTTGAATTCCTGCAACAAACGAGACAACACTAAAGGTAGATGGTAAGAATTGTTAGTTCTCGCCGCTTCGTCCTTGCACACGAAGACATAGTGGATGCCACTAGATGAGTTCTCACACACTTCTCTTACGTCTCTTTTGGTGGCGAAAAGCACTAGATGTTTCTTTACACTCATCGTGGATGCACTCATTTTAGGCTTGTGGCACTCACTCTCCTTTTGGCGGGTCACTCTCTCACTATTCTCTCAACGATGGGTCTATGCTTGCTTGTCGGCGATCACTTGACTTGGCGACATAGGCCGTAGAACGAACTCCTTGCCCTTCATCTTGAAGCTATAGTGATTGGTACGCCTGTTGTGGATGACGCCGCAGTCGAATTCCCATGGACGTCCAAGAAGAAGGTGACAAACTAGCATAGGAACCACATCACATTCCAAGGTGTCCTCGTAGGCGCCAATCTTGAAGGATACTTGCACGGTGTGCTCAACTCGAATGGTGTCGGAGATTCTAAGACATTGGACCTTTTAGGGGCGAGGGTGCTTCATCTTGTTCAATTGTAGCTTGTCGCATAGCTCTTCGCTGGCCAAGTTGTGGCAACTTCCTACGTCGATGATGACCTTCACGGAGCATCCATTGATGTCCGCTTTTATGGGGAAGATGTGGCAACATTGTTCTTTGTCTTGTTAGTGTTGAAGGGTCACGACCTTGGAGATAAGGAGAGCAGGGCTCAGATCATTGTCACAAAAGACTTAATTGTCTTCATCCTCATTCACTTGATGGTGCATGGCCGCGTGCTCAAGCGCTTCCATTTCTTCATCGCTCATAGAGTCATAGGTGCCATCGTCATTGATGATCATGTTGCGCCGTGTGTGGCATTCATAGGACTTGTGGCCTCATCCTTGACATTTGAAGCATTTGATGGAGCTCGTCTTGACGGTCTCGTCGGTAGGAGTTGTAGATGATGAAGCTCTTGGCTTGAAGTTGGTTGTAGTAGGAGGACGACTTGATGATGTCGAAGTCCTCTTGTAACTTGACCTTTTACTATTGCTTGTAGAAGGTGAAGTTAATGTAGGAGGCGCCGAAGTCATTGGAGGTTGATTGTATGAGCCGTATGTCTTGGAAGGGTACTTGGAGTACTTGTAGTCCTATTGCACTTGCCACTCCGCTTTGGTGGCTGGTGCACTAGCTCGATGAGGTTCGTGTAAGGTTGGAAGTCGGCAATCTTCTTGATAGGATGGTTGAGTCCATTCAAGAACCTTTACATGGTTTGCTCGTCATCTTCCTTGACATTGGCTCGGATCATGGCGATCTACATGTCCTTGTAATACTCTTCAACGGACTTAGTGCCTTGCCCGAGGAGTTGCAATTTCTTGAATAGGTCATGGTTGTAGTATGTGGGTACAAAGCGCTCTCGCATGACATCCTTCATTTGATTCCATGTTGTGATTGGTGGCTCGCCTTTTGCTTCTCGCCTCTCAATGACTTGCTTCCACCAAATGTGGACATAGTCTTGGAACTCAAGAGATTCCATGGCGATCTTCTTCTCCTCGTCATAGTTGTTTAGATGGAATATCTTGTCGACCTTCAATGCCCATGCTAGGTAGTCTTCGGGATCGTTGCTTCCGGAGAACTTGGCATGGTGAACTTGAGCTTACCGTAGCGTTGTTCGTCATTGTGTTAGGGTCGATTGTGATGACGTTCTTGATGTGGTGGAGGGTATTGCTCCTCTTGATTCCCGTGCTCTTCTTGATTTGCTTGACGTTGAGGGTGTGGCATTCTTGCACAGTTTCTCATTTCTTGTCGCGCCTCAAGTTGTGCGGCCTCTTCTTGTCGCACTTGTTGGAGGGCCTCTTCTTGTAGACGTACTTGGCGGGTTGCGGTCTTGTACGTCTTTCGTTGCTTGGCGTAGAGCATGTTGGGATTTAAGGGCTTGTTCCTCACGGTCAAGTGGCGCTTGTAGAAGTGTGTCATCATCTTCATGCTCTTGTTGTTGGGGATATTGTTGAGGTTGTTGTTGAGGTTGGCGACGTGGAGCTTTCTCTTGTTCCGGCCAATCATTAGCTTGACGTTGTAGTCGTTCATGTTCCCGGAGGAGGCCTTTTAAACCATTGCCATGAGATGGGTTGCGTGGAGCTTGATGATCTTCACGATCTTGACGACGATGCAAACGAGCTCGTGGAAGACTTGCATCCGAAGAATAGTCCGAAGATTGATGACTTGAGTGATGCCACTTTGATGATGACGTTGTGGTAGAAAAGCGGGTGGTCATCATGTCGCGTAGGTCTTCTTTGAGAGAGAATATTGACGTGTCGAAGTAGTTTCTTGTACGTTACTCGCATTCTCTCATGTCGGTGGCGAGTAGGTCGATGCGCTCGATCAAAGCTCTTTGTGCGTTGAATAGATGACTCTTGGTAACGTAGTTGTTCGGTTCTTTGTCTTTGGTGAAGAAGTGCGGGTTCAAAGAATTGCTAGGAATATCCATCATCTCAACGAAAATGTGGGTGGACGAAAAGAAAGAGCTAGACCAAATGTACCTTACCTGATGTTCAAGATGGATCAATGATCACTTAACAATGTAGCAAGGAAATATCACATTTGGTACCGGATCTTGTCATACATGTGTTAGATCTAATCATACATGTGTTAGATCCAAGAACACACACGAGGTCACAATGATCCAAGGACAACAAAGGGGGATACAAGTAGCTAGTTCATCTCCAAGAAGGAGGTCTTGAATCCACGAAGGATCTTCCCCCAAGGGGGTCTTGAATCCACTTGGGGGATCTTTCCTAGGAGGCCTTGATCTCCAAAGGAGTAAGGGTAAGCAGATGAGCAAAGATTTATCTCCAAAATGAGCTATCACAATGCTAACCCTAATAAGAGGGTGGAGGAGGAGTATATATAGTCTAGGGGGACAAAAGGGTACATGGGCTTCGGCCCAACACACTGCACAGACAGTTACCGGACGTCGGAGGCTGACGGATGTTCGGAGGTTTGTGGGCGTCCGGACGTCCGGAGGTCTAGGACTTCGGTATTTTCCTTCTGTGATCCGACATCGGATTTCTGGGCGGGCTCGGTCGTCCGGTAGCTGGAACATGTCGTCAGCTGGCCCTTCTGGCCGGAGGGGCCTCCAGGCGTCGAACGTTCGTGGTTGTCCGAACATTTGGAGTACATCGATCGTCCGGGAGTTGTAGATTTTTGACAACTCTTTCTCTTGGCCTTCACACTGGTTGTCCTCGCCATCTTGTCCACTTGGCGTAGCATCTTCACGTCCCTCATCCAAGTGCCTGATCATACATAGAGTCTCTGCTATAGGTAGTAGCCAGGTCTCACATGCATCAAGTGGTAAGTCAGAGAGGAGCGAGTTCACCTCGGTTTCGATAGCACGTGCACGAGCTCTTGTCATCGGTTCACTAGGCTCTTTGGATATGTAGGCAGGTCCATGGGGATGACCGTCGGATGCTCTGCATCAACCGGCTTATGCCTGGTTCATGGCCCGCCCTTGTTACATCTATCTACAGCCCAAAATGCCCGGACCATGCGGGACGATCATAGTTCACGGGAGCCGAAAGGTGGCCCTAGAGTGTGAAGAGGGGGATGCCGCTTATGCACAGACGACTTGCGTAGCCGAGGAGTTGAAATTTTACCAAGAAAATGTTGACCCAACAGATATGACCCCTCCGATGAAACCCACCACCGTGTCAGACCCCCTACTCAAGTTCAACTCGGCAGATGATAAGCAACAGGTTGACTTTGTCCCTGGCAACCCTTCTCAGCAGTTTACCATTGGAACTGGCATGGATTCCCAATAGGAAAGTGCGCTCAACGAATTCATCCGTGAGAATCAGGTCATCTTTGCATGTAACCCTTCTGGCATGCTGCAACATCCCAAATTTTCAATTTGGAATGTTTTACCATTATTAGCTTAGCATATATGCATTTTCTTAATTGAGTCGCATTTGGAAATTTCAGAGGCATTTGAATTTTATCTGACTTTGAATTCAACTTGGCAATTGAAATTTATTTGAAAAATCGCTAACAAATTTTTGTTCAAAAGTATGAGAGGAGCTAACATGACACTCCAAAAAGTCAGAAGAAATCAATGCCAAAAGTTTTGAATTCAAATTTTAGTTTCATTGGGATTTTTTTCAGAAAAATGTTTTTTCTAAAGTTTTTATTTAGCCTCTGAAAAATAGTTCATCTTGTAGGACTTAGTTTTCTGAATTTTTTGATATATATATATATATCCTATATAAAAATATTTTTATTTTCTATCCATATTTTTTTCTGTCTTAAAAAAGGTTTTCTGTTTGGGCTAAGGCCATCTGTTTTCTGCAGCACCGCCCAATAGTTTTTTTCTTCCTTTCCTTCCCTTTTCACTTCGAGCCAATTTCTGTCACTAAGGCCCATGTTAACTTTTTTCCTTAGCCCATCTCCACGCAACCCCTTCTTCCTCCTCTGTACGTGGTTCATCTAGAGCAGGAACAAAACAGACAGCCATGACCTCCTTCTCTTCCTTTCCTCCTCACACTTAATTCCTTGTCCGTTTCACTTCGGGGTCTGCACGAAAAATGCGGAGAACATCATGACGAATCCATTCAGGGAATAAAAACTCAGCAATTATTACATTAATTCGTCGAACGGATCCGTGAAACGTACACGCACAAACAACCATTAATGGCCACATTGAGCTCCCTTGATATCCCCTTACCGGCTCCCTCAGGCACTATACATTGACCCCGAGGAACCCCTCTCCACCCCGCACCTCCCAGTCCACGAGCCCCTGCCAAAAGCCCTCCAACTCTCGAGCAATTTCTCGCCGAAGCCGAGCTTCACCTTCTTCTTCTGTTGAAACTTGTGACCTCTCCAGGCCGAGCCACCATGGTGATCCTCGAGCCCACCCCGGCCTACTCGTCCCCTTCTGCTGCTCGAGCGACGCCGGAGCCCTCTCCATCGCTGGGTCCGAGCACCACCGAGCGCCGCCGCCATCTTCTCCATCATCGGTGAGCATCTCCCTTCACTTTTCTTGGCCTACAGATCTTGAACCAACAGCTCGTAGGTCTCCTCTGGTACCTAAACCATGATGGGGTACAGGCCTATTAGAACGTGACACGTGGCAGCTTAATTTTTTTCCCGTAATTCATTTTCAGATTTTATCCAATCTTCGGAAATTCATATCTTTTAATCTATACATCGGATTTAGTTGATTCTTTTTCCTACGATTTCGTAAAAATATCCTTTATCCAAAGAACCAAAAAAATATATATTTTTGCAAGTTTTAAAATTTGAATTCCAACAGATTTGAATTCAAACTTCTTTAAGTCATAACTTGAGTTTCGTAACTCCGTTTTGGGTGATTCTTTTTGCAAATCAAAGCTTGTGACATGTAATTTCTGTTAAAACCGAAATCTTCAATTTTTGCTGCTGTAAAAATTACGTTCTGTACAGAAACTTTATTGGTCGCTTTTGAAGTTTTTCGAAGTCTTTTATTTGTTTTCTTTTTGGATCTTTGCTTGTATGCTTATGTATGTTATTGCTTGCTTGTGCTAGATCATCCGGAGTGTGAAGCTTGCTACTATGAATATTTAGAGTTCAACAAACGTCAGCAAGTCAAGTTCACACTTTGATCATAATTTTTAATACCCAATTTTTACTATGCATTAGTTTCACCCTCAAAGATTGCATGATTAGGATTGGGAACATGTGGATATGCTTTGTAGTTTATGTGGTAGGAACCTATGACCTTTTATCACCCCGAGAATATTCGTTATCTCATATATTGCTTTGTCATGCTCGTAGACGGGGATTGGTATGTGTGATACGTGCAAGTTGCGAGAGATAATAATTTTTCTGGATAACATAAGGTGGCAACCTTAATAAACATCTGGGTGGATTGTTTGGGGCGCCTGGAGAAACCAGTGCTTTGCCCAAGGGGATCCCGGAGTACCCATGTGATTACCCTAGGTCCGCCACCCAGGCTCAAAGGGATCATAAGATATTTCATGCCTAGAAACTACCGTGTGCAGCCACAAGACATTATGGGCTTTGGCATAGTTGAGTAAGTTGTGTGACCTCTTTCCCTAGTAGACTAGCTGATGTAGGGGAAAGTAGGTGTACCAGTCTACACAGGGTTTGGAGGAAATACTTCAGAAAGGCTATGTCTCGATCTTCCGATCATGGAGGTGGTCGAGTCTTGTGGGGAAAAGTGCGCAAACCTCTGTAGAGTGTACAAACTAATCATGATTAGTCGTGTCCCCGGTTATGGACAACTTGAGTATCTCGAAGTGAATTATTGGTTGATCTCATCACTCTATTTAATGAAATTATTGGATTACTAATAACTTGGGAATTTTGGTTTGAGTTGGAGGAACCTTCTCAATAATGGCATTTTAATTTAGTAGTAAATAAAAATTTATTCCTTTGTTGTAGGGTAACATTGGCTTTATGCAAAAATTAAACTTAGAACCTCTACCAGCTTAATTTTCATACAGAGATAGTCTTTTCCATTATTATTCTATGGTGTGAAATTGCCAGCATATTCCATGTGCTGACCTACATGGCTGCAACGTCTCATGTTGCAGAGTTTTCTGACGAGGATTAAAGGTGCGATAGGTGATAACCCACAAGTGTAGGGGATCAGTTGTAGCCTCTTTCGATAAGTAAGAGTGTCAAACCCAACGAGGAGCTAAAGGCAGAACAATTATTCCCTCAAGTTCTATCGACCACCGATACAACTCTACACACGCTTGACGTTTACTTTACCTAGAACAAGTACGGAACTAGTTGTTTGTAGTTTTTGTGGGATAGGTTTTGCAAGAATATAAAGAGCATGCAAATAAAACTAGGGACTGTTAAGATAAAGTTAATGATAGCGAGTGTGGAAAAATGATTGTAGGAGTTGAGAAATTGCCCCTAAGCAATTGACCACGTTACTAGACCGATAGCAAGTTTTATGTGGGAGAGGCCACTGCTAGCATGTCATCCCTTACTTGGAATTCTATGCACTTATGATTGGAACTATTAGCAAGCATCCGCAACTACTAACGTTCATTAAGGTAAAACCCAACCATAGCATTAAGATATATTGGTCCCCCTTCAAACCCGTATGCATCGATTTCTACGCTAGGTTGAAGCTTTTGTCACTCTTGCCCTCCAATACGTAGTCCTATCAACATACAACTAACCCTATGGTGTTATCCACGCGCGCGCTCATATGATGGGCACCAAAGGACAACAACATAACCACAAGCAATTTAAATCAATCATAGCAATTCACCAATCACCGATAATCTACTCAGACATCATAGGATGGCAACACATCATTGGATAATAATATGAAGCATAAAGTACCATGTTCAAGTAGAGGGTACATCGGGTTGCGGGAGAGTGGACCGCTGTAGATAGATGGGGGAAGGTGATGGAGATGTTGGTGAAGATGATGGAGGTGTTGGTGTAGATCGCCGTCACACCATGATGGCCCCGGTGGCACTCCGGTGCCACCGGAAGCGAGGGGGAGAGAGACCCCCTCCTTCTTCTTCTTCCTTGACCTTCTCCCTAGGTGGGAGAAGGGTTTCCCCTCTGGTCCATGGCCTCCATGGCGGTGGAGGGGCGAGAGCCCCTCCGAGATTGGATCTGTCTCTTTGTCTCTCTCTGTTTCTACATTCCTAGATTCTGGCCCTTCACCGTTTCTTAAATTCCTGGAGATCCGTAACTCCGATTGGGCTCATCTTTTGACACGATTTTTATCCAGAAATTAGCTTTCTTGCGGCGAAAGAAGGGAATCAACCGCCTTACGGTGTGGCCTCGAGGGCCCAGGGCGCGCCCCCACCCTCGAGGCCCACTTGGGCATCGTCTTGTGTGGGTTTCTCTTCCCAAAATTCACATATATTCCAAAAAAATCTCCGTCCATTTTTATTCCGTTTGGACTCCGTTTGATATGGATATTCTGCGAAACAAAAAACATGCAACAAACAGGAACTGGCACTGGGCACTGGATCAATATGTTAGTCCCAAAAAATAGTATAAAAAGTTGCCAAAAGTATATGAAAGTTGTAGAATATTGGTATGGAACAATCAAAAATTATAGATACGACGGAGACGTATCAGCATCCCCAAGCTTAATTCCTGCTCGTCCTCGAGTAGGTAAATGATAAAAAGATAATTTTTGATGTGGAATGCTACCTAGCATAATCTTGATCGTTAATCTAATCATGGCATGAATATTAAGACATGAGTGATTCAAACCAATAGTCTATCATTTGACATTAGGACGTTAATACTTCAAGCATACTAATAAAGCAATCATGTCTCTTCAAAATAACATGGCCAAAGAAAGATATCCCTACAAAATCATATGGTCTGGCTATGCTCCATCTTCACCACACAAAGTATTTAAATCATGCTCAACCCCGGTTTTAGCCAAGCAATTGTTTCATACTTGAGTATTCTCAAACCTTTTCAACTTTCACGCAATACATGAGCGTGAGCCATGGACATAGCAGTATGGGTGGAATAGAAGGTGGTGATAGACAAAAGTTCGGAGAAAGTCTCACATCAACTAGGCAAATCAATGGACTATGGAGATGTCCATCAATCAATATCAATGTGAGTGAGTAGGGATTGCCATGTAACAGATGCACTAGAGCTATAAGTGTATGAAAGCTCAAAAGAAAACTACCGGGTGTGCATCAACTTGCTTTCTCATGAAGACCTAGGGCATTTGAGGAAGCCCATCGTTGGAATATACAAGCCAAGTTCTATAATGAAAATTCCCACTAGTATATGAAAGTGACAACATAGGAGACTCTCTATCATGAAGAACATGGTGCTATGATGAAGCACAAGTGTGGAAAAAGATAGTAGCATTGTCCCTTTTTTCTTTTCTTTTTTTTTTCTTTTTTTCTTTTTCTGATCCTTTTTTTGGGACTTTCTTTTTTTCTTTGGCCTTTCCTTCTTTTTTTTCTTTTTTTTCTTTGGGACAATGCTCTAATAATGATGATCATCACACTTCTATTTACTTACAACTCGATATTACAACTCAATGCTAGAACAAAATATGACTCTATGTGAATGCCTCCGGCGGTGTACCGGGATGTGCAATGATCTAGCGTAGCAATGACATCAAAAAATGGACAAGCCATGGAAACATCATGCTAGCTAACTTACGATCATGCAAGGCAATATGACAATGATGGTCCGTGTCATAATAAACGGAACGGTGGAGTTACATGGTAATATATCTCGGAATGGCTATGGGAATGCCATAATACGTAGGTATGGTGGCTGTTTTGAGGAAGGTATATGGTGGGTGTATGGTACCGGCGAAAGATGCGTGGTACAAGAGAGGTTAGCAATGGTGGAAGGGTGAGAGTGCGTATAATCCATGGACTCAACATTAGTCATAAAGAACTCACATACTTGTTGCAAAAATTTATTAGCCATCGAAACCAAGTACTACACGCATGCTCCTAGGGGGGAGGTTGGTAGGAGTTAACCATCGCGCGCCCCCGACCTCCACACAAAGGATGACACTCAATAAATAAATCATACTCCGACTTCGTCACATAACGGTTCACCATACGTGCATGCTACGGGAATCACAAACCTCAACACAAGTATTTCTACAATCCACAACTACCCACTAGCATGACTCTAATATCACCATCTTTATATCACAAAACTATTGCAAGGAATCAAACATATCATATTCAGCGATCTACAAGTTTATGTAGGATTTTATGACTAACCATGTGAGTGACCAATTCCTGTCAACTCTCTGAATAGATATAAGTGAAGCAAGAGAGTTTTAATTATTTCTACAAAAGTTATGCCCACGCTCTAACAAATATAAGTGAAGCAAAAGAGCGTTCTACAAATGGCGGTTTTCTATGTGAAGAGAAACAGGCAATCCAAACTTCAAATGATGTAAGTGAAGCACATGAAGTATTCTATAAAGCCATACTCAAAAGATATAAGTGAAGTGCAAACAACATTCTATAAATCAACCAAGGACTATCTCATACCAGCATGGTGCATAAAAGAAAATGTGAAAACTAAATGCAAAAGAAGCTCCAAGATCTGCACATATCACATGAATGAAACGAATCCGAAAACATACCGATACTTGTTGAAGAAAGAGGGGATGACTTCCGGGGCATCACCAAGCTTAGACGCTTGAGTCTCCTTGAATATTTACTTGGGGTGCCTTGGGCATCCCCAATCTTGAGCTCTTGCCTCTCCTTCTCCTCCTCACATCGAGACCTCCTCGATCTTCGAACACTTCATCCACACAAAACTTCAACAGAAAACTCGGTAAGATCACTACTCTAAGTACTGTTGCAAACCAATTCATATTTTGTTTTTGCATTGTAGCTACTGTAATATATCTTTTCCATGGCTTAATCCACTGATAGAAATTGATAGTTTCATCAAAACAAGCAAACTATGCATAAAAAACAGAATCTGTCTAAAATAGAACAGTCTGTAATAATCTGAACATTCACCATACTTTTGATACTTGAAAAATTCCGCCAAAATTAGGAAAAATCAACAATTTGCATAGAAAGACAATGCAAGAAGTTTTAGAACCATTTGACGTTCCAGCGAAAAATGTAAAATCACGCACTATAGCCAAAGTTTCTGTCCTGCACCACACAAACCAACAAGCATTGTAAACATCCTAAAGGCAAACCTTGGCACATTATTTTTATAATACAATGGGATTGTACAAGGGGATAATTATTTTTGATGAAAAGTTTCTGTAATTCAAGATCTTCAAAGTTTCCATGGGCATGAACAAAGTTCAAGGAGCTCCCCCATTTCAACGGTGCTCGTACTTCTTACTTTCACTTTTCTTTTTGAAAAAGTTTTAGGTTCCCCAATTTTTTTTGTTTTTAAAATTTATAAAAGCACACAACAGAAATAAATGACTCTCTAAAACTTCCGGGTTGTCTCCCTGGTAGCGCTTTCTTTAAAGCCATTAAGCTAGGCATATAGTGCTCAAGTGATGGATCCACCCGGATCCCAAGGTATATCAAAGCCAATTTTAATTAGCAATGATTTGACATTTAGTAGTGAGCACAAAGTGATATGTGTCATGAAACAATGAAGTCTAACTCTCTTCCTATGCATAGGCATGTCATACAAGAACAATTCATGCACATCAATTAAAGGCCAATGCATAGTATAAGCAGTTTCTTGCAATTTTATCATGTTGGAAACATAGAGAGGCGGAGATGTAGTTCCTCTCTCATAATAATTGCAAGTAGGAGCAGCAAGCACATGCATATTATATTCATCAAAATCATCATGTGTAACGGAAAAAGGCAACCCATCAATATAATCCTTAATGAGTGCAAACTTCTCCGATATAGTGTAGTTTGGAGAATTCAAAAAGATAATAGGACTATCATGTGTGGGTGCAATAGCAACTATATCATTTTTAACATAAGAAACTATAGCAAGTTCATCTCCATAAGCATAATTCATATTGGCATCTTGGCCACAAGCATAGCAAGCATCATCAAAAAGGGATATTTCAAAAGAATCAACGGGATCATAGAAATCATCATAGCATTCATCCTTCGGTAAGCACGAAGGGAAATTAAACAATGTATGAGATAAAGAGTTACTCTCATTAGAAGGTGGGCATGGGTGATCAATCCACTCTTCCTCCTTTTGTTCTTCGCTCTCCTCCTCATCTTTTTCATCCAATGAGCTCACAATGTCATTAATTTCTTCTTCCATAGACTCTTGCAAAATATTAGTCTCTTCTTGGATAGCGGAGGAGTCCTCAATATATGGTTTAACATAGGCATTAGAAGCATAATTATCATAACAATATTTAAATATGGCAAAATTTTCAGATTTGTAAAGAGTAGCATCATACTTTTCAATCAAAGAAGCAATTTCATAAGCACCCTTAAAAGCAACAAATTCCTCAATTTTTTGAACATCATAGTAACTATAAACACCCTTAGCATACGAAGATACAATTCCATTATTGCTAAACTCACATTGGTAGGGAAGGTGTTTCTTAGGGTCTTCAGAACAACAAGTAAAATCATATATTTCACATAAATTCCAAGCATAGCATTGCAAACGATGAATTTGATCCAGTAAAAGTTTCCCTTTTTCAGATATGCGGTGTCGCACATAACAAGCATGCTCATCTAAAGATTTTCCCTCAACTAAGCTAGTTGGGGTTTCAGCACGAGCACATAGGGATCGAAGATGATCCAAGTAAAAAGCTTCAGGAGTGTGATAGATTTTGAGTGGTTCTTCAACCATTGGTTCAGCAGGTACCACATTTTTTTGGTATTTTGCGTTTCCTACCCATAACTAAAGATAGAAAACAACTTAGAATGACAAATAAAATCTACTTAGTGATAAAGCAAAAAAGCACACACGAGAATATTCACCCCACGCTATTGCTCCCCGGCAACGGCGCCAGAAAAAGGTCTTGATGACCCACAAGTGTAGGGGATCAGTTGTAGCCTCTTTCGATAAGTAAGACTGTCAAACCCAACGAGGAGCTAAAGGCAGAACAAATATTCCCTCAAGTTATATCGACCACCGATACAACTCTACGCACGCTTGACGTTTACTTTACCTAGAACAAGTACGAAACTATTAGTTTGTAGTTTTTGTGGGATAGGTTTTGCAATAATATAAAGAGCACGCAAATAAAACTAGGGGCTGTTAAAATAAAGTTAATGATAGCGAGTGTGGAAAAGTGGTGGTAGGAGTTGCGAAATTGCCCCTAAGCAACTGACTACGTTACTAGACCGGTAGCAAGTTTTATGTGGGAGAGGCGACTGCAAGCATGTCATCCCTTACCTGGAATTCTATGCACTTATGATTGGAACTATTAGCAAGCATCCGCAACTACTAACGTTCATTAAGATAAAACCCAACCATAGCATTAAGATATATTGGTCCCCCTTCAACCCCGTATGCATCAATTTCTATGCTAGGTTGAAGCTTCTGTCACTCTTGCCCTCCAATACGTAGTCCTATCAACATACAACTAACCCTATGGTGTGATCCACGCGCGCGCTCATATGATGGGCACCAAAGGACAGCAACATAAACACAAGCAATTTAAATCAATCATAGCAATTCATGAATCACTGATAGGACAACGATAATCTACTCAGACATCATAGGATGGCAACACATCATTGGATAATAATATGAAGCATAAAGCACCATGTTCAAGTAGAGGGTACAGCGGGTTGCGGGAGAGTGGACCGCTGTAGATAGATGGGGGAAGGTGATGGAGATGTTGGTGAAGATGACGGAGGTGTTGGTGTGGATCGCCGTCACACGATGATGGCCCCGGTGGCACTCTGGTGCCATCGGAAGCGAGGGGGAGAGATCCCCCCTCATTCTTCTTCTTCCTTGACCTTCTCCCTAGGTGGGAGAAGGGTTTCTCCTCTGGTCCATGGCCTCCATGGCGGCGGAGGGGCGAGAGCCCCTTCGAGATTGGATCTGTCTCTCTGTCTCTCTCTGTTTCTGCATTCCCAGATTCTGGCCCTTCACCGTTTCTTAAATTCCCGGAGATCCGTAACTCCGATTGGGCTCATCTTTTGACACAATTTTTATCCGAAATTAGCTTTCTTGCGGCGAAAGAAGGGCATCAACCGCCTTATGGTGTGGCCTCGAAGGCCCAGGGCGCGCCCTGGGCAGGGGGGCGCGCCCCCCACCCTCGAGGCCCACTCGGGCATCGTCTCGTGTGGGTTTCGCTTCCCAAAATTAACATATATTCCAAAAAAAATCTCCGTTTGTTTTTATTCCGTTTGGACTCCGTTTGGACTCCGTTTGATATGGATATTCTGTGAAACAAAAAACATGCAACAAACAGGAACTGGCACTGGGCACTGGATCAATATGTTAGTCCAAAAAAATAGTATAAAAAGTTGCCAAAAGTATATGAAAGTTGTAGAATATTGGCATGGAACAATCAAAAATTATAGATACGACGGAGACGTATCAATAGGTCGTTGTTCTACACTCTGTTTGCCGTGGAGTTGGATGGACTCATTTACCTTCGATGCTTCCGCAGTTATTTTTATTTAGATGGCCTTTGGCCATATTATTGTAATAAATACTCTTTTGAGGACCTCGATGTAATAAAGTGTGTGATTGAACTCTGTTATAATTCCTCGAGTACTGTGTCTGTCAGCATACCGATCCAGGGATGACACTTAAGCAGAGAGAATTTGGTCCATTTGGGTCGGGTCGCTACAAGATGGTATCAGAGTACACGCTAACTGTAGGACGCGACCACTAGGAAATGGAAAGCCATAGGAAGAAAACTCTATTTTATGACTTCCTTATATACCCGTTGGTCTATACTCTTCTCTATTCATTTCTATCTCTTCTATACTTCAATTAAATAGTTGTTGAACCGTATCACCAAGTTGCTTAGCCCGATGAGACCATGACCTACGAAGACATCATTGACAAAGAAGAAGCTAGAGTTGACATTGATTTGAGGAGATTTAGTTCAGACCACCACTACCAAGTTGAGTCCAACTAATGATTGCGGTAGTATGAAGAGATCATATCTCTTGTGGATATGACCTTACCTGTAGGTTTTCCTTATGTTGTGTGATTTGTGTGAATTGCTTGATTTGAAGTTTTATTGCTATCATAAGCATATGGGTAGTGATTTCTCTCATTAGGCTCTTATTCTATTCTAATTTCTCATCCACTCTAAACCAAACAGATGCCTCCGAGACTTGACCCGGAATTCCCACCGGAACTTACCCAGTTGATCCAGAACCAGAATGCCCTTATGCAGATAGTCATCCAACATCAGAACAACAACAACAACCCACCGCCACCACCCCCGGTCGACAACCTTACACGTTTCCTGAGGTTGAACCCACCCATGTTCTCTAGCAGCACGGAGCCGATCGTCGCAGATGACTGGCTTCGCATGATCGGAATGGAGATGACCACCGCAGGATGTACTGATGCTGAGAAGGTGCGCTTTGCCGCACATCAACTGGATGGACCAGCAGCTTCGTGGTGGGAGAATTACACCACCATATTCCCAATAGCCAATGTGACTTGGGATCAGTTCCAGCAGGCGTTCCGTACCGCACATGTTTCAGCCGGAGCTATGAGTATGAAGAAGCATGAGTTCCACAACTTATGCCAAGGAAATCGTTCTGTTAGTGATTATGTGGAGGAATTCAGCAAGTTATCCAGGTATGCTCCCGGAGACGTGGCTGATGATGCCGCAAAGCAGGAGAAATTTCTGGAGGGACTAAACGATGATCTGGGACTTTAGTTGACCGTGGATACCTTTAACAATTATCAAGAGTTGGTCGACAAGGCTCTCATTCTGGAAGGCAAGCAACAGCAGGTGGAAAATCGCAAGAGGAAGTACGGACAGGGAAAGTACAACTCTGGAGTTCAGTAGAAGCCCCGCTATACCCCGTACCCAGGAAATAATGGATCAGGATCTGGCAAGTATGGTGGTCACACTCACCATAACCATGGAGGAAATTCTCATCATGGAGGAGATGGACATAACCATAATGGCCATAGGAATGGCAATGGGAACGGAGGAAACAACAATCAGCATCGCTCCAACCCCACTACACCAGCAAAGAAGGATCTGAGCCACATCACATGTTTCAAGTGCCAGAAGCCAGGGCATTATGCCACAGAGTGTCCTGAGGCCAAGAACGGGAATGGAAATGGAAGCTCCGGAAAGAAGCCCAATCCTTTCACCAGAGGGCAGGTGAATCACGTCAATGTGGAGGAAATTTACGAGCAACCTGACACAGTTGTTGGTAAGTTTTTGATTAATACATTTACATCCCTTTTTCTTTTTGACACTGGTGCATCACATTCATTCATATCAAGGGGGTTTGTGGATAAGTTTAAGTTACCGACCGTAGCCCTTAAGTCACCTATGTTAGTGAGTTCCCTAGGAGCAGAGTATATGGCTAGTCGAGGATGTTTTCAGTTGCCATTGACCATATGTAGGCATGTGTTTCCCACATACCTCATTATCCTAGAATCCCAAGGATTGGACGTGATCCTAGGTATGGATTGGCTATCCAAGTACGAGGGAAACATCGATTGTGCCAGTAAGTTGATTCTTCTCACTACCCCAGAGGGGAAGCGGATCAAGTATGTGTCGAGGCATACACCAAGGAGGACTCAAGTGAATTCTCTTTCGGGAGTTGTTCAAGAGGAAGTACCAATTGTGAAGGATTATCCTGATGTATTCCCCGAGGAATTGCCCAGCATGCCACCAGATCGAGATATTGAGTTTTTGATTGAGTTGTTGCGAGGCACTGGACCAATATCCAAGAGACCGTACCGGATGCCCGCAAATGATCTGGAGGAAATTAAGAAGCAGATTAAGGAATTATGAGAGAAAGGTTATATTCGACCGAGTTCATCACCTTGGGGAGCCCCAGTGCTTCTAGTTGCGAAGAAAAATGGTTCCTTGAGAATGGTTGTAGATTATCATGCGATGAACGAGGTGACGATCAAGAACAAGTACCCTCTACCAATGATCAATGTTTTGTTTGACTAGCTACAAGGAGCAAAAGTTTTCTCCAAGATCGATCTTCGATCAGGATATCACCCGTTGAATATTCGAGAACAGGATATACCCAAGACAGCCTTTACCACAAGATATGGGCTTTATGAGTACACAATCATGTATTTTGGTTTGATTAATGCCCCTGCCTATTTTATGAGTATGATGAATAAGGTATTCATGGAGTTCTTGGATAAGTTTGTTGTGGTATTCATTGATGACATATTGATTTACTCAAAGAATGAAGAAGAACACAAGGAACATTTGCGCTTGGTTCTCGAGAAGCTCAGTGAACATCGGTTATACGCCAAGTTCAGCAAGTGTGAATTTTGGTTGAAGGAAGTCAGATTTCTTTGACATGTTATATCAGGGGAAGGAATAGCAGTGGATCCTTCGAAAGTTGAAGCCGTCACTGAATGGAAGGCACCCACCTCTGTCGGAGAGATTCGTAGTTTCCTTGGACTTGCAGGATATTACCGGAGATTTATTGAGAATTTCTCCAAGATCACAAATCCCATGACAGAGTTATTGAAGAAAGACACCAAGTTTAATTGGACCGAGGAATGTGAGGCCAGTTTTCAGGAGTTGAAGAAACGTTTGGTCACAACCCCAGTGCTAATTCTTCCGAATATACGCAAGGATTTTCAAGTGTATTGCGACGCTTCTCGTCAGGGACTTGGAGGTATTCTTATGCAAGAAGGAAGAGTTGTTTCATATGCCTCACGTCAGCTTCGACCTCATGAGCGGAATTATGCCACACATGATTTGGAGTTAGCAGCCGTAGTGCATGCGCTCAAGACCTGGAGGCATTTTCTTATTGGAAAGCATTGTGATGTTTACACGGATCACAATAGTTTGAAATACATCTTCACGCAGAAGGAGTTGAACCTCAGGCAAAGGAGATGGTTGGAGCTCATAAAGGATTATGACATGAGATTGCATTATCACCCAGGAAAGGCCAATGTTGTGGCAGATGCATTGAGCTGCAAGAGCTATGTTAATACCCTCACAGCAGGAGGATTACCTCAGGAGTTAATTTATGATCTCAGAGATCTCCAATTGGAGATAGTACCACGAGGTTTTGTTGCCGCAATGGAAATTCAATCCACTTTGTTGGGAAAAATCCGAGAAGCCCAGAAGTTAGACAAAGGTATTGCGGAGATGAAGGGAAGGATGAATCAAGGAAAAGCAGAAGGTTTCTGTGAGGATGAACACGGATCCTTATGGTTTGAGGAGCGTATTTATGTGCCAAATGACCCAGAGATCAGGAAGTTGATTCTTCAGGAGGCTCATGATTCTCCTTACACGATACACCCAGGCAACACCAAGATGTATTTGGACTTGAAGGAAAATTTCTGGTGGACAGGTATGAAGAAGGATATTGCCGAGTATGTAGCAGTATGTGACGTATGTCAGAGAGTTAAGGCAGAGCATCAGAAACCAGCAGGATTACTTCAGCCCTTGCCGATACTTGATTGGAAATGGGATAAGATTGGCATGGATTTTATCACCGGATTACCAAGGACTCGTTCGGATATGATTCCATCTGGGTTATAGTTGATCATTTGACCAAGGTAGCTCACTTCATCCCCGTGAAAACCACATATACAAGTGCTAAGTTGGCCAAGATATACATGACTAGGATCGTATGCCTGCATGGAGTTCCGAGGACCATCGTATCAGATAGAGGAACACAATCTACCTCAATGTTTTGGAATCAATTACACGAAACTTTGGGTACCCGGCTAGAGTTCAGTATAGCCTTTCATCCGCAGACAGATGGGCAGACCGAGAGGGTCAATCAGATTCTGGAGGACATGTTGAGAGCTTGTGCGCTAGATTATGGATCTAGTCGGGATGATAATTTGCCATACGCACAATTCTCATATAACAACAGCTATCACACTATTTTGAAGATGGCCCCTTTTGAAGCTTTGTACGGAAGGAGGTGCAGGACACCATTGATGTGGGATGGAGTTGGAGACCGTAAATTATTTGGTCCCGACCTTATCAGAGATTCGAAGGAGAAAGTCAAGTTGATCCGTGACAGACTTAAGATAGCCCAGTCTAGGCAGAAGATTTATGCTGATGATAAACGCAAGGAAGTAACCTACGAAGTCGGAGATATAGCATATCTTCGTGTGTCTCCACTTCGAGGAGTTAAACGGTTTGGAGTTAAAGGCAAACTAGTACCACGATTTGTGGGGCCATACAGAATTTTGGAACATAGAGGAGAAGTTGCATATCAGTTGGAGTTACCCGAAGCCTTGTCAGGAGTTCATGATATGTTTCATGTATCCCAGTTGAAGAAGTGCCATGCAGAGATGACCGATATTCCTTTGAGGGAAACAGTGCCACTGGAGGCCATACAGTTGGATAGTGATATGACATATGAGGAGAAGCCCGTCAAGATTCTCGAGACTGCAAGTAGAGTTACCCGCAGCAAGGTCATCAAATTTTGCAAGGTTCAGTGGAGTCACCATACTGAGGAAGAAGCCACCTCGGAACACGAAGAAGATCTTCGACAGGACCACCCACACCTTTTTGCTAGCCAACCCGAATCTCGAGGACAAGATTCATCTTAAGGGGGGTAGGTTTGTAACATCCCAACTTTCAATTTGGAATGTTTTACAATTATTAGCTAAGCATATATGCATTTTTTGAATTGAGTGGCATTTGGAAATTTTAGAGGCATTTGAATTTTATCTGACTTTGAATTCAACTTGGCCATTGAAATTTATTTCAAAAATCCCTGACAAATACTTGTTCAAAAGTATGAGAGGAGCTAACATGACACTCCAAAAAGTCAGAAGAAATCAATGCCAAAAGTTTTGAATTCAAATTTTAGTTTCATTGGGATTTTTTTCCAGAAAAATGTTTTTATAATATTTTTATTTAGCCTCTGAAAATAGTTCATCTTGTAGGATTTAGTTTTCTGAATTTTTTGGTATATATATGTCCTATATAAAATATTTTTATTTTCTATCCATATTTTTTTTCTCTGTCTTAAAAAAATGTTTTCTGTTTGGGCTAAGGCCATATGTTTTTTTATGACGCAGCTACAGCACAACCCAATAGTTTTTTTCTTCGTTTCCTTCCCTTTTCACTTCGGGCCAATTTCTGTCACTAATGCCCATGTTAACTTTTTTTCCTTAGCCCATCTCCACGCAACCCCTTCTTCCTCCTCTGTGGTTCATCTAGAGCAGGAACAGAACAGATAGCCATGACCTCCTTCTCTTTCTTTCCTCCTCACACTCAATTCCTTGTACGTTTCACTTCGGGGTCTGCACGAAAAATGCGGAGAACATCATGATGAATCTATTCAGGGAATAAAAACTCAGCAATTATTACATTAATTCGTTGAAGGGATCCCGAAACATACACGCACAAACAACCATTAATGGCCACATTGAGCTCCCTTGATCTCCCTGTACCGGCTCCCTCGGCCACTATAAATTAACCCCGAGGAACCCATCTCCACCCCGCACCTTCGAGTCCACGAGCCCCTGTCCAAAGCCCTCCAACTCCCGAGTAATTTCTCGCCGGAGCCGAGCTTCGCCTTCTTCTTCTGTTGAAACTTGTGACCTCTCCAGGCAGAGCCACAGTGGTAATCCTCGAGCCCGCCCCGGCCTACTCTTCCCCATCTGCTGCTCGAGCGACGCCGGAGCCCTCTCCATCGTGGGTCCGAGCACCACCGAGCGCCGCCACCATCTTCTCCATAATCGGTGAGCATCTCCCTTCACTTTTCTTGGCCTACATATCTTGAACTAACAGCCCGTAGGTCTCCTCTCGTACCTAAACCACGATGGGGTACATGCCTATTAGAACGTGACACGTGGCAGCTTAATTTTTTTCCCGTAATTCATTTTCAGATTTTATCCAATCTTCGGAAATTCATATCTTTTAATCTATACATCGGATTTAGTTGATTCTTTTTCCTACGATTTCATAAAAAAATATCCTTTATCCAAAGAACCATATATATATATATATATATATATATATATATATATATTTGAAAGTTTTAAAATTTGAATTCCAACAGATTTGAATTCAAACTTCTTTAAGCCATAACTTGAGTTTCGTAACTCCGTTTTGGGTGATTCACTATAAAGCTTGTACTTTCTATTAAAACCAAAATCTTAAATTTTTGCTACTGTAAAAATTACGTTCTGTACAGAAACTTTATTTGGTTGTTTTTGAAGTTTCTCGAAGTCTTTTATTTGTTTTCTTTTTGGATCTTTGCTTGTATGCTTATGTATGTTATTGCTTGCTTACGCTAGATCATCCGGAGTGCGGAACTTGCTACTACAAATCTGTAGAGTTCAAGTACCGTCAGCAAGGCAAGTTCGCAGTTTGATCATAATTTTCAATACCCAGTTTTTACCATGCATTAGTTTCACCCTCAAAGATTGCATGAGTGAGACTGGGAACATGTGGATATGCTTTGTAGTTTTATGTGGTAGGAACCTATGACCTTTTATCACCCCGGGAATATTCATTATCTCATATATTGATTAGTCATGCTCGTAGACGGGGATAGGTATGTGTGATACATGCAAGTTGCGAGAGATAATAATTTTTCGGGATAACATAAGGTGGCAACCTTAATACACATCTGGGTGGATTGTTTGGGGCGCCTGGAGAAACCAGTGCTTTGCCCAAGGGGATCCCGGAGTACCCGTGTGATTACCCTAAGTCAGCCACCCAGGCTCAAAGGGATCATAAGATATTTCATGCCTAGAAACTTCCATGTGCAGCTGTCACACCCTGCATTTTGTAACATGTTATTTGCATCAATGAAGCATGAAAATTTGGACCAGCAAAAATTTTTTTGGCATCATTTGGCTTTTATTTGGAATGGAGTTTTTCTTCATATGCTTTTCATGTGCTCATTAAAGTCAACTATTGCTTCTTGTAGAATTCATCTCCATACCCAAAACTTTTGCCCAATGATCATGCCAAGTGTTATATAACAGTATAGTATTTTCTTACAAAATTAATTTGGCCAAAATGTATTTTTATAAATTTAGTATTTCAAAAACCCCTGAATTGAGGTTTGCACTGCAAGTGCTTGATTTAGGGTGAGAAAATTATTTCAAAAGGTGTATTTGAGACCTAGTAGCCATAGGACTCCCAGAAACCACAAAAGTATAAGTTTAAAAGATATTTTCCTATTTAATTTAAAAGCTTTTTCTTAAGGCCAGAAATGGTCTTTAATAGGGGAAAATTATTTAAGTATTTCAAAAATATTTGCCAAAATTCAGGGAGACTCATAGGACATATATTGTCCATATATAAGAGTTTCAACACTTGGTCATGTTCAAAATAATGGGCTAATCCCTCTAAAACCCTTTCTGGATATTTCAAGCTTTTGAAATATTTACAAAGGAAATATTCTCCAAAAATTCTAGGGAAATTCTATTATGTCACATATGGCATATTTGATGATCTTGCCAAGCCCCATGCCTTGGGAAGCAAGATAACATCCTCAAAACCCTTCAAAACCATTCTGTCCATATTTGAAGTTTGAGTAACTTTACATTTCCAAACTTGCCCAAATGCTCTCAAACTTGGTGCACATGCTAGAAAGGCCTAATAAGGCATCTAGACCAAATGGCACAAGAATTGGAGTAGAGCAACTTGATCAGAATACCCCCAAACCCTTTCTGTTCAAATGCAAATTTGAACAACTTTACATTACCAACTTTTTACCTGGAGCTTCAAACTTTGTGGGCTTGATCATAACCCCAAATGATGAAACTACACCAAGTGGTGCATCAAGGGGAGATGATTAGCTTGACTCAAACAAGATGAAGCCATTTCTGTTGTTTTCTAGGGTTCACCAAAGTTACATTGGCTAGTTTCTTCAAATGAGCCCAAACTTGGTGAAACACCCTATTTTCACATGTCATTCAATCCTGTTAAGTGTCATGGCAAGTGGAGATCATTTGCTTGACGAAAACATGATCAAACACCTTCTGCCAAATTACTAAAACCCTCTTCTTGACCCCTTTTACTATTTACCCTGGCCTCAACTTCCTACCACAGCTTCATCTAGTTACTATCTACCTCCAGTAACTCCCCCACGTCCCCAGCTCCATGATTGAGGGGTGAAAACCCTAGTTCACCCTGCTGGACAGCCATTTTCTACCAAGTTACCAGCTTCCTCTCTCTCTCCTTGATCCTCCAGAGCATCCAAGGCCTCATCCGTATTGCTTGCATCACCTTGGACCCCCCAGACACGGTGGACGCGCCCAAAGGGCCAATGGCATGCCATGGCATGCGATAAGGCCGCTCCAGAGCGCGCTACAGCGCACCACCGCACTGTAGCTTCGCCCAATCCAACGCAGCCGACCACCTCGAGCTCTCCCCTCGCGCCTCCCAACGCCCCACGACGTCCGCAACTTGCACCGGTGCTGTCCCCCTCCTCTCTCTCCCTCAAGTGGCCGCCTTCACACGCGCGCCGGCCGCCCGCGACCTCCACTCGTCTGGCTCACACGCGCGCGCTGTCTGGAGCGTTCCCCGCTCCTCCTCTCCCCTCAACTAGGCGTGGAACACGTCCACGATCCTCCCCGGCTCAAACGCAGGCACCAGCACGGCCTCTGGCCTCGCCTGCAACCTCGCCGGCGCACGAGTCCACGGTGGACCGTGGGCTCGGCTATATAAGCGTGCCCAGGCCTCTCCAACGGCACCGGCAGCCTCAACACACTCACAGCAACACGCCAGCACCACTTGTTCCTCCCCAAAAAGCCCCTGTGCTCGGGATCGACCGGAGCTCCGCCGCGTCGGGCAACCGGCGATCTCGAGGTACAGGCCTCCTCCGCCCTTCCTCTCACTCGATTCCGAACCGCCGTGCACCACTGATGCATTCCCCTCCCTTTTCCCCTTCTACAGCTGCCGAAATCGAGCTATCCAGCAACCTCCCGACAACCCTCCGCCGTCCCACCTCGCCGCCGACGAACTAGACCTCCCCGGCGAGCCGCACCACCACCCCTGCATCCGCGACTCGTTGTTGAGCCCGTCCCTGCCCTCCGTTGGCTCCGCCGTGGCCAGAATCGTCGCCGGTGAGCTCGCCGTCGCCGTGGCCGAGAGGTTGAAGATGACAGGCGGGCCCCGCCTATCATCCTCACCGCCTCTCTCTCCCCTCGCAGCCGCTGCCAGCCGAGCCCCGCCCGTCAGGTTTGAAAACCTGACGTGCGCGCGCTGGTGCCCATGCGGCTGGGCTGTTAGCCTTGGGCCGTGCACTGTGGCCACTCTGGCCAAGTTGCACAGGGCCTTTTCTTCTTTTTCTTTTCTGTAAAACTTCAAATAATTTTACAGAAATAAATATTAGTCCAAATAAATTGATTCCAACTCCTAAAATCTTGTAATATTCCAACCTATTTAATGGTGTCACTTTCACACATATCCATGAAACTTTTCTGTTCTGTTCAAATTCAAATTCAAATTTGAGCATTAAAACTCCTGTTCAAAAATCCTTAGATTCCATTCTGTAACTCCAAAACTCCAACTAAGAATTTTCTCCATCTTAGTTTTCCCTCTAGTATTTAACAAAAATAAGTTGACATTTTTCTGAGCACTTTGATTTTTCTGTTTTCATTGTGGTCTTATTTTCCCGTTGTTATTTTGCGACGATTAGATCCCGTATTTGACGAAGTTGCTGAAGAAGGAGAAGGAGAAGGATTTGAAGACTTTGAAGACCAAGCCAATCCAGGCAAGCAGCCCTTTGACCATGATACACTTGTTCTTCGGAACCCGTTTGTTTCCGATGCATGATGATAGAGTTACGGTGGTGACCTAGTTGAAACCACCACATGATACATGCCTTGCTCATGATCTTGCTATGTGCTAGATGTCATACAAATGGTTAGTAGTGATGCTTAGTGATGCATGTGTGCCATGATACCTTCGTGGTTGCATTCTTTTCGAAAAACCCCGTCGGGTGCCATTCATGCCCGAGGGAGATGATGAGATGGGTAACTACTTGATGACGAAGTGGTGTACCGAGACAAGTATGTGTGATGTTTTTCAAACGGATTGGTTTAAGTTGCGACCGTTATTCCAACCATACATGTGCAACCACTCTACCCCTTATGGGACGGGGCGTTATTGATTACTTAGGCCGATACTAGCATGGTGCCCGCATTACTAGTGACGGGAAGACTTGAGGTCTTTCCCGGGACGGGGTCGTGCTTGGATAGACGACCATGACTGTTTTCACAGGGCACCAGACACACCGTTGGTCCCTTCGGGTACGCGTGACATTGAAATTAGGGCAAGTCCCGTGATCTATTGTTTGTACTCGAGGGCCGTGTACCAACGAGTGGACTCTATGTTAGTATCGTCTAAGGAAAGATAATGACCGGGTGCTTCCCCCGAGTACTTGAGGTACTGCGGGATTGTGGGTGACACGAAAGCTTCCCGGATCTTGTGGGTAAAGTGTACAACCTCTGCAGAGTGTAAAACTATTCGAATAGCCATGTCCACGGTCAAGGACAGTTGGGTAACCGCTCTTGGGCTACGTCCAATGTTTGTGAAACCATGTGTGTGTATGTGAGTCAAGGTGGTGACTTGGCTCGATGAGTTGAATCATATTCATGTTGATATCGGTAACCTGTCTTCAAGGTTACGCGAGTTTATTGATGCATAAACTTGATAGTAGGATATTAATTCTAGCCATTGCTAGATTGCTCATTATTTTTCAATTGCATTGTTACCTTGAACCACATCATGGGTTGCTTGCGAGTACATTCAAAGTACTCATTGGCTTGCCACTGGTTATTTAATTGGCCAGGCATGGAGGAACAGGAATATGAAGATGAGTTCTTTGGAGACGAACATGCGAACTAGGACGCTATCCGAGTCAGAATGCCTATAGGGTTAAGGCAGATGGCATGGGTTCTACCTATCATCGAAGACTTCCGCTATTTGAGTTATTTGCTATTCAGCCCGTGAGGCTTTATCTATGTAAGACTTGGCCATAATGGCCATAATTTGTGTAAGACAATATGTATGGATGTAAGACTCTTGTTATTCAGCTTCTGTGTGTTCAGTGAGCATTGATCTCTGGGATAACTGTACACGTGCATTCGGTGATCTCGACTTCTAAGTCGGGGTCCCCACAGAGCTGGTATCAGAGCCATCCTGACTGTAGGAATCCTTAGTTAGCATGGGCGTTAGTTAGATGAGACCCCTTTTCAAAAACCTTCTGAACCTCTCTTCTTTTCTAAACCCGAGGTTTCATCAGCTTATTAACCCCTCCTATTCCACCTTTGTAGATGGCCGCTGTACCCGAAGAGCACCTGACCACTGGGTTTCCCTTGCTTCTCGAGGATAGCCTCCAGGAGTGCCAGTTCCACCGAGCACCCATCTTGACCTACCTTGAGCATTGGGTTAGCGACACTGAGGTGGAGTACCATGTGAAAGTGATCGTGAAGGCAAACAATCCTCCCACAAGTTGGTTCTTCGAGGGACCCTAGATGGCAACACTACCTCTTGCTGTCGAGGCTGCTGCACTCAAGGCACTAACCTGTCTCCGTGAGCTTCTTCCGGAGATGGCAGCCAAGATGACAACCCGCTTCTTACCTTACCAGAAGGAAGGTGAAGATGAAAGCAGCGCTCTAGCCCCTCCACTGAAGGAAGGACTCTCGCTTCGGTTCCAGACCTACTTCAGTCTATGTGCCGACAGCTTGGCACAAGACTTGGCCTCGGAATCGATGAAGCTCTGAGAAGAACTTCACAAGACCAAGGCACTTCTTCGTCGAGCTCAAGAGAAGACAAATAGGATCAAGAAAGAAGGAGCACCTTCCGGACAGTCCGCTGTCGCATACCGAGGCGGAAGGCCCTCCGAAGATGTATCTTCCAAGAATGAAGAACCACCTCGGCGACGTCGGATGACGGCAAGGGAATATCGCAAGCTTTTCCCTGCACCACCGACGAAGCACCGTCATATCCAACTCCTCCACTCCCCCACACCCTCAAGTGACAAGGGGGCCCAGATAGATGAAGACAAGGAGGAAGACCCAGAAGAGCCGGAATACGCGACCGAGCATTCCGCCGCTTAGGCATTATTCGCTACTCGGATATGCCAGTTGTGACCTCTACGGTAGGATAGGTCGTGTAACCCCTATGCGCAGTCGAGTCCTTGTATGGTTCATATGAAACCATCTAGTGTTTGCTTTTGTTGTGTTTGGATGTATGTCGTATTCTTCCTTTGGGAATATGTAAACGACTGCATCACCCAATTGGATTTTAATGAATGTGTTTTGGCCTTTCGGCCCTTGCATGATTTGATTAGTGTCACACCCACACCCTTACTAGGCACCCATCTATCTTGCTTTCCCTCTTCCAAGTCATGAGACCTTTTACCGCTCCAACAGGATGCCTGTTGTAACTCGCACTGGTACCTCTACCCAGCAGCCTGAAGCCGGAGCATCCGCTCAGTCAGAGGCAGGCCACGACCAAACCAACGACCAAGCTCCACTACCACCACCTCCTCCGAACATGGACATGGGTCAGCTTCTCCAAGCTTTCCGAGAGGAACGCCAAGCCAACACCGCAGCCCTTCAGTTGATTGCTCAAGCTGTCACCAACAACCGCCAGCCGGCGGGGAATGGCAATGGACGTTCCACGTTGGCAGAGTTCAAGAAGCATGCACCGCCAACTTTCATCAAGACTGCTGAACCCGTGGATGCTGACGACTGGGTCCGCACCATTGAGGACTTACTGGAACTAGTCGGATGCACCGAAGACCGCGAGAAGGTGGCTTATGCAGCCCACTGCCTCGGGGGGACTGCTAGAGCTTGGTGGGATGGATTCAAGGTCATGCATGCTGAACAAGACATCACTTGGGTCAACTTCAAGGCAGAATTCCGCAAGGCCCACATTCCTTCCGGAATCATGGCTATCAAAAAGCGTGAGTTCCGAGCCCTCAAGCAAGGAAGTGGCACTGTCAAGGAGTACATGCAGAAGTTCAGTGTTCTGTCAAGGTATGCCCCTGAAGATGTCAGCACTGATGCTGCAAAAAGGGAGCGCTTCATGGAAGGCCTCAACCAGACTCTGAAATATTCACTTGTCGTGTGCGACTGCTCAACCTTCCCTGACCTGGTGAACAAAGCACTTATGCTTGAAGACAAGTGGCGTGCTTTGGAAGACACTCGCAAACGCAAGATGGTCAACAAGGGAAGTTCCAGCAACCAGAAGCCTCGTTCGTGGCAGTCAGCCCCGGCCAAGCCAACCTATCAGCAACCAAGAGCTCCTGCACCTCGCACCAACTATCAGCCTCAGCAGTATGCCAACCCAAGGCCAGCTTTCAACCCCAATAACAGTGGTGGCAACAAGATCAATAATCCAAACTAAGTCACTTGCTTTGGATGTGGTCAGTCAGGACACATCTCCAGGGTGTGCCCCAACAAGAAGCCTGATGCCCCGCGCCCCAATGCGCAGAACCAAGGACAAGGCCGCGGGATGCCGCCAAGGAACCCAGCTCCTCGCAACCCGCCTAACCATGGGAAGGGGCGTGTGAATCACGTCACTGCTGAAGAAGCCCAGGAAGACCCGGACGTCGTGCTGGGTACGTTCCTTGTCAACTCAGCACCTGCAACTGTCTTGTTTGATTCTGGAGCAACACATTCATTTGTCACTCAAAGATTTGCATTAAAAAGTGACATGACCCCTACACCCCTGAATAACCCTATGGTGGTACAAACCCCCGGAGCAGAGATGAGAGCCAAGATAGGCTGTAAGGGAGTCAGTATTACCATTAACGGTGTAGACTTCCTAGCAGACCTTATCGTCCTGAGATCGCAAGGCTTGGATGTGATCCTAGGCATGAATTGGCTCAGCAAGCACCAAGGCTTGTTAGACTTGTGCCAATCGAACAGTCACTGTGACCAATGACCAAGGAGTCGAAGTCAAGTTTGCTTCCAACTCCTCTTCCGCTCAAGCCATTCAAGTCAACTGTTTGTCTGAAGTTGGGCTAGAGCAAGTACCGGTGGTATGTGAGTATCCTGATGTCTTTCCGGATGAACTACCGGGAATGCCCCCTGACCGTGACATTGAGTTCATCATCGAGCTCGTGCCCGGAGCAGGACCCATCTATAAGAAGCCTTATAGAATGGGGACGGAAGAATTAGCCGAGTTGAAGAAGCAACTGGAAGAGCAGCTGAGGAAGGGATTTATCCGCCCAAGTGCCTCCCCTTGGGGATCACCTGTTCTGTTTGTGGCAAAGAGGGACGGTACCATCCGCTTATGCATTGACTATCGTTCCCTCAATGAAGTTACAATCAAGAACAAATATCCACTTCCCAAGATCGAAGATCTGTTTCATCAGCTCAGCGGAGCCAAGGTGTTCTCCAAGATCGACCTCAGATCTGGGTACTACTAGCTGAAGATCAGACCCCAAGATATTCCGAAGACGGCATTCGTAACCAGATATGGCCTGTACGAGTGCACGGTCATGTCTTTTGGGTTAACCAATGCCCCAGCTTACTTCATGTATCTCATGAATAAAGTCTTCATGGAATATTTGGACAAGTTCGTTGTTGACTTCATCGATGACATTCTTGTCTTCTCGAAGACGGAGGAAGAGCACGAGCAACATTTGAGGATGGTCCTAGACAAGCTTCGGGAGCACCAACTATATGCCAAATTCAGCAAGTGTGAGTTCTGGCTGCATGAAGTTGGATTCTTAGGTCATGTCTTGACCGAAGAAGGATTATCAGTTGATCCCGCGAAGATCGAAGCTGTGACCCAATGGCAATCTCCAACGACCGTCAAGGAAGTCAGAAGCTTCCTCGGACTTGCGGGCTATTACCGCAAATTCGTGGAAGGATTCTCTAGCATTGCACGGCCAATGACTCAGCTCCTCAAGAAGGACAAGAAGTTCGAGTGGACGCCAAAATGCGAAGAGAGCTTCTAAGAGCTCAAGAAGAGACTGACCACCGCCCCAGTTCTGGCAACACCTGATATTCACAAGGAGTTCGTGATATATTGTGATGCCTCTCGAACCGAATTGGGAAGCGTTCTGACGCAAGAAGGCCGAGTCATATCATACCACTCCAGGCAGCTACGACCTCATGAGGAGAACTACGCTACTCACGATCTTGAGTTAGTGGCAGTAGTTCGTGCCTTGAAGACATGGCGGCATTACCTCCTAGGGAAACGGTGTGAGATATACACAGACCACAAAAGTCTGAAGTACATTTTCACCCAAAAGGAATTGAACATGAGGCAGCGGAGATGGTTGGAACTCATCAAAGACTATGACCTCAGTGTTCAATATCACCCCGGGAAGCGTGGTGGCCGATGCCTTAAGCAGGAAGGCTTGCTCTTTGAATGCCGTTATTCAAGAAAGGCAACCAGCCTTGTTTAAGGAACTTGAACAATTCAGTTTGGAATTGGTCACCCCTGGATTTCTGGATCATTTGGAAGTCAGACCGACCTTGATGGACGAAGTCAAGAAGGCACAAGATGGACACGCAAGCATTGAAGGCATCAAGAAGGAGATGAAGCTAGGCAAGGCCCCAGGATTCTCTGAAGACGAGCACGAGATTGTTTGGTACAAAGGCCGCATCTGCGTACCAAACAAGACGGAGCTGAAGAACCTGATCCTGCAAGAAGCCCACGACACTCCGTATTCCATCCACCCCGGAGGAACCAAGATGTATCAAGACTTGAAGGCAAGATTCTGGTGGCACGGGATGAAAAGAGAGATTGCAACCTATGTTGCAAAGTGTGATGTGTGCCAAAGGGTCAAGGCTGAATATCAGCGACCCGCTGGATTGCTTCAACCACTCAAGGTTCCTGAGTGGAAGTGGGATAAAGTCGGAATGGACTTCATCACTGGATTACCAAGGTCGAATAGGGGACATGACTCCATCTGGGTCATAGTCGACCATTTGACCAAGGTGGCCCATTTCATTCCTGTCAAGACTACCTATTCCGGCAACCAGTTGGCAACTCTCTATATCAACCGAATCGTGAGCCTCCATGGTGTTCCACAAGAAATTGTGTCAGATCGAGGCACCCAGTTTACTTCAAGGTTCTGGAGAAGATTCCAAGAAGCCTTGGGAACCAAGTTATCCTTCAGCACAACTTTCCACCCACAGACCGGAGGTCAGACAGAACGAGTAAATCAAATTCTCGAAGACATGCTCCGAGCCTGTGTCTTGGCATATGGAGCCAAGTGGGAAGATTGTCTCCCTTTTGCCGAGTTCTCCTATAACAACAGTTATCAGTCGAGCCTTCAGATGGCACCATTTGAGGTGTTGTACGGACGCAGATGTCGCACACCCCTCAACTAGTCAGAGACTGGAGAAGGGCTAGTCTTTGGACCGGATATTCTCCGCGAAGCAGAAGAGCAAGTCCAACTAGTCAGAGAACGTTTGAAGGCAGCCAAGTCAAGGCAGAAGATTTATGTTGACACTCGACGCCGAGACATGAGTTTCCGTGTCGGAGATCATGTGTACCTGCGAGTAACTCCTCTAAAGGGAACCAAGCGTTTCCACGTTAAGGGGAAACTTGCGCCAAGATTCATTGGCCCTTTCAAGATCACCGACCGACGAGGAGAAGTGGCTTACCAGTTGGAACTACCACCTGAGCTATCCAATGTGCACAACGTATTCCACGTGTCACAACTTCGGAAATGCCTCCAAGTTCCGGACAAGCCTAATCTCTACAAGGATGTTGATCACCAAGCCATTGATCTGCAGCCTGATTTGACCTACCGCGAGAAGCCCATCCGCATTTTGGATGAAGCAGAACGACGGACGCGAAGCCGTACCATCAAGTACTTCAAGGTTCAGTGGAGCAACCACACCGAAGCAGAAGCAACCTGGGAACGTGAAGACTATCTTAGATCCGAGTTTCCCGATCTCTTTTAAGACCTAGTTTAGGAATCTCGGGGACGAGATTCTTGTAAGGGGGGTAGGTCTGTCACACCCTGCATTTTGTAACATGTTATTTGCATCAATGAAGCATGAAAATTTGGACGAGCAAAAATTTTTTTTGGCATCATTTGGCTTTTATTTGGAATGGAGTTTTTCTTCATATGCTTTTCATGTGCTCATTAAAGTCAACTATTGCTTCTTGTAGAATTCATCTCCATACCCAAAACTTTTGCCCAATGATCATGCCAAGTGTTATATAACAGTATAGTATTTTCTTACAAAATTAATTTATCCAAAATGTATTTTTATAAATTTAGTATTTCAAAAACCCCTGAATTGAGGTTTGCACTACAAGTGCTTGATTTAGGGTGAGAAAATTATTTCAAAAGGTGTATTTGAGACCTAGTAGCCGTAGGACTCCCAGAAACCACAAAAGTATAATTTTGAAAGATATTTTCCTATTTAATTTAAAAGCTTTTTCTTAAGGCCAGAAATGGTCTTTAATAGGGGAAAATTATTTAAGTATTTCAAAAATATTTGCCAAAATTCAGGGAGACTCATAGGACATATATTGTCCATATATAAGAGTTTCAACACTTGGTCATGTTCAAAATAATGGGCTAATCCCTCTAAAACCCTTTCTGGATATTTCAAGCTTTTGAAATATTTACAAAGGAAATATTCTCCAAAAATTCTAGGGAAATTCTATTATGTCACATATGGCATATTTGATGATCTTGCCAAGCCCCATGCCTTGGGAAGCAAGATAACATCCCCAAAACCCTTCAAAACCATTCTGTCCATATTTGAAGTTTGAGTAACTTTACATTGCCAAACTTGCCCAAATGCTCTCAAACTTGGTGCACATGCTAGAAAGGCCTAATAAGGCATATAGACCAAATGGCACAAGAATTGGAGTAGAGCAACTTGATCAGAATACCCCCAAACCCTTTCTGTTCAAATGCAAATTTGAACAACTTTACATTACCAACTTTTTATCTGGAGCTTCAAACTTTGTGGGCTTGATCATAACCCCAAATGATGAAACTACACCAAGTGGTGCATCAAGGGGAGATGATTAGCTTGACTCAAACAAGATGAAGCCATTTCTGTTGTTTTCTAGGGTTCACCAAAGTTACATTGGCTAGTTTCTTCAAATGAGCCCAAACTTGGTGAAACACCCTATTTTCACATGTCATTCAATCCTGTTAAGTGTCATGGCAAGTGGAGATCATTTGCTTGACGAAAACATGATCAAACACCTTCTGCCAAATTACTAAAACCCTCTTCTTGACCCCTTTTACTATTTACCCTGGCCTCAACTTCCTACCACAACTTCATCTAGTTACTATCTACCTCCAGTAACTCCCCCACGTCCACAGCTCCATGATTGAGGGGTGAAAACCCTAGTTCACCCTGCTGGACAACCATTTTCTACCAAGTTACCAGCTTCCTCTCTCTCTCCTTGATCCTCCAGAGCATCCAAGGCCTCATCCGTATTGCTTGCATCACCTTGGACCCCCCAGACACGGTGGACGCGCCCAGAGGGCCAATGGCATGCCATGGCATGCGATAAGGCCGCTCCAGAGCGCGCTACAGCGCACCACCGCACTGTAGCTTCGCCCAATCCAGCGCAGCCGACCACCTCGAGCTCTCCCCTCGCGCCTCCCAACACCCCTCGACGTCCGCAACCTCCACCGGTGCTGTCCCCCTCCTCTCTCTCCCTCCAGTGGCCGCCTTCACACGCGCACCGGCCGCCCGCGACCTCCACTCGTCGGGCTCACACGCGCGCGCTGTCTGGAGCGTCCCCTGCTCCTTCTCTCCCCTCAACTAGGCGTGGAACACGTCCACGATCCTCCCGGCTCAAACGCAGGCACCAGCACGGCCTCTGGCCTCGCCTGCAACCTCGCCGGCGCACGAGTCCACGGTGGACCGTGGGCTCGGCTATATAAGCATGCCCAGGCCTCTCCAACGGCACCAGCAGCCTCAACACACTCACAGGAACACGCCAGCACCACGTGTTCCTCCCCAGAAAGCCCCTGTGCTCGGGATCGACCGGAGCTCCGCCGCGTCGGGGAACCGGCGATCTCGAGGTACAGGCCTCCTCCGCCCTTCCTCTCACTCGATTCGGAACCGCCGTGCACCACTGATGCATTCCCCTCCCTTTTCCCCTTCTACAGCTGTCGAAATCGAGCTATCCAGCAACCTCCCGACAACCCTCCGCCGTCCCACCTCACCGCCGACGAACTAGACCTCCCCGGCGAGCCGCACCACCACCCATGCATCCGCGACTCGTTGCTGAGCCCGTCCCTGCCCTCCGTTGGCTCCGCCGTGGCCGGAATCGTCGCCGGTGAGCTCGCCATCGCCGTGGCCGAGATGTTGAAGATGATAGGCGGGCCCCGCCTGTCATCCTCACCGCCCTCTCTCTCCCCTCGCAGCCGCTGCCCGTCGGGCCCCGCCCGTCAGGTTTGAAAACCTGACGTGCGCGCGCTGGCGCCTGTGCGGCTGGGCTGTTAGCCCTGGGCCATGCACTGTGGCCACTCTGGCCCAGTTGCACAGGGCCTTTTCTTCTTTTTCTTTTCTGTAAAACTTCAAATAATTTTACAGAAATAAATATTAGTCCAAATAAATTGATTCCAACTCCTAAAATCTTGTAATATTCCAACCTATTTAATGGTGTCACTTTCACACATATCCATGAAACTTTTCTGTTCTGTTCAAATTTAAATTCAAATTTGAGCATTAAAACTCCTGTTCAAAAGTCCTTAGATCCCATTCTGTAACTCCAAAACTCCAACTAAGAATTTTCTCCATCTTAGTTTTCCCTCTAGTATTTAACAAAAATAAGTTGACATTTTTCTGAGCACTTTGATTTTTCTGTTTTCATTGTGGTCTTATTTTTCCGTTGTTATTTGAGACGATTAGATCCTGTATTTGACGAAGTTGGTGAAGAAGGAGAAGGAGAAGGATTCGAAGACTTTGAAGACCAAGCCAATCCAAGCAAGCAGCCCTTTGACCATGATACACTTGTTCTTCGGAACCCGTTTGTTTCCGATGCATGATGATAGAGTTACGGTGGTGACCTAGTTGAAACCACCACATGATGCATGCCTTGCTCATGATCTTGCTATGTGCTAGATGTCATACAAATGGTTAGTAGTGATGCTTAGTGATGCATGTGTGCCATGATACCTTCGTGGTTGCATTCTTTTCGAAAAACCCCGTCGGGTGCCATTCATGCCCGAGGGAGATGATGAGATGGGTAACCACTTGATGGCGAAGTGGTGTACCGAGACAAGTATGTGTGATGTTTTTCAAACGGATTGGTTTAAGTTGCGACCGTTATTCCAACCATACATGTGCAACCACTCTACCCCTTATGGGACGGGCCGTTATTGATTACTTAGGCCGATACTAGCATGGTGCCCGCATTACTAGTGACGGGAAGACTTGAGGTCTTTCCCGGGACGGGGTCGTGCTTGGATAGACGACCATGACTGTTTTCACAAGGCACCGGACACACCGTTGGTCCCTTCGGGTACGCGTGACATTGAAATTAGGGCAAGTCCCGTGATCTATTGTTTGTAATCGAGGGTCGTGTACCAACGAGTGGACTCTATGTTAGTATCATCTAAGGAAAGATAATGACCGGGTGCTTCCCCCGAGTACTTGAGGTACTGCGGGATCGTGGGTGACACGAAAGCTTCCCGGATCTTGTGGGTAAAGTGTACAACCTCTGCAGAGTGTAAAACTATTCGAATAGCCATGTCCACGGTCAAGGACAGTTGGGTAACCGCTCTTGGGCTACGTCCAATGTTTGCGAAACCATGTGTGTGTATGTGAGTCAAGGTGGTGACTTGACTCGATGAGTTGAATCATATTCATGTTGATATCGGTAACCTGTCTTCGAGGTTACGCGAGTTTATTGATGCATAAACTTGATGGTAGGATATTTATTCTAGCCATTGCTAGATTGCTTATTATTGTTCAATTGCATTGTTACCTTGAACCACATCATGGGTTGCTTGCGAGTACATTCGAAGTACTCATTGGCTTGCCACTAGTTATTTAATTGGCGAGGCATGGAGGAACAGGAATATGAAGATGAGTTCTTTGGAGACGAACAGGCGAACTAGGACGCTATCCTAGTCAGAATGCCTGTAGGGTTAAGGCAGATGGCATGGGTTCTACCTATCATCGAAGACATCCGCTATTTGAGTTATTTGCTATTCAGCCCGTGAGGCTTTATCTATGTAAGACTTGGCCATAATGGCCATAATTTGTGTAAGACAATATGTATGGATGTAAGACTCTTGTTATTCAGCTTCTGTGTGTTCAGTGAGCATTGATCTCTGGGATCACTGTACACGTGCATTCGGTGATCTCGACTTCTAAGTTGGGGTCCCCACAGCAGCCACAATCCATTATGAGCTCTGGCATAGTTGAGTAAGTTGTGTGACCTCTTTCCGTGGTAGACTAGCTGATGTAGGGGAAAGTAGGTGTACCGGTCTACCCAGTGTTTGGATGAAATACTTCAGAAATGCTATGTCTAGACATTCCGATCATGGAGGTGGTCGAGCCTTATGGGGAAAAGTGCGCAAACCTCTACAGAGTGTACAAACTAATCATGATTAGCCGTGTCCCCAGTTATGTACAACTTGAGTATCTTGAAGTGAATTATTGGTTGATATCATCACTCTATTTAATGAAATTATCGGATTACTAATAACTTGGGAATTTTGGTTTGAGTTGGAGGAACCTTCTCAATAATGGCATTTTAATTTAGTAGTAAATAAAAATTTATTCCTTTGTTGTAGGGTAAAATTGGCTTGATGCGAAAAATTAAACTTAGAGCCTCCACCAGCAAAATTTGCATATAGAGATAGTCTTTTTCATTATTATTCTATGGTGTGAAATTGCCAGCATATTCCATGTGCTGACCTACACGGCTGCAACGTCTCATGTTGCAGAGTTTTCCGACGAGTATTAAAGGTGCGATAGGTCGTTGTTCTACACTCAGTTTGCCGTGGAGTTGGATGGACTCATTTACCTTCGATGCTTCCACAATTATTTTTATTTAGATGGCCTTTGGCCATATTATTGTAATAAATACTCTTTTGAGGACCTCGATGTAATAAAGTGTGTGATTGAACTCTGTTATAATTCCTCGAGTACTGTTTGTGTGAGCATACCGATCCAGGGATGGCACTTAAGCACAGAGACTTCGGTCCATTTGGGTCGGGTCGCTACACATGCCTGGTGTGCCAAGAGAATTCGCTGAGCACCACCTTAACGTGGATCCTAAAATGTTGCGTGACAATTTCTTTGTCGTTTTAACGAGGAGAGGCGCAAGGCTATTGGAGAAGAGGTGCCTGACTCCTAGCTATCGGGTTCATCATTGAAGTTTTTCATTGTCAATGGTTGGCCAATATTGTGGTTGTGCTAAAGAAGAATATGACTTGTCCAGCTGATCTTGCGCATGTGTGTTGACTACACGAATCTCAACAAAGCTTGTCCAGCTGATCCATTTGCTCTTTCCCGCATCGGTCAGATTATTGATGCTACAACATGAGGTGAGAGCTTATGTTTCTTGGATGCTTACTTTGGATATCATCGGATTAAGATGGCAGTGGAGGATCAGGGTAACAAAACCTTCATCACACCCTTTGGAGTTTTCTACTATGTCTCTATGCCCTTTGGACTAAAGAGTGCCCAGGCGACTTATCAACGCTGTGTTTAGAATTGCTTACATGGGCAAATTGGGCGCAATATTCATGCCTATGTCAACGATATCGTGGTTAAGTCAAGGAAGAAAGAAACATTGCTTGATGACTTGAAGGAAACATTTGATAATCTTCGGGTTTAGAAGATGATGCATAACCCAACCAAGTTGCTGGGTTTTCTGGTGTCTGGGAGGAGCATTGAAACTAACCCGGAGGCGATCAAAGATATCATATCCCTGTCCAAACCGGTATGCGTCAATGATGTCCAATGCCTGGCGGGTCGTATTGCAGCTTTGAGCCGGTTTATAAGCCGCCATGGTGAGAAGGCGGTTCCCCTGTACCAGATGAAGTAGAAGATGGACAATTTTGTTTGGAGCAATTCTTCTAATGAGGCTTTTGAAGCTCTTAAGAAACAACTGGCTAAGCCACCCATCCTGGCTGCTCCTGTGAAAAAAGAGCCTATGCTCCTGTACGTTGCTACTAATAATAAGGCAGTTAGCGTAGAAGTAGTCATCGAGCAAAAAGAGGAAGAGAAGGAATATCCAGTCTAGAGTCCGGTTTATTATGACAGCAAAGTACTAACGGAGTCCAAGCAGAGATATCCACATTGGTAGAAACTTGTGTTTGGGGTTTTCATGGTTAGCCGCAAGTTGAAACATTATTTATTGGGGCATCCAATCACTGTGGTCAGTTCAGCTCCTTTGGGAGATATCATCCAAAACAAAGAGGCTACATGCCGGGTTGCTAAATGGGCAATTGTGCTTGTGCCACATCATCTGAAATATGTGCCCCGCACTGCTATCAAGTCTCAAGCCTTGGTGGATTTCATCATTGATTGGACGGAGTTGCAAACACTTGAGGAGAAGCCAGACAATACATACTGGATGATATACTTTGATGGTTCCATGCACTTGGAAGGCTCGTGGGCTAGAGTTATTCTATCTTCCCGGCGAGGTGAGATTTTTTTTATGTCTTGAGACTCTTATTTCCTTATACTAACAATGCCGCTAAGTAGGAAGCCTTGCTTCATGGGCTTAGTATTGCCAAAGAGATGAACTTAAGCTAGGTCAGGTGCCTTAGTGACTCATACTTGGTTGCACAACAAGTTTCTGGGATGTGCGATTCAAAAGATCCCCTCATGGCGGCTTATCATTAGGCAGTGACTAACATTGTTGGTCACTTCAAGAGCTATCAAGTAGGTCACCATTGACAGGCGGCTTAACGAGGCGGCTGATGCATTATCCCATTTGGGCTCCCAGCGTAAGCCAATCCCTCCCAATGTGTTCCTTGATGTTCTCCATAATCCTTCTATCAAGCTACCTTCAGAGGAGGATCTTGCTATCCCTGACCCACAAGGACAATTGGTGGCGGCTCTCCATGCTACTCCAGATAGGACGGTGCCTTATCTAGCTTATCTTACATGTGGCGAGCTCCTAGAATAGGAAATCATCGCCCGACAAATCATGAGGCGGTCTAAATCCATGACAATTGTTAATGGCGAGTTGCACCGGCGCAGTATTACTGGTGCATTTCAACGGTGTGTTTCCCCTGAAGAAGGCCGCGAGATTCTCCAAGAAATCCAAGCAGGTGATTGTGGTCATCATGCTAGCTTGAGATCCCTGGTGGCCAAGGCTTTTCAATATTGTTTTTATTGGCTTACTGCTCACACTCATGCAGAGGACATTGTTAGCAACTGCGATGGATGTCAAAAATTTGCATAGCTAGCTAATGTTCTGGCTTAAGAACTGCGGATGATCCCAATAACTTGACCATTTGCAGTCTGGGGGCTTGATATGGTCAGGCCGTTTAAGATGTCCACAAACAAAAAGACTCACCTTCTGGTCATAGTTGATAAGTTCACCAAGTGGGTTGAAGCAGAGCAAGTCAGCAATTGTGATGCTGAGACAACAGTCAAGTTTCTAAAAAAGCTGGTCTTCCATTTTGGTTATCCCCATAGTATCATCACAGACAATGGAACCAATCTGTCCAAGGGGGCTACGAAGCAATTCTACCAGCGAGAGCTCATTCGGCTTGATGTCTCGTCAGTTGCTCATCCACAATCCAATGCTCAGGCTGAAAATGCCAACCAGGAGATATTGCGAGGAATTAAGCCAATACTTATGGACCCTCTGGAGCTCACTCTCAGGTGTTGGGTTGAGGAGCTTCCTTCGGTTCTTTGGAGCATCAGGACTACCCCCAACAGATCGACATGTTATACGCCATTCTTCATGGTTTATGGCGCGAAAGAAGTCTTGCCAAGTGATATCCGTCATGACTCGCCACAAGTGGCGGCTTATGTTGAAGTAAACCATGAAACAACTCGCCAAGACTCTCTGGATGCCTTGGAGGCAGAACGTGATCTGGCGGCGGCTCGATCTGTGATATATCAGCAAGACCTACACCGCTATCACAACCGTACTTTCCAGGAGGGTGATCTAGTGCTCGGTTTGAATCAAGATCAGACAAGCATGCATAAGCTTTCACCACCTTGGGAAGGGCCCTTTGTGCTTAGCAAAAACCTCAACAATGGGTTATACTATCTCATTGAAATACGTGAGCATAACAAGTCACGTACATCTGAAGAGGAGACCAACATGCCTTGGAACATTGCTCATCTTTGGCCTTATTATACTTGAAGCCACCGGCTCCAGTTATTGTACATACCTTTTATGTATATACCTCTTTATGTGCAAATATAATAAAGCCGACATCCGTGAAACTCGAGGCCTCTGTCGTTTCGTCTAAAAAATTGTGCATGAGTCTTTATTTGTTGATCATAGGTCACGTGGGGGCTTCCAACTCATTGAGTTTAGCTTTTAAAATATCCCAATTGACCTGGCAAATTGCCATCATAAATTTTGGTTAAACATACCTATCTCCTTGATGCTACTCCAAAAAGTGACCCGCCGCAGTCTTGATAGTCAATCTATATGACCCTGAACTTGTTGAAGTTAAAACGGAGGCTTAAGTCACGTGAGAGCCGGCTTACAGAGTGCGAGGATAAACCATGGGCTCTTATGCTAGCTTCACTGAAGCAAGACTTGAGTCTCAAAAGCCGGTCTTTTTCGTCGAGCCTCGAAAGCCGACTTATACTTTGTTAATTATATATATTGGATTTTTCCGTTTTGCATGAAATTTTTTCTCCTTGATTCCGACGCGTGCAAGCATCTTCGAAACTCTTCCTTCCATAGCCTACTATCCCTCGTCGTTGCGAACCTCTTTGACCTGTTTTGGACGTCGAGGAAGCACCGGAGCCACGCCTCGAGCTCACAACGCCGCCGGATTTCACGAAGTTCATCTCGACGCTACGCTCAACCCTGACGTCCCCTCGCCTAACTATCCATAGAAAATCAGATCCCCTCATAGTTCTCCATCCGATGGACATCGCCGTCTCCGCCGCCAGTCATCGAAGCCGTCGCCCCCGCCAACCTCCACTTCCCTGTCTACGACGAGCCCTCTCTGTAAGCAACGAGAGGCTCCCTCCATTTTGCCTTTTTTTATTCGAAGCGTTAAGTGCAAATAATACTAGATCGGTTTTTACTTAGGTTGGTTTAGCTTACGGTTTATTTACATGTTAGTCGGTTAGATCGAACCAATTCGCCGGTCTTCTATTAATTAAACACACGTGTATGTTTTAGTGATCTTACGACCGAGTGTTGTTTAGCTTCGGATCACACACCGCTGTATAGCCCGCTACGTAGCTAGCACACCATCTATTTTTTTCCGTTTCGGGTTTTCCTGTTTTGTTTTAAATTCAATTTTGTTTTTTTATATATTTAGATCTACAACTCCGATTTTGATGATTCTTTTTCCTACGTTTTCACAAAAATCCCATCTATCTAGAGAAACCAACGAAAATATTTTTGAAATTTTAATTCTCGAGTTCAAATAGATTTGTTCCAAACACTAGATTGCTAATAACTTTTATTTAAAAATAGCTTTTTGATTTTTTTGCTAGTGATCACTTGATCTTTTGTCTAAACAGTAGGCTTTTGCCAATTAGTTTATGTTTATTTTAAAATAGGATTCTAGGCAAAATAGTACTGTTTTACATAGTTTAGTGTTATTTTCTTTTCCCTTAGTATTTATTTATTTTTACCTAGAAACCTTTTTGTATTTTTGAAAATTTTAGTTTTGTTTCTGTTATTGAACAGTAGACAATTTTATTTTATTTTGTTTAGTTTTGCATGAGAACTTGTATAGGTCCTAGTTAGAGTGTTATAAAAGCTTTTTATATGTTACGTTTTGCTACTAAAATTTTATGAAAAAATATTTCTATTATTTTAATGAATACTCTACTTCTTTTTTGTTACTTTATTAGTTTAGTATTTTTTTTGCTGTTAAGTCTAATTAGGTCAAAAACTACTTTTGTGTTGGTTGTAGTAAAATCTCTATAGTTTCCTTCTAGTTTTCCTTGAAATTTTCTTTGGATTTCTATTTGGTTTACTTATGGATTTCTTTGTTGCTTTTATTTTTTAATTTTATTATGAGTGTTAGAATTTGCTTGTTAGTATGTTTGCTTATATGAATGCTATGAATGTTTAATATAGATTTATATCAGAGTGACAGATAGTATCAAGTTATTTTCAAAAGTGTTGTTATCTTCATCAACTTACCAGGCAAGTTCACTTTGACCATATTATTCGTACCTATGTTTTATTGCTTTTAGTATAATCCCTCCAGTAGTGTTATTGACTTCTTGTAGTTGAGTAGAATGCATAAGGTAGGGACCCATCTCCATGTTATCAAGCCCGGGACATATATAGTTTTAATTGTACGCTATTGTAGATGGGGGTTTGGTATGAGTGCTCGGGAGTGGTGGGAAGAAGGAGGACTCTACGTCAATGACGACAACTCCATGACGGCATCTGCAAGGATTGCATCATCAATGCCTCAAGATTTCGAGACTCGAAACAAGAATTCAATTTATCTCTGAGTGGAGAATGGTTAAGAAGGGTACATGGTGCGTCCAGTACTCAATGATTCTGGAGAAGCGCCGTGATATCATGCGGAAAGCTCCATCCAGGCTCAAAAGACGGAAGAATACTTCATGTTTGGAAGCTTACCTGTGCAACCGCAAGTTACTATGGGCTCTGGCTTGGTTAACCCTATATGGTGAGATTAAACCCAGACCCGTTTCCTGCAGAAACCAGAAATTGTTGACCACGATGAGTTTTTGATAGTTGTTTAGCATTGGCGACATACATGTCAGCTAAGAAGACCCAGTCACGAGAACCATCCTATTTTGATGAAGGGACTCATGATTTCGAGAAAAGAAGGTTATACCCTTACCGGAAGAGCACTTGTGAAAGAGTTATTCTGGAGAATATGAGAAGACCGACACCTTCAACCAAAAGGAGGGAGTACATGAGTTTTGTCGGAACCATAGCCTTGCTTGTAAGTGTGGTAGCACCCCAGACCTCTCCGGTCGATGGATTTGCTGGAAGACCCCCAAACCCTAACCTTTTCTTGCTAGCCTCTTTGAATCTCGAGGACGAGATTCATTTTAAGTGTGGTAGTTCGTAACATCCCTCTAAATTTGGAATGTTATATTAAATATATAGTTATGTTTGTTGGTTTGATTGCCGTGTGGATGATTGAGTGAAATTTGAAACTTTTTGAAAGTTGAATGAGAGGGAATAAAAGGACTTTCCCAAAATTTCTATTTTGAATCCCTATTTAATTTTAAGTTTGAATCTTGTCAAAAATTCTCTGATAAACAAGTAGCATGAGAGGAGGGAAACAACACTCCAAAATCAGAGACAATGTTTGGTTTGAGTTCCAATTTGCAAACAAAAGCTATTTGCAATTTAATCTAAATTCAAGTTCTATTTCATTTTGGAGTTATTGCAAAAATGATTTTTAAAGTATTTTATTTTGTCATGAAAATATGTTCATGTTTTAGAATTTTTGTTCTATTTTTTGGTATATAATATGCCTATATAAAAAAAATGTTTTTTTTGTTATTTTTTCTTTATTTTTGTCATTGTTTTCATAAAAAAACAAAGCTGCACCCGCCAGGCATGCTAACCGGCCCACCCAGCACGCCAGGCGAGACCACAACCCGACCAGCGCCAGCAAGGCCGAGGCCGCCCCCACGCTCGCCACTGCTTTGCTCGTTCGCCTTCCTCCCTCACGTAACCGCCTCCCTCCCTCGTTTATTTTTTTCTCTCTCTGGTGTCTGGACCCCACCTCTCTTTTCTTCTTCTCCACGAAGAACAGAACCCCACGCGTTCATGCTCCGGACGCCGCTCCGCGTCCGATTTCTTTGGGAACCCTATCCCGAGTCAAACCCACGCCCAAACAACATGTCCTATAAGTAGCCACGACCCTCCTCTTTAGATTCCCCTTGAAACCCCTTGTCAAAACTCACCATATCGCACGGCCTCGCCATTTGGATCTTGCCGGAGTTCACGCGGTTCACCGGTTGGTTCCGATGCGTGTAAGCATCTTTGACACTCTTCCTTCCATAGCCTACTATCCCTCGTTGTTGCGAACCTCTTTAACCTTTTTTGGGCGTCCAGGAAGCACCGGAGTGACTGCCTCGAGCTCACAATGCCGCAGGAGTTCACGAAGTTCATCTTGACGCTACGCTCGACCCCGACATCCCATTGCCTCACTATCCACAGAAAATCGGACCCCCTCAGACTTCTCCATCCGCTGGACATCGCCATCTTCGCCGCCTGTCTCCGAAGCCGTCGCCCAGCCGACCTCCACTTCCCTATCTACAACGAGCCCTCTCTGTAAGCAACGAGAGCCTCCCTCCGTTTTGCCTTTTTTTATTCAAAGCATTAAATGCAAATAATATTAGATCGGGTTTTAGACCGGTTTTACTTAGGTCGGTTTATCGTATGGTTTATTTATGGGTTACTCGGTTAGATCAAATCGGTTCGTCGGTCTTTTGTTAATTACACGCACGTGTACGTTTTAGAGATCTTACGACCGAGCGTTGTTTAGCTTCAGATCACACACCCCTGTACAACCCGCTACGTAGCTAGTGCACCATCTGTTTTTTTCATTTCTATTTTTTTTCATTTTGTTTTAGATTCAATTTTGTTTTTTTATATCTTTAGATCCACAGCTCCAATTTTGATGGTTCTTTTTCCTACTGTTTCAGAAAAATCCCATCCATCCAGAGAAACCAATGAAAAATATTTTTGAAATTTAAATTGTTGAATTCAAATAGATTTGTTAGAAACACTAGATTGCTAATAACTTTTATTTAAAAATAGATTTTGATTAATTCTTTTTTACTAGTGATCACTTGATCTTTTGTCTAAACAATAGGCTTTTGCAAATTAATTTTTATTTATTTTAAATTAGGATTTTACGCAAAAGTGTATTGTTTTACTTAGTTCAGCGTTATTTTCTTTTCCCTTAGTATTTATTTGTTTTTAAATAAAAAACTTTTTGTATTCTTGACAAATTTAGTTTTGTTTCTGTTATTGAACAATAAACAATTTTATTTTATTTATTTTTGCATGAAAACTTGTATAGGTCCTAGTTCGTGTGTTATAAAAGCTTTTTATATGTTTTTTTGCTACAAAAAGTTTATGAAAAAAATCTTGTTATTTTAATGAAAACTCTATTTCTTTTTTGTTAATTTATTTGTGTAGTATTTTATTTGCTGTTAAGTCTAATTAGGTCAATAACTACTGTTGTGTTGGTTGTAGTAAAAACTCTATAGTTTCCTTGTAGTTTTCCTGGAAATTTTCTTTGGATTTCTATTTGGTTTTCTTTGTTGCATTTATTTGTTGATTTTATTATGAGTGTTAGAATTTGCTTGCTAGTATGTTTGCTTATATGGATGAGATGAATGTTTAATATAGATTTATATCGGAGTGACTGATAGTATCAAGTTATTTTCGAGAGCGTTGTTATCTTCATCAACTTCAGACAAGTTCACTTTGACCATCTTATTCATACCTATGTTTTATTGCATTTAGTATCACCATTCATAATTCCTCCAGTAGTGTTATTGACTTCTTGTAGTTGAGTAGAATGCATGAGGTAGGAACCCATCTCCCTATTATCGAGCTCGGGACGTATATGGTTTTAATGCTACGCTATTGTAGACGCGGTTTGGTATGAGTGCTCAGGAGTGGTGTGAAGGAGGACTCTACGTCAATGACGACAACTCCATGATGGCATATGCAAGGACTACAATATCAAGGCCTCAAGACTTCGAGACTCGAGACAAGAATTCAATATACCTCTGGGTGGAGAATGGTTAAGAAGGGTACATGGTGCGCCCAATACTGAGTGATTCTAGAGAAGCGCAATGATATCATGCGGAAAGCTCCACCCATGCTCAAAGAGACGGAAGAAACTTCATGCCCGAAAGCTTACCTGTGCAACCGCAACTCACTATGGGCTTTGGATTAGTTGACCCTAGTGGTGACTATGGGTGGGACGGTGCCAACAGATGTAGAACTATGATAGGATTGGATGGGCACCGAACAGTGGTTAGAGGAACTCTTCGGAATACCATGTTTGAATCATCCTGTTCTCAAATGATCTGAAGTGCGAGGACGAAAAGGGAGGGATCGAATCTTGCATGTAAAGTGTACAAACCTTTGCAGAGGGTTACAAGCTAATCGATTAGCCGTGTCCCTGGTTACAGACAATTTGAGCCTCTAGAGTTAGATCTATCTCGGAACTCTCAACACTAGATCGATAATTAAATGTGGGCAAGTTATGATGATTTGGGCTATGAGACATCGGTTGGCTGAACCATGTCATATATAGATATCTGCTTTGTAGTAGAGATTCCTTGACACTCGTTTGTTGTAGGGAAAATATAATTAGATTTTATGCAAAACAAAAACCCAGACACCGAGCCATAGAGTCTTATTGCATATAGAATAGTTTATCATCTGCTTCTTCATATTGTGATGTTGCCGGTACATTCAATGTACTGACCTACACGGCTGCAACGTATCATGTTGTAGGATTTCTACGACAAGTAAGAGATTACGTTATAGGGTTATGGTCTACACTCAACCTGCCGATGGCATGGATGGGACTCCACACCCGGTTGAATGTTTCCGCTGAGACTTATGAGGTATATTTCTGTTTGACATTATTTATACACGTGGTTGTACTTTGATATATACATTGATGTACTGTGTGTGCCAGCATACTGATCCAGGAATGGCGCAGATACATAGAGGCTTGACCGTTTGAGGTCGGGTCGCTACAAAACAAGCAGGCATGTATTCAAGCATAAGAGAACTGTGCAGGTTACCACAACATCGTACCGTCTGAAATATATTTCAAAAGTATTAAGTCCACGACATTGTAGATGAAGCGAAGTATCGAACTATCCTATTACAGAGCCATGGCTGGGCTGCAATATGCCAATAAAGTTTTTTGGAGTCATCTACTCCTTCAAACCGGCTCCTACGCCCTCCGGGTTGATGTTTTCCTACTCGATGCTAGTCTGACGATCTTCAGCACCAGAAGCTTCCAGGTCATCCTGCGCCTTTTCTTCCTGCTCGTGCTGTTGATTGTTCGAATTCCATTGAATATTGATTAAAGCCTCGAAAACAACATCATCTTGCATGATAAGTGATGGGTCAATCATGAGCAAAATAGTTCTTACGCCTTGGTGGGGTCAGATCAACCGGCTCGACGGTTGGCAGGGGAACACGTATGTTTGATTCCTTGTACGCCGGCTGATACTTGCCTAGGTCAAGCTCCCAGGAAGTTGACTCACCAATACACCCGTTTCCTTTAAGCAATGAGCATAGTCCACGGAAGCAAACTTGCTGCCATCAAGGTTAAACTCTGGAAACCCTTCAGACATCTCGACAGGGTCCATCTCTGGTAAGAAGGCCTTCGCACGACTAAGGGATTGCATTGCGCCAGCTTGACCTGCTGATCTTCTCCATTCTTCCAGTTGCTTTGGGATGGTGGTAAGTTGTCTAAGCACGTCTTTTATCAGTTTTGGCAGCTCTTTTCCACCTTTCATAGCCATAATAGCACGAAGGCTGCCTGAGTACAGTTGCTCTAACAACGTGTATACGACTTTCAATTTTATTAGGGGTAATTGGACACCCCGTTGGTCTCTTTTTCCTGCAAGACAAGTATTCATAGAAGGTTACAAGCCGGATCATGCTATGCAAAGGATGTATGCAATACAACAATTGTTGCTTACCAAAAACAGCAACAATCATGTTCGTGATATGACGCTTTAAGCTGACCAACTCTTTCATCTTAGCTTCAAGCCGACCGTCAAAATCTTCTGCACGTTTAATCAAGGTGGCCTTTTCATTTTCAAAGGCGGCTCTTTTAGCTTCTAAGACACCCTAGATTTTCTCAAGTTCTTCTATGGAGGATTGCAGGATGGACTCCGCCTTGACACACATGTCATGTTCTATATCAATTTTTTCTTTAAGCCGGTCAATTTTGACTCGGCAGTGTTCATTGTCTCGTGCAAGACATGGTAATGATTCAAATACAAGTCATTTAAGTCCTGAGCCGATGAGGTCGCACGACCCAGCACTTGGGGGCTACAGGAGTAAAAAGTTATCCTATACTAAAGTCCCAAGTAGCTGTAAGCAGCCTACATGGCACTTGGGGGCTAATGCAATTCATTTTTTCTAATGAGGATATAAAATACCTGACGCATCTCACGGAGATGAGATGGCCCTTGCGGGCTACGTGGCATTTCCTTTTGGTTCAATGGCTAAGGATCGTAAATATTGAAGACCCGACTCTCTTAATGAAATGAGCCGACCCATGGGGGCTACACCTCATTGTTTTCAAACTAGATAATAAACTTAAAGAACCGACTTGTTATTTACATAACAACCCGACCCTTGGGGCTACAATATGATTATCAAAATCCTATACAAGTCCTACACATACTCATGCTTGCATATGTCTAAGACTTGGGGGCTATGTAAGTATATATAGCGTTAAATAGGCGAGTGATTTCATACCTCGTATTTTCTCCTTAGCATGTTAACCATGCAAATTTCAGCATCCCGACTCTCAAACAGCTGGGTCAGGAACCCCTGGTAAAGTTCTTCAATGCTCATATTCTCTAAGCCAGGGAGTTCCAACTTGGTTTTCCCCTTGTCTTGCAAGGCCGGCTCATCTTTGGCAGGGATCTTGGCCAGAGTACCTGCGGCATCAGGAGCACTCTTACCTTCTCCAGTGATGACCACCTCTGTATCAATCATCATCTGATTAATATCTTCAGCCTCTTGATGAGGGCTGGAAGCATAAGTATGCTTGGTGGTTAGAGATGGTCGAGGGGATCGTCTAGCCTAGCCTACTCATTGATGATGTTTGCCTTTTCGCCCATTGACAACTTATCAAGTAAAACATGCTCATGAACCATCTCTATTTGACGATCTGGGATTTCCACGCTCGTATGTGTAACATGGACTTTCGGGTTATCATGTTGTGGGTCTTGAGCACCATAGGTAGTAGGGGAAGCAGAGGACTCACCAACCTTTTCCTGGCAACGGCTTTGGCCCTAACACAAATGTAGACAAGTTAAGTTAATAAATGATACAACAAAAATAAAATATAAGATATTTTAAGTACTCACCCGCGCTTGATGGTGAAGGCCGGCAGTTGAGTGGCAGTTGACTCGCCAGAGGGTGGATCCGACTCCCGATAATTCGAGTCAGAAGGGTTAATGGGTTGCCTAATAAGTCCAACTCGCGGAAGAGATGAAGTGGGACTATGAGGCACCTCAAGCCATCACTTTCGAGCCGCTCGTTCATGTGATAACCCATCAGTCAACTCGCTAGAAGTGCTCTAGAGCTTGCGCTTGCAGGCTTGCCGTGTTTTCTTCAAAAGAAATTTGGGGTCTAAATAAGCATTTGGTTGATAAAAGGGCACCTTCCTGACAACTCTTCTTGCTCTCTTGGGGGAAAAAGTTTCTAAGCCGGAGGAGATAGAAATTACCTCAATGTTGGCGGCTTGACTGCCTTCGGTATGACCCTGAGAAGGGGAAGCATCAGCAAGCTCAATAAAAAGATGACTGAGAGAGTCAAGTTCTACCTCTGAATTGCCCACGCCTGGCTCATTAATGTTCGGGTCGTTAGGATTCGATTCATCAACATCTGCCTCATCCACCGGTTTAGGTGGAGGAGCAACGCTTTTCTTAAGTTTGGTCCTCCAGAACTCACTGTTTGCCCGCACATGTGAGCCAAAAATTAAGTACAACAAAAGCAAAGATAAGCAGGACAGAAAAAACAAGATTGCGAATAAGAATTACCGGAGGGACTAGATATGTAAGACAGAAAGGAGCAAGACCAGTCTAGCTACACTTGCCTTTTGATTCTCCTAACAACTTCTTGGTGGCCTTGTTTACGTCATCTTCAGATAAATTGACATGACTAAAGCGTTGAGCATCAGCCGGCTCACCAGTGTAGTTGGACATCAAATCACCCCTCAAGCCGACTCTAGTGAGGCCATTAGCCATTAGGGCCCTTATCTTAGAGTATAAGGGAGCAATTTGTTTCCACTCTTCGCTGGTCAGATAACCCGGGAAAGCAACCGCGCCATCAACCCGATAGTGGGTGTTCTTGCAATTAAACTAGTTCTTGTTCCAACCCTTTGGGTGACTCACCAGTTTGACCTCAGGAAGAACACCGGTTCTCCTCCTTTGAATAGAGACTCCACCAAGTTCTATGCTAGGGCCGTCTTTAAATCCAGTTTGATGGTTGATGTAAAAGAACTCTCTGAAGAGGATGATAGTTCGAGCTGTTTGAAGATACACCTCGCAGAAGACTTGGAATTGGCTGAAGTTGACAACTGAGTGTGGGGCGAGATCTTGAGGGCGACGGTTGAAAAAACGGAGCACATCGCGAGAAAAATTTGAATCCTGGCGACTTAAAGCCCCTATGTAGATGATCCACAAAGATAACAATTTGAGGAGTGCTTTCTTCTTTAGGGGCCTGCCATTTGATTAATCATGAGACGGCAATAATCATTCATCCACAAGCTCATTCAACATGAGTGTGGAGACTTGGGAACTAGCCGAACAAGTCATTTTGTCGGTTCTAGCCATGGCAGGTCAAGTTAAGTTTTTCTAAAAAAACTGTAAGATAAAGGAATTGACATGACAAATCTATGGGTTATAAGTCCGGTCCAACCGCTGGTGAGGCCATCCCTCTACTCACCCACACCCCATGTTATTCTGCAGCAACGACAACCTCACACCGTAGCCTAAACAGTCAACCCTCATACTCCCCTCTGCGTGGGCATCCACTGCCACGTCTTCCACGGCTTCACGTCGTTCCCTTCCTAGGCCTCACCGTCGTCCACGACCTTGCTGGTCTCTGCGTGGCGTGGTCAACGAATGACAACCATCGGAAGACGACTATACGCGGTGACCCTGACAGCTGGACCCACCGGCTACATCTTCAGACACAAGGAAGTGCCTCGATATTAGGCGCGAAGAAAATGTCCGTCCACCGACAGCTGGGACCCACCAGCTATATCTTCGCACGGAAGGAAGTGCATCCTTATCCTCCCTGATAGCTGGGACCCACCCGGTCGAAGCATACATAGTGTTGTCTGTTTGGTTGTGAAAGTGTACGTACATGCTAGTCGATCGGTCTGTCTGCAACGATGAACCGTGGCCGAGCAAGCAGCAGCACATGTCGTAGTAAAGCCCCCTAACATAGCAGTTTAGCAGTCCCGTTTGAACCGTGTACATGTACGTACAACCACTGGGCAAAAATAAGGCCACATACGTACATACGGGCGGGGTCTCGAATGTGTACTTGCGTATAAGTAAGGCTAGGGCTGGTGTACATGGAGAGGCAACGAACGGCAACAACGGTGTCTTGTTCATCAGCAGCCAACCGGGAATGGAGAAACTACGTCATGTTCATCGGGAGGCAACGAAATGCGTCTTGTTCATCGGGAGCTAACCGGCTTGGATGGAACAGCGGAAACGAGATTTGGCGTACCACAAAACAAAGGAAACGACCTTCTACTCGATCGGCTACGGTCGAAACGGGATCCTGTTCATCGGGAGGGGTCTAACGTACCACAAAATGGAGGAAACGTACTTCTGTTGGAGCACTACGGTTGAAACATGAGTCCTTTTCATCGGGACGGGTGTGGCGCACCGCAAAACGGGACTCCACGAGCTACTGTTCACCCACCTCCGACTTTCTCCAGCCTCCACCTGCACTATTCATCCACCACAGCTTCCTCCTACCTCCACCAGCTACTGTTCATCCAAGGGCTACTGTTTATCCAGCCTTCGCCTGCTACTATTCAACGAGCCCTCCACTTGGTCCCGTTCATGCATCCCCAACCGACTCGGGTGTGGCGGCCTCCTCGGGGTCTTGTTCGTCTAGCGGCAACGACCTACTACCACGGGGTCCTGTTCATCCAACCCCCATCGGGAATTATTCATCCAACCCCAGCCAACTGGCTATATTCACCATGTCCTGACTCATTCAACCAACCCCCGTGGTCACTGTTCATCAAGAGGCAGCATGTTCGATCGGCTTCAGTAAGCAGCAGCAGCGATCGATCAATCGGGTTCAGTTAGCAGCAGTAGCGAAGGAATCACTCGGGTTCAGTTAATAGCCAAGGGATCGATCGCTCGGGTTCAGTAACGTAGCTAGTGCAATCGCTCGGGTTCATTAAGCAAACACCTCACTCGGGTTCAGTTAGAGCCCAATGCCTCGCACACACGCGCGTACGTACATGAGAGAAACGCGCAAACCTCCATGCATCGCTCCGCCCCGACCAGCCACCATAACTGGAAACTCCCCAAAATTTTCCTCGCTCTCGCTTCTACCACAATTTTTTCCGTCATGGACGGCCCAAAGAATGTCATGCAGGTGCGTCTCCGACCCGCCAGGATGAAATGACCATTTTCTGTCATGATTTTTTGTCATAGAATTAGGAGCCCACCACATCTATAATGATACGAGTTTTTGTTACAATTATCGGCATAGAAGTGTCATAAGCATGACAAAAAAAAATCGTTCTGGCCAAAATTTCATGGATGTGTCTTTTTTTGTAGTGGTGGAGGGTTTGTCGTCTTGGAGCCCTTCTCCTTAGGCGCCATGAAAGATGAAGATGCTGATGAAGTTTGATGAAATCGCGTGCAGCTCACCAGTCCAGGTTCACGCCAGTGACCCCCCTACCTGGCGCGCCAAAGATGTTGGTGTGGACCGGTGATCTATGGGGATAATGAGCCCCTTTGCTGGTTTGGCAAGGGGAGGCTCTCAAAGCAAAGAGCAGGAATGATGAGGGCGCCAGGATCTTTAACCAGGTTCGGGCCACCTTTGAGGTGTAATACCCTACTCCTGCTTTGTTGTATTTGATAAGAGTGTAAGCACAAGTACAATGAGCGCTCTCCCCTGGCAAGGTGCAAGGAGAGTGCAGCTGCACGTGCCAGTGTGGGTGGAGTTCTACTAGGTGCGAACCCTTGTAAAGGTTGCCATGTGCCTCCTTTTATAGCTTAAGGGGTTACCATAGTAGCAAAACAGTCTTTATCTAGTGGTCAGACAACAAACAATGCTACCATACATAACTCTGCTAGTTAAGACAATAAACAATAAATGCGCTACTATGTGGCAAGAGGTGGAGGAGCCCCGACAAAGTTGCCGCACCGCTCTAGCTGGCTAACTCCTATTATCTTGACACGCCACCCATAGAAGTGTTAATAAAGGTAAAGATCCCTCCAGTGTGCTGACACGTGTCTGGCAAGCCTCACCGAACTACATGAGGGCTCGACACCTCACTGATTAGCGACAAGCTGCTTAGTGAGGTGGAGCGCTGGCAGTTGGCGAGGGAAGGTGTTGTAGGGTGGAACCCTAGGTGGAGATCTTTCATGAATTAGAGGTGAATCTCCAAGAACAAGATGAGCGCAAAGGGAAGAACACAAGAGAAACACTCAAGAACAAGCCCAAATGACACATCCACTAGACTCACATACACACAAGATCTACAAAGGTACAATAACAACAAGGGGAACATGGATAGATGATAGAGTCCATCCCAATCCTATGAGGAGAGAGGTATTGATGAACCTATGATGGGGATCCTTCCCTAGAAGGGGTCTTGATAATCCACAAGGATTCTTCCCTAAAGGGGTCTTGATCCACAAGAGGGAAGGAGCAAAGCTCACACATGTCTCACATCTACTTTGCTATCCTTACAAATGAGCAAGGGGAAGAAACTATAAAGCCTAGGGACGAATTGGGGGGGGAGAGGGATACAAAGGTGCAAAATGACCCTGAAACACAGATATTTCAAAGAGGTCCAGGCACCCGGGGGGTATGGGTCCGGGCACCGGAGGGACGCAGCTGTAGGGGGGCCCGAGCACACGGGGGTTCCAAGCCCGGGCACCCGGGGTGGCGCCAGGCTACATGCAGAGAGGGCCGGGCACCTTGGGCCGAAAGGCCGGGCACCCGGGGCGGCCTGGAGGCATGCGTGCGGGGTGGCTCGACACCCTGGGCTGCTGGTACGGGCACTCGGGGTGGTCGGGCCAAGCCCAGGCGGTGCAGCTGGGCACCCGTTGCCGAAGGGCCAGGCACCCAGGGCGGCCAGTGCCAGCACCCAGGTCGGGGCCGGGCACCCAGGGCCAGAGAGCCCAGGCACCTGGGGCGGCCAGGAGATGTCCTAGCCGGCCGGTGGAGGGCACTGGGCACCCGGGCTGCAGATGACCGGGCACCCAGGGTAGTCCGAGGTCTTCCATGGTTCGCGATCCGTCTTCCTTCTCCTCCTCCGTAGGTCTCCGAAGAACTTGGTGATCCCTCCGTGCTTCCTCATGACGATCTCCGAAGTACCTAAGATTGCACACTGTTCCGTGGTGAGGTAGTGACCAGGTCCAACAGATATTGATGTAAATCTCGAAGAGGAGTAGGTTCACCTTAAGTCCATTAGGTTCACTTGGGGCTTGACATGCTATGGCGGTGTACATGGATATGGCCGTAGGATGCTCCACATTATCTCCTCCCCCTTGGGAAAGATCCGTCCTCAGATCGTAAACCATATCGTCATGTACATGGTAGGCATGGATGGACTTGTAGTTGGACGAGGTGTATGTCACGCCGCGAGCAAAGTACTCCAAAATGTCGTCGGAATGGAAGACATGCAAAAAGAGCAAACACAAGGGACACTTGGAAATACAATGGTTAGCGGATGCAAGTTGTCCATCATTTAAGCATGAGTCCGTCCAATGAAATCGGTAGTGGCAAAGAGCATGAATTGTAGCAAAATGAAATAGCATGGCATACAATGCATTCATGTGATCAAGCTCATTGTGCAAGAAGTTGCAAATGCTACCATTGTGCAATATGATGTCGTAATGGGATGGTGTATCAAAAGCATGAACATGGTAAATGATACTCAATGTGAGTATGTGATCATGCAATTGATGCTTGGCAATGTGATCAATATGTATGAAGAGTTCGTCAAGAAAGATCACAACAAATTTGCTAAGGAAATGAATAAGCTCATATATCATGGATGACATGGGAATACAAGATGCAACAAGGCAATCATAATGTGAGTCAATCCATCCATAAGATGCAAATTTGTTATGGGTATGATATGACCATGGAGCATGGCATGTGGGCACACAATCAACAAATATGAAGGTTTGGGTGCAATGCGCCAAAGGAGTGTTGATATACCAATGCTCAATGTCGTGGCAAGATTGGTAGACCGGTGGTGCATCCATGAAATCCAAGCATATGTGAGGATGGCTCACGAGGAAGGAATGCACCTTGATGAGGACGTCGAAAATGTTGTTGTCGCGCAACGTGTATGCCTTCACATGCCCAAGATGCCTCGTGATGTTACCGCCTTGTGAATCCTTCGAAATGAAAGAACATGACAAAGACTCGGAAAAACAAATGAGGTTAGCGAAGATGCAAAACCTATCATCCGAAGGGGAAACTACCCGACAACTGTTTTCAACAATCTTATCATAATAAAGGACAAGGGAATGTGGCATGGTATGTAAGCATATGATGCAATGACAACCATAGGCATTAAGCTCAAAGAAATAAGCATGCATCACAAGTAAGGTGTCCAAGTCTCCAAGCTCAATAATCATAGCATGGTTGCACTCAAGGTATGTGGATATGAGGGATGCACCAAATTGAGACAAGTGACAATGATCAATGTATATCATGTGAGAGGCATGAACATATATGTCATCAACCCAAGAAAGCAAGTAATAGTGGAACATGGGTGATGCAACATAGCAAGCAAGCATAGTGAGCAAATCAAGCAAGCTAGTAGTGCGAAGATGCAACATACTAGAGGTAATCATGGCAAGAATGTCATGCGCGCAAATAGTAGGCATGGATAATGCACAAGGCATAACATAAGCATGAAAACAAGCTATGAGCAAAGTCTTATCAATGTATTGGAAAGATGTCATATGTAAATAACAATTAAGCATCATGACTCTCCCAACACAACAAGCGTCAATAGCATGGGACACAAATAAATCATGGCAATAAATACTAGTATCTCCACCAAGCATGCAAATACACATATGAATAGCATAATTGAGAATCATGGGTGATTGCAAGCAAGGGTCACAATTGCATGGCAAAATCATAGCAAGATGCATAACATGCAAAGTGAACACGATAGAATGTGCATAAGTTGACAAGTGGTAAATAGCCCATAGTCATGTGAGAGCCAAGTAAAAGAGATGCGCGTAGTGGTTGCACGAAGAGAATGGTGTTAGGGACAATCCACGGGATCCCAAATCGTCGTTGCTCTCAAGAGCTCGTTTTGTCAACTCTTGGGATTGAGAGGTTGACAAGTATTGGTGAGTACCTACACAAAACAAAGAGAAAGGAAAAATTGTGTGTGCGTGGTATATGTACACATCATCCATCATGATGCGCACGTGCATGTGTAGGTTAGCACAAAATAGCCAATGCTCAAATAAATGAGATGCGTGATATGGAAACATGTCATCCATCATGAGAGGTTTGTTGTTATTAATGGCATAATGGAGACTCAAATTGTGTAATGCATCACAAGAAATATGTAGAGCATTGTTATTCATGGGATGCATATGGTGCACACAATCATGGTAATCACGGAAGGTATGGAATTTATCAAGATCTCCTAGTAAGTATGAGGAAACTATCGGGGTCTCCTCATGAGCATGAGTGGAAACAACACATGGAGAATATTGATAACATCCAAAATAAAGCATATTTGGAACAATGTGATCATGGCATGGCAATATCATGCGCAAATCATGTAAAGGAAGCATTACAATATGATCGCAATAAAAACAAATGCCAATAACCATAGGCTTGTCATCTATGCCATAAGTGCAAATTGGATTTATCTTAATGGCATATGCATAGTTACTACGATGAGATTGCAACTATGACATACGAGTGATCTCATGCATAGCATATGGCAAGTTAAACGGGTTGTCAAACATGATGTGACCTATAGATTTGTCACAAGAAATCATATAAAACATGGCATCACAACTAATAGACTCCGCATGGCAATCATCATACTCATCATAAACGGGTAGAGCATCGCATGGGGAACTCATACTAGCATGAAGCATGGCAATAGGTGGATCAACATCCTGCAAGCAATCAATGTCAAGAATGTCCACTAGTGGGACAATAGCATCACCTTCACCTATTTTACCTTTCGTAATCCACTCATGTGGTGTAGGTGAGGTGGGAAAGACCAAATGGTGGTCATCTTCATCTTGATGGAACCATGTGGGGGGTACATCATAGTCCACCATGGCCATCGTCTTGTCCATAGGAACGAAGTCATCGCGGATCGACACATCATCATAAATGGGACCTAGCACCAAATGAGAAGACACAATAGAGGTAGAGGTCAAGTCGTTAGTGTTGAAAGTGGCCTCACATGACCTATCAACTATCTCACTCTCTCTATGTGTTGGTGGCTCACTCACTCCCTCAAGGTAGGTGCACTCATAGTCACATATGGTGGAGTCACTCATCTCACTCAAGTGGTGGTGGTGGCGGCTCTCCTCACATGTGCAATGGGGCATCTCATCATATATGGGGCTAGTGGTGAAGTCACTCTCACTCTCAATATGGTGGCACAAGTCTCTCAACTCATCACCATATGCCGCCGTGGTCGAAGGAAAAATCCCATGCTCAACCATCTCGTCACCGTCGTCGTGGATGAAGGCCGAAGATGGCAAATCATCACTCTCCTCCATGACTGAAGGGAAAATTCCCTGCTCGATCATCTTGTCATCGTCGTCGTGGATGAAGGCCAAAGATGGCACAACATCACTCTCGTCCATGACTGAAGGGAAAATCCCATGCTCGATCATCTTGTCGCCGTCTTGTTGTAGAAGGCTCATATGATGTGAGGGGCTTCTGAAGATGGAAATGTCGCCCTCGCTCATAGGTGGTCGCCTTATCGTTGAAGATGTCGATGTAGGCGAACTCACGGAAAGTAGGCGAAGATGACGTATGTCCAAAGGCGAAGATGCCTTGAGAACACTTCGTAAAGATGCCGAAGTGGTGGTTGTAGTCGTAGCTCCTTCTTGGGTGTGCTTGTCTCGTGGTCTTCTTATGTGCAATTGAAGCTTGGCCTTGGCGTGAAGTATAGCTTGTTTGGACTTGTAGGTTTGCGCGTGTTGAGCATCTTCATGATGATGGTGTGGTTGTCAAGCTTGAGTTCGTAGAAGATGTCGTTCGTCCTCGTCATGCACATGATGCTTGGAGGTAACTTGTCCTTCATGACAATGTTGATGGTCACCATGGCGGTGTGTACGTGCATGATTTGTACTTGCAACGTGTTTGCGCTAGGAAGACATGTGACTTGAATGTCGCCGCCGAGAAGATGACGAAGCGGTAGAAGACCTGTAGTAGGCCACCATGTGTCGGAAGTCGATGGCGATGTTGTCGAGGAGCTCTTGCATTGCTTGTTGTAGTCCAATGGTTTGTGTGTGGATGTAGTTGTCCGCGCCGTCGGTCTCGAAGATCGGAGATGATGTGCTTTGCCTATCCATCACAAGACTTGAGTAGAGGGTGAGTAGGAAATGAGATAAACAATACCAAGATACCGTTTCCGAAAGTTGAGAGTGTATCCCGTGTCACTCAATGCAGTATGAGAGAATAGTGGAATTGGTACCGGACTTGTTCACTCACACCTACAAATTAAAGCTTATCGAGTGGCTTGGTTAGGACAAGTGGCAAAAAATTCAAGCAAATGTTAGTCCAAGATATCGAAAATGTTGAGAAAGATTCACAAAATTGCAATGTAAAGCAAATAGATCAATAGCTATGGTGACACAAGAAACACACACACGGATAGATAGATGGGATCCTCGCAACCAAGGAATGAGCACAAAATGTGTTGCCACGAAAAAAGCTCTTGTTTCACGGATTCTAGAGACACACTAGCTCAATTGCTCAAATGGGCAAGATACGTTTGTGCACCAACCTATGAGAGTAAACGGCCGTCTTCAATCCCAATTATGCTATGTATGTATGCTCCAAGTGTATGTACTATGCAAAATGGCTCAATGCTATTTCTATTGCTTACAAGCTCTTTTGTATCTCCTCTTTTACTTAAAAGCTTTTGCCTTCTTTTTTAAAATTCTTGATGCTCGAGCCAAGTATAATATGAGACAAGTATGTAAGAATGGGAGGGACTAAAGGAACAAAGATGATAGCAAGATGATTGCACGCTAAATGTAGCTATGCGGGATAGGCGTTTCACTAGGGTGCACAAAGAACGTGGCCCGCCAATTCTCAACTTGCTAGTCTCAACAGGTAAGTAACGCAAAATGGCACGGGGTGATCAAGTGCAATGTCAAGGTAATATATAAGATGTTGTCGATGTTACCGTCCTTGCTTACGGTTGGCGATGTCGATTTCGGGTTGATGGCGGTGATGCTGAAGTCACACTATTCCTAAGTAGCCGAAACACCTTCGGAAACGGAAACGCAACACAAAAACCCATCCAATTTTTATGGAAGCAAATGGTGGTGGTAATGATCTAAGAAGATGTGGATGTCAAGAGCTACAAAACAAGCTAAAGAACACAAAAAACGGACTTCAGGAGCGGAAGTTATGGCGAAAACGGTGTTGTTGGTGGGCTGATT
>LR738711.1:415798140-415817901 GCA_902687465.1 Secale cereale
GGGGGTGCGGGCACCCGGGGGTGTGGGGTGCGAGTGTCGGAGTGGTCTGGGCAAATTAGCCCGGGGGTGCGGGCACCCAGTGGTTCGAGGTGCGGGCACCCAGTGGTCTCCGATTTGGGCGAAAATATTTGGGAAATGGTCAAATTTGGTGGATTTCGTGGTGGGATGGGTTGGGATGGTTGGGGGAAGGTTAGATCCACTTGCCAAACAATAAATCCATGGACCAAAACAACAAAATCTCACAAGATCCAACAAATTGCAAGAAAAAATTTTGGGCTATTTTTGTGGGGATTTTCCAAATTGGGCAAGAACACAACAAAATTAGGCTAGAAAACAAGAAGAGGGACTCCAATTTCGTGAGAAACCATACCTCTAGACACCATGATGTTGTAGGGTGGAGATATTTCACGAATTGGAGGTGAATCCCCAAGAAAAAGATGGGCACAAAGGGAAGAACACAAGAGAAACACTCAAGAACAAGCCCAAATCACACATCCACTAGACTCACATACACACAAGATCCACAAAGGTACAAGAACAACAAGGGGAACATGGATACATGATAGAGTTCATCCCAATCCTATGAGGAGAGAGGTCTTGATGATCCTATGATGGGGATCCTTCCCTAGAAGGTGTCTTGATAATCCACAAGGATTCTTCCCTAAAGGGGTCTTGATCCACAAGAGGGAAGGAGCAAAGCTCATAAATGTCTCACATCTACTTTGCTATCCTTACAAATGAGCTAGGGGAAGAGTATATAAAGGCTAGGGACGAATTGGGGGGGGGGAGAGGGATACAAAGGTTCAAAATGACCCCGAAACACAAATATTTCAGAGAGGTTCGGGCACCCGGGGGGTATGGGTCCGGGCACCCTGAGGTACGCGGCTGTAGGGGGCCCCGCGCACCCGGGGTTTCCAAGCCCGGCACTCGGGGTGGCACCAGGCTACATGCGGAGAGGGCCAGGCACCCAGGGCCGAAAGGCCGGGCACCCGGGGCGGCCTGGAGGCGCGCGGGTGGGGTGGCTAGGCACCCAGGGCTGCTGGGCCGAGCACCCGAGGCGGTCGGGCCAAGCCTAGGTGGGGCGGCCGGGCACCCGATGCCGAAGGGCCAGGCACCCGAGGCGGCCAGTGCCAGCACCCAGGTCGGGGCCGGGCACCCGGGGCCGGAGAGGCTGGGCACCCAGGGCGGCCAGGAGATGTCCTATCCGGCCGGTGGAGGGCACCGTGCACCCGGGCTACAGATGACCGTGCACTCGGGGTAGTCTGGGGTCTTCCATGGTTTGCGATCCATCTTCCTTCTCCTCCTCCGTAGGTCTCTGAAGAACTTGGTGATCCCTCCGTGCTTCCTCGTGACGATCTTCGAAGTACCTAAGAATGCACACTATTCCGTGGTGAGGTAGTGACCAAGTCCAACGGATATGCATGTAAATCTCGAAGAGGAGCGGGTTCACCTTAGGTCCGGTAGGTTCACTTGGGGTTGGAGGTGATATGAAGGTGTACATGGAGATAGCCGTAGGATGCTTCATATCAGAAGGGCTTGCTGTCCATGGAGCTTGCCGGGCCTTTGCCTTGCCAGGTTTGCGTCGCCGGCAAGGAACTGCTTCTGGTGCTTGGTTCGTTCTTCTTCTTGAGTCAAGCTGATCTTTGGTCTTGGTCCTCTTGATGCGCTCCTTGATCTCACGAAGAGCGACTTCCCTATGCTTATAGCTTCTTTGGTTGGATCTCAGTTGCCGAGGTATTGTTGCTGCCCGTGCATAAGTCCAGGGTACTAAGGACCCCGTTTTTAGTACACCGACAGAAACCAAGTATGAACATTGGTTGAGAATCCCAACGACGATCAAAATATCATTGGAACAGAGGTGGCGTTCCGGAATAAGAAAGATGAGGATGGACAAGTGGTACGCAACAAGGCCCGTCTTGATGCTCAAGGCTACACTCAAGTCGAAGGTATGGACTACGGTGAGACATATGCCCCCATTGCTAGACTTGAGTCCATTCGCATTTTACTTGTTTATCCCAATCACCCTGACATCACCTTATACCAAATGGATATCAAAAGTGCTTTTCTAAATGGTGAAATTGAGGAGGAAGTTTATGTTAAACAACCTCTCGGCTTTGTTAATCCCAAGAAACATAATGATGTTTACAAACTTCACAAAGCTCTCTATGGTCTCAATGTAGCGACCATGATCCGAATGGACCGAAGTCTCTGTGTTCTGTGTCATCCCTGGATCGGTAATGCTGACACACACAGTACTTGAAGGATTTATAAAAGAGTGGCAATCACACACTTATTACATCGAATGTCTCCAATGAGAACTTATTACAAAAGTCTATGGCTTAAGGCCATCTAACAAAATAACAGCAGAAGGCTTGGAAGATAAGTGAGTCCATCAACTCCAACGGCATAGCTGAGTGCATGACAAACGACCTAGCACGTCTTATTCTTCGTCTGAGAAGTCTGCAACATAATATGTTGCCGCCCGAAAACGGGTCAGCACATGGAATATGCTCGCAAGATAACACAGAAGATGCAAGTAACAGAATAAAGGCTATACTATATGCATATTTGGCTAGTGGAGGCTCTAAGGTTAAAGTTATTGCGTAAAGCCATTTTTTCCCTACAACAAAGAAATAGATTTTATTTTAACTATCATGTTGGTTGAAAATCATTGAGAAGGTACCTCCAACTCAATCCCAAATTAAAAGTAATCATTAACCCAACAAATTAAATTATAGAGTGATGAGATCAACCAATAATTCAAGTACCAGATACTCAAGATATCCATAACCGGGGACACGGCTAATCATGATCAGTTTGTACACTCTGCAGAGGTTTGTGCACTTTTCTCGCAAGACTCGATCGCCTCCGTTTGGTTTCTCGCATTGCATGGTGTTTGAGAAACGGATGACCGAGACACAGTCTTTCTGAGGAGGTCCCCTTAACCGGATAGATAGGCCGGTACACCTACAATCCCTCTACATCTGCTAGCCCATCACGGAAAGGTTTCCCACAACTTACTCAACTATGCCAGAGCCCATATTGGCATGTGGCTGCACACGGAAGTTTCTAGCATGAATAGTTTTATGATCCCTTTGAGCCTGGGTGGCATTCCATAGGAAAAATCACACGGAACCCCGGGATTTCCTAGGACAACACTGGATTCCCCAGGTGCCCTGCAACCAATCCACCCAGATGTGTATTCAAGTAGCCACCTTAAGTTGAATCCTTAATTAACAACTCACATCTGTCATAGATTTCACTCAAACCCCAAACCACGTCTATGAGCATAGCATAGCAACCTAAGCAAACGTAGAAGTAACTCCCAAGGGTTTGAAAATAATGCAGGTAATAGGTTCTACCTCAATCTACTTCTCAGTCCCACAAGTTAAGAGATCCTACTCATGCAATGTGTGAGGGTTTGATCTAATGCATAAAAACTGGTAATAAAGTATGATCAAAGTGTTACTTGCCTTGCTGACGATTCGCAAAACCTAGAGACTCGTAGTAGCACGCTTCACAGTCCGTAGTAGCACGAAGATCTGGGATTTTGAATCACCTGATTCCGACTCTCGAGCGAAAAGAAAAACGAAAAACAAGATCAGGGCAGAAATCACGATCGGAATAATCACGGATAAATACCCCGAAAAAGAAAACTGACGAACAGGCTAACGAACGAACGTTCGCTGTCTGCTGCTAACGGACGAAAAGCGTTCGTTAAAACGAACGTACGGACGAACGTCCGTTAAATAGCTAAACCGAAGAAAACCGAACCGATCTAAACCTAAAAAAATGAATCTACAGTTTTACGAAAAAACCCGATCGGTTTTAAAAAAACCGATAGCTACCTCGAAGTCGGCGTACTCCGGCGAAGATCCGGCGGCGGCGGGCGGCGGGTCCGGCGGAGCGGCGGCGGCGCGCGGGGCTGCGGCGTTCGGCGCGGCAGCGGCGAGGTGGCGGCGGCGTGTCCGGCGGCACGGTGGCTAGGGTTAGGCGGCGGGGTGCGGGCTGGCTGCTGCTGCCTCGGGCCGGCGCTGGCACTTATAAAGACTAGAGTCCTGGGCTAACACGGCCCGGAGTCGGTTCGCTCGTTTTTTTTTCTAAAAGAGTCCCGACGTAGCAAAACTAACGAATGAAATACTAAACAGACTCCAAAAATCCCGAAAAAAAATTTCACCGTCCTCTAATAATATTTAGAACAAAGTGAACATTTTCTCGGACCTAAATGCAATTTTGAAAACGCGCATATTTCCTATGCAAATAAAATCGCAAATAAATCCAGAAAAATACCAAAAGGGATTTTAACATTTTTCCTCCAATATTTCTGTTACTTTGGAGAAGTCATATTATCTCCGCTCATATATTGTATTTAGAAAAAAATTTAGGAGAGAAAAATAATTAAAATCACACTGTCCTCGTATCGGTATTCGAGCGAACTCAAATACGAAACGGTAGAATTCCCAACTCTCTCCGAAGGTCCTTGAGTTGCTTAGAATTTCAAGGAGCGCCACAACAAAAAAAAGCAAAGAGCATGCAATGCAGTATGATCTATTTATAACATTCCAAATTGAAAATTTGGGATGTTACAAACCTGCCTCCCTTAGAATGAATCTCGCCCTCGATATTCGACTTGGCTAGAGAATAGGTGTGGGTGGTCCTTGCGTAGATCATCTTCTCGTTCCCAGGTGGCTTCTTCCTCGGTGTGGTGACTCCACTGAACTTTGCAAAGCTTGATAACCTTACTACGGGTGACTCTGCTCGAAAATTCGAGGATCTTAACAGGCTTCTCCTCGTAGGTCAAATCACTGTTCAACTGAATTGCTTCCAGGGGTACTATGTCTCTAAGCGTTATATCGGCCATCTCCGCATGGCACTTCTTAAGCTGCGAAACGTGAAACACGTCGTGCACTCCTGACAGTCCTTCGGGCAATTCCAACTTATAGGCAACCTCTCCCATGCGTTCCAAAACACGGTAGGGTCCCATAAATCTCGGGGCTAGCTTCCCCTTAACTCCGAAACATTTAACTCCTCGTAGAGGTGAAACTCTCAAGTACGCTCTGTCTCCGATTTCGTAGGCTATCTCCTTGCGCTTCGAGTCTGCATAACTCTTCTGCCTGGACTGAGCTACCTTCAATCTATCTCGAATCAACTTCACCTTCTCCTTAGACTCATTGATCAAGTCTGGTCCAAACAACTGCCGGTCTCCAACTTCATCCCACATTAACGGTGTTCGGCATCTCCTTCCATACAATGCCTCGAACGGTGCCATCTTCAAACTGGCCTGGTAATTATTGTTGTACGAGAACTCCGCGTAGGGAAAATTATCATCCCAACTAGATCCATAATCTAACGCACAGGCTCTCAACATGTCCTCCAGGATCTGGTTGACTCTCTCGGTCTGTCCATCGGTCTGCGGATGAAAAGCTGTGCTGAATTCCAGTCTTGTTCCCAAAGTTTGGTGTAGCTGATGTTAAAACTTTGAGGTGAACTGTGTTCCTCTATCTGATACAATGGTCCTCGGAACTCCGTGCAGACATACGATCCTGGTCATGTATATCTTGGCCAACTTCGCACTGGTGTATGTGGTTTTCACGGGGATAAAGTGGGCTACTTTGGTCAAACGGTCCACTACTACCCAGATTGAATCATATCCTGCTTTGGTCCTGGGCAATCCGGTGATAAAATCCATGCCAAGCTTCTCCCACTTCCATTCGGGTATCGGCATAGGCTGCAACAATCCTGTTGGCTTCTGATGTTCTGCCTTTACTCTTTGGCATACATCGCCTACTGCTACATACTCGGCAATATCCTTCTTCATTCCCGTCCACCAGAAACGTTCCTTCAAATCCAAATACATCTTGGTGTTTCTGGGGTGTATCGAGTATGGAGAATCATGTGCTTCCTGCAGTATCAACTTCCTGATCTCCGGGTCGTTGGGCACATAGATTCAATCCTCAAACCACAAGGTGTCGTGTTCGTCTTCACGAAATCCCTTGGCTTTTCCTTCACTCATTCGTTTCCTTATCTCTGTGATTTCCTTATCATCCTTCTGGGCTTCACGTATCTTTTCCAGCAATGTCGACTGAACTTCCAACGTTGCCACGAAACCTCTAGGGACTATCTCCAACCGAAGCTCCCTAAGATCTTCTGCTAACTCCTGTGGCAATGCCCCTTTTATTAGGGTATTTGCACAAATCTTCTGGCTCAAAGCGTCTGCCACGACATTGGCCTTTCCGGGATGATAGTGCAGCTTCATATAATAATCCTTTATAAGCTCCAACCATCTCCTCTGTCTGAGGTTCAGCTCCTTCTGTGTGAAAATGTACTTCAAACTCTTGTGATCCATGTACACACCACACGATTTCCAATAAGGTAATGTCTCCAGGTTTTCACTGCATGCACTACAGCTGCTAACTCCAGATCGTGCGTCGCGGAATTCAACTCGTGCGGTCGCAGTTGACGGGATGCATAGGAAACAACTCTTCCATCCTGCATAAGTACTCCTCCAAGTCCTAAGCGTGAAGCGTCGCGGTACACTTGGAAATCCTTGCGTATATCTGGCAATATCAGCACTGGGGCTGTTGTCAACCGTTGCTTCAACTCCTGGAAACTTTCTTCACACTCTTCAGTCCAATCAAACTTTGTCTCTTTCTTCAACAATGTCGTCATTGGCTTTGCAATCTTGGAGAAATTTTCTATGAATCTCCGGTAGTATCCCGCGAGTCTAAGAAAACAGCGGATCTCTCCAACTGAAGTGGGGGCCAACCATTCAGTGACTGCCTGCACTTTGACGGGGTCCACTGCTATACCTTCTCCAGATATAACATGCCCTAGGAATCTGACTTCCTTCAACCAAAACTCGCATTTGCTAAACTTGGCATACAACTGATGTTCTCTGAGCTTCTCAAATACCAACCGCAAATGCTCTGCATGTTCTTCCTCATCATTTGAGTATACCAGAATATCGTCAAAGAATACCACGACGAACTTATCCAAGAACTCCATGAACACTTTGTTCATCATACTCATGAAGTAGGCAGGGGCGTTAGTCAATCCAAATGACATAACCGTATACTCATATAGCCCGTACCTTGTGGTGAAGGCTGTCTTAGGTATATCCTTCTCTCGGATCTTCAATTGGTGGTATCCAGATCGTAGATCTATCTTGGAGAATACTTTCGCTCCCTGGTGTTGGTCGAACAAATCATTGATCATCGGCAGCGGGTACTTATTCTTAATAGTCACTTCGTTCAATTCATGATAATCAACGACCATTCTTAAAGATCCATCCTTCTTCTCGACCAAAAGCACTGGGGCTCTCCAAGGTGATGAACTTCGGCGAATAAATCCTTTCTCCAATAACTCCTTAATCTGCTTCTTGATCTCCTCCAGATCATTCGCTGGCATCCGATACGGTCTCTTAGATATTGCTCCGGTGCGAGGCAACAACTCTATCAAAAACTCAATATCTCTATCCGGTGGCATGCCAGGTAACTCCTCTGGAAACACATCCGGATAATGCTTTACTACTGGCACTTTCTCCTGAACAACTCCCGTGAGAGAATGTACTTGGGTCCTTATGTGCGAATGCCTAGATACATACTTAATTCTTTTTCCCTCCAGGGTGGTAAGCAAAATAGACTTGCTGGCACAATCGATGTTACCTCCATACTTCGATAGCCAATCCATACCTAATATCACATCCAATCCTTGTGACTCCAGAACTATTAGGTCAGAGGGAAAAGTGTGGCGCCCTATGGTCAATGGCGTCCGAAAACATCCTTGGTGTGCCATATACTCTTCTCCTGGTGAACTTACTAACATGGGGGTCTTAAGAACTCGTGTGTACATCCTATGTCTATTTACGAATCCCCTTGAAATGTATGAATGCGATGCACCATTATCGAAAAGAACTATTGCGGTAAATGTCTTAACCAAAAACTTACCGACAACAGCATCTGGTTGCTCTTCTACCTCCTCCACGATCACGTGGTTCACTTGTCCTTTGTTGAACGGATTGGGATTCTTCCCGGCGCTTCCATTGCCGTTCCCATTCTTAGCTTCAGGGCAGTCATTGGCATAATGTCCATTCTTCCCGCACTTGAAACAAGTGACGTGGCTGAAATCCTTTTTAGTGGGTGTGGACGGGGTAGAGTGGCTCTGGTTAGTACTTTCTCCATTCCCATTTCCATTCTTAGGGCCATTGTGGTTGTGGGGAATTCCATGGTTATGGGTATACCCTCCCAAATTCGGAGTGAACCGGGGCTTCTGCTGGGCTCCAAAATTATTCCTTCCTTGTCCATACTTCCTCTTGCGGCTTTCAATCTGCTGGTGCTTCCCTTCAATCATAAGAGCTTTATCTACCAACTCCTGGTAGTTGTTGAAAGTTGCCACCATCAACTGTACGCTCATCTCATCATTCAGCTCTTCCATAAATCTCTCCTGCTTAGTGGCATCTGTGGCCACATCATCTGGGGCATAACGATATAGGGTACTAAACTCATCCACGTACTGAGCTACAGTACGGTTTCCTTGGCGCAAGTTGCGAAACTCCCGCTTCTTCATGCTCATAGCTCCAGTTGAGACATGGGCAGTACGGAAAGCTTGCTGAAACTGCTCCCGAGTGACATTGGCTATAGGGAAAGTGGTTGTGTAATTCTCCCACCATGTTGTGGCTGGTCCAGACAACTGGTGTGCGGCAAATCGCACCTTCTCAGCGTCTGAGCAATTGGCGGTGGTCAAATCCCTTCCAATCTTGCGTAGCCAGTCATTAGCCACTATTGGTTCGATGCTGCTAGCAAACACGGGTGGTTGCAACCTTAAGAAATGTGTCAGGTTGTCCACGGGTGGTGGTGGTGGAGGGTTGTTATTGTTGTTCTGGTTGTTCTGAGTGTTCTGGACAAGAAGTTGCATCAAGGTGTTCTGCTGCTGGATCAACTGGGTGAGCTCAGGGGGAAACTCAAATCCGGGCTCACGTCTTGGAGGCATCTGATGGGTGTAGAGGGAAGAGATTAGAACATAATTGAGGTCTAAGGGAAAATCACTACCCATATGCACATGAGACAAACACAATCATATCACACCAATCAATTTCAAGCAAGGTCTGACAAATCTAACTGCCGTTACAAAGAGTGCTCTAAATACTATTGTGTGGGGTAACTACTAGTCACAGGGTGGTCATCTAAAAATATTGATCGGCGGACGATTCCATGATGTCTGCTCCAGCTTCATCTACATAGTCTTCATCTTTACTATCATCGGGTTCTGAATCCGTGTCGTCGATGATAATGTATTCTTCGGGAGGAATCTCCTTGGGTTCTTCTTCCTCTTCTTCACCTCCTGGTGCTGGATCTCCCATGAATACTCCTAGCTTCCTTGTCAAATCAGCATTCTTCTCCACTAGTATCAACATCTCTTCCTCGTATCCATCACGAGTAGACTTAAGTTCTTCCTCTAGCTCCAAATTCCTGTTTAGTGCCTTCTTCAATTCTATAATCCCAGCGCACATCTGGTGCTCCTATCGTCGAATGTGCTGGTTCAACTCCTGGATGAATGCTGCAATGGACCTATCCTTCCGGGTGCTGATCATATCCCAATGCTCATCTCGGCGTCCACAAATCTGGTAGATGGTGTCCTTCAGCTCCTGCTTGTAGACTTCTCCGATCCTTCCCATCGAGATGTGGGCGGCCATGCTCTTGCCTAGACTCCAGGTTGGCGCATCAAAAGAAAACTCTATTGGCTCAGTGGATGGTGCGAAGGTTCTTCCGGGAATTTGAACTTGTATACTCCATCGCTCCTCTTCCGGTAAAGTGGCGGTGTAGGTCCCAGTAAAGCTTGGTATTCCTATGTTCATGTACCTAGTGACTTCCTTCAAGTGTCGTCCAAATGGTGTGTCTTCATCCGGTTGAGTGAACTTGTTCCTTGTGTCCACCATCCTAAAGAAGTAGAAAATGGAGAGAAGTTAGAAATGAGTAGAGAAGAGTGATCTAGGGTCTGTTTTAGTGGTCGTGTCCTACAGTCAGCGTGTGCTCTGATACCATCTTTGTAGCGACCACGATCCGAATGGACCGAAGTCTCTGTGTTCTGTGTCATCCCTGGATCGGTAATGCTGACACACACAGTAGTTGAAGGATTTATAAAAGAGTGGCAATCACACACTTATTACATCGAATGTCTCCAATGAGAACTTATTACAAAAGTCTATGGCTTAAGGCCATCTAACAAAATAACAGCGGAAGGCTTGGAAGATAAGTGAGTCCATCAACTCCAACGGCATAGCTTAGTGCATGACAAACGACCTAGCACGTCTTATTCCTCGTCTGAAAAGTCTGCAACGTAATATGTTGCAGCCCGAAAACGGGTCAGCACATGGAATATGCTCGCAAGATAACACAGAAGATGCAAGTAACAGAATAAAGGCTATACTATATGCATATTTGGCTGGTGGAGGCTCTAAGGTTAAAGTTATTGCGTAAAGCCAATTTTTCCCTACAACAAAGGAAAAGATTTTATTTTAACTATCATGTTGGTTGAAAATCATTGAGAAGGTACCTCCAACTCAATCCCAAATTAAAAGTAATCATTAACCCAACAAATTAAATTATAGAGTGATGAGATCAACCAATAATTCAAGTACTAGATACTCAAGATGTCCATAACCGGGGACACGGCTAATCATGATCAGTTTGTACAATCTGCAGAGGTTTGTGCACTTTTCCCACAAGACTTGATCGCCTCCGTTTGGTTTCTCGCATTGCATGGTGTTTGAGAAACAGATGACCGAGACACAGTCTTTCCGAAGAGGTCCCCTTAACCGGATAGATAGGTCGGTACACCTACAATCCCTCTACATCTGCTAGCCCATCACGGAAAGGTTTCCCACAACTTACTTAACTATGCCAGAGCCCTGGCATGTGCCTGCACACAGAAGTTTCTAGCATGAATAGTTTTATGATCCCTTTGAGCCTTGGTGACATTCCATAGGAAAAATCACACGGAACCCCGGGATTTCCTAGGACAACACTGGATTCCCCAGGTGCCCTGCAACCAATCCACCCAGATGTGTATTCAAGTAGCCACCTTAAGTTGAATCCTTAATTAACAACTCACATCTGTCATGGATTTCACTCAAACCCCAAACCACGTCCACGAGCATAGCATAGCAACCTAAGCAAACGTAGAAGTAACTCCCAAGGGTTTGAAAATAATGCAGGTAATAGGTTCTACCTCAATCTACTTCCCAGTCCCACAAGTTAAGAGATCCTACTCATGCAATGTGTGAGGGTTTGATCTAATGCATAAAAACTGGGTAATAAAGTATGATCAAAGTGTTACTTGCCTTGCTGACGATTCGCAAAACCTAGAGACTCGTAGTAGCACGCTTCACAGTCCGGGTATTCTATCGCAAGCAAACAATAGCATACATAAGCAAACCAGCAATGATGCACAAACAAAACTCCAAAAGATAAGATCTAACCCGAAAGTTCAACTTAAGAACTCCGGTTTGCAAAAAGAATCAAACCAAAAGAAGCAACAAAACTCAAACTGCGAAAGAAACGAGCTCCGGTTACTAATTGATCTAAAGTCAAATTTTACAGTAGCCAAAACTTTGTTCAAGTTGGTTAAACGGAAAGAGGGCGTCGAGACGAAGATCTGGGATTTTGAATCACCTGATTCCGACTCTCGAGCGAAAAGAAAAATGAAAAATAAGATCAGGGCAGAAATCTCGATCGGAATAATCGCGGATAAATACGCCAAAAAAGAAAACTGACGAACAGGCTAACGAACAAACGTTCGCTGTCTGCTGCTAACGGACGAAAAGCGTTCGTTAAAACGAACGTATGGACGAACGTCCGCTAAATAGCTAAACCGAAGAAAACCAAACCGATCTAAACCTAATAAAACGAATCTACGGTTTTACGAAAAAAACCGATCGGTTTAAAAAAACCGATGGCTACCTCGAAGTCGGCGTACTCCGGTGAAGATCCGGCGGAGCGGCGGCGGGCGGCGGGTCCGGCAGCGGCAACGGCGTGCGGGGCGGCGCGGCGGCGGTGGGTCCGGCGGCGCGGCGGCTAGGGTTAGGCAGCGCGGTGCGGGCTGGCTGCTGCTGCCTCGGGCCGGGGCTGGCACTTATAAAGGCGAGAGTCCTGGGCTAACACGGCCCGGAGTCAGTTCGCTCGTTTTTTTCTAAAAGAGTCCCGGCGTAGCAAAACTAACGAAAGAAATACTAAACAGACTCCAAAAATCCCGAAATAAATTTTCAGCGTCCTCTAATAATATTTAGGACAAAGTGCACATTTTTCCCGGACCTAAATGCAATTTTGAAAAACGCGCATTTTTCCTATGCAAATAAAATCGCAAATAAATCCAGAAAAATACCAAAAGTGATTTTAACATTTTTCCTCCAATATTTCTGTTACTTTGGAGAAGTCATATTATCTCCGCTCATATATTGTATTTAGAAATATTTTTAGGAGAGAAAAATAATTAAAATCACACTGTCCTCGTACCGGTATTCGAGCGAACTCAAATACGAAACGGTAGAATTCCCAACTCTCTCCGAAGGTCCTTGAGTTGCTTAGAATTTCGAGGAACGCCACAACACAAAATGCAAAGAGCATGCAATGCAGTATGATCTATTTATAACATTCCAAATTGAAAATTTGGGATGTTACACTCAAACAAGCCCCTAGAGCTTGATATAAATGCTTGACTAAATTTTTTATTGGGAAGGGTTTTGAAATTTGGAAATTGATTCTACTCTCTTCACTTAAGGGTTAATGGTGAATTATTTGTGTGCCAAATTTATGTTGACGTTATTATATTTGGTTCTACTAACCCTCATTTTAGTGAAAAGCATGGAAGGTTGATGTCGGAGAAGTTTGAGATGTCTATGATGAGTGAACTCAATTTTTTTCCTTGGCTTGCAAATCAAGCAAACTAAGGAAGGTACATTTGTCTCATAGACAAAGTATACTAATGATCTATTCAAGAAGTTCAACATGCAAGAAAGCAAATGTATGAAAACACCCATGCCTACTAGTGGACATCTTGACTTGACTAAAGATGGCAATCCAGTTGACCAAAAGGCTTACCGATCTATGATTGGTTCATTATTACATTTTGTGCCTCCTGTCCCGACATTATGTTAAGTATGTGCATGTGTGCACAGTACCAAATTGCTCCAAAAGAATGTCATCTTAAGTCTATAAAAATGATAGTGAGATATTTGATTCATACACCAAATTTTGCCATTTGGTACCCTAAGAGGTCATCTTTTGATCTTGTTGGCTATTCCGACCCGGACTATGCTGGTGACAAGGTTTAAAGAAAGTCCACTTCGGGTACACGCCAATTTCTTGGTAGATACCTTGTCTCTTGGTCCTCCGAGAAACAAAATTCGGTATCATTATCCACCATCGAAGCGGAATACATTGCCGCGGGATTATGTTGTGCTCAATTACTTTGAATGACCCAAACTTTTAAACAATATGGGATACATGTGAGACATGTTCCATTGCTTTGTGACAATGAGAGTGCAATTAAGATTGCACACAATCCCGTGCAATATTCTCGAACCAAGCATATTGAAGTTCGTCACAATTTCATTCGTGATCATGTTGCTAAAGGTGATATTAATCTTAAGCATGTTCGTATCAACAAGAAATTTGCGGATATCTTCACTAAACCGCTTGATGAAAATATATTTTGTCGATTGAGGAGTGAGTTTAACATCATTGATGCCTCAAGTTTGGAATAGAGATTCCGTTCGGATACATGCAATGCATGAGCCTATGTAACTAATCCTTGATATTTCTCTTATGATGATGGTCATTTATATTGGATACATTTGCACCCTTGTATGGTATCTAACCCTTGTAGGTACTTGAGTGAATATCATTCTATGACATTGCAAATCTCTCACATCTTGAGCGCTCTTTACATTACCAAGTACCTATGATTTGGTTGTTGTGATCAAGGAACAAGTCTACACTCAATATATCCTTTGACAAAATCTATATGATGAAATTCTCTATTGCCAATTTGGATTCATAAGATCTATTCCTTGCAAGACTAACCCATTTAGGAAGATGAGCTTCAAAATAAAAAGACATGCTCCCAACTCTTGATGGTTCACATCAACTTTGAGTATCCACCACAAGTTCAACTACATGATCAAATTCAACAACAAACCCAATGTATGTTTTTCTTCTTAGAGAAGCTTTGCTCCAAGTCGTGAGTTAAAGAACCCAACAAGATGTGAAGACATTAAGACGCTTAAATGAAAAATGGCAACCCCGTTCTGATCTTAACGATGAGTATGACTTATGATCAAGTGATCTCACTTGATTTCTAAGTCAATATACTCTAACATAGGCGACTTGGTCACCGACCCCTCTTCTAGATGAAGTTCTCTAGTGTTTCCTTTCTTGGTTGCATTTTCTTTCTTTTGCATTCCTCTTGCTAGAGTGTTTCCCTTAATTTTTAATAAAAATAAAACTTCATCTAGATCTTTTCTGTTGTCGGTATTTCTTTTCTATTTTCTCTAATTGAATTCATTGCAAATTCTGTCGAATTCCTTGAATTGTTTTGTGAGAACTCGATTACAAGTAAGCCGAGATGACAAAATCTTTCCTCTGCTTTGTACTTGGTCACGCCGTGTCGGTGCACTAAGAGATGGGTCCTCAGTACACTAGACTTATGCACAGACAAGGGCAGCTGCCCTGATGACCAGGACCTGCAAGGAGTTATGTCCAACAGAAGCCACCAAGTCGCTCTTCGTGAGATAAAGGAGCGTATCAAGAGGACCAAGTCCAAGACAGAACAAGAACTCTAAAAAACATTCTATGCCGGCAGGGCACCAAGGCCGAGGTGCAACCTCGAGACGAAGACCCGACAAGCTCTGTGCCAGCAGACCATAGCTAGTTGTCACGAGTCCACCTCAGCAAACTATTAGTCACTAATCGATGCGGTGTCGAGCCCGCAGATGTCTAGGTAGATCCTGTCGCGCATGTGTCAGCCTGCTGGAGGGAAGATTACCCTTATTTCACACCCGTCCAGAGGCGTGCCAGGATAATAGGAGATAGTTAGGAAAAGCGGCGCTAGATCCTTGTCGGGACTACTCCTCCACGCAACACGTAACAGATCATTTAATGCGTTTTGTCCTAATCCAGTAGAGTTAGGTATGATAGCACTGTTCGCTATCTAATCAACATGTAATGACTGTTTTGCCACTTTGGTGACGCCTGAGCAATAAAAAGAGGCCCCTGGCAACCTAGATGAGGATTCACATTTTTCCACAGAGCCAAGCACACATGCACGTGTAGCCGCTCTCTCCACGCACCCTTGCCGGGTTGGGCGCTCCTTGTACCGTGCTTCCACCCCTCAATACACCAAAGGCATGAGTAGGGTATTATGCCTCTAGGCGGCCCGAGCCTGGGCAAAGATCATCCCCACGCCCCCTTTTGTTTATGCTCTTCTTGCACTGTCGACCACTCTCTCCGAACCACAAATGGGCTGCATGGCCCCATAGATGGTCGTGATCTGCCATGGTATCTTTGGCGCCCCATATAGGGGTGTTCACTTGTACGAAGTTGAAGTAGAAGCTAGCGTTTCACACTTTTGATTTAGCCATCTTGTTCATCATCAATGGCTCCCAAGAAGAAGGGCAACGCGTCGACGAACCCTTCTACCTCCAAGGCCCCCCTCACGCCTCTGCATGTGCCACGGACACCGTGGCCACAACGGAGGCCACATGAACTGTGGTTGATAGAGGCAAAGGTGTCTCGTCTTTCGATGAGATGGTGGCTATCGTTTTGGAGGAAGTTGACTTTGACGATCCGACTAGGAACGTGCGAGGACGTCGCGCCTTAGCAATCGCTAAACCAACTCCGAGAGGTTATTGACCATGCCGGAGCACGATCAACCTGACCACGAAGGTCTGTTTCCTGCAGGCAAACGAAGAATAAGCAAGAAACTGAGATTGCAATCTGGATATTGCGAATTCAAGAGGAAAGCTTTATTGATCAAGAGGGGTTCTGTGATGTCTTTATCTGGTCGTTGAACACAAACGAAGTGCGCGAAGTTGCAGCTATGGCGAACTTTAATCTAAACAAAACTCAAAGACTAAACGATGCCCTAAGGGCTATATATATGGAGAAAGAGAGGGGAAATTTCGTGGCCCCTTGGAGAAGGGGTCCGAAACCAACCCTAACTCTGTTTCCCCACATATACGGACTCTAAAAACAACCTATACTTGACTATTTCGAAATTACATGGGCATGTCCCAATAATAAGGTGACGCAACACCAATAATATCCTCTAGACGAAATCTATGAAGTGGCATCTTGTATATTTCGTTCAAGGCTTCTTGCACTCATTATGGTGGCTTCAAAGTCCTGAAATCATCACTTGTAACTCCGTTCTTGCTCCCCTTGCGCATGCCATCATCTCCATGCTTGATCTTGCTCCAATGTTCACCCTTCTTGTCCAAGCTAGGCCCCTCATTTGTAAGCAAGACAAATGTATACAATTTAGGCAGCATTATATTCTCACGAACATTAGAATCATTACCAAGAAACGAAAGTACCTGGTAATTTAATTGGCGTGCGCGAGCTCTAGTAATTGGTCCTGTATATGTATCAGTTGGGGTTGTGGGTGTAACTCTGTTAGTAATGTCCTCATCATCATCCTCTTCTTGAATTGAAGTCGTCTTCGACGAAAGCTCATCTTCCTCACCCAAGTAAGGCTTAAAATCTGCAATGTTAAATGTGGGACTAACCCCAAAATCTGCACGCAGCTCAAGTTTATATGCATTATCATTTATTTTCTCTAACACCATAAAAGGACCATCAACACGTGGCATTAGCGTTGACTTGCGCAAATTAGGAAACCTATCCTTACGCAAATGTAACCAAACAAGATCTCCAGGTGCAAAGACAACACATTTTCTACCCTTATCTCCAACAAGTTTATATTTAGCATTCATACGCTCAACATCCCGTCTCATCTTTGGCCAAAAGAAATGTGTAGCAAGTACGTCCTCCGTCTTCTTCACGCCAAAGTGTCCCATTAATCCTCCTCCATGTGTGTCCTGCAACAACAAAAGACGGACAGAGCTAGCTAGAATGCATAGCTTGTTAGCACGAAAACAAATCCATCATTAACGACGAACTTGTTCCATGTTCTCCCTTCTTTAAAATTCTGCATTACATCTTTAAATTCAGCATCATGCACATTTTGATCTTTGATGGTCTCCAAACCAAATATTTTAAAGTCAAGTTGTGAAAGCATAGTATAATGACGAGACAATGCATCAGCAATAACATATTCTTTTCCCTTCTGGTGATTAATAACATAAGGGAAAGTCTCTATGAATTCAACCCATTTAGCATGTCTACGGTTCAGTTTTGCTTGACTTTTAATGTGCTTCAAAGATTCATGATCAGAATGTATAATAAATTCTTTGGTCCATAAAGAATGTTGCCATGTTTCCAAAGTCCGAACAAGAGCATATAACTCCTTATCATAAGTAGAATAATTCAGACTAGGCCCACTCAATTTTTCAGAAAAGTATGCAATAGGTTTACCATCTTGTAATAACACACCTCCTAACCCAATTCCACTAGCATCACATTCGAGCTCAAAAGTCTTAATAAAATCAGGAAGTTGGAGTAAAGGAGCATGTGTCAACTTATCTTTCAATACCGTGAATGCTTCTTCCTGTGCAGTACCCCAAAGAAAAGGCACATCCTTCTTTGTAAGCTCATTGAGAGGTGCAGCAATGGTGCTGAAATCTCTCACAAAACGCCTATAGAATCCAGTGAGGCTAAGGAAACTCCTCACGTGTGTGACCGTTTTGGGCTGCGGCCAACTCTCAATAGCTTCAATCTTGGCTTTATCAACCTCAATTGCCCGTGGAGTAACAACACGGCCAAGAAAATATACTCGGTCGGTGCAAAAGGTGCACTTTCCAAGGTTACCAAACAAACGTGCATCACATAGCGCAATAAAAATAACACGTAAACGTTCCAAATGTTCCTCCAAAGATCTACTATAAATCAATATATCATCAAAGTAAACTACCACAAATCGTCCAATGAAAGCACGTAAAACTTCATTCATTAATCTCATGAAAGTACTAGGTGCATTAGTTAACCCAAAAGGCATGACTAACCACTCATATAATCCAAACTTAGTTTTAAATGTCGTTTTGCATTCATCTCCCAATTTCATACAAATTTGATGGTAACCACTATGCAAATCAACTTTGGAGAATATTGTAGAGCCACTCAATTCATCAAGCATATCATCTAGCCTAGGAATAGGATGACGATAACGAATAGTAATATTATTAATGCCTCTACAATCAACACACATACACGATGTACCATCCTTTTTTGGCACTAGAATAATAGGAACAACATAAGGACTAAGGGATTCACATGTATAACCTTTGTCGAGTAGCTCCTGTACTTGATACATAATCTCCTTCGTCTCCTCTGGATTGGTACGGTATGGTGCGCGGTTGGGTAGCGGTGCATCGGAAATTAAGTCAATCTGATGCTCAATCCCTCGAATAGGTGGTAATCCCGGTGGCACGTCTTGTGGAAAGACGTCTATGAACTCCTGCAAAATGTTAGTGACAGCAAGAGGCAAAGAGGAAGGTACGTCCTCGAATAAAAATAATGCCTCTTTGCACACAAAAGCATAGCAAACAGATTTACCGAAATCTGGATCATCAATATCAGATTTGGTGGCAAGTAAACATCCACTTTTTAATTCAATTTTAGATGCAACATGACATGATGGTGTGTTATTAGGCTTCATTTGTTGCTCAAATTCTTTTGCCACAATATGATTTTCACTCTTATTTTGCTCCTGTTTTGCTTTATTAGCTCTATTAATATCATCTTCCAAAATGGAACCAGGAGACATAGGAAGCAAAGTAATATGTATATCCTTATGAACAAGAGTGTACTGATTGTTTCTACCATGGTGTACAGAAATTTTATCAAATTGCCATGGTCTACCAAGTAATAAGGAGCATGCTTGCATGGGTACCACATCACAATCAACATAATCAGCATATGTAGAGATACTAAAATGCACATGAACAGTACGTGTTACCTTAACCTTGGTGAAGTTGTTGAACCATTGGATGTATTAAGGATGTGGATGTGGTCTTGTGGTGAGAGATAGCTTCTCCACCATCTCCATGCTAGCCAAGTTGTTGCAGCTCCCTCCATCTATGATGACGCGAACAGAACATTCCTTCACAACTCCCTTTGTATGGAATAAATTTTGCCTCTGATTTTGCTCTGCCTGTGTGACCTGCACACTCAGAACACGTTGAGCAACTAAACATTCATACCTATCAGCATCTTCAGGAGCCATGTATTGCGTCTCATTTTCAGAATCACCTCCATCATGTTCTTCACGTGTAATAAGAGCCAAAGTCTCCTCATCATAGTCACTAGTGGACTCATAACCACCATCCTCAGTAGCAATGATCACATGCTGAGATTTGCATTCCCTCACATAGTGACCACGACCAGTGCAATGACGACATATAACATCATGTGTTGGCCCTGTGGATGCCATGGATGACGAAGAGCTTTGCGCAGGACCAGAAGGTGTACTCCTGGCTGATGGTGGTGGTGCCTATTTGTTGTTGTTGTTGTTGTTGTTGTTGTTGTTGTTGTTGTTGTTGTCGTTGTTGTTGTCGTTGTCATTGTCGTCGTCGTCGTCGTCGTCGTCGTC
>LR738711.1:415818402-416061745 GCA_902687465.1 Secale cereale
TGTTGCTGTTGCTGTTGCTGTTGCTGCTGTTGCTGTTGCTGCTGTTGTTGTTGTTGTTGTTGTTGTTGTTGTTGTTGTTGTTGTTGTTGTTGTTGTTGTTGTCGTCGCAGAGATGCAACAGGTGGTGGTTGTGGAAGACGAGCAAGCACTTCGGTGAATTGGGCATCGAGCTTTGTTTCGAACGTCTTCTCAAGGCCAGCTATCTTATCCATGGCCTCTTCGAAATTTTTCGGCATATCTTGCACCTGTTCAGTCATCATTTGCTGAAATTTATCATGTAATGCCTTGTTTGTCATGTTCTCCTAGTCAGTCTCGTCGGCTTGTGATCCTGCCATGGTTAGCAACAATAGAAACACACATAATATGCTCCTACAGACTACTAGAAAGTGCTGGTGGTGGGGTGTCACAAATCCGTGAAGCAAATCTCAATTTTCTTACCAGTTCTTACCAAGCAGTAGGTGGCGATCGGCGATCGTTGTAGTCAAAACACCTCAAAGCTTGGATAGAGCGATTGCCAGGTGGTGTCAAACACATGATGTAGATGTATGTGGAGCTGGGAAGGCTTATGATATGGTAACAAAAATGTCAGCAATAATCAATTCAGAGATGCAAAGGTGAAAAAAATGCTCAACAACATTACTGTGCTTGTCCTAGGCTAGACCGTGCTAGAGACGCGAGCCTAGAACACAAACAAAATCACGGTCCGTCACGGAAACAAGAGGAAAGTACACTCTAGAATTTTTTTTCGCTCTTTTTTTGCCGAAAATCACTATAATGGCGAGTTTCTCAAAACTCTTCCCGAGTCAAACTAAGAGGACAGGCACAAAAAAAAATTCGACTATTTTTTCGGAAAACAGGGCAGCTATGACCAAAAATTGCGGTAAAAAATCACTATAATGGCGAGTGTCTCAAAAGACTCAGAAAAGGCTAAAAACAGGATAGGAAAAATATATTTTCACCTGCCAAAATTTTGGCCTAAAAACTGCACGGGGGTCTCTAGACTTTTTTTCGAGACCTACTCAGGCAAGGAAACGCGAAACCAAAACTAGATGGATCTCGAAAACAAACCTAATATGAAAAGAACTCGGATTGGTGGTGGATATACGGTGGTAGGACATGGCAGCGGTGATGGTATATGTCAGGCATGGTGGGTATGTGGCAGCGGTAGTGGTATATGGCAATAGCGATGAATATGGTGCGGCGGCGGCGTGACAAACTGTGACAGAACTCAAAACTCTAAAGGACTAGATGCTAAGACCAGCAACTCGACACGACGATGCAACTGCAAATTCAACAATGCAAAACCCTAAAAAGATTATGCAAAGGCTCAGATAGGTTCGGATATCATGAACTAACCCTAATATTTTCTTGGCTTTTTCATGGACTGTAGGTATGAAGAACATACTCGATCTAACCATGAAAAACTGGAAAATCTCACCGAGCAATCTGGAAATCTGATATCACTTGATAGAGGCAAAGGTGTCCCGTCTTTCGATGAGATGGTGGCTATCGTTTTGGAGGTAGTCGACTTTGACGATCCGACTATGAACGTGCGAGGACCTCGCGCCTTAGCAATCGCTAAACCAACTCCGAGAGGTTATTGACCACGCCGGAGCACGATCAACTTGACGACGAAGGTCTGTTTCCTGCAGGCAAACGAAGAACAAGCAAGAAACTGAGATTGCAATCTGGATATTGCGAATATAAGAGGAAATCTTTATTGATCAAGGTGGGGTTCTGTGACAAATTTGTCTGGTCGTTGAACACAAACAAAGTACACGAAGTTGCAGCTATGGTGAACTTTAATCTAAACAAAGCCCCAAAGTCTAAACGATGCTCTAAGGGCTGTATATACGGAGAGAGAGGGAATTTCGTGGAAACTTGGAGAAGGGGTCCAAAACCAACCCTAACTCTGTTTTCCCCACACATACAGACTCTAAAAACAACCTATACTTTAGTATTTCAAAATTACATGGGTCTGGCCCAATAATAAGGTGATGCAGCACCTATAATAGTCTGTGGACAAAATTTATGAAGTGGTATCTTGTATATTTCGTCCAAGGCTTCATGCTCTCATTATGGTGGCTTCAAAGTCCTGAAATCATCACTTCTAACTCCGTTCTTGTTCCCCTTGCGCATGCCATCATCTCCATGATTGATCTTGCTCCAATGTTCATTCTTCTTGTCCAAGCTAGGCCCTTCATTTGTAAGCAAAACAAATGTATCCAATTTAGGCAGCATCATATGCTCATGAACATTAGAATCATTACCAAGAAATGAAAGTACCTAGTAATTCAATTGGCGTGCACGAGCTCTAATAATTGGTCCATTATGTATAATAGCAGGGGCAGTGGGTGTAACAATGGTATTGATGTCCTCATCAGGTGTTGTAGAGCTGTCGATCACTCCGGAGAAAGGCTTGGTGGGCTGGAGCTGGTCATATGGCACTTGGAGCGCGTCGAAGGTCTCGACGGAGAGGACGTTGAGCCCTGCTCCGCCGTTAGTGAGGGTCTTTGATGCGGAGCATCCCAAGGTCATCCCCATGGACCTACCATCGCCTCACCAAGTGCCTCAAGGACCAATGACACGTGCCCCTACAAGAGCTCTCAAGACCGAGGTGACATCTATCCTAGTCCAACTTCCATATGAATCATGCGAGACATGGCTACTACCTCAGGCGGATGTGTTTTGTGTACTTAGGTACAAAGAAGACTCCATCGGAGAGGTTCATGAAGATGGATAAGTCCCAAAGTTCATGGATGAAGCATTGCATCGAGTGAAACCGGAGAAGGTCCCAGGCCCCGGACATCCGGCACCCTGGCCCGCACATCCGGCACTTGGACTAGCGCCTACAGAAGAGCCCACGCAGCCGAAGCTACAGGGCCCGGACATGCGGCCCGTGCCCCAGACATCCGGCGGGCCCGAACATCCGGCGATTGACTCGGAAATCCGGCGCCAACTCTAGGACCATACCCGTGGCTCAACCTCCCCAGCCCGGACATCCGGCGAAATCCTCAAACATCCGGCGCCTCACGACCGCTCGGACATCCGGCCCGCCGCCCGAACGTCCGGCCTCGTCTGTCTGCGCACAGTAAAGGGTCGGAGCCCATGTATCCCCTAGCCCCTCTAGACTATATATACTCCTCCACCTACCTCTTTTTAGGGTTAGCATTATGATAGCTCATCTAAACCTAGAGCATTGCTCATCCTTAGTAGTTCATCTCCTCGAGAGACCGCGGCCTCCACGAAGAAGATCCACATGGATTCAAGACCTCCTCACGGAGAAGATCCACATGGATGCAAGACCTCCTCATGGAGAAGACTATCACCACTTGTATCGTCCTTAGTTGATCGTGGATCGTGTATTCTTTGTGTTTCTGGATCTAGCACTTGTGTGACTACTTTCCTGTTGATTTGAGTGTTCCTCTTTCGTTCCCCTCATGATTCCTCGTGATTTTCCCCTTTGTGTTCTTTGTGTTCATCGTGGGATTCCCTCCATTTCATGAAATATCAGCCTAGATCGGGTTGACCCCGCATCAAATTGGTACCAGAGCCTAGGTTTGTCACGATTTCGGAGCCCCTACCCCCGTTTTCTAGCTTGTTTTTGTTGTGTTCATCCCAATCTCGAAAATCCCCATAAAATAGCCCCAATTTTTTTGTGATTTGTTGATTTGACGAGATTTTTTTGAATTTGTTCCATGGATTTGCTGTGCCATGAGTGGATCTAGCTTTTCCCCACTTTTTCCCTAATTTTCATCCACGAAATCCGACGAATTTGGCCCCGGAAGTCATCTGTTCCATGGAGTTCATCAGGGCCTCTGGCACCCCGAACATCCGGCCTGTGCCCCAGACATCCTGCCTGGCCTGGACATCCGGCCTTGGGCACAGACATCCGGCTTCCCGCAGCCAAAACCTTTCCCCTCCCCAACACTTTGCACTCAAACCCCGCCATTTTCGTTCGGTATCCCACCAAACCTTCTGCATTACACCACCACTTCCGCAACCACCATCGCTTAATCGCTACGATTTTGACAATTTTGCCCCACTTTGTCTTGGATACTTGAATTGCGGTTTCACTATTTCCTTGGATGTTTAGGCTACCTTGGAATGTAACGACTTCGACGACACCACCGGTCATCCTCGGCAAGGATGGTAACATCGATGACACCTTGTTCATCCTACCTTGAAATTGCTTTGTCGCCCTATAGACCATTTTGCATAGCTTTCCCATCAAGACTAGCCATTTGAGTATTGCCGGGCCATGACACTTGTGCACATTAGTGATAGTCATAGATATTGCATTCTACATCATCATATCTCCGTGTGACACAAGAGTGTTCCACATACACAATAGCTACCTTGATACGAGAAGCATGCAGAAGTGGCCAAAGAAAGAACTCACAAGCTTTTAAGAAAAAGAGCCATCAAAGCTTTTAAGGCTCTGGTGGTGACGCTGCCGTGGGCTCCGCGATGATCTCCGCTCTGCCGTCCTGCTGGTCTTGGTCTTGCTGCACTGATATGGAAACCTTTGTCTGATGCCTCGGGACTCCTCGCCTGCACCTGCTCCTTTAGCACCAAAGAGGAAACTGGCACTCTGCGCCCACTGGCGCCCGCCTGGCCTTGGTCATCACTGCTTATATCACGAGGACCTTGCAAGGTACCCCTTGCCTTGATATCTCCGACCCTCATGAGCCAGCCTAGTCAGGCCGCCCAGGGGATGTCTTGCGTCGTCCGCCTCGCGAGGTTCGGCCCCTCGCGAGGGTCTTGAGTGGTCGCTGACGAAGTTGGGCTGTACCAGGCCGCTTGATGAGCCGCGCCCTGGTCCGCGGGCAGGCAAGTCTGGGTACCCCCGTTCCCAGAACGCCGACAGTAGCCCCCGGACCCAAGGTGCGCTCGAGCTTGGGTTCACGGCGAAGCCAAGGGTCAACTGCGGAGCGCCATGGGCCCACAAACCTGCAGCCCTGTTGACGTGCAGTGATTGATGGGGCGTGGGCATCTCCACTTCCCCATACAGCCTCGATTCTCGCCCGGCTAGACGGCCACTGCTACTTGCTCGACACCTCCTCCTTTGCTGGTAGCATGACCGGCGGCTTCTTTGTCTTCTCGATCCCTTCCCTTGGCTTGATGCGACACCAACTTCTTCCGCCACCATGGCATCCAGTCGAGAGGAGGACGAGGGGGCAGAGCTTTGCGCCTTGGCCCCCTCGTCGCTGGCCTTTGGGGCCGCCACCGGGCGGTCGGTGGTGATCAGCGAAGAGATGATGGATAAGGTGCGCCCGACACTCGCCGCCAATTCCAATGTGTGGGGGCAATGGTGGCTTGGCTCGTTTCCCGCGCCAGGATTGACAGGTCGGCCACCGAGGTCCCCCTCCACGTTCACACTCTCTGCCCTGGCCTGATCCCTCCCTTCTCCGATTTCTTCAACGCGGTGCTCTTACACTACCAAATGAGCGCACTACATCTTGATCCTCAATCCATCGTCCTCCTTGCTGTTTTCGCCTTTGTCTGCGAAGCTATGGTGGGCATTGCCCCCTCCGTGGTCTTGCTCTGCCACTTCTTCTCGTTGCATCTGATGGATGCGCTCCAGTGCTCCGGATGCGTGTCCTTCCAGACCATCAGGGCGACGGCCGGCTCGGGGTGTTCATCGATGTCAGGGTGCACATCCCCCTACTGCTCCCTCCATCGATTTCGGCCGCTCCAAGCTCCGGCTGGAACCACATGAGGCTTGTCGACCGGAGGCTGGCTCCCGTTTGGCTCTGGCTGGCCAGGCTGCACAGGCTCGGGGTGACGACGCCTATGGTGGTGAGGGAGTTCATCCAGTGCCGCATCGCCCTGCTTCAGCGCTACTCTCGGCCGATGTGGGCCTTCTTCGGCCACGGGGATCGCATGAGGCTACAAGCGTCTGCTCTTCCTCGCGAGGTATGGCGCACGGTGCTCCAGGTCCTGACAGGCGACCCAACGCTAGTCCATTTACCAGAGGAAGGTTGCCTTTTGTACTGCTGCTCAAACAGGGTGGAGTTCGTGAGGTAGATGCCCTCCTTTGACGAATGGGGGCTTCGTCCGCCCGGCCTCGTTGGGTCTCGCGAGAACCCTATCTGCGTGGTTCCCTTGTCTGCCGCTATTGAGGTGATCGTCCTAGAAGTGGGCGCGAGGGGACGATCGCTGCTGAGTGCTGGTGGCACTGCTACTTCCGTGCTGGCGTCTCCTGAGGTTCTTAAAGCGCCGTCCTCTGGGGCTCAGGAGAGTCGCCCAGAAAGGGCGGCTGAGGTGCAAGTGCTGCCTAATGCTCGCGAGGCTGAAGCCCCCGTGACCTCTTCGCATTGCCCCGAGGTGGGGTTAGGGGCCCCGCCCGACCTAGCGCTTCTGGGAGCGCCTCCTCCAGAGCCACCCCGGTTGTGCCTGATGTTGCCGATCACTTCCGGGGCTTCGGCCAGCTCCGGCCGAACTTTGAAGCTCTCCGCAAGAGGAGGAGGTTCTCCAAGCTGCAGTGACCACACCTTCCGGCCATTGAAGCAGAGGAAGTACATCGCCATAGACGAGTGAGTAACTTATCTTTGTAACTCCTTGTGTGATGCCTTCCTTCCTGACCGTGATTCCTCAGGGCCCCTCCTGCCAAGGCGACGAAATCTCCTGAGAAGCAGGCCCCCGTGATCCCGAGCTCCCCGCCAGTCCTGGGCGTCCTCAGCTGTTGCGCTATCTCTGGCGCGAGGCTGCCCATGGGGTCAGATGCGCCGGCCTGGCATCTTGACCCCGCGTTCTCGCCGCTCCTTCTTCGCGGCTCCTCCCTGGGAGCGGGAGGCGTGCCTAGGGCTCCCCCCATGGTCGTCGAACGTAGTTGGGACACCATGGCCTAGGCATATTCTTCTAGTGGCGGCTCCCGGCCCCTCCGTGCCCCAGCCGAGGCCCGGGAGACGACTAGGGCGGAGGAGACCCTGGTCCCGCCTCTGGGGGAGACGAGTCTCCTCAGGCTTGTTCAACTGCTCTTGGCGCCAAGGAGGGTCCTGGCCTCCTGCTTGAATCAGCGTGCAGGCGGGGAGCCGCCTGCCGCGAGCTTCTCCGCGAGGCGATGAATGCGATGGGTCGACTTGGGGAAGAGCTTGAGGGGGTCAACGCCTGCCTTGAGGCCGAGGGCCTTCAACTGATGGATGAGTGGCGCTGACTGGGGGTGGCCATTAACCTCGAGCGCCTCCAGCACGAGCGCGCCAACGCGAAGGCTGACACGTCCCTCGCATCCTCATGAGAGGCCTGTGCCCGAGCCCTGGAGGAGGCCAGGGAAGCCGACCTCCACCGCGAGGCTGCAGAGAGGTGCCTGCTGGAGCTTCGGGCCCTGAACGCCGACTTGGAGGAGCGAGCTGAGGCGCGCAAGGCTGGCCTGGCGTCGATGAGGGGGACACCCTCTGAAGAGGCGGAGATCTTGCGGCATGAGGAGGCGCTGATGCTAGAAGCCACAGAGCACAGCCTTGAGCTTGAGCGGCTGGAGGTGAGGGAGCACCACGTGACCCTGGCCGAGGATGCTGTCTCCACTCGCGAGGCCAGAGTCCAGGAGGAAATTGATGGGAAGGTGGCGGAGGCCCGCGCAAACCTTGCCAAGGGGTATGACTTGAAGTTGGAGCTCCAGCGAGCAGAGGCTGATGGGAGGACTGCTGCCCTCTGGGCAAGGCTAGAAGAAGTAGAGCAGCGCGAGAGGGCCGCCGCGGCTGCCCACTCTTCTTTCCAAGTTGAGCTGCACTCCGCGCAGGCCAACTTGGCCTTGCTCCGGCAACAAGTTGATGGCGCCGCAGCTCTCGTGCAGCAGAACAAGGACGAGGCTTGCCGTCGACTACTACTTCAGCATGATCAGGCCCCATGCTCTAGACTCTTCGGGCGAAGGCCAACCGGGCGCTGGGGGTTATCTATGAGGAGAACGCCCTTCACCCCCACGTGGAGGATTACGTTGGCCATCTTGTCTTCTTCACCGAGGTTGTGATGCGCCTGGAGAGCCGGGCTGCGAGGGCCCGCCGTCTTGTTGAAGAAAAGAGCCGGAGCCTCCTTGGGCACGCATTCTCCCGGGTCTTCAGCGACCTCCAAAGCATTGATCCCAACTTTGACTTCGTCGTTGCCATCGCCCCAGTGCCTGGGGCTGTCCGAGACAACCTGGCGCACTGGTTGGACGATCACATGGATGCTCTGGTCCGGGCCTTTGCCACTAATGATGACGAGGCCGTGGTTGTGGCAGATGAAGGTGACGCAGTTGAAGACGGTGAAGACGTGGCCAGTGACAGCGCTGGCAGTGTACATGAGAGCGACTCGGACGACGCGGCGAGCGATGTGTCTGGTTGAGCTTGTGCTTCTTTGCCTTGACCCTGCACACATAGACTTGCATGAGGCCCCGTAGGGCGTGAGAGCGTTTTGATGGGGGGAGCCCCCTATGTGTGTAAACTGGTATTCCACTTTCCTTCTTTTGCTGCTTGAATCCGAACCTGGGACGTGCGTCCTCGAGTTTCCCGAGCTTAGTTGCCATTGTAACTCACCTAGGTCTTACCTATCCTCGTGCGGGTTACGAGGCCGTGGGTTCGCCTCCTTCCTGGGGTGGATCGCTAGAGGTCCACGGCCCCGAGTCTCCTAAGCAACGCGTGTCCCTGCTCCGGGGAGTAGGGCCGGGGGTGTTCCGCTGGCCGCGGCAGGATGCCTACGCGGCAAAATTGCGACATGTAGGCTCTTGCCCCGAGGGGGTCCTGCCGAGGTTACAACGGTACGCCAAGTGGGATTGGCCTTCTGGTCCCCGAGCCGGAGGACCCAGGGTAAGATCTTCAAGATGGCCAGAGGCGGAAAAATCCAGCAGAAATCAACAAAAACTCACCCCCATTTCGGCAACGAGCAAGACTTCAAATTCAATTCAAAAGACACGACGAATCCAATTACAAAAAGGAATGTGAGGAAAGCAAATAGCCGCGTCCGACACCTATCTAGTCTTCAGTCTTCTCACCATCGCGGAGCTAAGTGCTACCACTAGGACATGGGAGGGAGCCCCCAAGGCCTGAGGGCGGCTCTGCGGAGACTCCGGGGCGTGTACAGCCCCACTCATTATTACGTGAGAGTGTCACGGGAGGAGATCTTCACAGGCGTGAGCCTTACTTCATATCGCCAGACGAGGGCCCGCCTTACGCCACCCCCGACCTTCGTTGGGCCGACCGAAAATCAGGATAGGACCAAGGAGGCAAGGGGGACGCCAACGGTGCCCTCGGTGACCATGGGCCCTCTGCTGGGGGGGGGGGAAGCTTGGTGATGCTCGCCCCGACAGAGGACCTACTTTTGCATACTTCCCTGCTCCACACGCTGCGGGGGAGGCCGCGGCCCTTGGCCCTCCACACCTAGCCACCAGCGTTCTTCTCCGGTTGAGGGTGGAGTGGCCGCTCTCAGGTCCCTGACCATCGCCGTGGTCTGATTTACCTGCAGTCCATTGTTAGCATATGCATGCTGCTGTGATACCTGCTGCGCTCTGTCGTCGTAGCTGAAGGGGTCAACGGAGCCCCCGGGTGACTCGTGGTAATCTTCTTCCCCAAGCATTCTGCCGTTCCATCTCGACCCGAGGAACGCATTGGGGCCTTACCTAAACACGTATGTCAGGTCCACCATGCGGGACACGTAGGCTTGGTCGGCTGCCCCACCGGGGGCTCCGCCTGAGTGCCCCGCGCCTTGAGCCTCCAGCTGCGGCACCTGGCCTTGGCAGCCGCTGAGTTGCACCCCGGCGTACCCTCGTAAGGGGCCGTCGGCGCTTGCTCTTGCCTGTGACGAAGTCGCCGCGGTCGGGACGATGGCGCCAGCGCTCCTGTTTGTGTCGTCGGGTCTTCCCATCGCTCCAAGGGACGCTCGCGTCTGCCGGGACCTCACCGGCGCCCCGCCCGCAACCTGGGGCGGGGGTGAGGAACATAACGGCGGCGCGCCCATGCAAGCGCAGCTCAGTAGTTCGGCGACGTGTTCCAGTAGCACGCCGTGGCCGCTCTCGCCCAGCCTGCATCGTAACAGCTCTCGCGCCACGATGAGCGCATCCCTCGTGTTCGCTTGCTCTCACCGGGTGTAGGGTGCCGTTGCCACGGCGTGGTTCGCAGATCGCACCGTGGAGCGTGCGTGCCGTGACACCGATGCGGTGGTTGCGAGCTCGTGCCGCCCGCGGCTGGCAGCGCCGGGCGGTGCGGGAGCCGCCTGGAGTGCAGGGTTGAGGCCTCCATGGGCGGACGGTGCCGCCCGCGTGGGCCAGGCCGCCCAGCGGTCGGCATGAGCTCCCTGATCGTCGGTCATCGGTACTGTGGAGCGATGACAAAACGAACAACAGAAGAATAGATCCGGCGCACCCCCTACCTGGCGCGCCAAATGTCGGATCTTGGGTTCCGCCAAAACCCTTGTGGTTCAAACTCTGGGGTTCGCATGAAGATCTCTCCTTCCGCCCTAGCTCGTCTACTCGTCGATCCTAGGCCTAGCTCGTCAGATCCGAAGAACAAGGCACACAAGGTTTATACTGGTTTGGGCCACCTTTGTGGTGTAATACCCTAATCCAGTGTGGTGTGGTGGATTGCCTTGTAGGCTGAGGAAGAACTAGTACATGGGGTGAACAGCCTCCTGATGAGAGGTGTTGTTGTGCTCGAGTGAGCTTGTGGGTGTGTGGCCTTCTATCTGATCAACTCAAGATGAGATGAGATCAATGGTGGTGGCTAGTCCTATTTATAATGGCCGGGGTCCTCTTCAAATATTGAGCGGGAAGGGATCCCACAACGGCCAAATTTGAAGTGGGACATCTAGTACAAGCTATCCTGATAAAAGGTGGTCTTCGCCTGCCAAAGGCTCTGGTTGTGACGCCGCCGTGGGCTCCGCGATGACCTCCGCTCTGCCGTCTTGCTGGTCTTGGTCTCGTTGCACTGATATGGAAACCTTTACCTGACGCCTCGAGACTCCTCGCTTGCATGTGCTCCTTTAGCACCAAAGAGGAAACTGGCACTTTGCGCCCTGGCGCCCTCCTGGCCTTGGTCGTCACTTATGTCACGAGGACCTCGTGAGGTACCCCTTGCCTTGATATCTCCGATCCTTATGAGCCAGCCTAGTGAGGCCGCCCCAGGGGATGTCTTGCGTTGTCCACATCACGAGGCTCGCCCTCGCGAAGGTCTAGAGTGGTCGCTGACGAAGTTGGGCCGTACCAGGCCGCCTGATGATCCGCGCCGTGGGCTGCGGGTAGGCAAGTATGGGTACCCCCATTCGTAGAACATCGAAAATGTCTACTCAATTCGACGAGCTACGGACTTTGATAGTCAACCGACGCTCCTCATCCACGTCTTCTCAAAGACGGAGCCGCTCAAGTCGTCATACCGACTACACTTCTGGCTCAAGTACACCTACATTGAACACTCTTCCTCAAGCCGCACGTCAAGCTCGACATGACAACCGGAACCCACTTCATGACAAGAGTTCACAAGAGCTATTTGAAGAGCAACAAAGTTGATATCATCAAAACCAAGCTTCACTTGAGCAAGCACAAGAATAGCAACGACCACGCCAACAACAAGAAGAGCGAGCACGTCAACAACAAGAAGAACAAGATGCCAAGGCTCAACGTCAAGCACAACAACACCGAGAAGCTCAAGCTCTTGAGGCGCAACGCGCCCTACGTGATTCCCATCGCAATGTTGCAACTCGCAATCGACCCATTCATCAAGAAGATGAAGAACTTTGCGATGAGATGCAAGAGAGGTGTTATCAAGCACAAGTTCAACGTCAAGCTCCTCCTCAAGCAATACAAGAGCAACAAGCTCAACAAGAACCACAAGCTCGACAAGAACAACATGGCAATGAGCATCAACTCCACCAAGAGCAACATGAGGTTGACAATCCTCCAAATCAAGAACATCATCACAATAGGCAAGAAAACAATGAAGATCATTGGTATGGCAAGCTCAAGTTGACCATGCCAAAGTTCTCCGGAAGCATTGATCCCGAAGACTACCTCTCATGGGCATTGAAAGTTGACAAGTTCTTTCGCCGCCACAACTTTGATGAGGAAAAGAAGATCACAATGGCATCCCTTGAGTTCCAAGACTATGTTCTCATTTGGTGGGAGCAAGTCATCGAGAGAAGAGAAGCAAAAGGCGAACCACCTATCACTACTTGGACTCAAATGAAGGAAGTCATGAGAGCACGTTTCGTGCCAACACACTACAACTGTGACTTGTTCAAAAAGTTGCAACTCCTCAAGCAAGGAACCAAGTTGGTTGAAGAGTACTACAAGGAAATGGAGATTGCCATGATAAGAGCCAACATCACGGAAGATGAAGAGCAAACTATGGCGAGATTCTTGAATGGAATCGATTATCCTATCATGAAGATTGCGGAGTTTCAACCATACACAAATCTCCTAGAGCTAGTACACCAAGCAACCAAAGTGGAGCGACAAGTTCAAGAAGACTACAAGTACTCCAAGTTCACCTCCAAGAACTATGACTCCTACAACCAAGCTTCAACGACTTCGGCACCTCCTACCTCTACCAAACCATCTACAAGCTTAGGTGACAAGTCTAGCTAAAAGAATTCGACTACATCTAGTCGCCCTTCTACGAACAACTTCAAGCCAAGAGCTTCATCATCTACAACTCCAACCGAGGACAACTCCAAGACGAGTTCCATCAAGTGTTTCAAATGCCAAGGACGAGGTCACAAGTCCTTTGAGTGCAAGACCGTTCATTCCATGATCATCAATGATGACGGATCCTATGACTCAATGAGCGACGATGAGATGGAAGCCCTAGAACATGTAGATATGCATCGCCAAGTGAATGAAGATGAAGACCATCAAGTGTTTTGCGACAATGAATCGAGTCCCAATCTCGTTGTCTCCAATGTCTTGACACTTCAACATCATCAAGATGAAGATCAACGATGAGATGGAAGCCCTAGAACATGTAGATATGCATCGCCAAGTGAATGAAGATGAAGACCATCAAGTGTTTTGCGACAATGAATCGAGTCCCAATCTCGTTGTCTCCAATGTCCTGACACTTAAACATCATCAAGATGAAGATCAACGATGTCACATCTTCCATACCAAGGCTGGCATCAATGGACGTTCCATCAAGGTTATCATTGATGGAGGAAGTTGTCATAACTTGGCAAGTGAAGAGCTTTGCAACAAGCTACAATTGGTCAAGTCGAAGCACCCTCATCCATATAAGGTCCAATGGCTTAGCGACGTCGGAACTATTCGAGTCGAGCACATCCTGCATGTATCCTTCAAGATAGGCGCCTACGAGGACACACTTGGGTGTGATGTGGTCCCTATGTCTGTGTGCTGCCTTCTTCTTGGACGACCATGGCAATACGATCACGGAGTCACCCACAAAGGATGGACCAACTACTATAGCTTCAAGATAAAGGGCAAAGAGTTGGTGCTACGCCCCATGTCACCAAGTCAAGTAGCCGCCGACAAACAAATACCTACCAACCATCATGGAGAGAATAGTGAAAGCGTGAACCACCAAAAATAGAGTGAGAGCCACAAGCCAAATCCGAGCACCCCCATGATGAGCGACAAGAAGCAACTAGTGTTATTCGCCACCAAAAGCGAGATGAGAGAAGTGTGTGAGAACCCATCAAGTGTCTTTCACCTTGTGCTTCTATGCAAAGGGGAAGCAGAACTAACTAACACTTCACCATCTCTACCTTTAGTGTTGTCTCAATTGTTGCAGGAATTCTCGGACGTCTTTCCTGATGAGCTACCACTGGGTCCACCTCCACTTCGCGGCGTCGAACACCGAATCGACCTCATACCCGGTGCACCACTTCTGAACAAGGCTCCTTACCACGTCAACCCCGAGGAAACTAAGGAGATACAATGACAAGTACAACAACTCATCGACAAGGGTCATGTACGTGAAAGCTTAGGCCCTTGTGCCGTTCTGGTTATTCTCGTGCCTAAGAAAGATGGAAGTTTTTGCATGTGCTCCGATTGTCGTCCGATAAATGCAATCACCGTTAGATACTGTCACCCTATTCCATGCTTAGACGACATGCCTGATGAAATATGTGGTGCTACCATCTTTTCAAAAATCGATCTTAAAAGTGGTTATTACCAAATTCACATTCAAGAGTGTGATGAGTGGAAACCAGCTTTCAAAACCATGTTTGGGTTATATGAGTGGTTGGTCATGCCGATGGGCTTATCGGAAGCGCCCGGCTCATTCATGCGTCTCATGCATTTCGTTCTCTGACCCTATATAGGTGTCTTTGTAGTGGTTTACTTTGATGACATCCTCGTATTTAGCAAGTCGCTTGAGGATCACGTCACACACATCCGTATGGTTTTGCAAACCCTTCGAAAAGAACGCCTATATGCTAACATGGATAAATGCACTTTTGGAGTTGATAAGGTTTTCTTCACAAGGTGTTCATGTTGATGAAACTAAAATTGAAGCAATTAAAACTTGGCCCCAACCAACAAATCTCCAGCAAGTGCATAGCTTTCTTGGTTTAGCCGGTTTCTATCGACGCTTCGTGAAGGACTTTAGCACAATTGCTATGCCTCTACATGCCTTGAGCAAGAAGAACGCACCCTCTGTTAGGGGTCCTTCGCAAGACATCGCGTTCGATGAACTAAAAACCTTGCTTACCCACGCACCACTTCTTGCCCTACCAAACTTTGACAAACCGTTTGAGATACATTGTGACACTAGCGGTACCGACATAGGAGGCGTGTTAATGCAAGAAAAGCGACCGATTGCGTAGTTTAGCGAAAAACTTTCCGGAGCGCAACTTAACTACCCCATCTACGATAAAGAGCTCTATGCCTTAGTGAGAGTTTTGCGTGTTTGGGAACACTATCTTCGACCTCATGAATTCATTCTTCAGACGGACCATGAGACGCTCAAGTATTACAAGGGTCAAACTAAGTTGAACAAGCATCATGCTAAGTGGAGTGAGTTCATTGAGTCTTTTCCCTATGTCATCAAGTACATCAAAGGCAAAGAGAATGTTGTGGCGGATGCGCTTTCCCGCAAATGCATGCTTGTCACCCAACTTGAGTTGAATGTTATTGGCTTTGAGCATATCAAAGATTTGTATGAGCATGATCCTTTCTTTGCTAATCCTTATGCCAAATGTGTGACGCACACTTCTTGGGAACAATACTATATCAAGGATGGATATCTTATGAGAGCTAACAAACTTTGCATTCCCGAGTCGTCTCTTCGTTTGCTCCTTTTGCAGGAATCTCATGGAGGAGGACTTATGGGTCATTTCAGACGTGACAAGACACTCGCAACACTCTCCAAGAATTACTTTTGTCCCAAGATGCTCCGTGACGTCTCACGCTTCACCAACCGGTGCTCTACATTCCGCAAAGCTAAGTCAAAAGCTCAATCCCATGGTCTTTACATGCCACTACCTATTCCATACCAATCTTGGGAGGATATTAGCATGGATTTTGTACTCGGTTTGCCTAAAACTAAAAATGGAAAAGATTCTGTGTTTGTTGTTGTGGATAGATTTTCCAAGATGGCCCATTTCATTCCATGCAATAAGACAGACGATGCTTCACATGTTGCGAATCTCTTTTGTAGGGAAATCTTGCGCCTACATGGAGTGCCCAAGACGATCATCTCGAATCGCGACGTCAAGTTTCTAAGCTACTTTTGAAAGACTCTATGCACCAAACTCGGCATCAAGCTACTATTCTCTTCGGCATACCATCCACCAACGGATGGCCAAACGGAAGTGACGAACCAAACGCTATCGATGCTTCTTCGCGTGTTGATCAAGAAGAACATCAAGGAATGGGAGAAATGCTTGCCCATCGCCGAGTACGCCTACAACTGTGCAAGACATTCAACAACCAGCAAGTCCCCCTTCGAGGTCGTCTATGGCTTCAACCCATTTTCCCCATTGGACATTCTTCCTCTACCTCTCCAAGAACGCATCAACATGGAAATAAGTGCACGAGCCAGTTATCTCAAGAAGATGCATGAAGACACAAGGGCAACGATCGAGTGCCAAGTCCATCAGCTCACCGCCAAGCTCAACGCCCACAAGACACCAAGGGTGTTCCAAACGGGACATCTCGTATGGCTTTATCTTCACAAGGACAGGTTCCCAAACAAGCGCAAGTCCAAACTACTACCTCGAGCCGACGGACCCTTCGAGGTGCTAGCACGCTACAACAACAATGCCTACAAGAACGCATCCCACGTGACAAGTACAATGTGAGCGATACATTCAACATCAAGGATCTCTCTCCTTTCCATGGTGATGAAGATTTTGATCTGAGGTCGGATCTTTCCCAAGGGAGGGGAGATGATGCGGAGCATCCCAAGGTCATTCCCATGGACCTACCATCGCCTCACCAAGTGCCTCAAGGACCAATGACACGTGCCCGTGCAAGAGCTCTTGAGACCGAGCTGACATCTCTCCTTGTCCAACTTCCATATGAATCATGCGAGACATGGCTACTACCTCAGGCGGATCTATTTTGTGTACTCACGTACCAAGAAGACTCCACCGGAGAGGTTCATGAAGATGGACAAGTCCCAAAGTTCACGGATGAAGCATTGCATCGAGTGAAACCGGAGAAGGTCCCAGGCCCCGGACATCCGACACCCTGGCCTGGACATCCGCCCCCTGGACCAGCGCCTACAAAAGAGCCCACACAGCCGAAGCTACAGAGCCCGGACACCCGGCCCGTGCCCCGGACATCCGGTGGGCTCGGACATCCGGCGATCGGCGTGGAAATCCGGCGCCAAATCCAGGACCATACCCGTGGCTCAACCTCCCCAGCCCGGACATCTGGCGCCTAGCGACCGCCCGGACATCCGGCCCGCCGACCTGACGTCCGGCCCCGTCTGTCTGCGCACAATAAAGGGCCGAAGCCCATGTATCCCCTCGCCCCTCTAGACTATATATACTCTTCCACCTACCTCTTTCTAGGGTTAGCATTGTGATAGCTCATCTAAACCTAGAGCATTGCTCATCTTTAGTGGTTCATCGCCTCGAGAGACCGCGCCTCCACGGAGAAGATCCACACGGATTCAAGACCTCCTCACGGAGAAGATCCACATGGATGCAAGACCTCCTCACGGAGAATACTATCGCTACTTGTATCGTCTTTAGTTGATCGTGCATCGTGTATCTCTTTGTGTTTCTGGATCTAGCACTTGTGTGACTACTTTCCTGTTGATTTGAGTGTTCCTCTTTCATTTCGCTCGTGATTCGTCGTGATTTTCCCCTTTGTGTTCTTCGTGTTCATCGTGGGATTCCCTCCATTTCGTGAAAGATCGGCCTAGATCGGGTCGACCCCGCATCAGTCTTGGTGACGAGCACGTTGTTGGTGGTAGGTGAGCAGAGTAGAGGGAGGGCGCCGACCGCAACCGTGCACTTGAGCTAGTCTGTGGAGTCGAAGGTGATGGCACACTTGGACCATTTGAGCGGATGTGTTATCTCGAGCTTGGGGAGGACTGCGTTCACCTCTCGGGCAAACTGCTTGAAGACGCGATGAGACGCTAGGGCCTGAGCGCCTCCCATGATGCATGCCACGGCGTGTGGCTCCTGAAAGCCCCCAGCCCTTCATCTTGGTGGCGGTCGTCATTCCTTCTCGGTGGTGGTGGCAGTGGAGGAAGGGCTGCATTGTCTCGAGGGCGATCTTCACGAGGCTGGTCCCTCAAGTGATCCTCACGAGGTTGGTCCCGCCAAGGGCCCTCACGAGGCTGGCCCTGCCAGTGGTCCTCGCGAGGCCGCTCATGCCAGCCTTGACGAGAGTCATGATTCTCCCAACGTCCTCCTCGTCCACCTCCGTGACCGTAGCCTCGGTCGCCGTGCTCGGGGCGGTGTCCGAGGCATGAGTTGCGAATGGCCCTGAGTTCCCGACAGTCGTTGGTGTTGTGGCTGTGCATGTTGTGGAAGACACAGAATGAGCGACTGCCTTTAGAGGAATCGGGGTAATTACACCCACGTTTCATCTCAGGCTCAGCCGCGAGTACTGCCGGTCCCTTGCGCTTGGCTTCCTTGGTCTTGGCCTTATTGTCTTCTGGATCGACCTCGGGAAGCTCGACGAGCGAGAGACGACCTTCTTCTGCCTTTGCACACTTGATCACTAGGTTGAACATTTCCAAAGCTGAGCACAGGTCCTGCTGAATGGCGAGCTCCTCCTACATCCTGACGTCATGGACGCCATCAGTGAACGTTGAGATTATGGCCTCGCCAGACACCTTGGGGATCTTGATGCGAACGTTGGTGAAACGCTATATGTACTTGTGCAGGGTCTCTCCTCGCTGCTGCTTCATATGTCGCAGGTCGCCCACCGCCGGGGCGCGGTCGTGAGTCCCTTCGAAGTTGGAAATGAAGCGTTCACGCAGCTCACCCCAGGAGGAGATCAACTCCTTCGGGATGGTCAGGAGCCATGAACGAGCGCCGTCTTTGAGAGCCACGGGGGAAACCAATTAGCCATGACCTTCTCATCACCACTGGTCGCTTCAATGCTCAGCTCGTAGAGCTGCAGGAACTCTGCAGGGTCAGGTGTTCCATCATAGCGCGGGGGTAGATCCGGCTTGAACTTGCCGGGCCAGATGACATGACGGAGCTCCAGGCTGAATGCTTGTAGCCCGCCATGCTGACTGGTGCATGCTGCTGAGGTGGAGCCTGGTCCGGGTGTTCGCGTGCCACCGCATGAGGTGGCGCGCGACCTTGACGAAGCGGAGCCAGAAGCGCACGCACCTCACCTTGGGGCCGCTGCACCACTTGGCAGCTTTCTTCATCATGTGCGGCCACCCTGCGTGGCTGGTCATGCTGGGGGGCCTCGCGCCTTGGATCGGGGACGACGTCTCTACAGAGCAATGGAGGGGCTACGCCGCGGGCCACATCGCCCGCCTAAGGTTGTGGAGGAGGCAGCAACCGGGATAATGCCGGAGGCTCTCCCGCGGCACCGTCGAGCTCGGCGATGCGGTCCAGCCAATCTTCATAGAGGTCGTCGGCTGGGCGGTAGCGCAGGAGCTCACGCACCATGAGCAGCGCGGCCTGCGAGTTCGTTGGTCCACGACGAGCATGGGAGGATGAAGCAGCCGCTGGAGTCAATGACGGGGTTGCAGTGCAGCCGTCGCACCGCGTGGAGAGCGGGAACGACGAATCTTGCTGCTCGCGGGCAGCACGGCCGGTGGCAGCGTTCGCCGCCGATGATGGAGAATGACAGGGGATGCCTTCACTTGGAGGTGCCGTCTGGGCCACGCGAGCGGTGAGAGCAGCCCGGCGCTCAGCACGGACACAGCGAGCATCGGCCATGGGGCGGTGAGATGACGATGAACCGAATGGACGAAGAGAAGCCACGACGCAACCCTACCTAGCGCGCCAAATGTTGGATTCAGGGCTCCGCAAAACCTTTCTACGTTCAAACTCTGGGGTTCATGTGAAGAACTCAACTTCGCCTTTCTACCTACTCGCCATCCCACGAACTAGCTCGATGAACAGGAAAGTAAAAGAGACACGAGGCAGTTTATCCTGGTTCAGGCTACCTAGTGGTGAGTGGCTCTACTCCAGGAGTGTGGTGGATTAGCCTCGAGATGTGCTGAGGATGAACTAGTACAGTGGGTGAACAACCTATGGAGGAGTGTTCTTTCTTTGTGGTGGAGAGGAAGGTCTGAAGGACCCGTCCCCTTGCTGGGTGGTGGCTATCCTACTCCTATAGTGTCCTTGGTCCTCTTCCCCGGAAATGTTGGTGGGAAGGGATCCCACAACGGCCAATTTTGAAGGGAGACAAGTAGTACATCTTATCCTGACTAAAGGTGGTCTTCGCGTGCAAAGCCGTTGATCCAGACGCCACGGTGGGCTCGGCAATGACCTCTGTCTTGCCGTCATGGCGGTGTCGGTCTTGTTGCATGGAAATGGAAACCTTTGGTACATTCCTCAGGACTCTGCATATGAGCCTGCTTCCTTAGCACCAAAGAGGAAACTACTGTACTGCGCCCGCTGGCACCCGCCTGGCCTTGGTCATCATGGCTTGCGTCATGCAAACCTCGTGAGGTGGGGGTTGCATAGAGTTCTTCGCTCCTCAGGAGCCAGCTAGACGAGGCTGCCCCATCCGGAGGTCTTGGTGTCGTTCGCCTCGTGAGGCTTGGCCCCTCGCGAGGTTCTTGAGTGTCGATGCTGAAGATGGGCCGTACCAGGACTAAGAAGGAGCCACGTCGCTGGCCGCAGGCAGGCAAGTCTGGGTACCCTGGTTCCTAGAACACCGACATCAGTCACCGTGACCACTACCGTTGGAGCGGGAGGTGGAACCATTGAAGGTGCTCAGCATCCACAACCCTCTAGTGAGCATGGCCACGGCGGTGCGGCTGGCGCGGACACTCAACTTCGGCCTCCCCGCCGCTGCAGTGACCATAGCCACCCTAGCAAATGCGCCATCACTAGAGCCAGTTGAGATCCTCTGGCAATGGCGGCCAGAGCCACAACGACGAGGCGTACTGCCCGCCCTATGCGAGGCAGACATGACAAGACCTCGAGTGGCGCCACCAGCCATAGACGGTTGCACTCGCACGGCAAGACCTCTGTTGATCAGGAGCAAGATCTTCAAAATCAACCTCCTCTGCGCCAGACTGCTCTTGTGCCTGCCCGATACGGTGGGAGCATGACGACGCTCCTACTGGCTCTGCGAGAAGTAGAGCAACGTCACGCTCTTCGTCCCACGTCATGCTGGCGATGGCAGTGGAAGTGATGGTGCGAGCTCAATTGCAGTTGAAGTTTTCTTAAGGAGCGGACAAGATGGATGAGTCGAGGGATACTATTCAGACTCTGATCAGTTTTGCGGAAGCAAGCAAGTCACAGGAAGCGGAGCCCTCGCGGCGTCCACGAGTCACGCCGACAACTCAGTCTAGTGGCCATGTTGAGGAGACCACGTCGACGCTATAGTCCCCTCCGCGACAACAACCCCAGCAGCGGTGATAGCAGCCACAACAAACCCACGACGGGATGTCGATGGCCTTGTCGGACCCGTAGAAGCAGCGGGACAACCAGTAGGTGCTGCCCGATAGGCAGAAGGAGGACGCCCGCATCACTATTGAGTGGTGTCGAGAAACGCGCCGTCAGTCCGACAAGCGCAATGGTCCTGTCGTCGACGGACCTGCACCCAGTGTTGGCGGATATGTGCCTGTCGGATTACGGGCTCCGCAAACCCAAGAAGTTCGAACACAGGAGCGTGAACGAAGATCTCTCCCGCTCATGTCTACCTAGCGCCACGCCCTCACCCAGTTGTGAGATTCAAGCAATCAACAAGTAAAACCACACACGAGTTTACCCAGGTTCAGGCCACCTTGCGGTGTAAAACCCTACGTCCTGCTTGAGTGGATTAGCCTCAGGAGGGCTTGAGTATGAACAAGTACAGTGGTTCTTGAGCTCCGGAGGAGTGCTCAAGAGGGTCACGAGACAAGTATTCTTGCTTCCTTGGGGCGAAGGTGGGGTGTTCGAGATGAGGTCCCTCCCGGTTTTTCAAATTAGATCACCCACACAGTGGAAACCCTAGCTACTTATATAGGCGGCCAGGGTCCTCTTCCCCCGAAATGTTTAGGCAGGAAGGGATCCCACAACGGCCATTTTGAGCGGGAACACAAGGACGTTCCTATCCTAGCAAAAGCGGTCTTCGCCTGCAAAGAGATCAGACGATGACGCGGTGGTGGGCTAGGTGGTGACATCCTCCTTGTCGTCCTTGCGGTCTTCGGTCTTATTGCATCGAAGGGGAAACCTTTGTCTCGCCCCTCGAGAACCTGCGACTGGGTTGTCTCCTTTGCACCAAAACGGCAACTGCGCCGCTGGCACGCGCTGGCACCCACTGGTGCGGTGCGTCACTGCTCGCGCACTACCTCCTCTTGAGGCAGGCTTGGCCTTGAGTTCTCCGCCCCTCCGGAGCAGCCTAGCCGAGGCCGCTCCTGAAAGGGTCTTGGTGTCGTTCTCCTCGCGAGGCCTAGCCCCCTCGCGAGGGTCTTCAGCAGCTGGTCGGTCAGCTGGGCCATACCAGGCAGTAGTAGGAGCGCGTCGCGGGACGCAGGCAGGCATGTTTGGGTACCCTGGTTCCTAGGACGCCGACAGTAGCCCCCGGGCCCAAGGCGCGCGCGGAGTTGGCTTCGGGGCAAAGCCTTAGTCGAGGACGAAGCGCCGCGGGCCCCAAAAGACTGCAGGCCAGGCTGGCGCGCGACGGTTGGATGGGACGTGGGCGACTCCGCTCCCCATGCAGTCTTGGTGACCGTGTGACTTGACAAAAGGGGACTGTCTTCGTTGTACAAGGGTTATCGCGTCCTTTCCTTCCTGCCCAGATCCCCTTCTCCTTCGCCCCCAGCCTTCCCAAATCACCTGCATCCTCCAGCGCCTCCAGCAATGGTGAAGGAAGGCAAGGTGCCACGCAGGCGTCCGGATCTGCTTCCTCCCCCGAGGCGGCGCTCAAGGAGTCCACCATCACTGAGGAGGGGGACTACGCAGAGGTCCAGTCTTTCTTGTCGAGCGACCACAACGAGCATGGCCCAACGAAGATTTGGGTTGGGTCCACCACGGTGCGGACCTTGCCGAAGTCTTGCTATCCCTTCTTCCTCCACAACATCTCCATCGGGCTCGTGCCGCCCTTCTCGGAGTTCTTCTACGCCATTCTGAATCACTACCAGGTGCACGCCCTCCACATCCAGCCTCACTCCATCTTCGTCCTGTCGCTCTTCGCCTTTTACTGTGAGGCGTGTGTGTGGGTGAGACCGACTGTCGCCCTCTTCCACCACTTCTTCTCCATGCGGCGGTATGACGAGGGTCCGTGCTCGGGCTGCGTCTCCTTCGTCTTCCAGCGCCATGGCTGTAGGCTGATGATAGCCGGGAAGAAGATAGACACCCACCGGAAGAGGTGGGTCTATCTGGATGCCCAGCATATTGTCAGGACCCCGATCCTAAGTCACACAGGTCTAGCATGTAACACATCATATCACTTTGCGGCCTCACGTACGGTATCCCCACGGGTGCCACCTTACCTGGCCCGGGACCATTTACGCATTTTGGCACACGTATATGATAGTGTCGCTAGCATCCATATGACAGAGAACCCGAGCCGACATGGCTAGTTATAAACCAAAAGTGACGCTAAATTACAGAGACATGCATACATGACCCAACAATGAACATGTCGGTCATCAACATATGAACCCAAGCCGTAGCAAGCTACAAGGACTTAAAGGAACAACGCGTGACATTTCCCCTAAGGGACAGACACAGGAACGAAGAAGGACACATGCCGTCCAGCCTAAGTGTTCCGGAGCAGTAGCAAGCTACCAAGGCTCAGTGGAAGCACTAGGAGACATTTCCCTGTAAGATAGGCTACCAAGGGTAAACAACTAGGTGTAGGATCCCACACATAGCAATACACATTACATGTACGCATAACATGCAAGTATGTGCTGTACAACATGGCATCACAACATAACTCAACGACTCATATAGATAAGGCCCAGAAGAGCCATCAGCATTTATTACAAGCAGTGGGTCTCATGACCCAACATACAGAGCATACAGGCAACGGAAGCATAACATGTTTGAGTACAAACAACTACAAATGAAAAGGGCTGAGAAGCTCGACTATCTACAAGACCCTCCCAAGGGTACAAGATCGTAGCTGAGGCAACAAGCTAAACGTCGAAGTCCACGCGGAACCACTAGTGAGACTGAAGTCTCTCTCCAAAAACATAAATTAAGCAAATGTGAGTACAAAGGTACTCAGCAAGACTTACATCAGAACTAGCTACATATGCATCAGTATCACCAAAGGGATTGTGGAGTTTGACTGCAGCAAGCCTGCTTTGACTCGGTGGCTATCCTGAACTATGTCTGCAAGTAACTCTTTTGAGGTGGCGCACACGAGTCCACATATTCACCAATCAATACACCACTATGGATCCACTCCCGTCTCCCTACGAGAAGGCCATCCATAGCACTCACGCCTATCTTGCGCATTTTAGGGTATCCACTTTCACTTGTCTATGAACTGTACAGGTAACCCAGAAGTCCTTTACCGCGGACACGGCTATTCGAATAGATGATGTTAAAATGCAGGGGTGTACTTCTTCACACACGCTCTCACCACTTATTGCCGTTTACATGACATGTACTTGGCAACCTTCAAGCGGAAGCCCAGCGAGGGTGTCGGCCACAACCTGACTAACCAAACAAGTCCATAGTCTAGGTTTATCGCCTATTCAAGTTCCATCCGTAGGGAGTCCGGCCGAGGATTCCACATACAGCCCCGAATGATGTGTATAGGGTTCCCGAGGCACCAAACGGGCGACTCGGTACACCGTGCCACGTACCTACCGCATCACAGCCCACACCTAGGGTCAGCGCTGTGTACGGCCTTCAGGAGGCTACAAACACCAGAAACTAATTGCAACTCCTGGACAGAGGATAAGGGCGGTTAATAAGTCGAGAGGGTCCATTGGTTTCGGGCCCAATGTATGGTAGTAACTGGTCATGGATCACAAACACAGAACTTAGTTCCCGAGGACGGCTTCAATGAGACAACCCACCATGTACTCCTGCACGGCCTCTCATCGCTACCTTTACCAAATTGTGTTCACTCACTTAGCTCTCAACAGTAGGACATGTTCACCACATTCCAATTCATCCCCGATGAATCAGACCTGACACAACTCTAAGCAATAGCAGGTATAACCAGAAAGCATGAATGAGTAGGCACATCATGGCTCAAACAACTCCTACTCATGCTAGTGGGTTTCAACTATTTACTGTGGCAATGACAGGTCATGCAGAGGAAAAGGGGTTCAGCTACCGCATCAAATAGCAGTTGAATCGTTGTTGTCCTAATGAAGTAAAAGAGAGCAAGAGCGAGAGAGTGGGATTGTATCGGAATGCTCAATGGGGTTTTCCTTGCCTGGTAGGTTGGTTGACAGGTACTGCTCTTCAGTTGGATACTCATGGGTATCCTCGGGAGCAGAACCTACCACGGAGATCACGTGTAACACAATCAATACACGACAATATGCAACAATATGATGCATGCTCATGACATGGCAAGATGAATGTGTTTTGAGCTAATGCAACTATAGACAGAAAGGTTTGAGCTTATTTGAATCAAATATTCAAATTCATGTCCAAGTTATTATTATTCAAAGTGCATTATCATGTTTTGATATGAACAGCAAGGTTAACTTGCTTTAACATGCATGAAACCAGTACCAATGGATAGATTGGATTTTTCTGATCATTTTTCTTATATAAATCCTTTTCATCTGAGCTACTATTGATTTATTATGATTTTTTGAAGTTTAAACCATTTTCTGAAATAAATAAATCATTTCTGATTTATTTAAAATCCAGAAAAGAGTTTACTGCGTCAGCACTACGTGACAGTGACGTCAGCAGGTCAACTGGGTGGCCCTGGTCCAACCTGACTAGTGGGACCCACTGGTCAGTGTCATAGTTAGTTAATTATCTAATTAGGATTAGTTTAACTCCTAATCTAGGTTTGACCAACAGGCAAGGCCCACATGTCAGTGACCCATGGGAGTCAAACCCTGGTCAAACTGGGCTGACTCGCCGGCGTTTAGCTGCCGGCGACGTCCATACGTGGCGGAGGCTGCGGGTTTCGCCCTCCGGCGACCAAATGGACGGCGGAGACTACCCATGGACAGCTGGGAGTGAGCCGCATCGAGTGGTGCACGGGTTGGAGCTCGGGGTCGCCGGAAATGATGTCGGCGACGAGTCTAGCAGCTGCCGGAGTTCTGGTGAAGCCGAACTCGGGGCTGCGGTGCTCGTGGAGGCGCGTGGAGTGGTCCTACGACATCTACGCGGAGCAGTGAAGGTGTTGGACCCGGCGGTGAGGCTGTTGCGTGGCCGGAGCTACATCGGCGACGAGCAACCGCGGCGGCACAAGCAGGCGAGCCTGTTGTGGTGGCTGTGGTGCACGGCAGGGCGAGCGGGGAGGACGGGGACGGTTAGTGGCTCACAGCGGAGAAGACGAGCCGGTCGGTGAGCTCATGGACGGCCTAGAGCGGCTGGTGCGGTGAAGAGGATCTCCGGCGGTGGCGGTCGGGGATGAACTCGTGGTGGTGGCTCCGGGGCGAGCGAGCGCTCGGGGCTCGGCCTGCTCGACGAAGCGGACGGCGACAGTGCTTCTTGACACGAAGAGGCGACGACAGGAAGGTGATGGACGCGAGCTTCATGGCGGCGGGGCTGCGGCTGCGTCGGCCATGGAGGAGGAGAGCGAGGGAGAGAGGCAGGGGGAAAGTGGGGGCGTCGTGGCGGTCTGGGCGACGACATGGAGGTCATACAAGCTTCCTGGGGCGGCGAAGCGGCGGCCAGGCGGCAAGCAGCTGCCGCGGTGGCGTGCGGCCGTGCGCCGGCGTCACCTGCCTGCCTGGCGGGACAAAGCAGCTGGCTGGCATGGGCCAGCACAGTGCTCGGCCGCCAGGTTGGCCCGCCAGGTAAGTGGCCTCTGGCCTTCTCTCTCTCTCTCTCTCTCTCTCTCTTTCTCTTTCTCTCTCTCTCTCTCTCTCTCTCTCTCTCTCTCTCTCTTCTAATTTATTTTCTATTTCTGTTTTTCTGTAAGTATGTTGCTTTATTAAAAATGTTAGAACACTTTTATTAATCATGAAACTACTCATGTCCACTGTATATTATATAAGCAACAGGGAACATTTTGGTTTATGATTATTTGGGCATTTAAAATATTTTATAGCATTTAAATGCCCAAATGCAAATACCATATGATTTAATCCAGTGACCTTAGGATGTCCTAGAAAATTGTGCACCATTTTTGTCAGAGGTTTAAGACCAAGGCAAAGATGATGAATATTTTTGAAGGGCATTTTGGGTACATTGGAAAATATTTTATTAAACCCTAGTTGAGTTAAGAGGGCTGATGGGGTTTCTGTCATCCCCATTTCAAGTTTCTGGAAAAGTTTAAACATGATGCACACTCTAGCTAGTCCTAAAGCAAGCACTGACTAGGGATGTGACAACTCATCCCCACTCAAAAGAATCTCGTCTCGAGATTCAGGTTCCTTCGGAAAAAGGGTGGGGTACTCCCTTTCCCAAGTAGCTTCGTTCTCGGAATGGTGTGACCATTGAACCTGGAGAAACTTGATATTGTGACATCGAGTGGTATGCTCGGTTTGATCAAGAATACGAACGAGGTATTCTCAATATGTGAGATTATCTTGGAGATCAAGCGTTTCGCGGTCTACTCCGCGGATAGGATCCGAGAAGCAACGCCTGAGTTGGGAGACGTGGAAGACATCATGAACTCTGGAAAGATGTGGAGGTAGTTCCAGTTGGTAGGCAACTTCTATTCATTTGGCAAGAATGCGAAAAGGACCAATGTAGCGAGGAGCCAATTTTCCTTTGATACCAAATCGATGGGTTCCCTTAAAAGGAGTAACCCAAAGGTAAGCCTTATCGCCGACTTCGTAAGTCACGGCCTTATGATGGCGATCATATTGGCTCTTCTGGTGAGATTGGGCTGTTTTCAATTTCTCACGAACGATGCGAACTTGCTATTCTGCTTCCTGGATCATGTCCGGACCAAAGAATTGTCTTTCCCCGGTTTTTGACCAGTTAAGAGGCGTTCGACACCTTCGTCCATATAGAACTTCGAAAGGAGCCTTGCCCAAGCTAGCTTGATAGCTATTGTTATAAGCGAATTTGGCGGATGGAAGACACTTCTCCCAATCCATACCGAATGAGATTGCAGAGGCTCGGAGCATATCCTCGAGAATTTGATGACTTGTTCTACTTGACCACTTTACTGAGGGTGAAAGGTGGTGCTAAAATAGAGACGAGTCCCCATAGCATTTTGGAAACTTTCCCAAAATCGAGAGGTGAAGAGACTTCCACGGTCCGAGTTCATATCCAATGGCACACCATGAAGAGATACTATCCGAGAGATATACAAATCTGCTAGCTGGCTAGCGGCTATACTCTCTCAAACAAGCAGGAAATGGGTTACTTTGGAGAGGCGGTCGATGACGACGAAGATAACGTTATTCCCTTTCCCGGTCATGGGAAATCCGGTAATGAAGTCCATACCGATCTTATCCCATTTCCATTCAGAAATAGCTAAAGGTTGAAGGGTGCCAGCAGGCCGTTGATGCTCTGCTTTAACTCGATGGCAAACGTCGTAGTTGGCAATCAATTGAGCGATTTATCTCTCCATCCTAGTCCACCAGAACCTCTGGCATAGGTCCTGATACATTTTGGTACTACCGGGATGAATCGTGCGAGGAGATTCATGAGCCTCCTTAAGGATCAGTCGCCTCAAATTTCGTACCTTGGGAACCACTAAGCGGTTTCCAAAGAACATGACACCTTGATCATCAATTGTGAAACATCCCGCAACTCCTTTCTGGATGTTCCTCCTGATACGGGAAATTCCCAGATCGACCTTCTGTGCTTTGATGATCTGATCCGTGAGCGTAGGTTTTGCCACCAAGGTGGAAAGGAATCCTCAAGGAACAATGTGAAGGTTAAGCTTACGAAATTCGTCATGGAGAAGTGGTTGCCCTTGTTGTAACATCAGATTGTTACAATAAGACTTACGACTTAATGCGTCAGCCATGACATTGGCCTTTCCAGGGGTGTAGGTTATTCCTAAGTCGTAATCCGTGAGCAACTCAACATAACGTCTTTGCCTGAGATTCAAATTCGGTTGGGTGAAGATGTATTTCAGACTTTGGTGGTCAGTGAAGATCTCAGAGTGATTACCAAGAAGGTAATTTCGCCATGTTTTGAGTGCATGGACTACAGCTCCAAGCTCTAGATCATGTGTGGGATAGTTATCCTCATGTGGACGCAACTGTCGAGATGCGTAGGCAATCACCTGACGATCTTGCATGAGTATGCAACCTAGCCCTTGTCGCGAGGTGTCGCAATATGTTAGCGTATTGGGACGACACCTATGGGATCACAAGAATCCCTACTACGGTTGCGGGGCACGGGGTTGAGAGAAGAGCGGATCAAACAGATAGCACACGGTTCGTTTATCCAGGTTCGGGCCGCGAGGATGCATAAAACCCTACTCCTGCTTTGGTGGATTGCATATCTGTGTTCTTCAGCTAGCTATGGGGCGTGAGGAGCTCCAAAAAGCCGAATCCTGCTCCTGGTTGCCTCGAGCCTCCTTTTATAGCAAAAGGGGTCGCCACAGTGGCACACAGGAGGTGGAAAGGGTATAGTGATGCGAGTTTATCCCTCGCATTACATGACAAGGCGCATTTAATGCGTCTTGCTTAGGTGTCCTTGCTTTATCGGGGACGGGGGAGATATCCGTCTTGTCCGTTGCCGCTCCTTCTTGTGTCGACACGCGCCCTGGCCAGCGATGCCTGAGATGCCATGTAGGTAGGTAGGCAGCTGAGGTGGTGCAATGGTGGGTCTTCACGAAGATCTGCATGCCGCCACGCAGGTGCCTGCCCAGCTGGTTGGGTCGGCAGCTGCATAAGGCGATGGTAGTTTAGTCGGCGTGGGCCTGATGGTGGCCCTGCGGATGTCCTCGGCAAGGGCCTTGCCGGGGCCCCTGCAAGGGTCTTGCCGCGGCGCCTGCTGCCATCCTCGACAAGGTGCTTGCTGGAGGTCTTATGGTCTTCCTTGCCTGGGATCCCGCCAAGGGTCGTCGTCTTAGTGAGTATCTGATCTTGAATGTCTTCACAAAGATCTGCATGCCACCACGGGGATGTCTCCCGAATCCTTGCCCCATGGGGGCAGTGGACTCAAGGGTGATCCGCTCCGTAGGCGTGGGGCGAGTTGCTGCGGCAAGGGTCTTGCCGGGGAGTTGCCATGGCAAGGGTCCTGCCGGGGCTACTCAAACCGGCTCCCGGAAAGCATCCTCTCGGGGGAACCTGCTTCGTCCCTTTGCTCTTTGTGGTCTTTGCTTTGGGCTTCAGTCTTACCCTGGCTTACCTCCCTGGCCTTGCTTGGTGCGGCGGTGCCCGTGGCTCAGACTGGCCATGCATAGTCATAGGGGTACAAAAAGTGTACCCCCCCTTTTTGTACACCGACACAATAGATAATAAAGTCCTTGGAAAAATCTGGTGGTACCAGCACGGGAGCAGATGTTAGGCGTCTTTTCAGTTCCTGAAAGCTGAACTCGCACTATGGGGTCCACTCAAACTTTTTATCTTTCTTGAGGAGTTCAGTTAGAGGTTTAGCAACCTTGGAGAAATTCTCGACGAAGCGTGGCAATAGCTCGCTAAGCCAAGGAAACTCCTAACTTGCTTAACCGATTCAGGTGGAGTCCAATCAAGGACGGCCTGAACTCGCTCCGGATTGACAACAATACCCTTACCAGAGATTACATGACCTAGATAGGTCACTTCTGGCAACCAGAATTCACACTTGGAGAATTTGGCATAAAGGCGATGCTCTCGAAGTTTCGTCAATACCAGCCTTAGATGCTCGGCATGATCTTCCTTGTTCTTGGAGTAAATGAGTATATCATCGAGGTATACTACGATGAATTTATCCAAGTAATCCATGAAGATAGAATTCATTAGCCGAGAGAAAGTGGTTGGGGCATTGGTTAACCCGAAGGACATGACGATGTACTCATATTGGCCATAACGAGTAACAAAGGCCGTTTTGGGTATGTCCCCGTTCTTGATTTTGATTTGATGGTGGCCCAACCTCAAATCCATTTTGGAAAAGACCGAGGATCCAGCAAGCTGGTCATACAGGTCGTAGATCCCGGGGAGCGGATACTTGTTCTTTATGGTGACCTGATTGATGGGTCGATAATCTACAACCATCTGATCCGTTCCATCCTTCTTCTTGACGAAGAGGATGGGACAAGCCCAAGGAGAAGAACTAGGACGGATGAAACCCCTTTTCAAGGACTCATTGAGTTGTTTCTTAAGCTCAGCTAGTTCAAAAGGTGCCATCTTATAGGGTCTTCTAGAGATCGGAACAGTTCTCGGAACAAGATCTATCACGAACTCTACATCTCTGTCAGGTGGAACACCTGGCAGTTCTTCTAGAAAGACATCCGGAAAGTCACGGACTACTGGGATATCTTCGAGTTTTGGAAGAGGGCTGGCATTAAGAGAGTACAGCTGACGCTCGGCCATTCGGGCCAAAACATTGACTATCTTGCCGGATGGCTGTGTTAGTTGAACAGTTCTAGTGTAGCAATCAATCTTAGCGTAATGAGCTGTCATCCAGTCCATACCCAAGATGATGCTTATGTCCGAGCACTTGAGAGCTATTAGAGATGCAAGAAAGACAAGTCTATCAACAAGGATTTCATTTCCATGGCTTACTCTAGAAGTTTGCCATTTCGAACCAGGGGTTTGAATTACCATGGAACTAGGCATGTCACAAAAAGTCATGCTGTGCATTCAAGCATAGCTCTCAGATTTGAACGAATGAGATGCTCCAGTATCGAAAAGAACAGATGCCGGATGGCAATTAACAAGGAGCGTACCAAGGACGACGTTGGGATCCTCATAAGCTTCCTCAGCAGAGACATAGTTGACATGGACACGTGTGACTAGCTTGACATAGTTCACCTTTCCTGTTGGCTTACCACGGCCAACGAACCTTCCTGGCTGGTTCTGAGGACACTCTCGCATGTAGTGGCCTGGTTCTCCGCACTTGAAGCATGTCACAGTGCCAGTGCATGGGGCAGTATTGGCAGAAGGTCCACTGTAAGTCTTGGGCGGTGCATACTGCTGGGTTGGGTGAGGCGCCTCATAGGATGGCCTTGGAGTGAACCTGGTTGGCAGAGCTGTGTTTGGAACCCGCACCCAGCGCTTGTGAGAGATAGAACCGGATGAGGAACCAAAGTCATGGGGATGCTTGCATGTGGCTTCATAGTCAGTCTGACCTGTCTCAGCACTGATGGCTTTTTTTTACTAGCTTCTAGAAGGAGGTGCACTCGTGCAGACGGAGATCACGGTGAAGTTCAAGGCTGAGTCCCTTGCGGAACCTCGCCCGCTTCTTGGCATTGGTGGACACTTCTTCGGGAGCATAGCATGCCAAGTTTCCAAACTCACGGCTATAGGCATCCACGGTTAGCCTGCCCTGGGTGAAATTGCAGAATTCCTCCTGCTTGCGATCCATAAGACCTTCCGGAATATGGTGTTCATGGAAAGCCTCACTGAACTCTGCCCAAGTGGTAATCTGGCCAGCAGGACGCATAGCGTCATAGTTTTCCCACCAAAGGGTAGCAGGGCCCTCAAGATTGTAGGCAGCGTAGGTGACCTTATCAGCTTCGGCTATGCGGGCAGAATGTAGCTTATGGGTGATACTGCGAAGCCAATCATCTGCATCAAGAGGCTCAGTGGAATGATGGAATTTTGGTGGGCACATCTTGATAAAGTCATTAATAGACACAACGTCATTCCTTTAACGAAAGGCAGTATTCTGTTCTATGTGTTCTAGCAGTCGGTTGGTCTCTCGTTTATTCCTTTCTGCCTCCAACATGACTTCAGCCAAGGAGGGTGGATGAGGCAGATTCTCATCCCTAGCCCCACTGGCTTCACCCTGCTCCTGAGCAGCAGGGGTGCTGCGAGTGTTGACCATCCTAGGAAAACAAAACAACGGTTTAGACAAGGATGGCAAAACTTTGACATAGGAGTGCTAAATGTAATGGATGACACGAAATGCAGAGATGTTCATCTGTACGGCATGGTAATATAGAAACTGCCATATATCTACCACTGGTCATACACACCATACATAGTTTAGTACAAGCCCAGGCTAAGGTACAACTACGGTGAAAGACGATACATCTCATTGGAGGCATTCCAAGCTCCTATACATTATTTATCTACGCCTTCGGAACTCAGTACACACTAAGCCATATTCCACAAGACACACAAGACTGTGGAAATACAACTACTATGATACTACTACTGCCACGGTCTTGCTCAGACATCTCCGTAGAAATATTCGTAAAGATTACTCCCGTAGCCTGGAAGTGGAACATGAGGATCTGGAAACTCTCGGGCACTTGGAGACTATGGACCATAGGGACACGGATGCGGCCTCGGTCCCACTGCTGGTGGCAAACGACGCCCACGTGGAGGTGTAATGCCTCCAACATGACGCCAGCCCATATGGTCTGGCAGACGAGAACGCACGGGGTACAAATCCCGCATATCCAGATATCCGGCCTGCACGGCAGGTGCAAGCCGTGTCAGAGTGGCCCAGTGGTCAACTCGAGTGTTGTAGAGCTCCATCCAGAGGGCACGGACCTCACGGTCCCTATCCTCCAGCATCTGTGTGGTAGTCTGAAGTAGAAGCTCCTCATGAGCGGCATCAGTGTAAAGACAGGTGTAGTAACCCTCCTCTCCAGGAAGTGAGGCTGGCATGTAGCAGAACTCGGTGTTTAGCAGCAAGGCATGCCTAGCCCGGATAATAGTCATCATCAAGTAAGCAGCAGCCTGCACGGCCATCTCGATGGTAACCCCAAGTCCATGTGTCTAGTGGATGGGGTCGGTAGCTCCGGGATATGAAGGATATATCCGGACCGTGCAGAAGTACTGGCTCTGGTTGAAATCATGATACTGGTCCTCTACAGTATACTCGGGATACCAACGATAGCCAGTCTCGGTCAACACGCGGACCAACATGGCCGTGTGACCTAGCACATTGATGCACCTGGTCAGACGGACCACCTGATGAGGGCTGCGGCCAGACATCTGAAACATGAAATAATGCAAAGGCATTAGAAATCTAGAAGAAATCAGGCAGCATAACAATTGTAAATGCTCAAAAAGGATTTTGAGACATCTTGCAAATGATAGCATAGCCACTCAACAACATCATATCAAGGTTCCGGGTCCAACTAATTAACATACTGGGATGGTAGAAACTGAACTGAGGCTTGAAACCAACAATCCTAAGAGTCTACGGATTAGTAACACGTGAACCTAGTAAAAGATGAGAAGCCTAGTCCTTAACCCCCATAGAAAGAATAGGCTGACTCAGATCAGAAGGTATAAGGTAAAGGAGTAAAAGAGCCTTACGTTCCCTTCCACAATCAATTCCCCTACATATAACTAAGAATTTTCTAGACTCAACATCGACCAGTTTGGCTTGAAGAACCTACAGGCAGTGCGGGTCTGATGCCAACGCTGTCAGGACCCCAATCCTAAGTCACACAGGTCTAGCATGTAACACATCATATCACTTTGCGGCCTCACGCACGGTATCCCCACGGGTGCCACCTTACCTGGCCCAGGACCGTTTGCGCATTTTGGCACAGTATATGATAGTGTCACTAGCATCCATATGACAGAGAACCCAGGCTGACATGACTAGTTATAAACCAAAAGTGGCGCTAAATTACAGAGACAGGCATACATGACCCAGCAACGAACGTGTCGGTCATCAACGTATGAACCCAAGTCGTAGCAAGCTACAAAGACTTAAAGGAACAACGCGTGACATTTCCCCTAAGGGACAGACACAAGAACGAAGAAGGACACATGCCGGTCAGCCTAAGTGTTCCGGAGCAGTAGCAAGCTACCAAGGCTCAGCGGAAGCACTAGGAGACATTTCCCTGTAAGATAGGCTACCAAGGGTAAACAACTAGGTGTCGGACCCCACACATAGCAATACACATTACATGTACGCATAACATGCAAGTATGTGCTGTACAACATGGCATCACAACATAACTCAACGACTCATATAGATAAGGCCCAGAAGAGCCATCCGCATTTATTACAAGGAGTGGGTCTCATGACCCAACATATAGAGCATACAGGCAATGGAAGCATAACATGTCTGAGTATAGACAACTACAAATGAAAAGGGCTGAGAAGCCTGACTATCTACAAGACCCTCCCAAGGGTACAAGATCGTAGCTGAGGCAAGAAGCTAAATGTCGAAGTCCACGCGGAACCACTAGTGAGACTGAAGTCTCTCTACAAAAACATAAATTAAGAAAACGTGAGTACAAAGGTACTCAACAAGACTTACATCAGAACTAGCTACATATGCATTAGTATCAACAAAGGGATGGTGGAGTTTGAATGCAGCAAGCAAGCTTTGACTCGGTGGCTATCCTGAACTACGACTGCAAGTAACTCTTTTGAGGTGGCGCACACGAGTCCACATATTCACCAATCAATACACCACTATGGATCGGCTCTCATCTCCCTACGAGAAGGCCATCCATAGCACTCACGCTTATCTTGCGCATTTTAGGGTATCCACTTTCACTTGCCTATGAACTGTAGAGGTAACCCAGAAGTCCTTTACCACGGACATGGCTATTCGAATAGATGATGTTAACCCTGCAGGGTGTACTTCTGTCGGATTACGGGCTCCGCAAACCCAAGAAGTTCGAACACAGGGGCGTGAACGAAGATCTCTCCCACTCACGTCTACCTAGCGTCTCGCTCTCGTCCGATGAAGGGATTCAAGCGAACAACAAGTAAAGCACACACGAATTTACCTATTTTCAGGCCACCTTGCGGTGTAAAACCCTACTTCCTGCTTTGGTGGATTAGCCTCGGGATGGCTTGAGTATGAATGAGTACAGTGGTTCCTAAGCTCAGGAGGGTTAGGAGGCAAGGGTTCTTGCTCCTTTGTGTGAGGGCGGAGTCTCTAGATCCGATCAGAATGCCCCCATAGTGGAAACCCTAGCTACTTATATAGGCAGCCAGGGTCCTCTTCCCACAAAATGTTTTGACGGGAAGGGATCCCACAACGGCCATTTTGAGCGGGAACACAAGGACGTTCCTATCCTGACAAAAGCGGTCTTCGCGTGCAAAGGGATCAGGCGGTGACGCGGTGGTGGGCTCGGTGGTGACATCCTCCCTATCGTCCTTGCAGTCTTCGGTCTTGTTGCACCAAAGGGGAAATCTTTGTCTCACTCCTCGGGAACCTGCGCCTGCGCTGTCTCCTTTGCACCAAACTGGCAACGGCGCCACTGGCACGAGCTAGCACACGCTGGCGCGGTGCGTCACTACTTGCGTCACTGCCTCCTCCTGAGGAAGGCTTAGCCTTGGATTTTCCGCCCCTCCGGAGCAACCTAGCCGAGGCCGCTCCTGAGGGGGTCTTCACGTCGTTTTCCTAGCGAGGTCTAGCCCCCTCATGAGGGTCTTGATCAGCTGGTCGATTAGCTGGGCTATACCAGGCCATAGTAGGAGCGCATCGCGGCCCGCAGACAGGCAAGTCTGGGTACCCTGGTTCCCAGGACGCCGACAGTAGCCCCCGAGCCCAAGGCGCACACGAAGTTGGCTTCGGGGCGAAGCCTTAGTCGAGGACAAAGCGCCACGGGCCCCAAAAGGTTGCAGGCCAGGCTGGCGCATGACGGTTGGATGGGATGTGGGCGACTCCGCTCGTCACGCAGTCTTGGCAACCGTGCGACTTGACAACTCCTTGGCGCGGGTGAAAGGGTCATTATGGCCACGCGCGAGTGGCCGGCGATTGATCTTCTCGGCATATAAACAGGGGGTGAAGCACCACGCCCTTCACTTGACTGTTGCAGATCAATCCCAACTCTTCTCACTTCTTCGAGGGAGCCCCGATGGTGGAGCAGAAGGGGAAGACCCCGATGGTGGAGCCCGAGTAGCTCCCACCGAAGAAGAGGCGCCATGACTCTCCAAGGGTGCCCCTGAGGCCGGCGGACGCTCGTACTTGGTGCACGAGGGCGCCACCAGGATTCCCGCTTCACTTGGGTGCTCCGGCGTCAGGCGGACGAAACGGGGCCTGCGACGGGGGCCGTGCGGTCAGCCGCCCAGAAAGGCGAGTGACTTCACGCGTCCCGCCTCCGTCTCATAATGAAGACAACATCCACGAGTTTATCGTGTCGGAGGGAGCCCCTCCGCATTCTTGGATCCTTCTTCCTCCATTCCTGAAGGAGGTGCTCCCGTCTCGCGGCCGGGTGACGATGCAGCTGCGGCATGAAGGGTGCCACCTTCCCCCTTCATACGCCGACATGGAGGTGATCTCCTCCGGCCAGGTCTTCATGACCTGGGGTTGGAGCGTGGTGCGCCGCGCCTGCGCCCCCGCCGGGAGGCACATTCTTAATTTCACGCTGGACGGGATGGCCACGCTGACCTTCAAGGTCTTCGGGGCGGACGGCCATCGGCTGGTGTGCAACGCGGAGGATGGGCCCGTCGGCAACCATCCCCCATGCTGCGAGGGCAATGATGCTGGGGGTGAGGCGCTCGCCATCGGTTGTGCCTCCGACTCCTCCGGCAGCAGCTATGCTTCTCCTGAGACGGCCTCGAGCTCCGACGAGAGCTACGAGCCGCCGAGTCGCCGTTCTTATCGCGGGAAGGAGATAGCGTCCTCCAGCAGCCACCGTCACTGAAGGAGCCCGGGCCGCGTCCCTCTAAGAACGACCTTCTTTAGCTTGGACCCTGCGAGGCAGCCATGGACGGCCCCATGTGGGCATGTAAATCTTTTGTGATACTTTTGCTATTATCTGATGTTATATACTTATGTTCCTCATGAGGTCCTTCGCTAGAGCAGGACTTTCCCTTTCTCCCGTTCCCGCGGTAGTTCGGGGCCCTACGCCTGAGAGACCCAGTCGCTAGGCAGGCTTCAACCGTCGCTGGTATGCCAGGTCGCGATGTCGTGGTCAAGGCCAGGAGGTGAGCGGCCCAGCGTCCGGTAAGAGCCCCCGAGGCGCGATGCTCGGGAAGTCCCTCTTGGCGTGCAGGTGATCGGCCACAAGGGCCGGCGAGAGGGGCTTTCGTGCTCCAGCGAATTCATAATTACAGTGGGCGGAGGTGCAGGTACGCGAGTAGACGCGGGCGTTGAGCGCTTATCTTAGTGATCCCCTGCAGTCAGGCGGCAGTGGCACTTGATCTTTTGCCACATTTCCCGAGGGGCGAGGCTCTCTGCTGCTTGGAACTTGCCTCCTGAGATGCCCAGGCCACCACTGGCATGCCGGGTTGCGATGCCACGTGCAAGGCCAGGAGGTAAAGGTTCAGAAGCCAGTTGGGGCCCTGAGGTGCAATGCTCAGGAGCTCCCCTTCTGCGCCCGAGTCGTCTTCGTGAGGGGGTGAAAGCGGCCGCTCCTAGGCCGCCGAACATAGGGGGCACGGCTGCCTAGGCCCCGGAGGAGAAGGTTAAGGGGCTGGTGAAGGCATTCCTCCGGGTCGTTGCTGCCGCGGCCGAGGAGGCGGAGGCTGGTGATGACGCTCTTGGCGATGTCTGACCTATTCCTGTCCAGATGAGATAAATGCAAGTGCCTTGGGGAGGCGTAAGGACTTGCTTGAATTTGGAAAACTTGGTATTATTGTAATAGCTAGACTTGAACTTGATGATTTCCATGCTTGCTTCCTTTCATGTTTGCTTAGGTGCTCTACGTCAGCAGGGCCCAACCCCGCGCATACCTCAATCGCCGTTGAGCCCTCCGGGTGACCGTGGTTATCGTAATAACTAGACTCAAGGAATGAGGGGCTACGTGGCTAGTGAGGTCTCTTGGTCGCGATGCCCAGGGGTCCTCAAGCGATCCCGTTTGCGTTCTGCGTCGGCAGGGCCCAGCCCCACGCATACCTCGACCGCCATTGAGCATCGGGCTCAAGGAGTGAGGGGCTACATGACTAGTGAGGCCCCTGGGTCGCGATGCCTAGGGGTTCCCCTTGACGTACGAATGGCTCTCATGAGGGAGAACGAGCACCATACTTTGTTCAAGAGCCTTCACCTAGGATGAGGGCGCGAGAAAGCCAGGCGTCTGGGCACCTGGTAGGCTGGCGTCTGCCAGGCGTGACCTGAGCATAGCCCCCGTGCCTAGCCCCCCTCGCGACACCTATCCAGGGAGAAGCTGTGAGCGGCGTGTGCTGAAAAGCTCCCCGAGGTTGGTGCGACCTCTGGGGGCCGCCCTCAGTTGTTTATAACTAGCACGGAGCATAGATCTACCAAACTTGCGTGGAGTGTGGGCATAACCGCACCTCGATCGTAGCGGCCAGTGCGGAGCGTGGTGCTTCCACTAGTTCGTGGGCAAAACCGCTCCTCGGTTGGTTCTGCCAGCGCGGAGCATGGCACTTCCACTGGACCGTGGGAGGGAGCCTCCCACCGGGAGAGACTCCGGGGCGTGTACAACCTCGTCCTAACACGTGGCTTGCACGGCAGGACAACCAAGGTGTATATGGGCCCTCCTCAGGATGAGCTGAATGACTCTGAGGAAGTTCTCGTGAGCTTACGCATCACTCATGAGACCCTACCCTGAGGTGGGTTGCGCCTGAGTCTTCTTCTTCAAAATGGGAAAAGAGAGGCGTTGTGTCGACCTGCACCGAGTGCATCTCTAGAGGGTATCGCATGAGAAGGCCGCAACACCAACGACCCTAGGAGGTGACGTTAGCGGGACCGGACCGTAAGACAGAGCACAGCCGCTGGATTTATCGACGCTGCAGGGACGGACCCGAGGAGAGACGTCGTGCCCAGTCTTCTCATGCAACAGTCCAAAGAAAAAACAGCCGGCGCGCGGTTCACGCGTGAGCGAGGCACCTGCCACGGGCCCCCACTTACCCATCCACGATTAGCCCATGCAAGAACAAGGCACCGAGGACCACGGGGGGTGACGTCATGGGAATGGCTCGCGAGACAGAGCTCAGCCCTTGGATTTAGCGACGCTGCAGGGAAGGACCCGAGCACAGATGCCATGCCAGTCCTTAATCATGGGGCAGTCGCGAGTGGGCTCGCAAGGGCTCATGACCTTAGCGGTGGTGAGAACGCCGAGCATATAGATAATGCAAATAGGAAGAAGCAACTAGCCTTGATTCATGCGCAAAAGAGACAGCTGCGGGGGGTGAGCCCCCAGTAGCTCGAGGATGATGCGGCCCGGGGGGCGCCCTCGATTGAATACCTGAGACATCACCTGACACTTGTCGAAGAAGAGTTGGGGTAGCTGAAGACGCGAGCCGTGTGGGTCGTCCCTGAGGATCGTCGGGCTCCTGAGGCCTAGGGGCTCCGGAGGCCCTCAGTGGTCACGGGGGTCCGGCTCCCGCTCCGTCTGGACCGCCCGCCATTGAGCCTCCCGAGCCCCCAAAGCCTGCCGCGCGAGGCGCTGGAACGTGGCGGCTGCGTTGCAGAAGCCGAAGAGCGTGCAAATGTAGCTGCAGGGGAGAGCCCTCCTCCAGCCCACTGCCGTCGACCAGAAGGGCTCCAATGAAGCGGCTCAGTTGAGGCCCACGACGACGATGCAGACGTGGAAGTGGTTGCTTGGGTTGCGGGTAGGTGAGCTTGGTATTGTGCGGTTGCGCCCATTGCGTATGAGCCTTGCGTACTGAAGTTCGTCGGTAACCTGGTCGATGAAGTCCTGAGCCCCCAGCGCTGCACGGCCCACGCTGGGCTCACAAAAACGCGCGTCGAGACACGCCTGCAGGTGGTGCCCGAACACCTCTCTCCAGACGCTGGTCAGACCAGAGACGCTCCAGAGGAGAGCCCCCGAGCCCGTCCTGAGAGGGGCGTTGGGCGCGCCTCCCTATGCGAGTGTGGAGGGTGCCTCGTTGGCAGGCGCGAGTCCTGAGACGAGGCCGTCAGGAGCCCCCGTGTCGTGAGGTCCATCGGTGGGCAGGTTCTTCTTCTTCTTGGGGGCGGTCAGTAGGGCGAAGACGGCTCCACCTTCGTCGGGGCTCTTGGTCGCCACGGTCTGGTAGGCGTGCACCAGGGAACGCACTGCTTCCTTCTCGTCGGAGGTGATTGTGATGACTCCGCCACTCCCGGGCATCTTGAGGACGTTGTAGCCATGATGGGTCACCACCATGAACTTGGCGAGGGCAGGATACCCAAGGATGGCGTTGTACTGGAGGTGGATGTTGGCGACATCGAAATCGATGAGCTCGGTGTGATAGTTGTCGCGATCACCGAAGGTGATGGGCAGGCGGACCTGCCCCATCGGGAGTGTGGAGCCATCCGTGACTCCATAGAATGGCTTGGTCGGATGGAGCTGATCCTAGGGGACCTGGAACGTCTTGAAGGTCTGGACAGAGAGGACATTTAGCCCTACTCCACCGTCGATGAGGGTCTTGGTCACGAGGACGTTGCTGATGGTCGGGGTGCAGAGCATCGGGAGAGCGCCTGGGGCTGCGGTGCACTTGAGCTGCTCCTTGGGGTCGAAGGCGATGACCTGCTTGGTCCACCTGAGGTTGCACGCGGCGTCAGGCTTGGAAAGCGCCGTGTTCACTTCACGAGTGAACTGCTTGAAGATGCGGTGGGAAGCCGAAGCATGTGCTCCTCCCAAGATGCACGCAACCGCACGTGGCTCCTGAAAGCCCCCTGCTCCATCTCCCTAGCGGTCGTCGTCGTTCCTTTTTGGCGGTGGTGGCAGTGGAGGCAGACCTGCGTTGCCTTGAGGGCGACCCTCATGAGGCTAGTCGCGCCAGGGGGCATCACGAGGCTGCTCTTGCCAGTGGTCTTCATGAGGTTAGTCACACCATCCTTGGCGCGAATGCCTGCCGTCCTAATATCTTCCACCACGGCCCCCTCCGCGGCCGTAGCCACGTTTGTCACGCTCAGGGCGCTGCCCGACGCGCCCGCCGCGCATCGCCCTGAGCTCTTGACAGTCGTTGGTGTTGTGGCTGTGAACATCGTGGAAGACGCTGTACGAACGATTGTCTCTCGGTGGGTCATTGTAGACGCAACCACACTTCACTTATGGTTCCGCAGCCAGCACGGTGGGTCCCTTGCGCTTTGGTTCCCTGGCCTCGGCCTTTTTGTCGTCAGCCTCCGCTTCAGGCAGCTCCAGGAGGGAGAGGCGTCCTTCCTCCGCCCTGGCGCACTTTGCCGCGAGCTTAAACATCTAGAGGGTTGTGCACAGATCCTCGTGGATGGCGAGCTCCTCCCTCATCCTGACATCGCGGACACCGTGAGAGAACGCTGAGATGATGGCCTCGTCCGAGACCCTGGGGATCTTGAGGCGCATAGTGTTGAAACGCTGGATATACTTCTGTAGGTCTCCCAGGCTACTGCTTCACGCGGTGCAGATCCGCGGCCGCCGGGGCCCTATTGTGGGTACCCTGGAAGTTGGCGACGAACCGCTCATGAAGCTCCCCCCCAGGATGTTCAGGAGCCAGGAGCAAGCGCCATCCTTGAGGGCCATGGGAAACCAGTTCGCCATGACCTACTCGGTGCCGTTGGACGCCTTGATGCTCAGCTAATAGAGCTGGAGGAACTCCATGGGGTCGATGGTACCATCGTAGCGCAGAGGCAGATCCGGCTTGAACTTGCCAGTCCAGACGAGGCGCCGCAGCTCATGAGCTAAGGCGCGGCATCCAGCCACGCTCATGATTGCAGGCGCACCCAGCGCCTGCGGTGCTGGTTCTTGGGGCGCAGGCACCACCACCTCCTGTGGTGCGCGGTTCTGGTGCTGCGGGATGGGGGGCCCACGAGCTTCTGCCTGGGGATGCGGAATCACCTGACAACTCTCCTCGTCGCGTGCAGGAGCCTCGCGCCTGACCCCCTGGTAGGCGCCGTGGAGCGGACGTGGAGCCGGGACACCGTGGCCCTCGTTCCCCGCAATGAGCGATGGAGGACGGGAGGAGTGAGTTGGCGCAGGTACCTTCTCGGCGGCGTTGACGAGCTCGGTGATGCGGTGGAGCCACTCATCGTAGAGGTCGTCCACCGGGCGGTAGTGCAGGAGCTCCCCCGCCATCAGTAGCGCGGGCTGCTGGTAGACCGGCCCGCGACGGATCAGTGAGGACGACGCCGCAGTCGGCGAGGGTGAGGGCGTAGCCGTGCGGCCATCGCGCCGCACGGACAGCGGCAGCGACGAGTCCTGCTGCTCCTGGACGACCGGGTCGGTGGCAACGTGCGGCCAACGAGTTGGGGCGGAGCGCCGCACCATTGCCCGCGTGTGCTGTCTGAGCGACGTTGGCGGCACGGCGGGCGGAGCGCGCTCGGCGTGTGTCCACCATGGCAGCGAAGTGAGGTCGACGACGAGAGCGGGACGAGGTCGTCGGAGAGGCGAGATTTCGACATGCCCCCTACCTGGCGCGCCAAATGTCGGATTACGGGCTCCGCAAACCCAAAAAGTTTGATCACTAGGGCGTGAACGAAGATCTCTCCCACTGACGTCTACCTAGCGTCTCGCCCTCGTCCGATGAAGGGATTCAAGCGAACAACAAGTAAAGCACACACGAATTTACCCATGTTCAGGCCACCTTGTGGTGTAAAACCCTACTTCCTACTTTGTTGGATTAGCCTCGGGAGGGCTTGAGTATGAATGAGTACAGTGGTTCCTGAGCTCAGAAGGAGAGCTCAGGAGGGTCAGGAGGCAAGGGTTCTTGCTCCTTTGTGTGAGGGCGAAGTCTCTGGATCCGATCAGAATGCCCCCATAGTGGAAACCCTAGCTACTTATATAGGTGGCCAGGGTCCTCTTCACCCGAAATGTTTTGGCGGGAAGGGATCCCACAACGGCCATTTTGAGCGGTAACACAAGGGCGTTCCTATTCTTACAAAAGCGGTCTTCGCCTGCAAAGGGATCAACGGTGACGCGGTGGTGGGCTCGGTGGTGACATCCTCCCTGTCGTCCTTGCGGTCTTCGGTCTTGTTGCACCAATAGGGAAACCTTTGTCCCGCTCCTCGGGAACCCGCGCCTGCGATGTCTCCTTTGCTCCAAAACATCAACGGCGCCGCTGGCACATGCTGGCACCAACTCGCGCGGTGCGTCACTGCTTGCGTCACTGCCTTCTCATGAGGCAGGCTTGGCCTTGGATTCTCCGCCCCTCCGGAGCAACCTAGCCGAGGCAGCTCCTGACGGTGTCTTGAAGTCGTTCTCCTCGGGAGGTGTAGCCCCCTCGCGAGGGTCTTGAGCAGCTGGTCGATTAGCTGGGCCGTACCAGGCCGTAGTAGGAGCGCGTTGTGGCCCGCAGACATGCAAGTCTGGGTACCCTGGTTCCCAGGACGCCAGCAACTTCTTCACACACGATCTCACCACTTATCGCCGTTTACACGACATGTACTCGGCAACCTTCAAACGGAAGCCAGGCGAGGGTGTCGCCCACGACCTAACTAACCACACAAGTCCCTAGCCCAGGTTTATCGCCTATTCAGGTTCCATCCGCAGGGATTCCGGCCGAGGTTTCCCCATACGGCCCCGAATGACGTGTACAGGGTTCCCGAGGCACCAAACGGGCGACTCGGTACACCGTGCCACGTACCTACCGCATCACAGCCCACCCCTAGAGTCAGCGCTGCATACGGCCTCCAGTAGGCTACAAACACCAGAAACTAATTGCAACTCCAGGACAGAGGACAAGGGCGGTTAATAAGTCGAGAGGGTCCATTGGTTTCGGGCCCAATGTACGGTAGTAACTGGTCATGGATCACAAACACAGAACTCAGTTCCCGAGGACGGCTTCAATGAGACAACCCACCATGTACTCCTACATGGCCTCTCATCGCTACCTTTACCAAATTGTGTTCACACACTTAGCTCTCAACAGTAGGACATGTTCACCACAGTCCAATTCATCCCCGATGAATCAAACCTGACACAACTCTAAGAAATAGCAAGCATAACTAGAAAGCATGAATGAGTAGGCACATCATGGCTCAAACAACTCCTACTCATGCTAGTGGGTTTCAACTATTTACTGTGGCAGTGACAGGTCATGCAGAGGAAAAGGGGTTCAGCTACCGCAGCAAATAGCAGTTGAATCGTTGTTGTCCTAATGCAGTAAAAGAGAGCAAGAGTGACAGAGTGGGATTGTATCAGAATGCTCAATGGGGTTTTGCTTGCCTGGCAGGTTGGTTGACAGGTACTGCTCTTCTGTTGGATCCTCGTGGGTATCCTCGGGAGCAGAACCTACCACGGAGATCACCGGTAACACAATCAATACACGACAATATGCAACAATATAATGCATGCTCATGACATGGCAAGATGAATGTGTTTTGAGCTAATGCAAGTATAGACAGAAAGGTTTGAGCTTATTTGAATCAAAGATTCAGATTCATGCCCAAGTTATTATTATTCAAAGTGCATTATCATGTTTTGATATGAACAACAAGGTTAACTTGCTTTAACATGCATGAAACCTTTATCAATGGATAGATTGGATTTTTCTGATCATTTTTCATATACAAATCTTTTTCATCTGAGCTACTGTTGATTTATTATGATTTTTTGAAGTTTAAACCTTTTTCTGAAATAAATAAATCATTTTTGATTTATTTAAAATCCAGAAAAGAGTTTACTGCGTCAGCACTACGTCAGAGTGACGTCAGTAGGTCAACTCGGTGGCCCTGGTCAATCTTGACCAATGGGACCCACTTGTCAGTGTCACAGTTAGTTAGTTATCTAATTAGGATTAGTTTAACTCCTAATCTAGGTTTGACCAACAGACAGGGCCCACATGTCAGTGACCCAGGGGAGTCAAACCCCTGGTAAAACTGGGCCGACTTGCCGGCGTTTAGCCGCCGGTGACGTCCATACGCGGCAGAGGCTACGAGTTTCACCCTCTGGCGACCAAATGGACGGCGGAGACTACCTATGGGCAGCTGGGAGTGAGCCGCGTCGAGTGGTGCACGAGTTGGAGCTCGGAGTCGCCGAAAATGACGCCGGCGACGAGTCCAGCGGCTACCGAAGTTCGGGAGAAGCCGAACTCGAGGCTGCGGTGCTCGTGGAGGCGCGTGGAGTGGTCCTACGACATCTACGCGGAGCAGTGAAGGTGTTGGACACGGCGGCGAGGCCGTTGCGTGACCGGAGCTACGTCGGCCACGAGCAACCGTGGCGGCGCAGGCGGGCGAGCTTGTTGCGGTGGCTGTGGTGCACGGCAGGGCGAGCGGAGAGGACGGGGATGGTCTGTGGCTCACAGCAGAGACGACGAGCCGGTCGGCGAGCTCGGGGACGGCCTGGAGCGGCTGGTGTGGCGAAGGGGATCTCCGACGCTTGCGGTCTGGGATGAACTCGTGGCGGTGGCTCCGGGGCGAGCGAGTGCTCTCGGCTCGGCTTGCTCGACGAAGCGGACGGCGGCGGTGCTTCTTGACACGGCGAACCGACGGCAGGACGGCGGTGGACACGAGCTTCATGGCGGCACGGCTGCGGCTGCGTCGGCCATGGAGGAGGAGAGCGAGGGAGAGAGGCAGGGGGAAAGTGGGGGCGTCGTGGCGGTCTGGGCGACGACGTGGAGGTCGTCCAAGTGTCCTGGGGAGGCAAACAGCTGCCGCGATGGCGTGCGGCCGTGCGCCGACATCACCTGCCTGCCTGGCGGGACGAAGCAGCTGGCTGGCATGGGCCAGCACAGTGCTGGGCCGCCAGGTGGGCCGGCCAGGTAAGTGGCCTCTGGCCTTCTCTCTCTCTTTTCTAATTTATTTTATGTTTAAGTATGTTGCTTTATTAAAAATGCTAGAACACTTTTATAAATCATGAAACTACTCATGTCCACTATATATTATATAAGCAACAGGGAACATTTTGGTTTATGATTATTTGGGCATTTAAAATATTTTATAGCATTTAAATGCCCAAATGCAAATACCATATGATTTAATCCAGTGACCTTAGGATGTCCTAGAAAATTGTGCACCATTTTGTTAGAGGTTTAAGACCAAGGCAAAGATGATGAACATTTTTGAAGGGCATTTTGGGTACATTGGAAAAGATTTTATTAAACCCTAGTTGAGTTAAGAGGGGTGCTGGGATTTCTGTCATACCCATTTCAAGTTTCTGGAAAAGTTTAAACATGATGCACACTCTAGCTAGTCCTAAAGCAAGCACTGACTAGGAATGTGACACGTATTCACCCGCTGCTGACGCTGCCTACCGCCCGTCCGGAGAAACGCGCCTGCTGGAGCTACGCGAAGCTCAACGCCCCCCTTGCCGAGCCTATCTTGGCAAGGATCGAAGCCGACCTGGGCTCGAGGCTTGAAGGGGCCTAGATTGTGAAGGAGTCCCTCAGGCAGCGGCTGGCGCCGCTCCAGGCACACTCGCACCCTATGTGGGAGCTGATGGGAGACGATGACAGGCTTCAGCTGTGCTCGGGGACGCTGGCCGAGGTCGAGCTGGGCCTCGTCTTGAACGCTCTCCTAGGGATGGTTCCTCAGGACCTCTCGGGGGCCCATCTGCCGCTGTACCACCGTCCTAACAAGGCCGAGCTGCTGAAGGCCATGTCAGGCTTCACGGTGCTTGTGTCTGCTCCGCCCACGGTCGACGTGTCCTCCGGTGTCGAGGAGGGGAGCGACGAGGAGGAGGACTCGGAGGAGACCCTGGCGACGGGGGCCAGGTTGACAAGGAGGACGCCTCCGAGTCGTCTGCTGAGGAAGTGGTACCGGGCACAGAAGCTGCTGGGCGGCCCCAGGCAACCACTCCGCGTCGATCCGGGCGTGTTGCGTCTGGAGGGAGCGATGCGGCGGCCCCACCGAGGGTCTCCGCGCCAACGAAGCCAGTGGCCGCAGCCGCGCCCAAGTCCGTGGCCTCGCGCCTTGCCAGCATCCGGACTGCTGGCGCGCCCGTGGCACCGACGGCCACGGCCGGCCTACTGATGAAGAGGAGGGCGCGCCTCGCCTCTAATGAGTAAGTGTGCAGTCTCCCGTCATTCCTTGATCGCCGTGTTCTTGACGTATTTCTCTTGGCGCAGCAACCTGGGTGGCATGATGAATAAGGCGAAGGGGAGGCCACGTTGCGGTGCCCCACTCCACCTGCTGTTGCTGTCGCCGCGGAGAAGGGGGCCGTAGCCTTGCGCGCCTCGGCCAGCCAGGCTGCCGAGCACGCGGTGGCGGTGTCGCCTGAGGGCGTCGTCACTGCTTGCGCTCCAGCCCCCTCCGCTCTAGCGAGGGGAGCCGGAGCCCCCGAGGCCTTGGTCGAGCAGGCGATCGTGGTGGCACCCATCCACCAGCCAGTGCAGCCTGGCCCTGAGACCTTGGAGGCCGCTTCTGCTGCGCTGGGTCGGCTCCTCGCCGAACTTCTGGGTGGTGATGGCCGCGCGATGGAAGGACGCCTGGGCCTGATCTCTGGGTGGCTCCTGGCAGAGGTGTCTGCTCGGGCCTCCTAGAGCCAGGCCTCAGCGGTCGCCACCAAGGGTCAAGAGGAGGCCCCGGTAGCCGCGCAGGCACGCGACGCCGCGCGAGCCGATACAGCATCCTCCGAGAAGCGCTGCCACAAGGTGGAGAGCAAGCTGAAGGCCCTTCGCGAGGATGGCACCAAGCGCGCCCTGGAGCACGAAAGGTTGGAGAAGGAGCTCGAGGCCCAGAAGGCTGAGATGTCTCGGCTGCAGCAGGAGCAACTCGATGATTGCGTGAGCCTGGAGAAGCTGAAGGCTGAGGTCTAGCAGGCCAAGGTGACCCAAGCTGCACGCGACTCCGAGCTGAGGGCCAAGGAAGACGCCCTCGCGGCCTCGGCAACAGTGGGTCGCGAGGCCCTCGCCACCTTCGAGCTGGAGGCCCGCACGGCGCTGCAAATTGCCTACGAGGATGGGTTTGAGAAGCCGCTGGCCACCCCGGAGGATGGCTCCGCCAGGCTCCTTGCCGCGCTCGTGAAGGCCCCGCGTGAGGTTGCGGCCGCGATCGGCCAGTTAACAGACGTCGAGAGTCGCGCGCTCCTTACCTTGGCCTTGACGCGGGTGTGCGGCCACCTCTGTCTCCGCGACCCCACCCTTGACCTGGCCTCGCTGTCCGAGCCCGTGACCGCGAGCGTAGAGGGCGAGGCTGCCAAGGCCTTGGAGGAGAAGGTCAAGGGGCTGGTGGAGGCGTTCCTCCGGGTCACTGCTGTCGCGGCCGAGGAGGCGGAGGCTAGTGATGGCGCGCTCGATGATGCCTGACCTGTCCCTGTCAGGATGAGAGAAATGCAAGTGTCTCGGGGAGGCATAAGGACCCGATTGAATTTGGAGAAATTGATATTATTGTAATAACTAGGCTTGAACTTGGTGTTTTCCGTGCTTGCTTCCTTTCATGTTTGCTTAGGTGCTCTGCGTCGGCAGGGCCCAACCCCGCGCATACCTCGATCGCCATTGAGCCCTCCGGGTTACCGGGGTTATTGTAATAATTAGGCTCAAGGAATGAGGGGCTACGTGGCTAGTGAGGCCCCTGGGTCGCGATGCCTAGGGGTCCCCCTTGACGTGCGAACGGCTCTCATGAGGGAGAACGATCACCATACCTTGCTCACGAGCCTTCGCCTAGGATGGGGGCGTGAGAAAGCCAGGTGTCTGGGCACCTGGTAGGGTGGCGTATGCCAGGCGTGACCTAAGCATAGCCCCCGTGCCTAGCCCCCCTCGCGACACCCATCCAAGGAGAAGCTGTGAGCGTCGTGAGCTGAAAAGCTCCCTAAGGTTGGTGCGACCTCTGGGGGCCGCCCTCAGTTGCTTATAACTAGCGCGGAGCATAGAGCTACCACACTTGCGCGGAGTGTGGGCATAACCGCGCCTCGGTCGTAGCGGCCAACACGGAGCTTGGTGCTTCCACTGGCTCGTGGGCAAAGCTGCTCCTCGGTTGGTTTTGCCAGCGCGGAGCATGGTACTTCCACTGGACCATGGGAGGGAGCCTCCCACCGGGAGAGACTCTGGGGCGTGTACAGCCTCGTCCTGACATGTGCTTTCATGGCAAGACAACCAAGGTGTATATGGGCCCTCCTCAGGATGAGTTGAACGACTCCGAGGAAGTTCTCGTGAGCTTACGCATCACCCAAGAGACCCTACCCTGAGGCGGGTTGCGCCTGAGTCTTCTTATGCAAAATGTGAAAAGAGATGCGTTGTGTCGACCTGCGCCGAGTGCATCTCTAGAGGGCATCGCATGAGAAGGCCGCAACACCAACGACCCCAGGAGGTGACGTTAGCAGGACTGGCCCATAAGACAGAGCTCGGCCGCTGGATTTGTCGACGCTGAAGGGACGGACCCGAGCACAAACGCTGTGCCCAGTCTTCTCATGCAACAATCCAAAAGAAAGACAACCGGTGCGCGGTTCCCGCGTGAGCGAGGCACCTGCCACGGGCCCCAGTTACCCATCCACGATTAGTCCATGCGAGAACAAGGCACCAAGGACCTCGGGAGGTGACGTAACTGGAAGGACTCGCGAGACAGAGCTCAGCCCTTGGATTTAGCGACGCTGCAGGGACGGACCCGAGCACAGACGCCGTGCCAGTCCTTAATCATGGGGCGGTCGCAGGCGGGCTCGCAAGGGCTCATGACCTTAGTGTCGGTGAGGACGCCAAGCATATAGTTAATGCAAGTAGGGAGAAACAACTAGCCTTGATTTATGCGCAAAAGAGACAGCTGTGGAGTTGAGCCCCCAGCAGCTCGAGGATAATGCAGCCCGGGGGGCGCCCTCAATTGAATACCTGAGACATCACCTGATACTTGTCGTCGAAGAAGAGTTGGGGTAGCCGAAGACGTGAGTTGTGTGGGTCGCTCCTGAAGATCGCGCGGGCTCCTGAGGCCCAGGGGCTCCGGAGGCCCTCACTGGTCACGGTGGTCCGGCTCCTGCTCCATCAGGACCACCTGCCATTGAGCCTCCTAGCCCCCAAAGCCCACCGCATGAGGTACTGGAACGTGGCAGCTGCGTTGTGGAAGCCGAAGAGCATGCAAATGTAACTGCAGGGGAGAGTTGTCCTCTAGCCGACAGCCGTCGACCAGAAGGGCTCCAAAGAAGCGGCTAGGTTGAGGCCTGCGATGTCGACGCAGACGCGGAATTGGTTGCTTGGGTTGCGGGTTGGTGAGCTTGGTGCCGTGCGGTTGGGCCCACCGCGTATGAGCCTTGCGTACTGAAGTTCCTCGGTAACCTGGTTGATGTAGTCCTGAGCCCCCAGTGCTGTATGGCTCACGCTGGGCTCACAAAAACGCGCATCGAGACACGCCTGCAGGTGGTGCCCGAACACCTCCCTCATGACGCTGGTCAGACAAGAGGCACTCCAGAGGAGAGCCCCCAAGCCTGTCCTGAGAGGGGTGCCGGGCGCGCCTCCCTATGCGAGGGTGGAGGGCGCCTCGTTAGCAGGCGCGGGACCCAAGGCGGTGCCGTCGGGAGCCGCTGCGTCCTGAGGTCCATTAGTGGGCATGTGCTTCTTCTTCTTGGGGCGGTCTGCAGGGCGAAGACGGCTCCATCTTCGTTGGAGCTCTCGACCGCTGCAGTCTGGTAGGCGCGCTCCAGGGAACGCACTGCTACCTTCTCGTCGCAGGCGAGTGATGATCCCGCCACTCCCGGGCATCTTGAGGACGTTGTAGCCGTGATGGGTCACCGCCATGAACTTGGTGAGGGCCGGATACCCTAGGATGGCGTTGTACGGGAGGTGAATGTTGGCGACGTCGAAGTCGATGAGCTCGGTGTGATAGTTGTCGCGATCGCCGAAGGTAACAGGGAGGCGGACCTGCCCCATCGGGAGTGTGGAGCCATCGGTGACTCCGTAGAATGGCTTAGTTGGGTGCAGCTGATCGTAGGGGACCTGGAGCATCTCGAAGGTCTGGACGGAGAGGACGTTGAGCCCTGCTCCACCGTCGATGAGGGTCTTGGTCACGAGGACGTTGTTGATGGTCGGAGTACAGAGCATCGGGAGAGTGCCTGGGGCTGCGTTGCAGTTGAGCTGGTCCTTGGGGTCGAAGGCGATGAACTGCTTGGTCCACCTGAGGTTGCGCGTGGCATCAGTCCTGGGGAGCGCCGCGTTCACCTCACGAGCGAACTGCTTGAAGATGCTGTCGGAAGACAAAGCGTGGGCTCCTCCCAGGATGCATGCAACCGCGCGTGGCTCCTGAAAGCCCCCTGCTTTGTCTCCCTGGCGGCCGTCGTCGTTCCTTCTTGGCGGTGGTGGCAGCGAAGGCAGGCCCGTGTTGCCCTGAGGGCGACCCTCACGAGGCTGGTCGCGCCAGGGGGCGTCACGAGGCTGCTCATGCCAGTGGTCTTCACGAGGTTGGTCGCGCCATCCTTGGCGCGAGTTCCTGCCGTCCCAGCGTCCTCCACCACGGCACGCTCCGCGGCCGTAGCCGCGGTTGTCGCGCTCAGGACGCTCCCCGATGCGCCCGTCACGCATCGCCCTGAGTTCTTGGCAGTTGGTTGTGTTGTGGCTGTGAACATCATGGAAGACGCAGTACGGACGGTTGTTTCTGGGGGGTCGTTGTAGCCGCAGCCATGCTTCACTTCTGGCTCCGCAGCCAGCACGACGGGTCCCTTGCGCTTTGCTTCCTTGGCCTTGGCCTTCTTGTCGTCAGCCTCCGCTTGAGGAAGCTCCAGGAGGGAGAGGCGGCCTTCCTCTGCCCTGGCGCACTTCGCCGCGAGGTTGAACATCTCGAGGGCCGTGCAGAGGTCCTCGTGGATGGCGAGCTCCTCCTTCGTCCTGACGACGCGGACATCGTCGAAGAACACCGAGATGATGGCCTCGTCCGAGACCCTGGGGATCTTGAGGCGCACGGTGTTGAAACACTGGATGTACTTCTGTAGGGTCTCCCCAGGTTGTTGCTTCACGTGGCGCAAATCCGCGGCCGCAGGGGCTCGGTCGTGGGTACCTTGGAAGTTGGCGACGAAATGCTCACGAAGCCCCCCCCCCAGGAGGAGATGGATCCTGCGGGTAGGTTCAGGAGCCAGGAGCGAGCGCCGTCCTTGAGGGCCATGGGGAACCAATTTGCCATGACCTGCTCGGTGCCGTTGCATGCCTCGATGCTTAGCTCGTAGAGCTGGAGGAACTTTGCGGGGTCGACGGTGCCATCGTAGCGCGTAGGCAGATCCGGTTTGAACTTGCCGGGCCAGACGAGGCGCCGCAACTCTGGAGCTAGGGCGCGACATCCAGCCACGCTCACGATTGCAGGCGCCCCCTGCGCCTGCGGTGCTAGTTCCTGGGTACAGGCGCCACCACCTCCTGTGGTGCGCGGTTCTGGTGCTGCGGAACGGGGAGCCCACTAGCTTCTGCCTGGGGATGCGGGACCACCTGGCAGCTCTCCTCGTCGCGCGCAGGGGCCCTGCGGGGCTTCTCACGCCATGGAGCCTCGCGTCTGAGCCCCTGGCCAGCGCCATGCAGTGGAGGTGGAGCCAGGACGCCGTGGTCCATGTTCCCCGCCATGAGCGATGGAGGACGAGAGGATTGAGTCGGTGCAGGTACCTCCCCAGCGGCGTTGACGAGCTCGGTGATGCGGTGGAGCCACTCGTCATAGAGGTCGTCCGCTGGACGGTAGCGTAGGAGCTCCCACGCCATCTATAGTGCAGGCTACTGGTAGACCGGCCTGCGGCGGATCAGCAAAGACGACACCATGGCCGGCGAGGGTGATGGTGTCGCAGATGCGGCCATCGAGCTGCACGGACAGTGGCAGTGATGAGTCCTACTGCTCGTGGACGGCCGGGTTGGTGGTAGCGTTGGCGACCGGCGAGTTGGGGTGGAGCGGCGCACCGTTGCCCGCGACGTTGGCGGTGCGGCGGGTGGCGTGCGCTCGACGTGTGTCCACCATGGTGGTGAAGCGAGGTCGATGAACTAGAGCGGGACAAGGTCGTCGCAGAGGCGAGATCTCGACACGCCCCCTACCTGGCGCGCCAAATGTCGGATTACGGGCTCCGCAAACCCAAGAAGTTCGAACACAGGGGAGTGTACAAAGATATCTCCCGCTCACGTCTACCTAGCTCCAGGCCCTCGCCCGGTGGTGAGATTCAAGCAATCAACAAGTAAAAGCACACACGAGTTTACCCAGGTTCAGGCCACCTTGCGGTGTAAAACCCTACGTCCTGCTTGAGTGGATTAGCCTCAGGAGGGCTTGAGTATGAACAAGTACAGTGGTTTTTGAGCCCAGAAGGAGAGCTCAAGAGGGTCAGGAGGCAAGTGTTCATGCTTCCTTGGGGCATAGGTGGGGTCTTCGAGATGAGGTCCCTCCCGGTTTTTCAGATTAGATCACCCCCCCCATAGTGGAAACCCTAGCTACTTATATAGGCGGCCAGGGTTCTCTTCCCCCGAAATGTATAGGCGGGAAGGGATCCCACAATGGCTATTTTGAGCGGGAACACAAGGACGTTCCTATCGTGACAAAAGCGGTCTTCGCCTGCAAAGAGATCAGGCGATGATGCGGTGGTGGGCTCGGTGGTGACATCCTCCCTGTCGTCCTTGTGGTCTTCGATCTTGTTGCACCGAAGGGGAAACCTTTGTCTCGCCCCTCGAGAACATGTGCCTGCGTTGTATCCTTTGCACCCAAATGGCAACTACGCCGCTGGCACGCGCTGGCACCCGCTGGCGTGGTGCGTCACTGCCTCCTCCTGAGGAAGGCTTGGCCTTGAGTTCTCCGCCCTTCCAGAGCAGCCTAGCCGAGGCCGCTCCTGAGAGGGTCTTGGTGTCGTTCTCCTCGTGAGGCCTAGCCCCCTCGCGAGGGTCTTGAGCAGCTGGTCGGTTAGCTGGGCCGTACCAGGCCGTAGTAGGAGCGCGTCGCGGTCCGCAGGCAGGCAAGTCTGGGCACCCTGGTTCCCAGGACGCTGACAGTGCCTTACAAGATCGGATGTCCCACCTTCATGTGCTAGCTGCGACAAATCCAATGTCCATCGGTCTGTGCCTTCAAGCCTGAAGTACCCGGAAAATACGACGGTAGGTTGAACCCAACATTATTCTTAGGCATCTACACAATTGCTGTCGAATCTACTAGGGGAAGGGACAAGAAAGTGCTCGCCAAATATTTTCCATAGGTGCTTAAGCCCAATGTGAGATGTTGGCTGCTGCATTTGCAAGAGAACTACATTTCCTCATGGTCTGGCCTATGTAATGAGTTCGTTTGTGCCTTCACAGGTGGCCATCAGGCCCCTAGACAGCCCAGCGACCTGCAAGTGCTGGCACAGAGGGAAGAGGAAGGTCTGCACAAATACCTGCAAAGATTCAGCCGGATGCACCGCAATATCCTAGACATACATCCCGTAGCGGTGATTGCCGTGTTTCACACGAATGTGCACAATCGAAGAATGCGGGCCAAGATGAATGTCCGGCTGCCAAAGGCCATCAATAAGCTCTATACATTGGCGGACAAGTGTGCCCGTGCTAAAGAAGGGAGGAGACTCCCAGGGGAGGATGCTTGCATCGAAGTCGACTCTGAAGACGCCGTCAAAGCCACCAACCCGCAAAAGAAAAGTTAGAGGCGCAACAGGAAGTGCAAAGGCAAAGCAGTTTTGGCCGTGGAAGGTTCTGGTGACTCCAATGCCGTCAAGAATTTAAAAACAAGACGCCCCGGCAAGGAAGACGCTACATGTGCCAATTGCTAGGAGGCCGCGTCGGCGGGTAAAACCGATAAATCTGATGGGCCATACTGCAAGATCCACTGCACCAAAGGTCATAATCTCCGGGAGTGCCAACAAGGAGAAGGACCAAGATGGTGCTGGCGGGAAAGACTGTGGTGGCCGTGGAGGTTGCCGCGGCAAGCCCAAGCAGCAAACGGAGAAGCCTGCAAGGGGACGCATGAAAAAGGAGGGAGAAGAGGATGACAAAGAATCTAGCGAGCATGAATTCCAGAATGCTACCAGATCCATGTGCATTGACGAGGGTGCATGCATCCTTTCACTCTTCTCAACCGCCACCTCAAGCAGTTGGCGCGAGAGGTCAATGCGGTGGAGCCGGCGGTAAGTGCTCGGAAAACACTTAAGTGGTCTCACACGCCTATCATTTTTTATGCTAAGGATCATCCTGATCAGACAACTGCGATCGGATGCTTGCCGTTGTTTGTCTCACCAACAATTCACAACCGCAAGATCAAAAAAATGTTGGTTGACGGCGGGGCGGGTCTGAACCTGATCTCTCCAGAAGTGGTTGAGAAGTTGCAAATCCTTAATGAGGAGCTCAAGAAAATGGGTTCATTCCAAGGAATCAATCTGGGGAGAAGCCAACCCGAGGGGAAGATCATGCTGCCGGTGACATTTGGTGGAGAATTTAACTACAAGACATAGAAAGTTGTGTTTGATGTCGTCAAGCTCCCTTTGCCATTCAATGAAATCCTTGGTCAACCGGCCCTTGCCAAGTTCATGGCCGAGATCCTAGCTCAATTAACTACTCCCACGACTCCTCGATCCCAACCACTGCTGCCAATGGCCTCACCCCACTCCACATACCTCGAACTCCCTTCGGACCGTCTAGATTATAGCTCCCTCGCTGAAGTCCGAGCTCACCCGAAGACCACCGTTGCAAGCGAGGAAGGGAATGTCGTTGTACGACCACCTTTGGTGATGCCACATGCATGTGAAGACTCTCCAGAGCACCACCATTCCAGTGGGCCAACTCACTCTAGCCGTCGTCCCCTCTCCCCACTAGTGAGCCCTTGCTGGAGTCCCCCGTGCACCGGGAGGGTGTTTAAAAGAAAAACATGACGGGTGGACCCCACCCATTATTGACTTAGTTAAACCCCGAAGAGGTACACTAGCCGTGGAGTATTTCAAAAATACGCCTATGATGTGGCACACCCTAGGATTTTTTGGTCTCTAGTTTAAATCAATTTAAAAAACTTCTATTGAGTCAACTTAGACCATGAATATCTCCAAAACTAGAAGTCACATTGATTCTTTTTTATATTATCTTTGTTATTTCATTTCCATTCTGTTGGCAATGTTCGAGATTTATTTAGCCTGTTTAGAATTTTTGGACAGAGTTTTTTTATTTCCTCTTTATTGAAAATACTTTGAAATCATATCCAGAGAGAGATAATTCAGGAGGTGAAGACCAGGTGTTTTGTGATCCTCCACTTGATCAAGGCAAGCCATCCACTTGCTTGATGGCATATGCAAGGCAATGGGTTGCAAGTTACTTATTACCGATTATATTCATGTTTAATTTCTTTGCTATTTATGATTTATTTTTTTGCTTGAGTAGAATTTAGTTGTAAGAAGTGGTTTAATACCAGTAGAGTACTATAGAGGTTTAACTATATTACCTTGGTCACTTCTAAACTTGTATTTATGATGAAACCAGGAATTGCTTTCGATCGCATGAACCATAACACATAAAAAGGTAGTAATGTGGAGACCCTCCGAGGAAACACTTTACTTACGATAGTAGTCACCTCCAAGTACTTTCTTTTGACAAGAAGAGTATGATTTAAGCTAGGCTGATTAAATTAGGATTGCTGTAAAGTAGTTCCCTCTTAGTCTAACCTTAATAACCGGTCAATCCAAGTGCCACTAAACCAAACCTCCTCGGTACAACGATGTTTGCTCGAATGGGAGGGTGAAAGTGCACCTTACCCCCAAGTGGGTTTGGTATTTAATAACAAGACATATGTAATTGAACTAATTCCTATTCAAAGAACATTTTAGGAAAGTTCAATGTTGGCATGGCAAGGACATGTGATTGTCGGCCCCTCAAAATGCTAATGATGCACAATGGCAAAAGCTTTAAGAGTCCACATTTTTTGTTAAGTGATCAAAGATCACATTGAATCCACCGGAAAGCCAATACTATTAAAAGGGGACGAGAACTTGATTATGAGTCATTTGCTCAAGTGCTTGAAGATATTGCTCCAAAAACCATCAAACACTTCCCCACATTCCAATTGTTAAAGACCCTAAGTCAAACTTGGCCCGCCAAACCACTCACATCAGGACCACCTAGTTACACAAGATAGTGCCATAAGCCAAACCCTAGAAATTCTGTACAACCGAGATGACATCAGTCCCACCAAAGTGCAGTAACGTAGTTTCCGTGCCGAACCAATTTAATTTTGGAATCATGGAGATGAATCAATCGTAACTACCGTGATGAGGAATCTGCTTACATCATTTTGAATCAGTCTCACCTAGTGGATTCATCCGGTCTCACAGAAAAGCCTAACATTCGAATATTTTACACTGTCTTGTCTCACCGAGATTCATTTTTGGTGTCACCGAGTTGTGGTTACAGTTTTAACGGCTGCATATTTGTTAAAGTCTATATATACCCCACCACCGCCACTCTCTCTCAGAGATAGCAATTAGGACAAAACTACACATCCCATATCTATTTTTAGAGAGAGAACCACTACACTTGTGTCGAGATCAAGGCATTCCAATGCAACCATTTGATTCTTGATTTCTAGCCTCCCCAAGTTGCTTTCCATTCCAATCCTACTCCTACCCAAGCCAAATCTTTGAGAGAGTGATTGAGTGTTGAAGAGACTATCTTTTAAAGCTCAAGAGTACATAGTTCATTATCAGCAACAACATCTATTACCTTTTGGAGAGTGGTGTCTCCTAGATTGGTTATGTGTCACTTGGGTGCCTCCAAGATCATGTGCAGTTGTACCAAGGACTTTGTAAGGGCAAGTAGATTGCCTACTTCGTGAAGACTACCCCGAGTGATGCTAGTCCTTTGTGGGCATAAGCCACGATGGAATAGACAAGGTTGCTTCTTCGTGGACTCTTCGTGGGCTCGTGCAGCCGTTACTCTTCGTGGGTTGAAATCTCCGTCAACATGGGTGTACAATAGCATGATACGTCCATTTTGCATCATGTTTTCCTACTGTTATTTATAATGTTTTCACGCATAATAATGCTTTATGGAGTAATTTTAATGCCTTTTCTCTCATAATATGCAAGGTTTACACAAAGAGGGAGAATGCTGGCAACTGGAATTCTGGACTTGGAAAAGCTACGTCAGGCCACCTATTCTGCACATCCCAAAATGAGCTGAAAATTTATAGAGATTTGTTTTGGAATATATGAAAATAACTGGAGCAAATAACTACCGGAGGTGGACATTTGGTGAGCACAAGACACTAGGGCGCACCTCGGCCCCAAGGCGCGCCCTGGTGGGTTGTGCTCTCCTCGGCCCACCTCTGGTGCCCATCTTCTGGTATATAAGTCATTTTGACCTAGAAAAATAAGGAGAGGACTTTCCAGACGGAGCGCTGCTGTCTCGCGGCGGAACTTGGGCAGGAGCACTTTTTCCCTCCAGCAGAGCGATTCCACCGGGGAAATTCCCTCCTGGAGGGGGAAATCGAAGTCATCGTCATCACCAACAATCCTCTCATGTTTGGAAGGCCAATCTCCATAAACATCTTCAAGAGCACCATGTCCTCTCAAACCCTAGTTCATCTCTTGTGTTCAATCTTTGTACCGAAACCTCAGATTAGTACCTGTGGGTGACTAGTAGTGTTGTTTACATCTTGTAGTTGATTAATATATGGTTTATTTGGTGGAAGATTACATGTTCAGATCCATTATGTTATTTAATACCCCTCTGATCTTGAGCATTATTATCATTTGTGAGTAGTTACTTTTGTTCTTGAGGCCACGAGAGAAATCATGTTACAATTAATCATGTGAACTTGATATGTGTTCGGTATTTGGATGATATGTATGTTATGATTCCCTTAGTGGTGTCATGCGAACGTCGACACTTCACCATATTCGGGCCTAAAGGAATGCATTGTGGAGTAGTTATTAGATGATGGGTTGCTAGAGTGACATAAGCTTAAACCCTAGTTTATGCGCTACTTCGTAAGGGATCGATTTGGATACAAATGTTTAATGCTATGTTTAGATTTTATCTTAATACTTTTCTCATAGTTGCGGATGCTGGCGAGGTGGTCAATCATAAGTAGGAGGTTTGTTGAAGTAAGAACAACACCTAAGCACCGGTCGACTGATACGTCCAAAACGTATCTATAATTTCTTCTTGCTCCATGCCTCTTTTGGGTGATATTGCTATGATATTTATACACTTCCATACACTTTTGATCATATTTGGACTAACCTATTAACTCAGTGCACCCCAGTGCCAGTTTCTGTTTTCGGCTGTTTTTGTATTTCAGGTTTTCCCATTACGAGAACTGCCAGAAAAATCCCGGAAAAATTATATAAAAAATCAACGTTCGAGAAGCTACCAGGCACCCGAAGGGCAGCCGGAGGGGGGCCACCAGGGCCCCAGGCGCCCTGGTGGCGCCCCCCCCCCCGGGCCGCGCCGGGGGGGCCCCTGGGCCCCCCGAGGCACCGCTGACGCCCCCCTTTGGCATATATTTAGACCGTCTCCCAAAACCCTCGAGACGGGAACTCTTTTTCGCGATCTCATCTCTGTTCCGCCGCCGCCGCCGCTTCCTAGATCGGGAGCACCAGGAGAACTCTTCCCGGCACCCTGCCGGAGGAGAGGATCACCACCGGGAGCTTCTCCACCACCATGGACGCCTCCCGGATGAGTTGTGAGTAGTCTCCCTTGGACCATGAGTCCATGACCAGTAGCTATGTGATGTTCTCCTCCCGTTCTTGTGCTTCACTAATTAGTCCTCGTGAGCTGCCCTACATGATCGAGGCACCTATGTAATCCTTATGCTGTTGCTATGATGAGTTTGCTGGGATCTGATGGATTATGAGATTATGTTCAGATTGTGTTTGAGTAATATATTTGATTCACCTCTTTTATATTTATGTTCGTAAGTAATTCTTGCATGTTCTCCGTTGTTATTTATTGCTTTGGCCAAGTAGTAGGTAGTGACTCCAAGAGGGAACGTTATGCTTGATTGTGGATTCATGCCCCTCGATGACTAGCTTGAGTGACAGAAACATGAGTCTAGGGGATGTGTTGTTGCCACAAGGGGGAAAACAACAGTGCTTGTGCCCGAGGGTGCAAGGATTGTTTACTTTACGCAAAGTTCTTTTAATGCAGTTGTCTGTTGCTTTGAGTTTACACTATGGGTGGGACTTGCAACTTAATACCAGCGAGATGTTCTGGATAGATATCTCAAGGTGGATGATTAGTAGTAGATGCAGATGGATTTCGGTCTACTTACTTTGGCATACCACCCATGCTTTGAACCTCTACCATTCTTGCAACATAGTTAGCATTGGTTTGCGCACATAATTCTGTCAATTGCCCAGCTGTAATTCGTTTACCTCACATAGTTGTTTTATCGTCTTTTGGGAGAGAGACATCACTAGTGAACGTCATGGTACTCCGGTCCATATTACCATCATTATTCACATCCACTATTTACTTTACGCTTTTACATACTATTGCAGCAATATCTATCACTACTATCACTTACGTTTGATCCTTTGTAAACTACAAGGCCGGAGGGATTGACAACCTCTCTGTACTCGTTGGGAGCAAAGTTATTTGTATCTGTGTGCAGGTCCACGTTGATTTCTAATATCTGGCACCGTTAGTAGTTGACACCTTCTTGTTCAACTGGGAGTCTCAGGGGAAATCGATCCTTGGTATCTTTGCCAAGGGAAAACTTCCGCTACACTGCATCTCACACCTTCCACTTGGGGTAACCAACGAGGGGCGAGAAGCCATCAAGCAAAGTTTTCTGGCGCCGTTGCCGGGGACTCCACTCTTCAAGATAGGGGAGTTGCATGCTATCTTTTATCTTTGCTTTTTAGTCTTGTTAGTTTACCTTTCAGTTTTCTTTATGTCTTTTCACTAGTTTTGCTTAATGGAAAACAACAAAAATATGAGAGAGCTTTATAAGCTCTACCTTGCTTTGGGACATGATGTGTTTGAAGAGAAAATTAAAAAACCTATGGAACTTTATTATTTGCATAACAATCATGATGGTGGTGATGTTATTAGTATGCCTTCTTTGAATATCAATATTGCTAATGACATGGAAAGCTCTAAGCTTGGGGATGACACGTTTGATGAACATGATATTTTTAGTCCCCCAACTTTTGAAGAGAAAATATACTTTGATGATACTTTGCTTCCTATATATGATTACAATGATGAATATGATGTTTTCAGTCCACCTACTATTGAGGATAAAATTTATTATGATTATGATATGCCTCCTAAATACAATGATTACCATGATGGTTATGATTGCTTTACTCTCACTATTCCTAATAAGAAAGATTTTGCTTATATGAAGAGTAATGATACCTTTTTGCATGTGGATCATGGTAACAATGCTTTATGTGATGCTTATATTGTTGAGTTTATTCATGATCCCACTGAAAATTATTATGAGAAGGGAACATATGCTTATAGATATTTCAATAATATCAAGTTCCCTCTCTTTATGTTGAAGGTTTTGAAGCTGCACTTGTTTTGTCTTCCTATGCCTATTGCTTTGTGCTTCAATGAATTATTGTATTGCAATATTCCTATGCATAGGAAGCATGTTAGGCTTAAATGTGTTTGGTATTTGCTTCTTGATGCTCTTTTTTGTTCTTCAACTCTTATTCCTACGAGAGCATCATTAAAGTCTTAAGCCCATATTTATGGCTATAAAGAAAGAGCTCTAGGGAGACAACCCTTGTTATCTTTGCTTTCAGTTTGTTCTTTCAGTTTTAGTGGTCTTTATGTTTGTTACTACTGTAGCAACATCATTGTATCTTTACTTTTCAGCTTTGTGCCAAGTGTAGCCTCTGATTGCAAGAAAGTTCAAAAGTTGTGACGTGCTGTCCAGGAAACAGATTCCGTCCTTGGATAGAAAAATTCGTATAAAATCACCAAATCATCTTTTTGGTCTGAATTTTTTCGACAGCGTGCTCTATATAATTGTCTTTCGTGCGTCTGTTCTGAGTTTTTTTGTTAGAGTTGCAGAAGTACCCCGAAAAAATCATTTACTACCTGCTGTTCTGTTTTTCACAGATTCTGTCCTGTTTTGCCTTTCCTTCATTTTGCAAACCTAGAGCTTGCTTTTTCTTTGCAAAAACCTTTTGGAAATCTTGAGAAACAGTAGCCTTCAAGAATATCTTTATTTCCAGCAAGGAACAATTATTTTATTAAGGGTACTAACCTCGCTAATCAGATTATGATGAGTTATGTATGAAGGGAGTTTTCAAGTGTGCGAGGGAAGATGATAAAAAGATTCAGGAGTGTCAAACGCTTAAGCTTTGGGATGCCCCCATGCACCCCCAAGAAATATTCAAGGAGACTCAAGCGTCTAAGCTTGGGGATGCCCCCGTGCATCCCCTTCTCCATCAACATTATCAGTTCGTCTTTCGTTCCACTATATTTTAATCACTTCATGTGTTATGTGCTATGCTTGGAGCGTCTCGCTTTTAGTTTTCCTTTTTAGTTTTCCTTAGCTTTTCATAACGAGTCGGAACTCAGCTTTCTTTATGTGGGAGAGAAACACGCTCCACTTCTACCTAGAACATAACATAGAATTTTCATATCTATCTCTGCTGTGTGTGTTCTTTGTCTTTTAATAGCTACTATCATGCTTAGCTCTTAACTTTCATGCTTATCTTTTTAAAAGAGCTTTTGTTTAGTTGGTTGCTTGAACTCTCTTTATCTATCATGCTTACCTTATTAAGAGAGTTTGCTTCCGTTGCATTGGTTCATATGTCTGTGATAAAGATGCTACGTGCATAATGGCGCTTAGTAGTTCATGTTTTCTTATGGTTAGTCTCAAATAGCTGGGGGGGTTTCCAATGTGTTATTGGAGTACCAACATGATTTGTTTGCCTATGATATGGTATGGTTTAGTAATATCTTCCTTCAAGAATTTATTTTGATTGACTTGGCGTATGCTCACGCATATTTAAGACTGTAAAGAAAGTCTGTCAAGCCTTGATGATCTTTTGTTTTTGAGTAGCGATATAACTTCCATGCCTGATTCAATGTTGCTTTGTCGCTCTGCATGATTATGACCGTCATTGCTCTCTTAGTTGGTCGCTCCCAGTCTTTTGCTAACCTTCGCCTGTACTAAGCGGACTGACTGCTTGTGCATCCAAATTCCTTTATACCAGTTATGCCATATGAGTCCACCATACCTTCCTACATGGTATTTACCTGCCATTCCTAACGGAGACTTGCATGTACCATCTCGAAATCATTCAAAGAAAAAGCATTCTTATTTTGTGCCTCTGTTGTAAGTTCATGAGGAAGTAGTTGCTAATTCATGATCTTTTTAAGTTGGACAAGCTTCACCCCGGGATTGCATGTATAATGTGCAAACCCATAATACGAGAAGGAACTGGCATTGAGTGCGCCCGGCTCAAAAAGATAATATAACAAACAAACCCTCCTTCACGCTTTGTTCATGAGAAATCAGAAAACTTTGGCAGTGATAAACAAAGCAGATTAAGAGGATGTGATCGTCCTCATTCGGGAGCCGTTCCTCGAAACTTGTCCATCTCAAGAAGTGATTGAGTTGTCTGCTAGCATTCGTTGACAAAACATGCATGATCTAAAAAAAATATTACCTCTGTTTTAAAACCAAGAGCTCTGGTACATGTTTTGTCTTTGTTTCCGACTACGGGTTTTCAACCTTGCCAACAAAAGCCACGGTTCGAGAGTCTCCACCTTCTATTTAAAGCACCAACTACTGAGAGCATGATTGTCATTCAGAGTGTAATGTGCATTGTCCCAAAGTAGCATTGTCTTTTGCATGATTGTGATATCGTTTATTTTGAAATCATGGTATCTAGTCATCACTTAAACCTTGGAGGTGCCCCTGCATTTATGTTTTGCTTCACTAAAGGGGGCAAGCGAGATATCACTGTATCATATTTGCACACCATGTTCATTACAAATCTATTTGATGTTTCAGTATCATATTGTAAAAGTTTCAGTTCTTTGTGATTTTCTCATGATGCAACTTAATTACTATAGATTCATTGTCTCAGTAAGCTTTTGTCATATGACTACAAAAAAGTCCTATATGGTTAATAGCATGTCACCACAGAAATTATTCTTGTTATCATTTACCTACTCGAGGACGAGCAGGAATTAAGCTTGGGGATGTTGATACGTCCAAAACGTATCTATAATTTCTGCTTGCTCCATGCCTCTTTTGGGTGATATTGCTATGATATTTATACACTTCCATACACTTTTGATCATATTTGGACTAACCTATTAACTCAGTGCACCCCAGTGCCAGTTTCTATTTTCGGCTGTTTTTGTATTTCAGGTTTTCCCATTACGAGAACTGCCAGAAAAATCCCGGAAAAATTATATAAAAAATCAGCGTTCCAGAAGCTACCAGGCACCCGAAGGGCAGCCGGAGGGGGGCCACCAGGGCCCCAGGCGCTCTGCTGGCGCGCCCCCCCTGGGCCGCGCCGGGGGGGCGCCTGGGCCCCCCGAGGATCCGCTGACGCCCCCCTTTGGCATATATTTAGACCGTCTCCCAAAACCCTCGAGACGGGAACTCTTTTTCGAGATCTCATCTCTGTTCCACCGCCGCCGCCGCTTCCAAGATCGGGAGCACCAGGAGAACTCTTCCCGACACCCTGTCGGAGGGGAGGATCACCACCGGGAGCTTCTCCACCACCATGGACGCCTCCCGGATGAGTTGTGAGTACTCTCCCTTGGACCATGAGTCCATGACCAGTAGCTATGTGATGTTCTCCTCCCGTTCTTGTGCTTCACTAATTAGTCCTCGTGAGCTGCCCTACATGATCGAGGCACCTATGTAATCCTTATGCTGTTGCTATGATGAGTTTTCTGGGATCCGATGGATTATGAGATTATGTTTAGATTGTGTTTGAGTAATATATTTGATTCACCTCTTTTATATTTATGTTCGTAAGTAATTCTTGCATGTTCTCCGTTGTTATTTATTGCTTTGGCCAAGTAGTAGGTAGTGACTCCAAGAGGGAACGTTATGCTTGATTGTGGGTTCATGCCCCTCGATGACTAGCTTGAGTGACAGAAACATGAGTCTAGGGGATGTGCTATTGCCACAAGGGGGAAAACAACGGTGCTTGTGCCCGCGGGTGCAAGGATTGTTTACTTTACGCAAAGTTCTTTTAATGCAGTTGTCTGTTGCTTTGAGTTTACACTATGGGTGGGACTCGCAACTTAATACCAGCGAGATGTTCTGGATAGATATCTCAAGGTGGATGATTAGTAGTATATGCAGATGGATTTCGGTCTACTTACTTTGGCGTACCGCCCATGCTTTGAACCTCTACCTTTCTTGCAACATAGTTAGCATTGGTTTACGCACATAATTCTGTCAATTGCCCAGCTGTAATTCGTTTACCTCACATAGCTGTTTTATCGTCTTTTGGGAGAGAGACATCACTAGTGAACGTCATGGTACTCCGGTCCATATTACCATCATTGATCACATCCACTATTTACTTTACGCTTTTACTTACTATTGCAGCAATATCTATCACTACTATCACTTGCGTTTGATCCTTTGTACTCGTTGGGAGCAAAGTTATTTGTATTTGTGTGCAGGTCCACGTTGATTGCTAATATCTGGCGCCGTTAGCAGTTGACACCTTCTTGTTGAAACTGGGAGTCTAAGGGGAAATTGATCCTTGGTATCTTTGCCAAGGGAAAACTTCCGCTACACTGCATCTCACACCTTCCACTTGGGGTAACCAACGAGGGGCGAGAAGCCATCATCCACCCACGTACTAAATTATCAAAGTAGCGAACATAAATCAAACCAACATGATGAAAGTGACTGGATGAAATTCCCGTGCACCATCAAGAACGCTTTGCCTATTATAAGAAACTATTTTGGCCTGTCCTTTGCTACAAAAGGAATGGGCTATCTTGCTTTAGTTTATTACTGTTACCGTTACTTGCTCGTTACCAATTATCTTGCTATCAAACTACATGTTACCGACAATTTCAGTGCTTGCAGAAATTACCTTGCTGGAAACCACTTATCATTTCCTTCTGCTCCTCGTTGGGTTCGACACAATTACTTATCGAAAGGACTATGATTGACCCCCTATACTTGTGGGTCATCAAGACTCTTTTCTGGCGCCGTTGCATGGGAGTGAAGTGCTCTTGGTAAGGAAAAATTATTACTATGTGCTGAAATTTATTGTCACTTGTTACTATGGAAAACCCTTATTTGAGGGGTTTGTTCGGGGTATCTCCACCTCGACTGGAAGCACAATTAGTTTCCCCTCAACCTACCGCACCTACTGAAAATATTGGTTATGAAATTCCTTCAGGTATGATAGAGAAACTGCTAGCTAATCCTTATGCTGGAGATGGAACCGAACATCCTCATATGCACTTGATATGTGGATGAAATTTGTGGATTATTTGAGCTTGCAGGTTTATCCGGAGATGAAGCTAAGAAGAAGGTTTTCCCTTTATCTTTGAAGGGAAAGGGATTGACATGGTATAGGCTATGCGATGATGTAGGATCTTGGAACTGGAATTGATTGAAATTGGAAATTCACCAATTTTATTTATCCTATGCATCTAGTTCATCATGATCGGATTTACATATATAATTTTTGGTCTCATGAAGGAGAAAGTATCGCTCTAGCTTAGGGGAGGCTTAAGTCAATGTTATATTCATGCTCCAATCATGAGCTCTCGAGAGAAATTATTATTTAGAACTTTTATGCTCTTCTTTCTCATGATGATCAATCGATGCTTGATAATTCTTGTACTAGTTCTTTTATGAAGAAGACTATTGAACTCATGTGGGATCTTTTAGAAAGAATTAAATGCAACTCTGAAGATTGGGAACTCGAGAAGGTAAAGAGTCAGGTATTAAGCTTGAGTTTGATTTTTTAAATCTTTTATGAATACCGATGCTTTTCAAAAGTTTAGCACTAAATATGGACTTGACTATGAGATAGTAGCCTCGTTTTGTGAATCATTTGATACTCATGTTAATATCCCTAATGAGATGTGATTTAAATATCGCCCCCTATTAAAGAACAAGTTAAAGAACCGGTAGTAGCTAAAGATGAAACTATATATCATTTACAATGTTGATCCAGTTGTGCCTACTACTTATATTGAAGAACCACCTTTCCCTGTTAGAATAAAGGAACATGCTAAGGTTTCAACTATGGTTCACAAAAGTAATATTAAAGGACCTAAACCCTCTTAGCAGATTAAAGTGAAACCTAGTGTTGCTATGGTTAAAGATCTCTTAGTAGAAAATATTGATGGGCATGTTATTTATTTCTGTGATGAAGCTGGTAGAATTGCCAAACCCGGTGGAAAAGATAAACATAGACCTGTTGTCGGCATGCCTGTTGTCTAAGTTAAAATAGGAGATCATTGTTAACTTGGTTTATGTGATGTAGGTGTTGGTGTGAGTGTTATGCCTTTTACCTTATACCATGAAATTATGAATGACATAGCACCTGCTAAAATAGAAGACATAGATGTTACTATTAAACTTGCTAATATAGACAACAACACACCACTTGGGATTGTTAGAGATGTTGAAGTCTTGTGTGGGAAAATAAAATATCCTACTGATTTTTTGGTTCTTGTTTCAACACAAGATGACTTTTGCCCTATTATCTTTGCTAGACCTTTCTTGCACACTGTCAATGCTACTATAGATTATCGTAAACAAACTGTTAGTGTTAGCTTTGGTGATGAGTCTCATGAATTTATTTTTTCCAAGTTTAATAAACAACCTCATAAGAAAGAATTACCTAGTAAGGATGAAATAATTGGTCTTGCATCTATTGCTATGCCTCCTACCGATCCCCTAGATCAATATTTGCTAGACCACGAAAATGATATGGATATACATGAAAGAAATGAAATAGATAAAATCTTCTTTAAACAACAACCTCTGCTTAAACACAATTCGCCCATTGAAACTCTAGGAGGTCCTCCTCCACCTAAAGGTGATCATGTGTTTGAATTAAAACAATTGCCTGACACTTTGAAATATGCTAAGAAAGATATATATGTATATTATTATTATTAATGCTAACCTTTCAGAACATGTAGAAGAAAGATTATTGAAAATTCCGAAGAAGCACGGAGCTGCTATCGGATATACGCTTGATGATATTAAGGGTATTACTCCCACTCTATGTCAGCACAAGATTAATATGGAACCTAGTGTTTAACCCGTTGTTGATCACCAACGATGTTTGAATCCTAAAATGAAAGAAGTGGTAAGAACTGAAATATTAAAGCTTCTGGAAGCTGGTATAATCTATCTCATAGCTGATAGTAGATGGGTAGGTCCCGTTCATTGTGTCGCTAAGAAGGGAGTTATTACTGTTGTTCCCAATGGAAAAAAATGAACTTATTCCACAAAGAATTGTCACTGGTTACAGAATCGTAATTGATTTCTGAAAATTAAACAAAGCAACTAGAAAAGATCATTACCCTGTGCCTTTTATTGATCAAATGCTAGAAAGACTATCTAAGCACACACACTTTTGTTTCGTTGATGGATATTATGGTTTCTCTCAAATACCCGTTTCACAACCTAATGAAGAGAAAACCACCTTTACTTGTCCTTTTGGAACTTATGCTTATGGATGCATGCCTTTTGGTTTATGCAATGCACCTACTACCTTTCAAAGATGTATGACTGCTACATTCTCTGATTTTTGTGAAAGGATTGTTGAGGTTTTCATGTTCATGGATGATTTTTCCATCTACGGAACTTCTTTTGATGATTGCTTAAGCAACCTTGATCGAGTTTTGTAGAGATGTAAGTAAACTAATCTTGTCTTGAATTGGGAGAAGTGCCACTTTATGGTTAATGAAGGTATTGTCTTGGGTCATAAAATTTCTGAAAGAGGTATTGAGGTGGATAAAGCTAAAGTTGATGCAACTGAGAAAATGCCATGTCCTAAAGATATTAAAGGTATTCGTAGTTTCCTTGGTCATGCTGGTTTCTATAGGATGTTTATTAAAGACTTCTCCAAAATTTCTAGGCCTCTTAAAAATCTTTTACAAAAGGATATTCCATTTGTTTTCAATGATGATTGTGTAGAAGCTTTCGAAACACTTTCTTAACTTCTACACCTATTGTTCAACCACCTGATTGGAACTTGCCTTTTGAAATTATGTGTGATGCTAGTGATTATGCTGTTGGTGATGTTCTAGGACAAAGAGTTGATAAGAAATTAAGTGTTATTCATTATTCGAGCAAAACTCAAGACAGTGCTTAGAGGAACTATGCTACTACTGAAAAACAATTTTTAGCAGTTGAGTTTGCTTGTGATAAATTCAGGTCCTATATTGTTGATTCCAAAGTAATTGTTCACACTGATCATGTTGCTATAAAATATCTTATGAAAAAGAAAGATGCTAAACCTAGAATCATTTGGTGGGTTCTCTTGCTACAAGAATTTGATTTACATATCAATGATAGGAAAGCAGCCTAGAATCCCATAGCTGATAACTTGTCTAGGTTAGAAAATATTCTTGATGACCCACTACCTATTGATGATAGCTTTCCAGATGAACAACTAGCTACAGTAAATGTTTCTCGTAACACTTGTCGGTATTCTGGGAACGGGGGTACCAGACTTGCCTGCCCACGGCCCAGGGCGTGGCTCATCAGGCGGCCTAGTACGACCCAACATCTTCAGCAACCACTCAAGACCCTCGCGAGCGGCCGAGGCTCGCGAGGCGGATGATGCAAGACATCCCCTGTGGAGGCCTCACTAGGCCGACTCATGAGGATCGGAGATATCTAGGCAAGGGGTACCTCGTGAGGTCCTCGTGACGTGGGCGGTGACGGCCAAGGCCAGGCAGGCGCCAGCGGGCGCAAAGTGCCAGCTTCCTCTTTGGTGCTAAAGGATCAGGTGCGGGCGCGGAGTCCCGAGGCATCAGGCAAGGGTTTCCATATCAATGTAACAAGACCAAGACGAGCAGGACAGCAGAACGGAGGTCATCGCGGAGCCCACGACGGCGTCACCACCAGAGCCTTTGGCAGGCGAAGACCACCTTTTGTCAGGATAGCTTGTACTAGCTGCCCCCCTTCAAATTTGGCCATTGTGGGATCCCTTCCCGCTCAATATTTGGGAAGAGGACCTGAGCCACTATAAATAGGACTGGCCACAGCCTTAGAAAGGGATCGGATCATCGAGAACACCCACACACCCACAAGCTCACCCGAGCACAAGAACCCCTCTTCTCAGGAGATAGTTCATCCATGTACTAGTTCTTCCTCAGCCTACAAGGCAATCCACCACATCACATTGGATTAGGGTGTTACAATACAACGGTGGCAAGAACTAGTATAAACCTTGTGTCCCTTGTTCTTCGGATCTGACGAGCTTGGCTTAGGGATCGGCAAGTAGACGAGCTAGGGCGGAAGAAGAGATCTTCGTGCGCACCCCAGAGTTCGAACCTCAAGCGTTTTGCCGGAACCCAAGATCCAACATCTGGCGTGCCAGGTAGGGGTGTGCCGAAATTTCTTTCCCGTCCGTCCCGCTCTCCATGCGCCAAGTTCCCATGGCAGGCGTCCCTCCTCCGACCGGCTTGGCGGCAATGCGCGGCGGCGCTACGGGCCGCCGGGCCTTCACCCCTGCCTTATGAGGGGTGCAGTGACCACCCAGGTTTAGTCTAGATGTGCCGCCCCGTTACAACGGGGCAGCGGACTCGGCCGTCTTCCTCCAGGCTTACGAAGAGGCCATCTCGGTGGCCGGCGGCGACAGCAAGGTCCTGGCTAGCTGGCTCCCCATGGTGCTCACCGGCGTACTGCGCGCCTGGTTTTTTAGCTTGCCAAAATCATCTGTGGCGTCCTGGGAGGAGCTGCGCGACCTCTTCGTCGCACGCTTCGGGGCGCCGGCGCCTCACATCGTTGCGGCCCTCCTCGGCGGCTCCCAAGCGCCACCCTTCGGCCGCCACATCAAGCGGATCTTTCGCCAGGCGGGCATTGCCTCTATACGCCAGGGGGCTCCTCCTGGATGGGCGGCGCCCAAGACCGACCTCACCTTCGAATCAGGGGACCACCCCGCTTCAACCGCGGGCTCAGGCGCTCTCCCGATGCTCTGCACCCCCACCATCTGCAACGTGGTAGTCACCAAGACCCTCATCGACGGTGGGGCTGGCCTCAACATGCTCTCAGTGGAGGCTTTAAGCTTGCTTCACATGCCGCTCGAGCGGCTGCGCCCCACCAAACCCTTCTCTGGAGTCAGCAGTGGTTCCACCAGCCCTCTGGGGCAGATCCGCCTACCGGCCCCCTTCGGCACCCGAAACAATTACCGCACCGAGTTGATTGACTTCGACATGGTCCGTAGCGGCCTCCCCCACAACGCCATCATCGGGTACCCCGCGCTGGCTCAGTTCATGGCCACGACCCATCCGGCCTATAACCTCATGAAGATGCCAGGGAGCAGCGGTGTCCTCACCATGGCGGGGGACACCAAGGAGTCTCCTGAGGCCCTCAAGCGTGTCTTCCGGACGCTGCGGCAGCGCATCCGCCCGGTGAAGCCGCCCTTGGAACTGAGGGGGCTGCACCGGCCAAGAAGAAGCAAATTTTCTCTCAAGACCGAGTCGAGACGAAGCATGAGCCCGTGGATGTAGACGAGCCATCAGGTGTCGCCGTCACCATAGGCGCTGGTCTTCCCCCAGCTCAAGAAGAGGCGCTGGTTGGGTTCTTGCACGCGAACAGGGATGTGTTCGCGTGGGAACCCAAGGACCTGGCAGGAGTACCAAGGGAAGTGATCGAGCATCACCTGAACGTATGCCCCAATATGCGCCCCGTAAACAGAAGGCCAGGTGCCAATCTACGGAGAAGCGGTCCTTCATCAGGTAGGAGACTCGTTGTGGGGACCCCGACTCACAAGTCGTGATCACCGAATGCACGTGTACAGTGATCAAAGAGATCAATGCTCACTGAACACACAGAAGCCGGATAATAAGAGTCTTACATCCATACATACCGTATTACACAAATTGTGACCATTATGGTCAAGACTTGAGTATATCATTGTAGCGGAAATCTTCAGTAACAACACGGACCCATGCCATCTGCCTTAATCCTACATGCATTCTGACTGGGAAGCGTCCTAGCTCGCATGTTTGTCACCAAGAAATCTTCATCTTATCCTGTTCTTTCATGCCTGGCCAATAAAATAACCAGTGGAAAGCCAATGAGTACTTTGAATGTACTAGCAAGCAACCCAAGTGTGATGATAGAATAATTATGCAAGGCTCTACTGCTAAATTGGCAGTTTTGCGGAAAGCTAGTTTTTCATATGCAAGTATGATCAACATATAACCAGGGCATGCATGCGTCTTCAAAAAGTGTCAGGAGGTTACAGACATCAGCATTGGAAAAGAGTTATAAACATCTATTGCTCAAGCTCATCGTGACTTTCTCACAATCACGTCAACAGATTTACCAAACCGTGTTGTTTTCCAGAAACTTAAGGACATAGTCTAACCAGCACCACCCAACTGTCCTTGACAGTGGACACGGCTATTTGAATAGTTTTACACTCTGTAGAGGTTGCACACTTTACCCACAAGATCCGGGAAACTTCCGTGTCATTCACGACCCGTGGTACCTCAATTACCCGGGGTAAGCACCGGATCACTATCTTTCCCTAGACGACACTAACACAGAGTCCACTCGATTGGTAGTAACCCCCGTGCCCAACATTTCACATCTTAAAAATTGTGGAGCCTCGCTCCCATATTCATCTCATACCACAAGCACGGGGTACCAGCGGTGTGTCCGATGCCCTGTAAAGACAGTCATGTCAGCCTATCCAAGCACAACCCCGTCCCGAGAGTGACTTCATGTCACCCCCGTCACTAGTAATGTGGGCACCATGCTAGTATCGACCTAGGTAATCAATAATGCCCTTTCCCATGTAAGGGTAGAGTGTTTGTGCATGTTTGGTTGGGACGGTCGACAAATCTTAAATCTAATCCGTCTCTGTAAACAACACCTTCATCAAGCCTCGGTACACTACTTCTCCACCAAGTAGTGCCCTAGTTCCTCATCATCTCCCAGGGGCATTAGTGGCACTCACTGGGTTATTTGCAAGTATGTCAAACCACACTTGTTTCTTTCCATGCATAACCCTGGCCCATTTTACGTAGCCAACTACTATAGCATACATCTATCTACTCCCACCGGCATAACCCTCATAAGAAGGTAGGGTCATGCACAATGCAAGTATCAACGAGGAACTAAAGTGGCAACCCATCAAAGTGGTTACCACCTCATAATGATTCCGTTGCAACAACAATATGGTGTTATATGACATGCATAAAAAGGGTTCCATAGACAAGGTCAAAGGGCTGCTTGCTTGTCTTAACCAAGTCCTTGGGGTCTTCAAATCCTCTGGTCCTTCTCCGAGTACTCCGTATACTTCGCCAGCTAACGTCGGAAATAATCATAATAAGCAACACAACATGGCAAAAATAAAAGTGCTCTAAAAATAGGAGTTGGACTTTTCAAGGATACCTCTGGTCATATGAAAAATAACTAGAGTGGTTTCATTGGGATTGGATTAGTGGATATTTCTGATCATTTCAATATGTGGGAATCAAGGGGTTTAAGGATTTCCAAGAAGTATACAGAAATATATTTTTGAAAAATGAGCAAAGGCACCCATTTAACAAATCAAGATTTTAGAAGCATCTAGGAGTTGGTTTCATTGGATTTGGAGTTCAAATGAATTTCCTAGGATTTTGCAAAGTTGACAAATATGAAGAATGGCTCATTTTTTGTGGGGTACATAAAGTATTAGGAAAAATGTTCCAAAACTAAGTTTTGATATTACAAGTATCTAGGAATTTGAACCATTGCATTTGAATCAAATTTGAGCTCTCTGTGATTTTCTAAAGTTCATCACAGAAATGGAAAAATAGGATTTGATAAATATTTGTGAAGAAAAAGTCTCTGGAAAAATGTGCATGTTGTACCAATAGGTGGATCATGATTTTAGAAACTCCTAGAAATTTGAATCATCAAATTTGGAGTTTATTTGATTTGTTTAAGGATTTTAGATGTTCACTGGAAAAATTAAAAGGAAAAGAATTTGCAGGCGAACTTTAGCCTGTAGCTGGGCCGGCCCGGAGCCACGCCAGCCCAGGCGAACCGGTGCGCGCGCGCACGCACGTTCAAACCTGACAGCTGGGGCCCGGCGGTCAACGACAGAGAGGGGAGAGAGAGAGAGAGAGGTGAGGATGATAGGCGGGGCCCGCCTGTCAGCTTCAACCTCATGGCTAGGGAAGCGGCGAGCTCACCGGCGGCGGTGTGGTGCACGACGAGGCGATCCGAGGGCACCGTCGTGCTCAGGGAGGAGTCGCGGTTTTTGTGGTGCGGGAGTTGGCTGCTGGAGGGGCCTGGTTCGTCGGTGGCGAGATGGAACGGCAGCGGAGCGTCGGGAGGGTCCTGGTTTGCTCGCTCCGGGCTGCAACAGGAGTGGGAGAAGGAGGGGAATGGGTCAGTGAGCCGCGGCAGTTCCAGATCGAGGAAGAGGAGCCGCAGAGGGAGGCTGTACCGTGAGATCACCGGTCGCCCGAGGCGGCGGAGCTCCGGTCGATCGCGTGCGTAGAGGCCCTTCGAGGGCGAGTGGGTGGTGCTGGCATGTTCTTGGGGGTGTGGAGATGAGATGGATGCTAGTGGAGAGGCCCGGGGCATGCTTATATAGCCGGGCTCCGGTCTACCGTGGACTCGTGCGCCAGCGAGGTCACGGGCGACGCCGGAGGCCGTGCAGGCACACGCGAGCGAGTCGGGGCTGTCCGTGGATGAGGTCTACGCCCATGGGAGGGAAGAGGAGAAGCGGGGAAGCATCCAGAGAGATTGCGCATGTGAAGCCAGACATTGGGGCTCGCGGGCGGCCGGCGCGCGTGCAAGGGCAGCAGTAGGAGGGAGAAGGAGGAGGGGGCCGACAGCGTGTCATGTCCCGGACGTCGAGGCACCTCGACTGGCACAAGGGGGAGGCCTGAGGTGGCCGTGTGCTGCGGATTGGGGGTGGCTACAGTGCGGGTGTGCATTGTAGCGCGCTCTGGAGCACGCCAATTGCATGCCAGGGCATGTCTTTGGCTTGCTGGGCGCGGCCACTTTGTCTGGGGGGTCAGATGAGGAGTAAACAAGGGGGGTCGTGGCCTTGGATGCCCTGGGGAGCTAGTAGGAGAGGAGAGAGGCAGAAGAAGAGGGAGAGAGAGGCTGTCCAGGGAGGTAAATGGGGGTAGTTTACCCCTCAATCATTGAGAAATGGCGAGGGGAGAGTTACTGGAGGTAGGAGAGGACTAGGAGGAGCTGTGGTAAAATGTTGGCCTCAAGGAGAATAATGTAAGCGGTCAAAATGGTGGTTTTTGAAAAGTGACAGAAGGTGTTTGATGCAAATTTGGGCAAGCAAATTAACTCCACTTGACATGAGACTTAACAGGATCAATGACATATAGAATAGGGTATTCCACCAAGTTTGCGCTCATTTGAAGAAACTTGCCAATGTAACTTTGGTGAACCCTAGAAATCAACAAAAATGGATTTTCCATGATTAGGTTAAGCAAATCATCCCTCCTTGATGCACCACTTGGTGTAGTGTCATCATTTGGGGTTGTGAGCATGTCCATAAAATTTGAGGTCCCAAGTAAAAAGTTGGTAATGTAGAGTTGTTCAAATCTGGATTTGATCAGAATGGGTTTTGGGGCACTTAGATCAAGTTATGCTTCTCCATTACTTGTGCAATTTGGTCTAGATGCATAATTAGACCATTTTAGCATGTGCACCAAGTTTGAGAGCATTTGGACAAGTTTGGCAATGTAAAGTTGCTCAAACTTCAAAATGGACAGAAATGGGTTTGAGGGTCTTTGATGGTGATTTCTTGATCTTCAAGGCATGAGGCCTTGTAAGATCATCAAATATGTCATATTTGACATGATAGAATTTCCCTGCAGTTTTTGGAGAATATTTCCTTTGTAAATATTTCAAAAGCTTGAAATATCCAGAAAGGGTTTTGGAAGGATTTGCCCAATATTTTGAACATGACCATGTGTTGAAACTCTTATATATGGACAATATATGTCCTATGAGTTTCCCTGAATTTTGGCAAATATTTTTTAAATAGTTAAATAATTTTTACCTATTAAAGACCATTTCTGGCCTAAAGAAAAAGTCTTTAAATAAAATAGGAAAATAACTTTTAAAATTATACTTTAGTAGTTTATGGGAGTCCTATACCTAATAGGATTCAAATATACTTTTTGAAAGATTTTTCACACCCTAAATGAGGTACTTGCAGTACAAACCTCAATTCAGGGGTTTTTGGAAAACTAATTTTAGAAAATACTATTTGGCCAAAATATTTTTATAAGAAAATACTATACTGATTTTTAGAGCACTAGCAAACAACAACCAGAAAACCAATCAAGCAAGGTTAAAAACACTCAAAAGTTTTTGCCGAACCACATTTTAAGCATGAATAGCTTATCTGTTATGGCATGAAAATCAGGGTGTGACAGACCTACCCTCCTTACAAGAATCTCGTCCCCGAGATTCCCAGACTAGGCGTGGAAAGGAATACGGAGACTTGGATATGGGGTAGTCTTCACTTCTTCTTGTTGGTTCTGCTTCCGTGTGGTGCTCCATGGAACCTTGAAGTACTTGGTGGTGTGGCTTCTCGCTTGTTGCCCCTTTTGATGTAGGTTGCTGAGGGGTCTTTTGCATAGGTTAGGTTGGGCTAGACGTCAAAGGCTCGGTGATCGATGTCCTTGCAGAGACCGGGCTAGTTAGGAAGTCAAAAGTATAAATTTGGTGCACGGGGGGGGGGGGTAACTCAGGTGGTAACCCTAGCTGGTAGTCGTCTATTCTTTGTCTTTGGAGAGGGCCGATAAGTCTTGGTGCGAGCGCCCCTTCGACATGGAAATTCTTGGTTCCTTCGAGAGGAGTGGCTTGCAGATACACCTGGTCTTCGACGCGGAAGTTTACTTCTTGATGATGGTGGTCGGTGTAGTTCTTCCTTCTTGACATGTCGGTCTCCAAATGTCTTCTAACCAGCTACCTAGCTCTTCCTCCGTCTTCGGTAGTCAAGTATGCTGCCAAATAAAGATGACAACTAACTTGTCCAAGTACTCCATGAAGTCTATGGGGTATCAAGGTAGGCTGTGGTCTTGGTGGTGGTCTCGGTTGAGTATTGGCAATAGTCTTCTTGACTTAGAGTCAAGGCTGTGGTCAGGACATGACCATGTTGTGGCTTGGTGGGGCTTAAGGGTTTCAAGGATTCTAGTGTGGGAGTGAACGTTTATCACCTTATCCTTAAGCACGGTTTCTGAGATGTCAATAGTTCTTCCTAGTCCTGCAATCCTTATACCACCGAAAGCATCATCTCGCATAGGTCAACTCCAATCACCACTCATGCCATACATATCCTCATGACTCCCAAAAGGAGGTCTAACAAAATTATACATGTCTACGGTCCGCAAAAAAAATCATATGTAAGAATCCATGGGTAAGGCATACAAGCTTCCAAGCTGGAATATAATACGACAATCCAAGTGCTCAGCCTATTCTTCCAAGGTCCAAGATAGTGCATCTCTATCCTAAGGAAACACATCATATGCCACTCCAAGATCTTGTTTCCTTCCTATAGATCAACTCCAGTAGGGCATTAACTTCCATCAATCACCACATAATCCAACAATACTACAAATCCGATGTCTACGGTGTTCCACAAGATCTCAAGTCCCTATAATACCCAAATACTTGGAAGTGCTATGCATTACGATAGTAAGTCCACCAAATTCCCAGCATCCGGGTCAAGTAAACTCCTAGGTCATGCTTATATAGATCCCTAAATAAACTCCGACAAATAATCCAATCTCCTAGTTTATTGTCCATCGAGAAACATGGAATCATGATCTAAATCCTCTGTCTAAACCCAATTTATTCCGAACCATGCAGACATATCTACATCTATACCCAACCAGAATCACCTACTTAAATCCAAATCTCATGTCCGACGAGAATTCCTACATTTTCCCCAAGTCATTCTCAAAATGTCAACTAACTTCTATCAATACCCCCTAGCTAGGTCAAATCCTTATACCTCCAAGAATTTCAATTTGCGATCACCATTGCCCTGCAAATCCAAGTTACTCCAGGGTGATGAAAGTTACGCTACTCTATTAATCATGATCCCACCAACATGAAAACCTCACAATCCATCAAGGCCTTAGATAATTCCACGAAGTCCCTGACATAAACTTATCAATTCAGCTTTCCTATATCCTCAAATTGGTCTACCTATGGCATCGTCAGTTCTTGTGCTATATTAGGATGAAAATGTGCTTACTCACTGTTTCCACTAGTTCCATTACGAAACCAGTGTTGTGCAAGGTTATCGAGGCGTAACTGGTTCTTTGTAATACTATGGGTTAGGCACATGGTTAAGGATTCGTTCTGGGGTATCTTGTGAAGTCTCAAAGGGTCTAGGAATGGGTTTCTAATCTTGAGGGGTAATCCTAACTTCATGGGGTTGCACTTGGTCATGGAGGTTGTAGCATAAGTCTTCATTGTTAGTTGGTTGCCGAGTTGGAATCCTTGGTTCTTCTTGTCTTGCTGGTCTTCAGTTGAGGAGATAGAAAAGAGGGAAAAAAGTAGCATAGAGGAGGGAAATGTCTAAAGGGGGTTCTATAGTGCAAGTGCAAACAATCAAGTGTCGTAAAGGCCACACACATTCGTTAAGATAAGATAGGTGATATAGTCGCGTACATGCTGCCCAAGGCAAAAGTGCGACTTATATCGAAACACAAACAGATAAGGACAAGCAACACATGACATGGTTTCATATGAACCATTACATGGACTCGACTTCGCATAAGGGGTACACGACTCATCCTACCCTAGGGGTTCTCGGATTTGACAGTCGTGTTTGCTTCTTTTCTTGAGAAGGAAGGCCTTCAGTCTTCAGCTTGTAGGTCCTCCGGTGGTGCGACAGATGGCTGCTTGTTGGGACATATCCTTCTGATATGCCCGAGTTCACTACACTCGTAACATGTGATGGAAGCAAAGAGGGTGTTATCTCGTCTCGGGTCATATTGTTGGTGGCCTGACGATGCTCCTCCATGACGTGGATATCGAAATCTAGTCTTATGCCTTCTTCGCGGGGTTCGATGGCGAGCTCCTTGAAGCTCTTCGATCTGTTGCTTCTGATTAGCGATGTAGACTTGTAGGGTAGTAATTTGTTGTTCCCGTTCGATCAACTTCTTCTTCTCGAGGCAGTGGAGATGTAGAAGTGAAGGAAAATCCTCGCGGGACTTGAGGAATTCTTCAGTGAGGTTGCCAAGAAGACAATTGACTGTGCGGGCGAAGCGGATCTGGAGCTTGAGAGTTGGGTCTTCAGCTCCTATGGGAATCATTGCTTGAGAGGTGGTTCATGTTCCACTTTTGCTGGGCAGGTAACATGTAGCTCGACCCTCCTTCATTTCTGGGAGGAGGTCTTGAAGGCGTAGAAGGGCTTCGTAGGCCACCTGCTGAATGGCTAGGTCCTGAGTTGGCATAGGTGGTCCGATAAAGAACCAGCCTTGAGGTGAGGTCTTGGCAGGTACAATCACTTTGGCATGGAATTCTGTTTTGAATTCGCCATTGTCCAGTTTGTGCAGGGTGTACATCGGCTCTGAAGGATAGTGGCATTGCTGGAGGCAGTCCCTTAGGAGTCATGGAAATCCGGTCAGGAGGAGTCTTGTGGGGGCGACGACCATCTACAAGGAGGTTAGAGGAGGGTCAATATGACAAGAGAGGCTGTCACAAGCGTGAAAGGTTGTTATTGCTGATTAGTTCAGAAGTGGAATAAGTCTTGCAAGTGATTTGGAGGTCTCGGGTCTAGTCCCTGTCCTAACTAACGTCCATGCTAACTAAGGCTTCCTACAGTCAGGATGGCTCTGATACCAGCTCTGTGGGGACCCCGACTCTTAAGTCGTGATCACCGAATGCACGTGTACAGTGATCCTAGAGATCAATGCTCACTGAACACAAATAAGCTGAATAATAAGAGTCTTACATCCATACATACCGTATTACACAAATTGTGACCATTATGGTCAAGTCTTGAGTATATCATTGCAGCAGAAATCTTCAGTAACAACTTGGACCCATGCCATCTGCCTTAACCCTACATGCATTCTGACTGGGAAGCGTCCTAGCTCGCATGTTCGTCACCAAGAAATCTTCATCTTATCCTGTTCTTTCATGCCTGGCCAATAAAATAACCAGTGGCAAGCCAATGAGTACTTTGAATGTACTCGCAAGCAACCCAAGTGTGATGACAGTATAATTATGCAAGGCTCTACTGCTAAATTGGCAGTTTTGCGGAAAGCTAGTTTTTCATATGCAAGTATGATCAACATATAACCAGGGCATGCATGCGTTTGCAACAAGTGTCAGGAGGTTACAGACATCAGCATCGGAAAAGAGTTATAAACATCTCTTGCTCAAGCTCATCATGACTTTCTCACAGTCACGTCAACAGATTTACCAAACCGTGTTGTTTTCCAGAAACTTAAGGACATAGTCTAAGCAGCACCACCCAACTGTCCTTGACCGTGGACACGGCTATTCGAATAGTTTTACACTCTGCAGAGGTTGCACACTTTACCCACAAGATCCGGGAAACTTCCGTGTCATCCACGACCCGCGGTACCTCAAGTACCCGGGGTAAGCACCTGATCACTATCTTTCCCTAGACAACACTAACACAGAGTCCACTCGATTGGTAGTAACCCCCGTGCCCAACATTTCACATCTTAAAAATTGTGGAGCCTCGCTCCCATATTCATCTCATACCACAAGCACGGGGTACCAGCGGTGTGTCCGGTGCCCTATAAAGACAGTCATGGCCGCCTATCCAAGCACGACCCCATCCCGAGAGTGACTTCATGTCACCCCCGTCACTAGTAATCTGGGCAACATGCTAGTATCGACCTAGGTAATCAATAATGCCCTTTCCCATGTAAGGGTAGAGTGGTTGCGCATGTTTGGTTGGGACGGTCGACAAATCTTAAATCTAATCCATCTCTGTAAACAACACCTTCATCAAGCCTTGGTACACTACTTCTCCACCAAGTAGTGCCATAGTTCCTCATCATCTCCCAGGGGCATTAGTGGCACCCACTGGGTTATTTGCAAGTATGTCAAACCACACTTGTTTCTTTCCATGCATAACCCTGACCCATTTTACGTAGCCAACTACTGTAGCATACATCTATCTACTCCCACCGGCATAACCCTCATAAGAAGGTAGGGTCATGCACAATGCAAGTATCAACGAGGAACTAAAGTGGCAACCCATCAAAGTGGTTACCACCTCATCATGATTCCATTGCAACAACAATATGGTGCTATATGACATGCATAAAAAGGGTTCCATAGACAAGGTCAAAGGGCTGCTTGCCTGTCTTAACCAAGTCCTTGTGGTCTTCAAATCCTCTGGTCCTTCTCCGAGTACTCTGTATACTTCGTCAACTAACGTCGGAAATAATCATAATAAGCAACACAACAAGGCAAAAATAAAAGTGCTCTAAAAATAGGAGTTGGACTTTTCTAGGATACCTATGGTCATAGGAAAAATAACCAGAGTGGTTTTATTGGGATTGGATTAGTGGATATTTCTGATCATTTCAATATGTGGGAATCAAGGGGTTTAAGGATTTGCAAGAAGTGTATAGAAATATATTTTTGAAAAATGAGCAAAGGCACCCATTTAACAAATCATGATTTTAGAAGCATCTAGGAGTTGGTTTCATTGGATTTGTAGTTCAAATGAATTTCCTAGGATTTTGCAAAGTTGACAAATATGAAGAAATGGCTCATTATTTTGTGGGGTACATAAAGTATTAGGAAAAATGTTCCAAAACTAAGTTTTGATATTACAAGTATCTAGGAATTTGAACCATTGCATTTTAATCAAATTTGAGCTCTCTGTGATTTTCTAAAGTTCATCACAGAAATGGAAAAAATAGGATTTAATAAATATTTGTGAAGAAAAAGTCTCTGGAAAAATGTGCATGTTGTACCAATAGGTAGATCATGATTTTAGAAACTCCTAGAAATTTGAATCATCAAATTTGGAGTTTATTTGATTTGTTTAAGGATTTTAGATGTTCACTGGAAAAATAAAAAGGAAAAAGAATTTGCAGGGCAACTTTAGCCTGTAGCTGGGCCGGCCCGGAGCCACACCAGCCCAGGCGAACCGGTGCGCGCGCGCACGCACATTCAAACCTGACGGCTGGGGCCCGACAGTCAGCGACACAGAGGTGAGAGAGAGAGGTCAGGATGATAGGCGGGGCCCGCCTGTCATCTTCAACCTCGTGGCCAGGGAAGCGGCGAGCTCACCGGCGGCGGTGTGGTGCACGGTGAGGTGATCCGAGGGCACGGTCGTGCTCAGGGAGGAGTCGCGGTTCTGGTGGTGCGGGAGTTGGCCGCTGGAGGGGCCTCGTTCGTCGGTGGCGAGGTGGAACGGCCGCAGAGCGTCGAGAGGGTCCTGGTTTGCTCACTCCGGGCTGCAACAGGAGTGGGAGAAGGAGGGGAATGGGTCAGTGAGCCGCGGCGGTTCCAGATCGAGGAAGAGGAGCGGCGGAGGGAGGCTGTACCGTGAGATCACTAGTCGACCGAGGTGGCGGTGCACAGTGGCCCTTCGAGGGCGAGTGGGAGCTGCTGGCGTGTTCTTGGGGGTGGGGAGATGAGATGGATGCCAGTGGAGAGGCCCGGGGCATGCTTATATAGCCGGGCTTCGGTCCACCGTGGACTCGTGCGCCGGCGAGGTCACGGGCGAGGCCAGAGGCCGTGCAGGCACACGCGAGCGAGTCGGGGCTGTCCGTGGATGAGGTCTACGCCCATGGGAGGGAAGAGGAGGAGCGGGGAAGCATCTAGAGAGCTTGCACGTGTGAAGCCAGAGATTGGAGCTCGCGGGCGGCCGGCGCGCGTGCAAGGGCTGCAGCAGGAGGGAGAAGGAGGAGGGGGCCGACAGCGTGTTGTGTCCCGAACGTCGAGGCACCTCGACTGACGCAAGAGGGAGGCCCGAGGTGGCCAGGCGCTGCGGATTGGGGGTGGCTACAGTGCGGGTGTGCACTGTAGCACGCTCTGGAGCACGACAATTGCATGCCAGGGCATGTCTTTGGCTTGCTGGGCGCAGCCACTTTGTCTGGGGGGGTTAGATGATGAGTAAACAAGGGGGTCGTGGCCTTGGATGCCCTGGCGAGCCAGTAGGAGAGGAGAGAGGCAGAAGAAGAGGGAGAGAGGGGCTCCCCAGGGAGGTAAATGGGGGTAGTTTACCCCTCAATCATTGAGAAACGGCCGGGGGAGAGTTACTGGAGGTAGGAGAGGACTAGGAGGAGCTATGGTAAAAATTTGGGCTCAAGGAGAATAATGTAAGTGGTCAAAATGGTGGTTTTTGAAAAGTGAAAGAAGGTGTTTGATGCAAATTTGGGCAAGCAAATTAACTCTACTTGACATGAGACTTAACAGGATCAAATGGCATATATAAATAGGGTATTCCACCAAGTTTGAGCTCATTTGAAGAAACTTGCCAATGTAACTTTGGTGAACCCTAGAAATCAACAGAAATGGATTTTCCACGATTAGGTTAAGCAATTCATCCCTCCTTGATGCACCACTTGGTGTAGTGTCATCATTTGGGGTTGTGAGCATGTCCACAAAATTTGAGGTCCCAAGTAAAAAGTTGGTAATGTAGAATTGTTCAAATTTGGATCTGATCAGAAAGGGTTTTGGGGCACTTAGATCAAGTTATGCTTCTCCATTACTTGTGTCATTTGGTCTAGATGCATAATTAGACCATTTTAGCATGTGCACCAAGTTTGAGAGCATTTGGACAAGTTTGGCAATGTAAAGTTGCTCAAACTTCAAAATGGACAGAAATGGTTTTGAGGGGATTTGATGGTGATTTCTTGTTCTTCAAGTTATGAGGCCTTGTAAGATCATCAAATATGTCATATTTGACATGATAGAATTTCCCTGGAATTTTTGGAGACTATTTCCTTTGTAAATATTTCAAAAGCTTGAAATATCCAGAAAGGGTTTTGGAAGGATTTGCCCAATATTTTGAACATGACCATGTGTTGAAACTCTTATATATGGACAATATATGTCCTATGAGTTTCCCTGAATTTTGGCAAATATTTTTGAAATAGTTAAATAATTTTTACCTATTAAAGACCATTTCTGGCCTAAAGAAAAAGTCTTTAAATAAAATAGTAAAATAACTTTTAAAATTATACTTTTGTGGTTTATGGGAGTCCTATACCTAATAGGATTCAAATATACTTGAAAGATTTTTCACACCCTAAATGAGGTACTTGCAGTACAAACCTCAATTCAAGGGTTTTTGGAAAACTAATTTTAGAAAATACTATTTGGCCAAAATATTTTTATAAGAAAATACTATACTGGTCTATACACATGGCATGATCATTGGGAAAAGGTTTTGGATCAAGGAGATGAAGTATAAGAGTTGGATGATTTATTTTTATTTTTAGAGCACTAGCAAACAGCAACCAGAAAACCAATCAAGCAAGGTTAAAAAGACTCAAAAGTTTTTGCCAAACCACATTTTTAGCATGATTAATAGCTTATCTGTTGTAGCATGAAAATCAGGGTGTGACACTCGTAAGCTGGAAGCGGCGTGTGTCATCTGCTAGGTCGAGTACCCGGAGTGGCTGGCCAACCCCGTCGTCGTGCCCAAGAAAGGGGGAAAAGAGCGCATGTGTGTCGACTTCACTAACCTCAACAAAGCTTGTCCGCAAGACCCATTTCCTCTGCCCTGCATCGACCAGATCGTCGACTCCACCACCGAGTGCGACCTATTGTGCTTCCTGGATGCCTTCTCAAGCTACCACCAGATCAAGATGGCGCTGCAAGATGTCGAGAAGACTGCCTTCCTCACCCCGTGTGGAGTATACTGCTACACCTGCATGCCATTTTGATTACGGAACGCCGGAGCAACCTTTCAGCGGTTAATGCACATTGCACTGGGAAAACAGCTCGGGAGGAACGCTGAGGCATACGTAGATGACATCATGGTAAAATCTCAGGAGGCCGCATCCCTTATCATAGATCTAGAAGAAACCTTCGCCAACCTATGCAAGGTAGACCTGCGGCTCAACCCAGAAAAGTGCGTGTTCGGCGTCCCATCAGGCAAGCTTTTGGGCTTCCTGGTGTCGCACCGAGGGATCGAGGCGAACCCCGAGAAGGTCAAGGCCATAGAAAAGATGAGTCCGCCTAGGAACTTCAAGGAGATGTAGAAGCTGGCCGGCTGTGTAACGTTGCTCGGGCATTTCATCTCCATGCTAGGAGAGAGAGCCCTCCCTTTCTTCAAGCTGATGAAAAGGAAGGGCCCATTCCAATGGACCCCTGAGGCTGATACGGCGTTCGAGGACCTCAAGAGATACCTCACCAGTCCACCCGTGATGGTGGCACCCAAGCCTCAAGAACCATTGGTGCTTTACCTGGCCACAACACCACATTCAGCCAGTGCAGCGTTGGTGGCTGTCCGAGAGGAGCGCCAAGACAAGACCTCGCAACCCAAGGGCGGCACTCCCGAGGCCCCCGCAAGGCCAGAGGACGACCACGTCCTGCAAGACGACTCTCCTGAGGCCGCAGCTGCCCCAGCTGGCGACCAAGCCCCTAGAGCACCTTTACCCAGTCAGACTACACAGCCATAGGCGAGTCCGGACTTCACCCCTGTCGAGCACCTGGTATACTTCGTCAACATGGTGCTCCATGATGCTCGAGCACGCTACCCAATGCCACCGAAGCTCTTGCTTGTGCTCCTCGTCGCTTCACGTAAGCTGTGCCACTACTTCCAAGGCAACCCCATCAAGGTCGTCTCAGCTTACCCTCTGGAAAGGGTACTCCGGAGCCCTAACACGGTAGGAAGGGTCACGGAATGGAATATAGAGCTGCAGGTATTCCAGCTAGAGTTTAGCACCACCAGAGTCATCAAGGGGGCCGCACTTGCTGATTTGTAGCAGAATGGACCAACGCCCCAAGACCCGAAGCAAGTAAAAACACGTCCCTCTCGCCGAGGAGCGAAGCGCTGGATGGCTGGGTCATGTACTTCGACAACGCGTTCGCCCGCTAGGGCGCGGGGGCTGGGGCTGTGCTCATCTCGCCCATTCAAGACAAGCTCTACTACGCCGTGCAGCTCTGCTTTCAACCAGGCGATAAGGTTTCCAACAACATCGCGGAGTACGAGGGCCTCATCCTCGATCTCAAGGCAGCAATGGCCCTGGTGGTGAGATGCCTCGTCATCAGGGGTGACTCCCAGCTCCTCGTCAACTTCTCCAACAATGTGTACGAGCCGAAGGACAAGCATATGGAGGCATACCTCGCGGAGGTACGCAAAATGGAGAAGCAGTTCTTGGTCCTGGAGCTAGAGCATGTGCCCCGCGGCACTAATAAGGAGGCCGACAAGATCGCCAAGAGAGCATCCACGCGCCTGCCCCAAGAGCCGGGTGTCTTCGAGGAGAGGATCCTCAGGCCCTCGGCGTCACCCCCGCGAGAAGTGCCGGCGAAGCCTCAGGAGGAACTCCCCCATCCACCAACCCCGGGAGCCCCCGCCTGCGGCCTGGCCTCAGGAGCCTGATTGCTCCTCGCGCTCGAGCCTTAGGAGGGATGCTGGACTGAGGAACTCAAGTCATACCTGGTGCGAGGAGCGTTGCCAGAAAAAAAGGAGGACGCTGAATGTGTGGCCCGACAGGCTATGGCATACTGCATCCAAGACGGTGAGCCGTACCGGAAGCGACCAAATGATGTTTCTTTGTGATGCATCTCTAGGAAGCACGGAGGCGAGCTGCTAGGACATCCACGCCGAGGACTGTGGACATCACTCATCATCGTGCACCTTGGTCGGCAAGGCGTTCCGTAGTGGTTTTTACTGGCCCACGGCACTTAACGATGCTGCCGAACTGGTGAAGTCTTGCGAGGCTTGCCAGTTCCATGCCAAGAAAATCCGCCAACCGGCTCAGGGCCTCCAAAACATCCCACTCTCCTGGCCGTTCATGGTCTGGGGGCTGGACATCCTCGGCCCTTTCCCTCGAGCGCCCGAGGGCTACCTATACCTCTACGTCGCCATCAACAAATTTACCAAATGGGCTGAGGTGGAAGCTGTCCGAACCATCCCAGCCGGCTCCGCAGTCAAGTTCATCAAGGGCCTCGTAAACCAGTTCAGGGTCCCTAACCGCATCATCACCGACAATGGCTCACAGTTCACTAGCAACCTTTTCAAGACATATTTTGCTAACCTTGGAACGCAGATTTGCTACGCTTTTGTAGCACACCCCAGAAGCAATGGCCAGGTCGAGCGTGCCAACGCGGAGGTCCTGAGAGGCCTCAAGACCAGGACCTTCAAGAAGAAGCTCGAAGCTTGCGGAAGGGGTTGGCACGATGAGCTCCCGTCCGTGCTATGGTCAATCCGCACCACTGCCACCAAGCCGACAGGCGAGACCCCATTCTTCCTCGTCTACGGAGCTGAAGCAGTCCACCCTCACGAGGTTAGGCACCGATCCCCACGAGTCCTGGCGTTCAACGTGGTGCGGCAGGGTGCCTTGCAAGGGGCGGACCACGTGCTGGGGGAGGAGCGCTGGCGTGACGCTTCACTCCGAGCGGCAAGATACCAGCAGGCGTTGCGGCCGTACCATTGCCGCAAATCTGCCCCAGGACACTTGAGGTAGGTGATCTCGTCTTGAGGAGAGTCCTCTCCAGGGAGGGGCTGCACAAGCTCTCACCCATGTGGGAAGGCCCATTCAAGATCACCCACATCTCTAGACCTGGCGCCGTGCACCTGGAAACAGGGGACGGTGTCCCCGTCCCGAACGCGTGGAACATCCGGCACCTCCGGTGGTTCTATCCGTGAAACAAGGCCCTGTGCCTGAGAAGACTAGGCTCCGTGCCTGCGAGGAACAAGGCCCTGCTCCTGAGAAGACTAGGCTGCGTGCCTACAAGGAACAAGGTCTTGCGCCTGAGAAGACTACGCTCCGTGCCTGCGAGGAACAAGGCCCTGCGCCTGAGAAGACTAGGCTCCGTGCCTGTGAGGAACAAGGCCCTGCGCCTGAAAAGACTAAGCTCCGTGCCTGCGAGGAACAAGGCCCTGCGCCTGAGAAGACTAGGCTCCGTGCCTGCGAGGAACAAGGCCCTGCGCCTCAGAAGCCAAGGCCCAGTGCCGGCGAAGCAAGGCTCACGCATGTGAAGATCTCCGCTCGTGACACTCTCACGTAATAATGAGTGGGGCTGTACATGCCCGGAGTCTCCGGAGAGCCTCCCTCGGGCCTCGGGGGCTCCTTCCCACGTCCTAGTGGCAGCACTTAGCTCCGCGTTGGTGAGAAGAATAGATTAGGTGCTGGACGTGGCTGTTCATTTGCTTTCTGGAGTTGGCTTGCCCCTGTCTTCTATTTTAATGGATTCTGAAGTTGTGGAGTTCCTCCATTGCTTGGTTTTGATTTCCCTCTGTGGTCCTTCCCTCATTTGTTGGGCTAGCTCAGGGAGAGTGGCAGTTGCCCGACGATCTCCCCAGTGCTCCCCCCTTAGCCTTCATGAGGCGCCCAAACCCGGGCTTGTGATTCGCATGCCCCCCTACTTATGTCCGCGCCCCACGGGTGCCGCGACAAGGGGTGACCGACCATGCTCTGCCCGCATCAAGGGCCTCCGACACTAAAGGATAATAGCCGCCTAACAAGTTTTTGCAGCCTCACAAAGGGTAAGACGCCGCGAGATGAGGGCAATCCCGAGTGCGTCAAGATAAGTCTCCTCACCCTAAGAGCACATGGTACACAAATCACGCAATGATGGACATGGACACTAAGCATGGTGCTAAACATCATAAAATCATGGATCATTACATGCCCTTCCAGGGCTCCATACTTATTTGTTTGAACACTGCAGGAAGAAAGAAAAACCAAGAATGGCTCACGACCACCCTCGAGGCGCGACTGCTCATGAGTACCTACACCCCAAGCTTATCCAGAGCCCTCCTGACGCTTCACCCGAGCGTGACGACGTGATGACCCAGCGCCACCTTCTAGGCGGGCAAGGAGGCGTGGCGGCTGGTCATAGCCACCGCTACTGGAGCTGCCGCTAAAGGAGGAGCCACCGTAGCTGGACGAGCTGTGACCATCGCCCAGGCCAAGCACCTCGCCGCCACTGTTATCCTTGGGGTAGCACTCGGCGCGGCGCCCGTCATCCCCAAACACCCTCACAAAGAGGGTCGAGTCGTTGCCATACCTGCAATGAAGGGTGCACCGTCCGCCCAAGCCACGCGCGCGGGCAAACGTCTGCCAGCCACGAGCCAAAGTCGCAGCGCCCGAGGAGGATACCTCCACTACGACCCACGAAGCCCTGCTGCAACAACCATCTGCCTGTAGCCAAAAGCCACCGGAGCTCGCAGCGAGGAGTTCGCCGGCCAGGGAGCGCGGGAGCTGGAGCCGGGTGCCGGCTGGGCTCTCTGACCACACGACGAACTCCAGTGTCACCTCCACCAAGTGGGAGCGCGGCTGGGGAGGCCTAGCGACCCCAGAGTGCCTCCCTTCATTCAAAGGACTGCCAACGCCACGGTGGCCCCCGCCGCTCAAAGAACCGCCGACGCGGTTACCAAGGGCGGCTACGGGCACTGTGGGGGTCCACCCACGCCCACTAGCAGCTCCGACGGGAATCGTAGCACACTTGCGAGAATGGCCTCGTCCCCTCTTGGCTGGTGGTGAGCCAGGCCCCTCCCGCCGGGCCTTCCCCTTCTCCACGGAAGAAAACTTCCTAGTCGGCGCCATGAACAACTCGGCCAAGCGAAGGGCAAGGGAGGAGAAGAAGCGAGAGGAACGAAGGAAGAAGATGGGCAGCGAGGACCTCCCAGCTCGCCGCCTTATTTATTGTCAGGAGGAGGCCAACCGCCGGCTTCCATAATTGCAGGTAATGATGATCTTCTATGCATGTAGGGACTTGTCAAGTCGCGCAGTCGCCAAGGCTGCGTGGGGAAGTGGATACGCCCACGTCCCGTCAATCGCCACGCGCCAGTTGAGGCTGCAGACTTTTGGGGCCCGCGGCGCTCCGCACTTGGCCCTTGGCTTCGCCGCGAAGCCAAGCCCGAGCGCACCTTAGGCCCCGTGGCTACTGTCGGCGTTCTGGGAACGGGCGTACCCAGACTTGCCTGCCTGCGGCCCAGGGCGTGGCTTATCAGGCGGCCTGGCACGGCCCAACATCTTCAGCAACCACTCAGGACCCTCGCGAAGGGCCGAGCCTCGCGAGGCGGACAATGCAAGACATCTCCTAGGGAGTCCTCACTAGGCCGGCTCATGAGGATCGGAGATATCTAGGCAAGGGGTACCTTGCGAGGTCCTCGTGACGTGAACGGTGACGGCCAAGGCCGGGCCGGCGCCAGCGGGCACAAAGTGCCAGTTTCCTCTTTGGTGCTAAAGGAGCAGTTGCGGGCACGGAGTCCCGAGGCATCAGGCAAGGGTTTCCATATCAATGCAACAAGACCAAGACCAGCTAGACAGCAGAACGGAGGTCATCGCGGAGCCCACGACGGCATCACCACCAGAGCCTTTGGCAGGCGAAGACCACCTTTTGTCAGGATAGCTTGTACTAGCTGCCCCCTTCAAATTTGGCCATTGTGGGATCCCTTCCCGCTCAATATTTGGGAAGAGGACCCGAGCCACGATAAATAGGACTGGCCACCGCCTTAGAAAGGGATCGGATCATCGAGAACACCCACACACCCACAAGCTCACCCGAGCAAAAGAACCCCTCTCCTCAGGAGGTAGTTCATCCATGTACTAGTTCTTCCTCAGCCTACAAGGAAATCCACCACATCACACTGGATTAGGGTGTTACACCACAACGGTGGCCCGAACCTGTATAAACCTTGTGTCCCTTGTTCTTCGGATCTAACAAGCTTGGCCTAGGGATCAGTGAGTAGACGAGCTAGGGCGGAAGAAGAGATCTTTGTGCGCACCCTAGATTTCGAACCTCAAGAGTTTTGCCGGAACCCGAGATCCGACAACACTCCTTGGTATGCTGATTATGCTAATTATATTGTTGCTAAATACATACCAGCTAGTTTCACATACCAACAAAAGGAAATAATTATTCTATGATTTAAGACATTAGTTTTGGGATGACACACATCTTTATAAAGAAGGAGTAGATGGTATTATTAAACGATGTGTACTTGGGTATGAACAGGAACAAATCCTACGGAAATGTCACTCTAAAGCTTATGAAGGACATCATGCGGGAGATAGAACTACTCACAAGGTATTGCAATCTGGTTTTTATTGGCCTACACTCTTCAAGGATGCACGTAAGTTTGTTTCATCTTGTGATGAATGTCAAAGAATTGGTAGTATCAGTAAGCATCAGGAAATGGACATGAATTATTCGCTTGTTTTTGAACCATTTGATGTTTGGGGTTCTAATTATATGAGACCTTTTCCTTCCTCTAATTGGTATACTCATATTTTGGTTGCTGTTGATTACGTCACTAACTGGGTAAAGCTATTCCAACTAGTAGTGCTGAACATACCACTTCCATTAAAATTCTTAAAGAAGTTATTTAATGACTGATGGTGGTTCACACTTTATTCACGGTGCTTTCCGTAGAATGCTTTCTAACTATGATGTTAACCATAGAATTGCATCACCCTATCATTCTCAATCTACTGGTCAAGTTGAACTTAGCAATAGAGAAATAAAATTAATACTACAAAAGACTGTCAATAGGTCCTGAAAGAATTAGTCTAATAAGTTGGATGATGCACTCTGGCTTACAGAACAGCTTATAAAAATCCTATGTGATATGCGGTCGACCCGACCTAGGACGATCTTTCACAAAATGGAGGGAATCCAACGATGAACACGAAGACCACAAAGGGGTAAATCACGAGGAAACGAGGGGAACGAAAAAGAGGAACACTCAAATCAACAAGAAAAGTAGTCACACAAGTGCTAGATCCGGAAACACAAAGAGATACACGATCCACAATCAACTAAGGACGATACAAGTAGCGATAGTCCTCTCCATGAGGAGGTCTTGCATCCATGTGGATCTTCTCCGTGAGGAGGTCGTGAATCCGTGTGGATCTTCTTCGTGGAGGGCGCGGTCTCTTAAGGAGATGAACCAATAAGGATGAGCAATGCTCTAGGTTTAGATGAGCTATCACAATGCTAACTCTAAAAAGAGGTAGGTGGAGGAGTATATATAGTCTTAGGGGCGAAGGGGGTACATGGGCCACGGCCTAGAAAAAATGCACACATGCATCGGAGGCCGGACGTCCGGGCGTCGAGCCGGATGTCCGCGCTGTCACGAGGCGCCGGATGTCCGGGTCTGGTACCGAATGTCCGGGCTGACGAGGTCGAACCACAGGTATGCTTCGGTAGTGGCGCCGGATTTCCGGGTTGTGGTTAGGATGTCCGGGCTCAGGTGCCGGGCCGGATGTCCGGGGCCTGGCCAGGTGTCCGGCCCGTGTAGCTTTGGCTATGGGGGTTTTGCTGTTGAGGACGCTCCAGGTGCCGGATGTCCGGGATTGGTGGCCGGATGTCCGGGGCCTGGAGCCTTTTCCGGTTCAGCTCGCTGCATTGCTCCTCTCATGCACTTGGGGACTTGTCCATCTTCATGATCCTCTCCGAGGGGGTCGTCTCGGTACCTGAGTACACATAGCACATTCCCTTGAGGTTGTAGCCATGTCTCGCATGATTCACATTCAAGTTGGTTAAGGAGATATGCCACCTCGGTCTCGAGAGCTCTTGCACAGTCTCAAGTCATGGGGTCCACATGGCACTTGGTGAGACGATGATAGGTCCATGGGGATGACCATGGGATGCTCCGCATCATCTCCCCTCCCTTGGGAAAGATCCGACCTCGGACCGAAATCTTCATCACCATGGAAAAGAGAGAGATCCTTGATGTTGAAGGTATCGCTCACATTGTACTTGTCATGTGGGATGTCGATCTTGTAGGAATTGTTGTTGTAGCATGCTAACACCTTGAAGGGTCCGTCGGCACGAGGAAGTAGTTTGGACTTGCGTTCGTTGGGGAAGTGGTCCTTGCGAAGATGAAGCCATACAAGATCTCCCAGATGGAACACCATTGGTGTCTTGTTGACGTTGAGCTTGGTGGCGAGGCGATGTACTTGTCTCTCGATCATTGCCCTTGTATCTTCATGCATCTTCTTGAGATAACTTGCTCGTGCACTGGCATCCATGTTGATGCGCTCTTGGAGAGGTACAGGAAGAATGTCCAATGGGGACAATGGGTTGAAGCCGTAGACGACCTCGAAGGGGGACTTGCCGGTTGTTGAGTGTCTTACACGGTTGTAGGCGTACTTGGTGATGGGCAAGAATTGCTCCCATTCCTTGAAGTTCTTCTTGATCAACACGTGAAGAAGCGTCGATGGCGTTCGGTTTGTCACCTCCATTTGGCTGTCCATTTGTGGATGGTAAGCCGATGAGAATAGTAGCTTGATGCCAAGTTTGGCGCATAGAGTCTTCCAAAAGGAGCTTAAAAACTTGCCATCACGGTCCGAGACGATCGTCTTGGGCACTCCATGTAGGTGCAAGATTTCCCTACAAAAGAGATTCGCAACATGTGAAGCATCGTCTATCTTGTTGCATGGAATGAAATGAGCCATTTTGGAAAATCTATCCACTACAACAAACACGGAATCCTTGCCATTTTGAGTCCTAGGCAAACCAAGTATGAAGTCCATGCTAATGTCCTCTCAAGGTTGGTATGGAATAGGAAGTGGCATGTAAAGACCATGAGATTGAGATTTGGACTTAGCTTTGCAGCATGTAGAGCACTGGTTGGTGAAGCGTGAAACGTCACCGAACATCTTGGGCCAATAATAGTTTTTGGAGAGTATCATAAATGTCTTGTCGCGTCCAATGTGTCCCGTAAGTCCTCCATGAGATTCCTGCAAAAGGAGCAAACGAAGAGATGACTCGGCAACGCAAAGTTTGTTAGCTCTCATAAGATATCCATCCTTGATATAGTATCGTTCCCAAGAAGTGTGCGTCACACATTTGGCATAAGGATTTGCAAAGAAAGCATCATGCTCATACAAATCTTTGATATGCTTAAAGCCACTAACATTCAACTAAAGTTGGGTGAAAAGCGTGCATTTGCGGGAAAGCACATCCGCCACAACATTTTCTCTGCCTTTGATGTACTTGATGACATAAGGAAAAGACTCTATGAACTAACTCCACTTAGCGTGACGCCTGTTCAACTTAGTTTGACCCTTGAGATACTTGAGCGTCTCATGGTCCATGTGAAGAATGAATTCATGAGGTCGAAGATAGTGTTCCAAAACACACGAAACACTCACTAAGCCATATATCTCTTTATCATGGATGGGGTAATTAAGTTGCGCTCTGGAAAGTTATTCGCTAAAATACGCAATCGGGCGCTTTTCTTGCATTAACACACCTCCTATGCCGGTACCACTAGCGTCATAATGTATCTCAAATGGTTTCTCAAAGTTTGCTAGGGCAAGAAGTGGTGCGTGGGTAAGCAAGGTTTTTAGCTCATTGAACGCGGTGTTTTGTGAAGGACCTGATGTAGGGTGGAACCCTAAGTGGAGATCTTTTCACACTTAGAGGGGGAAAAGAGGATGAACACCAAGAACACAAACAGGAATTCACTCCAACAAAACCCAATTACACATCCACTAGAATTGAAAACACTTAGATCCACAAGAATACATGAACAAACCAAGGAAATAAGCACTAGATAAAGGTTCTTCCCACTCCTAAAGGAGGTGAGGTCTTGATGATAGTCTTCTCCCTAGGGAGGTCTTGAAATCCACAAGGATTCTTCCCAAGATGGGGTCTTGATCCACATGAGGGAAGGAGCAAAGCTCACAATATCTCACATATACTTTGCTAAGACTAAATGGAACCCTAGGTACGGAATATATAGGCTAGAGGTCGAAGTGGAAGAAGAGGAGCCGAAGATGCATGTCCAGCCATCCATCCTAGGAGGCCCATGCGCACGGGATAAGTGGGGCCCGTGCGCACGGGGGTCCCGTGGGCATGGGGTCCCGTGGGCACGGTACATGCTCGTGCGCACGGGGTGGCTACAGCGTCGCCTCATGTGTAGTCCGTGGGCACGGGGTCTTGGGGGCCCGTGCGCACGGGGCTGCCTGGGACTTTCTGTCCAACACTTGTTGGCCTTGTTCTTCCTCCTTGGTGACTTGGAGCACTTCTCCTTGGAGTTGGTGATGATCCACAACTACTTGGTGATGATCCTCTTCATACCTAATGAGGCATAGAGCATTTTGATGAGGTAGCAACCAAGCTCCACTTGTATTCATATGTGAATCAACTAGGAAGGAGTTCACCTCAGTTTGTATTGCACGTGCTCTAGCCCTTGTCATCGGTCCAAGTGGGGCTTGCTGTGTTGATGTAGAGTCCATGGGGATGATTGCCGGATGCTCCGCATCATCTCCCCCCCCCCTTGGGAGAGATCCATCCACGGATCGTGACCTTCATCACCATGGTATGTGGTCTAGTTTTTGATGTTGAAGATGTCACTTACGTTGTACTTGTCCCTTGGGATGTCGATCTTGTAAGCGTTGTCATTGTAGCGTGCTAGCACCTTGAACGGTCCGTCGATTCGAGGTCATTGTTTGGACTTGCGTTCGTTGGGGAAGCCGTCCTTGAGAATATGAAGCCATACGAGATCTCCCGGTTGAAACACTATAGGTGTCTTGTTGACGTTGAGCTTGTTGGCGAGGCGATGTACTTGGCGCTCGATCGTTGCCCTTGTATCTTCGTGCATCTTCTTGAGATAAGTTGCATGTGCACGTGCGTCCATGTTGATGCGCTCTTGAAGAGGTAGAGGAAGAATGTCCAATGGTGACAATGGGTTTAAGTCATAGACGACCTCGAAGGGGGACTTGCCGGTAGTTGAGTGTCGTGCACGGTTGTAGGCGTACTCGGCGATGGGCAAGCATTGCTCCCATTCCTTGATGTTCTTCTTTATCAACACCCGAAGTAGAACAGATAGCGTGTGGTTCGTCACCTCCGTTTGGCCGTCGGTTTGTGGATGGTATGCCGAAGAGAATAGGAGCTTGATCCTGAGCTTGGCACAAAGTGTCTTCCAAAAGTAGCTTAGGAACTTGACATTGCGGTCCGAAACGATTGTCTTGGGTACTCCATGTAGGCGCAAGATTTCCCTACAAAAGATATTAGCAATATGTGAAGCATCATCTATCTTGTTGCATGGAATGAAATGTGCCTTTTTTGAAAATCAGTCCACAACAACAAAGATAGAATCCTTTCCTTTTTGTGTTCTAGGCAACCCAAGTACAAAGTCCATGCTAATGTCTTCCCAAGGTTGATATGCTATAGGGAGAGGCATATAAAGACCATGAGAGTTGGGTTTTGACTTAGCTTTGCGGCATGTAGAGCACCGGTTTGTGAAGCGTGAAACTTCGTGTAATATCTTGGGCCAAAAGTAATTCTTCGAGAGTGTCACGAAAGTCTTGTCGCGTCCGAAATGTCCCATAAGTTCTCCTCCATGAGATTCCTGCAAAATGAGCAAACGAAGAGACGACTCGAGAATGCAAAGTTTATTAGCTCTCATATGATATCCATCCTTGATATAATATCATTCCCAAGAAGTATGCGTCACACATTTGGCATAAGGATGTGCAAAGAAAGGATCATGCTCATATAATTCTTTTATATGCTCAAAGCCAATAACATTGAACTCTAGTTGGGTAACAAGCATGCATTTGCGGGAAAGCGCATCCGCCATGACGTTTTCCTTTCCTTTGATATATTTGATGACATATGAAAAAGACTCGATGAACTCGCTGCATTTAGCATGACAGTTGTTCAACTTTGTTTGACCCTTAAGATGCTTGAGCGTTTCATGGTCGGTGTGAAGAATGAATTCATGAGGGCGGAGATAGTGTTCCCACACATGCAAAACTCACACTAAGGCATATAATTCCTTATCGTAGATGGGGTAGTTAAGTTGAGCGCCGGAAAATTTCTCACAAAAATACGCAATTGGGCGCTTTTCTTTTTACTCGTTGAGCGCGGTGTCTTGCAAGGTACCCCAAACAAAGTTGTGTTCTTTTTACTCAAAGCGTGCAAGGGAGAAGCAATTGTGCTAAAGTCCTTCACAAAGCGTCGATAGAAACCGGCTAAACCAAGAAAGCTACGCACTTGTTGGAGATTCGTTGGTTGGGGCCAAGTTTTAATTGCTTCAATTTTAGTTTCATCAACATGAACACCTTGTGAAGAAACGACGAATCCTAGGAAAACAACCTTATTAACACCAAAACTGCATTTTTTTCATGTTAGCAGAGAGGCGTTCTTTCCGAAGTGTTTGCAAAACCATGCGAATGTGTGTGACGTGGTCCTCAAGCATCTTGCTGAAAACGAGGATGACATCAAAGTAAACCACTACAAAGACGCTGATATAAGGTCGAAGAACGAAATGCATGAGACGCATGAAAGAGTCGGGTGGTTCCGATAAGCCCATCAACATGACCAACCACTCATATAACCCAAACTTGGTTTTGAAAGCTTTTTTCCACTCATCACCCTCTTGAATGCGAATTTGGTAATAGCCACTTTTAAGATCGATATTTGAAAAGATGGTAGCACCACATAATTCATCAAGCATGTCATCTAGGCGTGGAATAGGGAGATGGTATCCAACGATGATAGCATTTATCGGAGGACAATCGGAGCACATGCAAAAACTTCCATCTTTCTTAGGCACGAGAATAACTGGAACGGCATAAGGGCTTAAGCTTTCACGTACATGACCTTTGTCGATTAGTTGTTGTACTTGCCATTGTATTTCCTTGGTTTCCTCCGGGTTGACGCGGTAAGGAGTCTTGTTCGGAAGTGGTGCGCCGGGTATGAGGTCAACACGGTGTTCGATGCTGCAAAGTGGAGGTAGACCCGGTGGTAGCTCATCGGGGAAGACGTCCGAGAATTCCTGCAACAACTGAGACAACACTAAAGGTAGATGGTGAGGGTCCTTAGTTTGAACCACTTCATCTTTCCACATGAGGAGATAGTGAATGACACTAGTTGGGTTCTCAGACACTTCTCTTATATCTCTTTTGGTGGATATAAGCACTAAGTCACTCTTATCTCTCAAGGTGGGTGTACTCGAATTTGCCTTGTGGCGCTCGCTCTGTTTATGGTGGTTCCCTCTCTCACTAGTATCTCCATGATGTGTCGAAGCTTGCTTGCCGGTGAACACTTGGCTTGGTGTCATAGGACGAAACACATATTCCTTGCTCTTCATCTTGAAGCTGTATTGATTTGTCCGTCCATTGTGTAGGACACCACGATCGTATTGCCAAGGTCGTCCCAAGAGAAGGTGGCACACGAACATAGGAACAACATCACACTCCAAAATATCTTCATAGGCGCCGATCTTGAAGGAAACTTGAACCATGTGCTCGACTTGTATCGTGCCGGAGTCGCTAAGCCATTGAACCTTGTATGGACGCGGATGCTTCGTCTTCAGGAGTTGCAACTTGGAGCATAGCTCTTCACTTGCCAAATTATGACAACTTCCTCTATGGATGATAACCTTGACGGAACGTCCATTGATGTCGGCCTTGGTGTGGAAGATGTGACACAGTTGGTCTTCGTCTTGTTGGTGTTGAAGTGTCAAGATTTGGAGACGACGAGAGCGGGGCTTGAGTCGTTGTCGCAAAAGACTTGATTGTCTTCACCGTCATTCACTTGGCGGTGCATTGCCACATAGTCGATAGATTCCATCTCATCTTCACTCATGGAGTCGTACATGCCATCATCATTGAAGATCATCGTTCTCTTGTTGGTGCATTGGAAAGACTTGGGTCCACGGCCACCACATGTGAAGCACTTCATAGAACTTGTCTTGACGGGATCATCCGGTGGTGCCGAAGGAGAGGTCTTGTTCTTGTAGATGCTTGCCGGAGGACGAGTCGAGGAAGGGGTCATTTGCTTGAAGATTTACTTGTCACCGACGCTTGGAGATGCTCTAGTTGAGGTAGGAGGTGCCAAAGTCGTTGGCGCTTGAGTGTAAGAGCCGTAGTTCCTGGATGAGTACTTGGCGTACTTGAAGTCTTCTTGTACTTGCTGTTCTGCTTTGGTTGCTTGATGAACTAGCTCGAGGAGGTTTGAGTATGGTTGGAAATCTGCAATCTTCCGTATTGGGTGGGAGAGGCCGTTCAAGAAGCATGCCAATTTTGCTCATCATCTTCCTTGACATTGGCTCGTATCATGGCAATCTCCATCTCTTGATAGTATTCTTACACCGTCTTCGTGCGTTGCTTGAGGAATTGGAGCTTCTTGAAGAGATCTCGAGTGTAGTATGTAGGTACAAAGTAGGCTTGCATGACATCCCTCATTTGTGTCCAAGTCATGATAGGAGGCTCATCCTTCTCACATCTCCTTTTCACCACTTGCTCCCACCAAATGAGGACATAGTCTTGAAACTCAAGAGATGCCATGGCAATCTTCTTTTGCTCTTCATAGTTGTGGATACAGAATATCTTGTCCACTTTCAATGCCCATGAGAGATACTCCTCGGGTTCGTTGCTTCCTGAGAACTTGGGCATGTTGAACTTGAGCTTGCCGTAGCGTAGTTCTTCATCATAGTGCCAGTGGTGATGTCGCTCTTGGCGTGGAACATGTTCTTCGTCATGATGACGGTCTTGGCGAGGATAAGGGCGCAGAATGTGTGCCCAATTGCGCCATTCTTGATGTTATTCGCGACGTGCCATTTCTTCTTGTCGAGCTTAGTGAAATGCTTCCTCTTGTTCACGGACTCGTCGGTTGCGCGCGGCAACGACTCTTGAGGATTCGCAAAGTGCGTCTTGTGCCGCTTTAGCTTGATCTTCATGGCTTTGTTGCTCTGGTCGGTTCATGTCACCATCTCGAGAGGCTTGTGGTAGATGATTATCATGGTCCCTTGCGTCTCGATCTTGGCGTCGCGCTTGCTCACGTGTTTGAACTCGGTCTTGTAGTCCATTGCCATGGAACGGGTTTTCTTGCGCTCGGAGGTCTTGAGTGTTGTCATGTCGAGGAGACTTGAGTTGGAAGACGAGTGTGACAACGAAGGGCGACTTGAGTGGCGCCATCTTGGTGAAGAGGTTGAGGAAGACGAGCGGCGCGCAATCAAGTGGCGGAAGTCGTCCATTTGCTTGGAGAGCTTGTCATCCAAGTAGTCTCGTTTTCTTGCCTCCGATTGACATAGGTCATTGGCGAGTTGTTCCGTGCGATTGCCCAAAGCTTCACTCTCTTGATGTAGGGCTCGTTGGGTGATGAAGAAATGCTTCTTGGTGCCGTAGTTGCGGTCGACATCTTCCTCTTCAAAGAGAGGGTTCGCAGAAGAAGAAGGCATATCCATCATGTGGAGGTGGTGGTGAGTACGAAAATGAGAAGAACAATACCAAAGTTACCTTTTTCCGAAGATTGTGGATGTATCAAGTACGATCCCACGTGATGCTATAATAGTAGAATTGGTACCGGGTTTTATTATCTCACACCTACACACAAAAGGCTTTTCGAGGATCTCGGTTAGGATGTGACACAAATAATTCAAGCAAATGACTGTCAAGATGTTGAAAAAGTTGAAAAGATGCACAAATCGCAAGTAAGACAAATAGATCAAACCCAAGGATATCACTAGGTACACACACACGGAAGATAGATGGGATCCACACAACCAAGGGGTGAGCTCTATATAGAACCGCGGGAAAGCTCTTATTGCACAGATACTAGAGAGAATCTAGCTTGATTGCACTAATGGGCTAGATACGCTAGTGCACCTTGATGATGAACTAAGTGAATGATATGCAAAAAGCTCAATGCTTTGCGTACAAGCTCTTGCTTCTTCTTTTTTTTGCTTAAAAGCTTCTTTTTCTTTTTTTTTCCTTTTTTGACTATGCCACAATGCTTGATATACGAGCCACAATATGAGGTAACTAGTAGTATATGCACGGGAGAGACGTAACACTAAATTGTGCACTAAGGCGTGGCTTGGAAATACTTGACAAGCTAGTTTCAATGGGTAAGCTATGCAAAAGAGGCTTAATGCTATCAAGGTAAAGGCAAATTTAGCACAAAGGCGTCGTCGATGCTACCGTCCTTGCTTACGGTTGGTATGAAGATGATGTTGTCGAAGATGTTGTGGAGTCCGAGTTGATGGTCGAGTGGCGGTGATGATGACGTCCAAATCGCGCCTAAGTAGCCGAAACACCTTAGGACACGAGGGGAAACCGCAACCCAAAGCTCAAACAACCACGAGAAATATTGCGGAAGAACACGAGTGGTGGTGAAATGACAAAATGGGACAAAAATATGATGGCCGAAAGTTTCTGTGAGGGCCGTGTGCACGGGGTGTGTGAGGCCCGTGTGCACGGGGTACCGATGGCCCGTGTGCACGGGGTGTGCAGGTAGCGGCTGATCTTGGCCGAAATCATGGGTAAAACCCAAAATTCGCCTAGATTAAGCCGTGGGGTGGTTGTCGGATGTGGTGGAGGGGTAGATCCAAGTGCCAAACAAGAATTTCGTGGACCAAATCAACCAAATCTCACAAGATCAAACTAATTTCAAGAAACATTTTGGGGCTATTTTTGGTGGGGATTTTCGGATTAGGATGAAAACGCAACAAAAATAAGCTAGAAATGGGGGGGGGGGGAGGGACTCCAAGATGTGAATCAACCTTGCTCATGATACCAAGATGATGTAGGGTGGAACCCTAAGTGGAGATTTTTCACACTTGGAGGGGGAAAAGAGGATGAACACCAAGGACATAAAGTGGAATTCACTCCAACAAAACCCAATTACACATCCATTAGAATAGCAAACACATAGATCCACAAGAATACATGAACAAATCCAAGGAAATAAGCACTAGATAAAGGTTCTTGCTACTCCTAGAGGAGGTGTGGTCTTGATGAGTCTTCTCCCTATGGAGGTCTTGAAATCCACAAGGATTCTTCCCTAGATGGGGTCTTGATCCACAAGAGGGAAGGAGCAAAGCTCACAATATCTCACATATACTTTGCTAAGCCTAAATGGAACCCTAGGTATGTAATATATAGGCTAGAGGTCGATAAGGAAGAAGAGGAGCCGAAGATGCAGGTCCAGCCGTCCATCCTGGGAGGCCCGTGCGCACGGGGTAAGTGGGGCCCGTGCGCACGGGGTGGCTACAGCGTCACCTCCTGTGTAGTCTGTGGGCACTGGGTCTTGGGGCCCCGTGCGCACGGGGCTGCCTAGGACTTTCTGTCCAGCACTTGTTGGAGATTCATTGGTTGTGGCCAAGTTTTAATTGCTTCAATTTTAGTTTCATCAACATGAACACCTTGTGAAGAAACAACAAATCCTAGGAAAACAACGTTATCAACACCAAAAGTGCATTTATCCATGTTAGCGTATAGGCATTCTTTCTGAAGGGTTTGCAAAACCATATGGATGTGTGTGACGTGATCCTCAAGCGACTTGCTAAAGACGAGGATGTCATCAAAGTAAACCACTACAAAGACACCTATATAAGGTCGGAGAACGAAATGCATGACACACATGAATGAGCCGGGCGCTTCCGATAATCCCATCGGCATTACCAACCACGCATATAGCCCAAACTTGGTTATAAAAGCTTTTTTCCACTCATCACCCGCTTGAATGAGAATTTGGTAATAGCCACTTTTAAGATTGATTTTTTTAAAGATGGTAGCACCACATAATTCATCAAGCATGCCGTCTAAGTGTGGAATAGGGTGACGGATCTAACGATGATAGCATTTATCAGACGACAATCAGAGCACATGCGAAAAATTCCATCTTTCTTAGGCATGAGAATAACTAGAACGACACAAGGGCTTAAGCTTTCATGTACATGACCTTTGTCGATGAGTTGTTGTACTTGTCGTTGTATCTCCTTGGTTTCCTCGGGGTTGACGCGGTAAGGAGCCTTGTTCGGAAGTGGTGCACCGGGTATGAGATTGATGCGGTGTTCGATGCCGCAAAGTGGAGGTAGACCCGGTGGTAGCTCATCGGGAAAGACGTCCGAGAATTCCTGCAACAATTGAGACAACATTAACGGTAGAGGTGGTGAAGTGTTAGAAGGTTTTGCTTCCCCTTTGCATAGAAGCACAAGGTGAAAGACACTTGATGGGTTCTCACACACTTCTCTCATCTCGCTTTTGGTGGCGAATAACACTAGTTGCTTCTTGTCACTCATCGTGGAGGGGCTCAGATTTGGCTTGTGGCTCTCACTCTCTTTTTGGTGGTTCACTCTCTCACCATTATCTCCATTATGGTTGGTAGGTATTTGTTTGTCGGTGGCTACTTGACTTGGTGACATTGGGCGTATCACGAACTCTTTGCCCTTCATCTTGAAGCTATAATGGTTGGTCTGTCCGTTGTGGGTGACTCCGCGATCGTATTGCGATGGTCGTCCAAGAAGAAGGTGGCACACAGACATAGGGACCACATCACACTCAAGTGTGTCCTCATAGGCGCCTATCTTGAAGGATACTTGCACGGTGTGCTCGACTCAAAGAGTTCTGATGTCGCTAAGCCATTGGACCTTGTAGGGATGAGGGTGCTTCATCTTGACCAATTGTAGCTTGTCGCAGAGCTCTTCACTTGCCAAGTTATGACAACTTCCTCCATCGATGATAACCTTGAGGGAACGTCCATTGATGTCGGCCTTGGTGTGGAAGATGTGACATCGTTGATCTTTGTCCTGATGATGTTGAAGTGTCAAGACCTTGGAGACAACGAGATTGGGGCTCGAGTCATTGTCGCAAAACACTTGATGGTCTTCGTCTTCATTCACTTGGCGATGCATAGCTACATGTTCAAGGGCTTCCATCTCATCGTAGCTCATTGAGTCATAGGATCCGTCGTCATTGATGGTCATGGTGCAAACGGTCTTGCACTCAAAGGACTTGTGGCCTTGTCCTTGGCATTTGAAACACTTGATGGAACTCGTCTTGGAGGTGTCCTCTGTTAGAGTTGTAGATGATGAAGCTCTTGGCTTGAAGTTGTTCGTAGAAGGGGGACAACTCGATGTAGTCGACTTGTTGTAGCTTGACTTGTCACCTAAACTTGTAGATGGTTTGGTAGAGGTAGGAGGTGCTGAAGTCGTTCAAGCTTGTTTGTAGGAGCCATAGTTATTGGAGGTGAACTTGGAGTACTTGTAGTCTTCTTGAACTTGTCGCTCCGCTTTGATTGCTTGGTGTACTAGCTCTAAGAAATTCGTGTATGGTTGAAAGTTCGCAATCTTCTTGATAGGATAGTTGAGTCCATTCAAGAATCTCGCCATAGTTTGCTCTTCATCTTCCATGATGTTGGTTCTTATCATGGCAATCTCCATTTCCTTATAGTACTCTTCAACCGACTTGGTTCCTTGCTTGAGGAGTTGCAACTTTTTGAACAAGTCATGGTTGTAGTGTGTTGGCACGAAATGTGCTCTCATGACTTCCTTCATCTCAGTCCAAGTAGTGATATGTGGTTCACCTTTTGCTTCCCTTCTATCTATGACTTGCTCCCACCCAATGAGAACATAGTATTGGAACACAAGGGATGCCATTGCGATCTTCTTTTCTTCATCAAAGTTGTGGAGGAGAAGATCTTGTCAACTTTTAGTGCCCATGAGAGGTAGTCTTCAGGATCAATGCTTCTAGCGAACTTTGGCATGGTGAACTTGAGCTTGCCATAGTGATGCTCTTCATTGTTTGCGTGCCTATTGTGATGGCGTTCTTGATTTGTAGGATTGTCAACCTCATATTGCTCTTGGCGGAGTTGATGCTCATTGTCATGTTGCTCTTGCCGAGCTTGTGGTTCTTGTTGCGCTTGAGGAGGAGCTTGACGTTGCATTCGTGCTTGATAACGCCTCTCTTGCATCTCATCGCGAAGTTTTTCATCTTCTTGATGAATGTGTCGATTGCGAGTTGAAACATTGCGATGGGAATCACGTAGGGCACATTGCGCCTCAAGAGCTTGAGCTTATCGGTGTTGTTGTGCTTGATGTTGAGCCTCGGCCTCTTGTTCTTCTTGTTGGTGACGTGCTCGCTCTTCTTGTTGTTGGCGTAGTCGTTGCCATTCTTGTGCTTGCTCAAGTGTAACTTGGTTTTGACGATGTCGACTTTCTTGATCTTCAAATAGCTCTTGTGAAATCTTATCATGAAGTGGGTTCCGGTTGTCATGGCGAGCTTGACGTGCGGCTAGACGAAGAGTGTTCGATGTAGGTGTACTTGCGCCGAAAGTATAGTCGGAATGACGACTTGAGCGGCTCCGTCTTTGAGAAGACGTGGATGAGGAGTGTCGGTTGACTATCAAATTCTGTAGCTTGTCGAATTGAGTAGACATGTTGGTGCTGATGATATCGAATTTCTCTCGTGCGCGTGCTATGAATTGTCGTGCGTCGGCGGCGACTTGCTCAATGCGCTCTTGCATAGCTTCATTCTCTTGATGTAGAGCTCGTTGGACACTGAATAGATGTAGTTTGGTGACGTAGTTGTTTGATTCTTGAGGGTTATCAAAGAGCGGGTTCGTAGATGTACTTGGCCTATCCATCATTGCAAGCAAGAATGTGAGCGGGAGAAAGGAGAATACAATACCAAATGTACCTTGACCGAAGTTGAAGATGGATCAATGATCACTCAATAATGTAACCCGAAAATAGCACTATTGGTACCACCTCTTGTCGACTCTCACACCTACACAAGTAAAACTTTGAGAGGATCTCGGTGAGGATAGTGGCACAAAATCAATGCAATTGTTAACGAAACTCAATGATGTTGAAAATGATTCTCAATTTGCTCGTGCAACAAGTAGATCCCAGGCAATAGGTAGCACACAGAACACACCCACGAATAGATAAATGTGGTTGTGCAACCAAGGGTGAGCGAAAATGTGGAATCCACGGAAAATGCTCTTGTTGTACAACTCTAGAGAGATGCTAACCGATTGCTTAATAGGTGGATATGCACTTGTGCACAACCTATAAGAGGCAAAACGTAACGACTTCCTATCACAAGTATGCTATAAGTGTATGATGTGCCGATGCTTGAGCAAAAGATGATGTATTTCTATTTCATATGATCTCTTTTGATGGAAGGTGTATGATGCTATTGTCCTTTTGCTTATAAGATTTTGATGGCTCTTTCTTTGTCCACTCATGCATGCTTCTCGTATCAAGGTAGCTATTTTGTACGTGGAACACTCTTGTGTCACACGGAGATAAGATGATGTAGTATGCAATATCTATGACTATCACTAATGTGCACAAGTGGCGTGGCCCTGCAATACTCAAATGGCTAGTCTTGATGGGAAAGCTACACAAAATGGTCTATAGGGTGACAATGCAATAACAAGTTTGGGAAAACAAGGTGTCGTCGATGTTACCGTCCTTGCCGACTATGAGCGGTGGTGTCGTCGAAGTCATTCCGTTCCAAGGTAGCCTAAACATCCAAGGAAACGGTGAAACCACAACTGAAGTATCCAAGACAAAGTGGGACAAAATTGTCAAAATCGTAGCGGGTAAGCGATGGTGGTTGCGGAAGTGGTGGTGGTAAGCGGAAGGTTTGGTGGGGTACCGAACGGAAACGACAGAGATTGAGTGCCAAGTGTGTTATAGGGGGTGGGGTTTTCCCTACCGGAGGCCGGATGTCTGGGCCAAAGGCCGGATGTCCGGGGCACGGGCCGGATGTCCGGGGTTCCCGAGGCCCTGATGAACTCCGTGGAACAGATGACTTCCGGGGCCAAATTTGTCGGATTTCGCGGATGAAAATTGGGGAAAAAGTGAGGAAAAGCTAGATCCACTCGTGGCACAGCAAATCCATGGAACAATGTCAACAAAATCTCGTCAAATCAACAAATCACTAAAAAAATTGGGGCTATTTTTGGTGGGGACTTTTGGAATTGGGATGAACACAACAAAAATAAGCTAGAAAATGGGGCTAGGGGCTCAAATTGTGAGAAACCTAGGCTCTTGATACCAATTTGATGCGGGGTCGACCTGACCTAGGCTGATCTTTCACGAAATGGAGGGAATCCCACAATGACACGAAGAACACAAAGGGGAAAATCACGAGGAAACAAGGGGAACGTAAAAGTGGAACACTCAAATCAACAAGAAAAGTAGTCACACAAGTGCTAGATCCGGAAACACAAAGAGATACACGATCCACGATCAAGTAAGGACGATACAAGTAGCAATAGTCTTCTCCGTGAGGAGGTCTTGCATCCGTGTGGATCTTCTCCATGAGGAGGTCTTGAATCCGTGTGGATCTTCTCCATGGAGGCCGCGGTCACTCGAGGAGATGAACCACTAAGGATGAGCAATGCTCTAGGTTTAGATGAGCTATCACAATGCTAACCCTAAAAAGAGGTAGGTGGAGGAGTATATATTGTCTTAGGGGCGAAGGGGGTACATGGGCCACGACCCAGCCAAAATGCACGCAGGCATCGGAGGCCGGATGTCCGGGATGTCACGAGGCGCCGGATGTCCGGGCCTGGCGCCGGATGTCCGGGCTGATGAGGTCGAGCCACGGGTATGCTTCAGTAGTGGCGCCGGATTTCCGGGCTGCTGTCCGGATGTCCGGGCTTAGGTGCCGGGCGGGATGTCCGGGGCCTGGCCGGATGTCCGGCCCCTGTAGCTTTGGCTCTGGGGGTTTTGTTGTTGAGGATGCTCCAGGGGCCGGATGTCCGGGATTGGTGGCCGGATGTCCGGGGCCTGGAGCCTTTTCCGGTTCAGCTCGCTGCATCGCACCTTCCGTGCACTTGGGGACTTGTCCATCTTCATGAGCCTCTCCGAGGGGGTCATCTCAGTACTTGGGGATTGGTGTCCCGTCTTTTGATGAGATGGTGGCTATCGTTTTGGAGGAAGTCAACTTTGGCGATCCGACTACGAACATGCGAGGACATCGCGCCTTGGCAATCGCTAAACAAACTCCGAGAGGTTATTAACCATGCCGGAGCACGATCCACCTGACCATGAAGGTCTTTTTCCTGCAGGCAAACTAAGAACAAGCAAGAAACTAAGATTGCAATCTGGATATTGCGAATATAAGAGGAAAGCTTTATTGATCAAGGTGGGGTTCTGTGACGTCTTTGTCTGGTCGTTGAACACAAACGAAGCACGCGAAGTTGCAGCTATGACGAACTTTAATCTAAACAAAACCCAAAGTCTAAACGATGCCTTAAGGGCTGTATATATGGAGAAAGAGAGGGGGAATTTCGTGGCCCCTTGGAGAATGGGTCCAAAACCAACCCTAACTCTGTTTTCCCCACACATACGGACTCTAAAATCATCCTATACTTTACTATTTCGAAATTACATGGGCCTGTCCCAATAATAAGGTGACACAACACCTATAATATCCTATGGACTAAATTTATGAAGTGGCATCTTGTATATTTCCTCCAAGGCTTCACGCACTCATTATGGTGGCTTCAATGTCCCGAAATCATCACTTGTAACTCCGTTCTTATTCCCCTTGCGCATGCCATCATCTCCATGTTTGATCTTGCTCCAATGTTCATCTTTCTTGTCCAAGCTAGGCCCTTCATTTGTAAGCAAGGGAAATGTATCTAGTTTAGGCAGCATCATATTCTCATGAACATTAGAATCTTTACCAAGAAACAAAAGTACCTGGTAATTTAATTGGCGTGCGCGAGCTCTAGTAATTGGTCCGGTATATGTATCAGTTGGGGCTGTGGGTGTAAGTTTGTTAGTGATGTCCTCATCATCCTCCCCTTCTTGAATTGAAGTCGTCCTCGACGAAAGCTCATCTTTCTCACCCAAGTAAGGCTTCAAATCTGCAATGTTAAATGTGGGACTAACCCCAAAATCTACAGGCAACTCAAGTTTATATGCATTATCATTTATTTTCTCTGACACCTTAAAAGGACCATCAACACGTGGCATTAGCTTTGACTTGTGCAAATTAAGAAACCTATCCTTACGCAAATGTAACCAAACAAGATCTCCAGGTACAAAGACAACACGTTTTCTACCCTTATCTCCAACAAGTTTATATTTAGCATTTATGCGCTCAATATTTTCCTTAGTTAACTCATGCATTTTTAAGATCTATTCAGCACGTTGTTTAGAATCAAAATTAACCTTCTCCGAAGATGGAAGAGGCAACAAATCAATAGGTGCACGAGGTAGTGATGCGGAGCATCCCAAGGTCATCCCCATGGACCTAGCATCGCCTCACCAAGTGCCTCAAGGACCAATGACAAGAGCTTGTGCATGGCTTATCGAAGATAAGTTGAACTCGCTCCTCTCCGAAATACCACTTTCACAACATGAGACATGGCTACTACCTAAGACGAAAACTCTATGCATGATCAGGTGCTTGGATGAAGGCGACGGTGTAGCTACACCCACTGGACGAGGTGGCAAAGACGACAAGATCAACGACCAAGAGGAGCTGCCCGAAGAGCTACAGGCTCCGGACGACCATTGACCACCGGACGACCGGCCTCCTCGGAACGTCCGTAATCCCGAGACAGAACAAATTCAAGGACATCCGAGGACTTCCAGACATCCGGTCCCTCCTGAGCCACCGGACTTCCGGTGCCTAGCGGACGTCCGCCCCTGTGCGCACCGTTTAGTTCTGGGCCGAGGCCCATGTACCCCTTCGCCCCTCTAGACTATATATACTCTTTCGCCTACCTCTTTTTAGGGTTAGCATTGTGATAGCTCAAAAACCTAGAGCCTTGCTCACTCACTAGTGGTTCATCTCCTCGAGAGTGACTGCGGACCTTCTACGGAGAAGATCCACATGGATTCAAGACCTCTACGGAGAAGATCCTACGGGATACCAAGACCTCCTCACGGAGAAGACTACCGTTACTTGTATCGTCCGTTGTTGACCTTGGATCGTGTAACTCTTTATGCGTCCGGATCTGGCACTTGTGTGATTACTTTCTTGTTGATTTGAGTGTTCCTCTTCTTCTTCCCTCGTGATTTCCCTTTGTGTTCTTCGTGTTCATCGTGGGATTCCCTCCGCTTTGTGAAAGATCAGCCTAGATCGGGTTGGCCCCGCATCAATATGGTATCAAAAGCCATGGTTTCTCACAAAATTGGAGCCACTACCCTTGTTTTCTAGCCTTGTTTTGTTGATTTTGCCCAATTTCGAAAATCTCCCCACAAAAATAGCCCCAAAACATTTATGTTCTTTGTTGATTTGACGAAGTTTTGTTGGATTTGATCCATGAATTTGCTTTGCCACGAGTGGATCTAGCTTTTCCCCACAATTTCTCCAATTTTGCTCCACAAATTTGGTTAACTTTAACCAATTTGGCCACCATTTCCACGAACCCTAGCAGTTTTGCCCGAACCCAAAATCGCCCAGGCACCGGTTGTCCGCCAGCTTACCGGACGTCCGGTTACCGGACGACCGGCAACCCACCGGACATCTGCTAAACCCTGACGAAACTAAACTTCATCAGTTTTCATTCCACCTTCGCACCCGCTTACCCATTCATACATCCACATATACCCTACCACTACCACCATTACCTAACCGCCATCAATATGATCTTACATCATTTTGTCTTGGATCATTTGAGTTGTGGTTTCCCCGTTTCCTTGTGTGTTTCGGCTATCTTGGAACTAAACGACATCGGCAAAATCGCTTCTCAACCTCGACAAGGACGGTAACATTAACGACACTTTGTATCCTACCTTGCAACTGCATTGTCACCCTGAAAGGATCGATATGGTTGACTAGAGGGGGGGGGGTGAATCGGCAACTAACAATTTTTAGCTTTTCTTAACCACTTTAAATTAAGCGTCAAAGTAAGTTGTCTAGATATGCTACTAGGATGACAACTTATTGGAAGTAAAGATAACAACCTCACAAGCAAGCTATATAAGATAAACAAGTAAAGCTTGCACAAGTAAAGGGAAGAAATAACCACAAGTGGAACCGGTGAAGACGAGGATGTGTTACCGAAGTTCCTTCCCTTTGAGGGGAAGTAAATCTCCGTTGGAGCGGTGTGGAGGCACAATGCTCCCCAAGAAGCCACTAGGGCCACCGTATTCTCCTCACGCCCTCACACAATGCAAGGTGCCGTGATTCCACTAGTGGTGCCCTTGAAGGTGGCAACCGAACCTTTACAAACAAGGTTGGGGCTATCTCGACAACCGAATTGGAGGCTCCCAACGACACCACGAAGCTTCACCACAATGGAATATGGCTTCGAGGTGACCTCAACCGTCTAGGGTGCTCAAACATCCAAGAGTAACAAGATCCGCAAGTATTAGTGGGGGGGAATCAAATATCTCTTGGTGGAAGTGTAGATCGATGCCTTCTCAAGCAATCCCGAGGAAATCAACAAGTTTGATTGGCTAGGGAGAGAGAACGGGCGGAAATGGAGCTTTGAGCAACAATGGAGCTTTGGGGACGAAGAGGTGAGTCTTCTTGGAGAAGAAGACTCCCTATATATAGTGGGGGAGCAAATCCAACCGTTATCCCACATTTCTGCCCGCAGAGCGCGGTACTACCGCACGTAAGTTACGGTACTACCGCTTGGCCAGCGGTACTACCGCTCTGGGTGCGGTACTACCACTGGAGCAGAACTAGCCTAGACTTAACTCTATTGCGTAGAGACACGGGCGGTAGTATTGCCTGAGCGGTACTACCGCTCGTCCCTGCGGTACTACCGCAAGGCAGAGATAAGCAGACTGAGGACAAGCACAGATGAAATAAAATACATCCGTAGCTACATCCGCAGAAATATGGTAGTAGCAAAAACACGACACGGTACTACCGCTTGACCCAAGCGGTACTACCGCGTAGGATGCGGAAGTAAAAAATTACTTCCGCACCTACTACCATACTAGGTACTGTGTCGGGCCAGTTACATGGTACTACCGTGCTCATGATGCGGTACTACCGCTTGGTGCGGTACTACCGTGTCCTGAGGCGGTACTACCGTGTGGCTGTGCGGTACTACCGCTTACCATGAGTGGTACTACATCCTGCCAGGCAGTTGTACTAGTAGGAAGCTATGGTTTGTATTTACGAGGAGAACAGCCGGAGCTCGAGAGAAGCGAAGGAAAGGTGGTGCGAGAGTATAGACGTGTACGTGTTCATTCCACCCAAACCTTTCCGAAGCGGACCCCCTCTTAATAGTACGGCTTTCCTATTACTCAAATCCACCGAAAAAGAAGCAAAAGGAAACACCGTCTTCCATAGATTCCGAGGGGCACACAATCGTCTTGTGCCTAGGTGAGATATATCTGAAAGAGCTTAGAGCACACGATTAGTCCGCAAATGCATTGTCATCAATCACCAAAACTACTTAGGGAGAAATATGCCATTACAATCTCCCCCTTTTTGGTGGATTGATGACAATACGGGATTTGCACAAGGATATATAAGAAAGTATGCAATCCTTATAGACACTAGAATATAGGCAAGCTCCCCCTAGATGTGTGCATACAATAGAGAGTGCTTTGGACTGCACAACACACATACTAGGATCAATGCTCCCCCTATATTCTACAGATAATATACTCCTTGCATATAAAGAATAAGAGTCTACGCACAATAGAAAGGAAGATACGGTGAGCACATATAAAGGGTAAGTAAATTAACTGCTCACAACATAATATAGCAAAGACATAATAACGAGTTTAACGATAGAGGAGTGCATATGTTTTACACCATACAATAGTCTCACGCACACGACACAAACACAAACAAGCAAATAGAGTTCGACCAACGAAAAGCAAATAGAATGGCACAAGACGCAAATCCCACTCTCTCCCCCTTTGGCATCGAGACACCACAAAGGGAAAGAGGACAACTAAGAGAGGTGGTAGCTCTGGCAGAAGATCTCAGTCGTCATGCTCTCCATCAGACTCCTGCTGCTCCTCCTGCTGCTCCTCGTCAGACTCATACCACTTGTACCCCTGATGGGCCATCCATTCTGCCTCAGGAGTGATGATCTCCTCTGACCCACTAGACACATGCTCACCAAAGATCCTCATGATCTTCTTGTCACGCTGGCGAGATTGCTTGTGAGTGACATGTGCCTTGTACTGACCCTGAGCTTGCATACAGAAGAGGGCCTTCATCTTCCTCTTCAGCTTCTTAGCCCAAGAGGGCTCAGACGAGGGAGGAGCATATCCTCCAGAACTATCCTCAGCTGGCTCCTCCTCCATAGGCTCCTCGTCAGTACCCATCTGAGCTGCAGCAGCTTGTGCACGAGTAGCAGTGTTGGCCCAACGAGTCTTGATGCGAAGACGGATGGGGTCATGGCGAATACACTCCGCCTCGAACTCCTCATCAGGGTAAAGGTGCTCCCAAGTCTTGGAGATGAGCAGAAACAGGAACGGACCGTAGATGGGCACCTTGCGAGTGTAGATCGCAAAGCGAAGATCACACCACATGATATGGGATATGTCAAGTGGTGGAGACTGAGCTGTGCGAGCCTCCTCACACATCAGCAGCATGTCGACGAGGTATGCATGAATCTTGTCCTTGTCCCCAACTCGAGGAAACAATGTGTTGCGGAAGATCCTATGCATTATGTTCAGGAAGGGGTTCAACACCTGTCGTGGAAATAGCACGACAGATGTCCGGTTTAGCGGACTTGATGATGGAACCATCGCACGGGTTAGCTTGAAGGGGTTCATAGCACACAAAGGACACAGAAGATTTATACTAGTTCGGCCCCTTCGATGAAGGTAAAAGCCTACGTCTAGTTGGTTTGGTATTGCTTGGGCGTCGGATTACAGGGAGCGGATTCGCTTGCCTGCGTCTCGACGGGTTGATTGTTGCTTGTCCTTGAACCGTCGCCGGGTCGCCCCTTTATATAGAGGGTACGCCTGGTCCGGTTTACAGAGTCCCGAGGCCGGCTCATATCTGTGTCCGCCTCGGTCTCTGTCTTTTCTTCCTTATCTCTCAAGTTACATCACGGGGCGGTTTACAAACCTTAATTCTATACATGGGCCCTAAGATCTTTATGGGCCGTAGCCTTTACTACATATTACAAACAAATATATTAACAAAGCCGGTTTATACTAGCCGGTTTATACCTGCTAGTCATATCCCTTACAACACCCATGACTTCTTACCACTTGCAAGTGTCTTCTCCACATAGAAAGGTAACAGACGGTCTTTGTTGGCAGCTTCCGGGTTGGCATGAGGCCGAGCTCCAATTGGGTTGTGGAGTCTTTCGTCAGCAACCTGAATCAGATCCATGAAGTCCTTCCAAGTAGCAGTCATCTTGTGACCATTTGTCATCCAAGTCATTGTGCGGTCTTCCTTGGTATGGAAGTGCACCGAAGCATAAAACTGAGCAACGATTTCTGGGTCAAAATCATTCTGAAAAGTCATGATGTGCTCAATCCCAAACTGCTCTACCAGATCCAGAGCCTCGGCAAAGTAGGCCAGGTTATCATCCCTCCGCATGTGGACCATGTCAACCCAATGAGCATCCACGTACAGGTTGTGCTTGGTCTTGAGTACCTCTGTGTAGATGCGATACTGCTGCTTGGTCCAAAATAGTTCATCTCCATGAAATTGAGCCCGGGGTTCTCCATAAGGATTTAGCTTCCTCCTTGCCATGAACTCATTAGCTGGCATTTCCTCCATGGTCATAGATGATTCCTTGTGCTTGTTGGCGGCGGTCCTAAACTTGCGTTGTGGATTGGAGCCCTCTGGCACATCACTGGGGGTGCGCAGATGCTTGGACCCGGTGTCACCGATGGGATTGGTGCGACGAACATCTGAACCGGAGCCACCACCTAAGACACAAACACAAGAATATGACGGAAACACAAAGAGAATCAATGCAAAAGCCACAAAAAGCACATGAAACGAGTAGAAAGGATAATATGCATGTGCTACGAAGAAATTATGAACCAAGCGGTAGTACTGCTTGACGAACATGGAAGTTAAAATTTAGTACCGCTTAGAGAGCGGTAGTACCGCTTGGAAGTTGCCTTCGTACCGCACAGGATGCGGTAGTAAGAATTTACTTCCGCGTAGTTACGGTAGTACCGCTCAGCAGAGCGGTAGTACCGTTTACGCGACAGAGCGGTAGTATCGTGGTTAGCCAGCGGTAGTACCGCTCGGGTCAGATCTAAAAAGAACGGATCTAGACTAGAACGCGTAGAACAACGAACGGTACTACGGCTGATCATAGTAAATTGGTAGCATCATACTTACTAGCATTTCTATTGCAAAACCACTCTCCTACATCCTAATCTTCCATGGATAAGAACAAGAAGAACACTAGAACAACATGCATCTCCCCAAAACCTAAAAACAACCACTAGGCAAAAAGAAGAGGGGATTTGGGGAGAAACCTTCATCCATGGCAAGAGGTCGAGGTGGGGAACGATCCCACCGGTCGGAATGCAAGGAGAGTGGCCGGGGGAGGAGATCCGACGAGGTCCTGCGGCGACGTTCTTGAGAGGGAGAGAGAGAGAGACGACGTGGGGATATGAGATGAATGGGTATGGGGGAGTTGGAACTCCCCCTGCCCGCTTATAACCCCCACCTGTTCGGATAAGTGCGGTAGTACCGCGGTCATCGCAGTAGTACCGCCCGGGCGGAAGTACCGCACACGGAGCGGTAGTACCGCTTGACCAGCGGCAGTAAAAAATTACTTCCGCGCTGGACTTGCGGTAGTACCGTACCCTCTTTGCGGTAGTACCGTGACTACTCACGGTAGGACCGTCCCTCCGAGAATTTGCAAGTTTCGACAAGAGGCTTTTAGCAAGGAAAAAATGCACATGCAAGGCAAATGGGAAGAGAGACAACACACAAAAAAACAGCACACAAGACACTTCTCCAAGGAGGAGGTCGGTGGCCGAGGCCACCTATGTTTGAGTTATTTGGTATGGCAGCGCAAAGAACTATCCTTGGGCCCATGACCAATACTCGTCTTGAAGCACTTATACCATCTAACATGGCAAATCACAAAGACTTGATCGATTTATGCATAATGGGGGGGGGGGAGGAATAGTTCATTGAGAGAACAATACTCCCCCTATGTCCATGCCTACATCTAGACAAGATAAATATATTGAGTGGGAGGTGTGTGTGCAAAGTCTCAAGCCACATTACTCAAATCGATGAGATTTAGCTCATGCCTTAACTCGCGAAATCTTGCTTCATCCAACGGCTTCGTGAAGATATCTGCAAGGTTATCAAGAGTGTTGACATAGTGTAGCTCGATCTCTCCTTGCCGTATATGATCCCGGATGAAGTGATACCGAATCTCTATTTGCTTCGTCTTGAAGTGTTGCACCGGGTTGAGAGAAATCTTGATGGCACTTTCATTGTCACTCCAAAGAGGCACTTTGTCACAAGTGACACAGTAATCCTTTAAAGTTTGCCTCATCCATAAGAGTTGAGCACAACAACTTCCAGCTGCCACATACTCAGCTTCGGTGGACGAGAGAGACACACAACTTTGCTTTTTGGAAGACCAACTAACGAGAGAGCAACCAAGGAATTGGCACCCTCCGGAAGTGGACTTCCTATCCACTTTGTCTCCCGCCCAGTCCGAATCAGAGAAACCTACAAGGTTGAAGTTTGCTTCTCTTGGGTACCATAAGCCAAAGTTTGGGGTATGAGCCAAATATCGAAAGATTCGCTTGACTGCCACAAAGTGACTTTCCTTAGGTGAGGCTTGAAACTGTGCATAGATTCCCACACTCAACATAATATCCGGTCTAGATGCACAAAGGTAAAGCAAGGATCCAATCATAGAACGATATACCTTTTGATCCACCGCTTTACCATTGGGATCAATGTCAAGTTGGCACTTGGTTGGCATTGGAGTAGTAGCCGGCTTGACATCACTTAGATTGACCCTCTTGAGCATGTCTTGAGTATACTTGGTTTGTTTGATGAAGATCCCTTCTCTTCTTTGCTTGATCTCAAACCCAATGAAGTACTTCAACTCTCCCATCATAGACATCTCAAAATGTGTGGTCATGAGTGCGGTGAACTCATCATTGAAAGCTTTGTTAGGAGAACCTAAGATAATATCATCAACATATAGTTGGCAGACAAACAATTCCCCTTTGACCTTCTTAGTAAAAAGAGTGGGGTCGATTTTCCCAATTTCAAACCCACGATCTTGTAGCAACTCGGTAAGATGCTCATACCACACACGTGGGGCTTGTTTAAGGCCATAGAGTGCCTTATCAAGTTGATACACGTGATTGGGGAACTTAGGATCCTCAAACCCGGGGGTTGTTTGACATACACCAACTCATTAATAGGACCATTAAGAAATTCACTTTTCACATCCATTTGTTGCAACTTAAAATTATTATGAGAAGCATAGGCTAGCAACAAACGAATAGATTCAAGGCGAGCAACGGGGGCAAAGGTTTCACCGTAGTTGATACCATCGACTTGGGAGTAGCCTTGAGCCACCAGACGCGCCTTGTTGCGGATGACAATGCCATGAGCATCTTCCTTGTTCTTAAAGATCCACTTGGTTCCAATGACATTATGGTTCTCCTTTGGCCTCGGCACCAGACGGCACACATTGTTGCGCTCGAAGTTATGGAGTTCTTCATGCATGGCATTAAGCCAATCAGGGTCTTCGAGCGCCTCATAGACCTTCTGAGGTTCAACACAGGAGACAAAAGCTTGATGAACACAATAGTTTGCTAATTGTCTACGAGTGCTTACCCCCCTTTTGATGCTTCCAAGAATATTCTCCATGTGATGTTCTCTGGAAGCCAGCCTGGAGGCAACTTTTGCAGCACGACGCTCCAATTGCTCTTCAAGAGATAATTGAGGAGCACTGAGTTGATCATCTTGAGCTACGTCAGGAGCTAGATCTTGATCTTGAGCTTCCTATTGATCTTGATCTTGCTCAGAGGATAGAACTTGTCCTTGTGCATCATTCGGTGGCTCCCCACCATCTTGTGATTGATCTTGCACTTGGCCTTGTTCGTCCGGTTGAGGGCCTTCACTTTGTTCTTCGGAAGCGTGTGGGTCTTGGGTTGGTGATGGTTCCACTTGAGTGGAACATTTTCCTTCTCCTTCGGCCACAAGGTGTTCGTCAATGGGTAGGATATATCCAACACCCATTCTTCTTATGGCTTGAGGAGGAATTTCATCACCTACATCACAAGTACCACTTTGCTCCACTTGGGAGCCGTTATTTTCATCAAACTCTACGTTACTCGTCTCCTCAATGAGTCCATTGGACTTGTTGAGGACACGGTAAGCATGACAGTTTGTAGCATAACCAACAAATAAGCCCTCATGAGCTCTAGATTCAAATTTAGACAAACGAACACCTTTCTTGAGGATGAAACACTTACACCCGAACACCCGGAAGTACTTGAGATTGGGCTTGTTACCGGTAAGTATCTCATTGTAATGCCCATTATGGGATTATACCTCCTACGTGTCGAGGCACGACTTAAAGGTATAAGCCCATACTAGAATGATCTCAAGTATGGTATCTTTGCACGACTCATGTAAAAATAGGGATGAAAATTACAAAAGGATAGTTGGCTTACACTCGCCATGTCACACAATACATTACATAAGCAAATCATCATCCAAATAACATCACATTCCAACTACGGACGAAGATCCAAATGAAGGATACCAAAATAATAACCACAAGGTCCGAATCGCCCCTAGTAGAAGTCACTACTGATCATCGGGATAGTGCACATAGTATCGACTACGTTCTTCATCGTACTCCCAGTACAGCTCGGTGCCGTCACCTGAGTAGTCCACCATAGTACCTGCATCTGGTGTTGTGTAGAATCTGTGAGCCACGGAGGACTCAGCAAGCCCGTTCCCGGGTAGCAAAACTATCTAAGCCTTGGGTGTGGAACAAGGCTGAAGAAAATAAAAGGTTGCAGCTGCACTAGCACTAGCTTACATGTTTAGATCGAGAAGAGAAGTGCCACGAGCGCCAAAGTGATCACGAAGTGATCCTATCTAAGCACGTCAATCATAACCCCACCGTGTTCACGTCCCGAACCCCTTTCGGAAAATGACCATCACGGTTACTCACGCTGGTAGTGTGTTGTGAACATGGTGTCAAGTTTTCTAGAACCGGATATTAACAAATTCCCATCAGCCACATAACCACGAGCACGGCTTTCGAAAGTTCAAAACCCTGCAGGGGTGTCCCAACTTAGCCCATTACAAGCTCACGATATGCCGAGTCGCAACTCCAAGGTGGGAAGGCCCGAGTATTCTCGGAATCCCATGCTCAAGATATTCCGACTAAGGTAAAACTAATCCAGCAAGACCTCCCGGCGTGACGACACCCTGACAGTAGCCGCGCGTATCTAGTCTCAGGCCACGACCGGATAGGTCAGCCTACAGGTATATACCAATCCTCGAGTTTCCTCGTGGTGGCCCCTCAGTCTGTCCAGTTTGGACCAACACTCATGTGTAGCACTGGCCCGGGGGTTGTTAATTAAGATCACGGGATAGCTAGTCCCTATGCAAGTTTTAGTTATTAGGCAAATGGAGTACCAATGTTGGGCCTTGCTGGAAAAGGTTTAGCGCTCAGCGGGTTATCGAGGGGGTCCCATAATCCCAACCATGTTAGGAACGCATAATCAAGGAACATAACACCGGTTTATATGGTTCCTAGGGCGGCATGAGTGGAACAAATCACCAAGCAAGAGGCTTAGCCTTCCACCCATTACCAAGATATAGATGATTTAGTTTAAGAGTTTATATAGTGTGATATCCCAACAGTAACTTCAACATGAAGCAAGAATCTTCAAATCTTCTCCTGCAACTAGCAATGCTATAAGAGGGGCTGAGCGAAACTTACGTAGCCAAACAAAGGTTTGCTAGGTTGGGTGGTTAGACAGATTCATGGTTACAATTGGAGGCTGACAAACAAACATGGGCATCGAGGCAATAAGCTAAAGAGCGAGACATCTAGCAATAGGCAAAGATAGTAATGATATCTGGGTCAGGTCATCTTGCCTGTCGAGTCGTCGATGGGATCGTAAGACGGCTCCTCGTACTCAACCTCGGTAGTAACCTCGTTCTCGTTCTCGGTCTCGGCTCCCGGCTCTACTCAACATAAGAAGACAACAAGGCACGAAATCAAACAAGGTGCAATGCACAATCAACATGATGCACGTATGATGCATGTATGATGCAATACATGTCAAGGAATGAAGCACACAAGAACAACACAAGACAACAAGTTTAAATGAGGCCGGAATCCACATAAAGCAAATCCTGTAAGTCCTCATATGCAAATGTTGAAATTGGTCCAGATCTGAACAAACCTTAAGTTAAAGTTGTTAAACAGCAAGTTAACATGCACCATGATGATCTACATGAAATTCTAGTCAAGTTTCATATAAAGTTCGCTTACTTCGGAGCTACGGTCTAGAAGATATGAGCAAAACAAGACAAGCATGGCAACGGTGCAAGATGCACCCAAACATCAAGCAAACACATTCCAAACATGTTATCAACATGATATTATGATTCTACATGAAAAATCACACAAGTTTCATATAGTGCATGCTCAAAACGGAGCAACGGTTCAACAAATACACTCGAAACAAGATACAATGCAAAGCTGAAATTAACAACCACATAGCAACTTTGGAGCAAGAAAATATATACTCTACATCACCCAAACATGATGACAATAAGCATGGACATGAAGTAGACATATCCTACAGCAAAGAACTCCATAGGAGCAACTCCATAGGAGGCATGGATCAATAGCAACAAGCTACAACATTTTGATGATGACGTTAAAACCCTGACAGTTATATTTTATAGCAACTTGGGAGCAAGAAATAAATAAGCTACAACAACCCATATGAGCAAGTGTGGGCATGGATGGATAGACAACAACATGTACAACAAGGAATGATCAATGGCCACCCCAAAACTAACATGGATTCGACTAGGGCATCAAGCAAACATAGCATCAGGTTAAGACAGATTCCAGACTTAGTAGAATTTTCACTAAGTGTTAAAACAGTAACATTGGCATGGCATGTTTAAAAGCATGTTTAAGTCACCTCAAGGCATATCATGGAAAATGGTTTGCACCACAGCAAAGACCATATGAAGGAGATTCTCAAACATAATAACATGTGACATGGGGACAAACACATCAATAGCAACGAGCACTTCAAATCAGCTTCTCATAACATGTTAAAAACTTAACAGCCACATGCACTTTTGCAATAGAGATTAACATGGCAATATGAAACCTAAGATGCATGCTACAACAACCATCATGTAGAGCATTTCACAAGGAACATTTTGGCATATCATTAGCTTCATTTGGATAAACATGCACCAAGTTATCACATCTCAAACATGGCATGAAAATAACAAGTAGCAGCAGTTTATAACAAGTAGCACTCTTGCAACAGAGATTACGACCTCTAGATGTTCTCAAACAAGCATGCCACAATGGAACAAAATGTAGAGCACATCCCCACGATCATTTTGACATATCATATGCACAATTTGGACAAGCACACTAAAAGATACAGCCATATGAACATGCACATATATTAACAAATTCCTGGGACTTAGCCATATTTTGAGAAAAAAAAGGAAAATCGCTAGGCGGGAAAAAAACGGACATGGGCCAGATCTGGGAAAAACGGGGCTCACCAGAGGGCCAAGGCCCAGGTCGGTGGCGGCCTGGGGCGGGCCGCGATGGATTGGGCCGGCGGGGCACGGAGCCTGGGCGCCCGAGGCGGCGGCTAGAGAGGCCGGGCTGAGCCGGCGGCCTGGCAGGGCCCACGAGGCCGGCTGGAGGTCGTCCCTGCCGATCCCGCCTGGATCGGGCAAGGGCGTCCGAGGCCGGCCGAGGCCGGCGGCGGGCGGCGGCGGTTGCCGGCCACCAGCGACGAGGGGGCGGCGGAAGCCCGGATCCGGTCGGGGAGGACCGGACCCGGCCGGCGGCGGAGCTAGGAGGCCGGCGGCGGCGGGCTAGGAACACACGGTGGCGGCGGGGGTAGAGGGGCCGGCGGCGAGCGGGAAAGGTGATGGCGGCGGCGGCGCAGTCCGGCGCGGCGGCGGGGTCGCGCACCGGCGACGTTCGGCGGCGGAGGGAATCGGGGCGAGCAGGGTGCTCGCCCCACGGCGGCGGCGGCGGCCGGGCCGGGCGGGCCCCGGATGGGCTCCCTGGGCCTGGCGCGGTGGGAGAGAGGGAGTGGACACGTGGCAGTGCGGGAATGGCCAAGGGGACGGTAGCGGACGCGTCCGGTCCGTCCGGACGTGTCCGGCGGCGGTGGAGGAGGTGGGACTAGGGTTTTTTTGCCCGAAAATTGGACGGGGGAGACATTTTTATAGGCATAGGGAGCTAGGAGACTCCAAATGAGGAGCGGTTTTCGGCCACGCGATCATGATTCGACGACTGATATGATCGGAAGGGTTGTGCTGGGTTAGTGGGCTGTTGTGGAGGGGGTCTTGGGCCTTAAAGAAGAGGTTCTTTTAGCCCACTAGGTTAACCGTTGGAGTACCAAACGAACTCCAAACGCGACGAAACTTGACAGGGGGCCTACACGTACCAAAAAAACATCACACAATAAGTCTCACGTCATTTCGTGAACATTACACGGCCACACACGAAAGAAGGACCTGGGGATGCCACAGGCATGTGTGTGAGCATCGAAACTCGAAACGGACAACGGGAAGAGACGGGTGGGACCGGGTGCAAGTGACAACACAAATGCAATGCAATGCACATGACAACATGACATGAATGAAATGCACACATGCACACGATAAAACGATGAAACCCGAAATGAAAGAAGAGCCCGGAAAGGAATTGATGAAGCCAAAGTTTATATATTGCCATATTTGGAAAGTGTTACATCTGGGGCATTACAAACTCTCCTCTACTACGAAAAGATCTCGTCCCGAGATCTAGGACTGGAAGAAGGAAGGGTACTCAGAATGAAGGTGATCTTCTCGTTCCCACGTAGCTTCTCGGTCGGTATGGTGTGACCACTTGACTTTCAAGAACTTGATTGACTTGTTGCGGGTCTTGCGCTCGGTTTCTTCAAGAATAGCAACGGGGTGCTCACGGTAAGACAAGTCTTGTTGAAGATCAATCTCCTCGAACGGAATGGTGCGTTCAGGTGTCTTGAAGCACTTGCGGAGTTGAGACACGTGAAACACAACATGAACATTTGCAAAGTTGGATGGAAGCTCAAGTTGATAGGCTAGATCGCCTCTTTTGTCAAGGATCTTGAAAGGGCCCACGTCTCTAGGAGCAAGCTTCCCTTTGATACCGAATCTTTGGGTGCTTTTCATAGGAGAAACACGGAGATAGACATGGTCTCCAATGTCGAAAGCCAAATCATGATGCTTGCCATCATAGTAGCTCTTCTGACGCGACTGAGCGGCCTTGAGATTCTCACGTATGACTTTGCACATTTCTTCGGCTTTTGAGATCAAGTCATTGCCAAGAAGTTGACGTTCACCAGTCTCGGACCAGTTGAGAGGGGTACGACACTTTCTGCCATAGAGGATTTCAAACGGAGCTTTGCCGACACTTGCTTGGAAACTGTTGTTGTAAGAGAACTCAGCAAACAGAAGGAAATCTTCCCACTTCATGCCAAAAGAGATGACACAAGCTCTGAGCATGTCTTCGAGGATCTGGTTCACTCTTTCGACTTGACCACTAGTCTGAGGGTGAAATGCAGTGCTGAAATGGATCTTAGTGCCCATGGCTGACTGAAAGGAGTCCCAGAACTTGGATGTGAACAAATTTCCACGGTCTGAGGAGATAACTTGAGGAATGCCATGTAATGACACAATTCTGGAAGTGTACAGCTCTGCCAGTTGAGCTGCATTGATGGATTCTTTGACTGGAAGGAAGTGAGCTACTTTGGTTAGCTTGTCAATCACCACAAAGATAGCATCATTCCCCTTCTTGGACTTGGGAAACCCAGTGACGGAATCCATTTCAATGTGGTCGAATTTCCACTCAGGAATAGGAAGAGGTTGGAGTAGACCGGCTGTACGTTGATGCTCTGCCTTCAGTCTTCTGCAGACATCACATTCATTCATGAATTGGGCAATCTTCCTTTTCATGCGAGTCCACCAGTAAGATTGCTTGAGGTCTTGGTACATCTTGGAACTTCCATGATGAATTGAGAGGAGGGAGTCATGTGCTTCGTTCATTATGAGCTTCCTGAGATCACCCTTGGGAACCACAAGTCTGTCCTCAAAGAACAAGGTGTCTTTTTCATCAACGCGATAGCACTTGTATTTGGGAGTACCCTTTGCAATACCATGTTTCACTTTCTGCACCATAGCATCACTGAGTTGGGCCTCACGAATCTGATCTTCCAAGGTAGGAGCAACTTGAAGATTTGCAAGAAAGCCTTGCGGAACAACTTGGAGGTTGAGCTTCCTGAATGCTTCACAAAGCTCAGGCTGAAACGGCTTGATAAGGAGACTGTTGCAATATGCCTTTCTTCTCAAGGCATCTGCAATGACATTGGCCTTGCCAGGTGTGTATTCGATGCTTGGATCATACTCTTGGATCATTTCAACCCAACGAGTCTGGTGAAGGTTCAGGTTCGGCTGTGAGAAGATGTACTTCAAGCTCTTGTGATCGGTGAAGATGTCCACTTTTCTGCCCAACAGAAGGTGTCTCCATGTGATCAAGGCATGTACCACTGCTGCTAGCTCGAGACCATGTGTGGGGTAGTTCTTCTCATTTGCCTTCAATTGACGAGAAGTGTATGCCACAATTTTCTTGTCTTGCATTAGCACACCACCAAGTCCTTGAAGAGAAGCATCACAGAATACTTCGTAGGGCTTGGGCTCATCTAGAGGAGTAAGAACCGGAGCAGAGATGAGCTTTTCTTTGAGAGTTTTGAATGCCACATCACAATCCGGAGACTAGTTGTACTTGACATTCTTCTGCAGCAAGTTGGAGAGAGGCTTGGCAGTCTTGGAGAAGTTCTCAACGAACCTTCTGCAATAGCTAGCGAGACCAAGGAAGCTTCGGAGTTGCTTGACGTTCTGAGGGGGTTCCCAGTTAACAATCGCTTCAACTTTCTCGGGGTTGACAGAGATACTGTCGTGGAATTAGCACGGCAGATGTCCGGTTTAGAGGACTTAGGTGTCAGGCCATCACGCGGGTTAGCTTGAAGGGGTTAAAAGCACACAAAGGACACAGAAGGTTTATACTAGTTCGGCCCCTTCGATGAAGGTAAAAGCCTACGTCTAGTTTGGTGTGGTATTGCTTGGGCGACGATGAACAGGGAGCGGATCGCTTGCCTGTATCCCGACGTGTTGTTGCTTGTCCTTGAACCGTCGCCGGGTCGTCCCTTTATATAGGAGGCGACGCCCGGTCCGGTTTACAGAATCCCGAGGCCGGTTCATAATCATGTCCACCTCGGTCTCTACTCTTTCTATCTTACACCTCAAGTTACATGATATGATGGTTTATAAACCGTAAGCTTTACACATGGGCCCTAAGCCTCTATGGGCCGTAACCTCTGGTTCATATTCTACTAGGCTTTTGATAATACAACTATGTTAGTGTAATCCGGATCTTCCTGGCCGGTTTATACCTGCTAGTAATATCCCTGACATTAGGTCCCAGATTGATTTCAACTTGTTCATGTCAGTCTTCTAAGTCTTTGCATAAATTTCTTCTCTGCAGCTCATTTGCTTCGTAAACCGACCATGATGTCATCTCCAGGAATCACCTTAATCCGTCGTGACATCACCTCCGCATTTATTGCTCACCTCTGTCTGTTACCTTTGTTAAATGCCATCCCAAAAATCGAGGCGACAGCGCAATCTTTATCCAATCTCTGACCTCCTTGATTCCCGCGCTTACCGTTTCACCTCTTCGGCTTATAAATACCACTGGGGTCTGCCTCTTTTTTCCCCTTCTGCCTTCGTCTTCCTCTATATTCGTCGCTCGAAGCTCCGCCGCCGCTCTTCGAGCTCCTCGTCGTCCTCGAGCTAAGGCCGCTGCATCACCCTGAACGTGACCAAAACGCTTCACCGTCGTCGTCTGCTCCGTTAGGTACTCTTTCCTTTTCCCTCCAAATCTCGATCTAGGGTTTCGTCCATAGCTCCGCCATGAAAAACCTTGAAGCTTTTACTGTTCATCCCTATAAGTTTGACCTTGCTGTAGATTTGAACCTTATTTAGATTCGTCTTAAATGCGCTCCTGCTCCATGCTCACGTCTTTAGTTCCTCTAGTTTACCAACTTAGATTTGATCTGTAGAAAACTTCCGTGGTTCTTCCTGCATATGACTTGCATATATTTCATCTTTTCCTTATGCCTTAGATCCATTTTTGCTTCAGCCTTCTGTGGAAACTGTTTTTTCGCACTATAGATCTGTATCCCGACTTCTCCGGTTTAATCAATCATACGCTTTCTTTGACGGGTTAGAAGCAAGCCCCTATATATAATTGACGGTTTAGCTTCCTCTTTTTCTGTTATCATAAACTGGTAGTTGTTCGCTTCACATCTGCTTCCGGGTTGTCAATGCCATTAGTCCCTTGTCTAAACCGTCGATTAGGTCCATAATTTTACACCATGCTCCGGTTTTTATGCTTCAGCAATTGGTAAACCGGATTTTGTACTGTACTTTTCAGCATTTCCTTATTCCGAATGATGGCCAAGCAGTTTGTTGCCTGCAACTGGGCTCCTTCCCGCATCACTGAGGATGACCTAATGAATGCCGCTTCAATTGGTATTCTGGGTCCTAAAATGGTTCTGCACTGGCAGGCCCCAGGAAATGAATGTCCCCCTACTCCTAAAGAAGGAGAGGTCATTGTTTTCTTTGATCACTTGGCCCGGGGCTTTAGCCCTCCCGGTTCAAAATTCTTCCGGGATGTATTGGCCGCCTTTCAGCTCCATCCTCAGGACGCAGGTTCGAATTCTATATCAAATGTCTGCAATTTTCAAGTCTTCTCAGAAGCATATCTTCAAGAAGAACCATCAGTGGATCTGTTCAGAGACTTTTTCCATTTAAATCGATGGACAAAGTTTTCTGACGGGCCGCATCAAGAATTGGGCGGCGTCAGCATTCAAAAGAGAAAGGATGTGAGCTTCCCTCACGCTGCCCTTCACACGCACCCCAAGGAATGGAATCAATCGTGGTTCTATTACATAGATACTTCGCCTGAAGGGGAAAACCCACTGCCGGGTTACCGTGCATATCGCCTACCTAAGGATCATCCCCTGCCGCAGCGCCTCAGTGCCCCAGACCGAGCCCGGTTTGCCCCTCAACTTTGTAAGCTTAGGGCCTTTATGGCCAACGGCTTAACCGGAGTAGACTTTGTTCGCTGTTGGCTTGCCTGGAGCATCCTTCCACTGAGCCGGCATTCAGGCCTGATGTGCGAGTATACCGGAAAACCGGATGATCCCCAGCGCCATATTGACATAATACTTCCTGAGAAAGAAGTCGCTAAATCCGCAAAGAAAATGCTCAACATCTCTCTGGAAGAGTGCAGCCGGACCGATTTAGCTCCATTCTGTGAAAACAATAAACCACCAGTAGTAAGTTATTTCTGATCTTTTCTGCTTGTTCTCATCCGTCCATATCAATTGTCTTCTATTTATTTTCTATCTTCTGCACAGGCCAACGACCTCTTCTGGAAGAGGAAACCTCAAGATAAATCGGCCAAACAGCCACGCCGGAAGACGTATGTTGTTAAGAAGAACAAGGCGGTTGCTGCCTCCGGTTCACATCATGAGGAAGATGATCCGGATTCCGAGGTATGAGTTGATCCTAATATGTTTTAATCTCCCTTTATCCAAATTTATGTTAACAGTGCCTTTCCACAGGATCTGGCTGAAGGAAGTAAAGCGGCGGAAGTTGAGGTAATTTCTCTCTCTTCAGACTCAGAACCGCCGCCCCCCAAAATCCGCCAGGTGTCTCGGAAATACCCTTTTTCTCATCCTTACGCTCAATTGGACCCCAAATTTCTTTTGAAGAAGCAGCAGCATGAAGCACGCCGGACCACGCGCCACAGTGGCCACGTGGTGGAATCATCCAGAATACCTCTTACTCCGGCTCGGAGGCGTCGTTCCGAGGTTTTACTTTATCCAACTCCTCTTCATCCAAAAGCCGTCTGATCCTAACTATCAGGAGGCTCCTTTGTCCTCTTCCGGCGAGTCGACTGCTATGCAGGTCCCTGTGCTAAAGACCGTGCCTGGGTAAGTCATTTCCTCAAACACCCGGTTTTTCTTTATATTTATATCTTTATGATTCTCATTGTTCCTTTGATTTTCTTCAGCAAGCCGAAGCCTAGCAAGAAGGCGAAAGCAACCAAAGTGGCTGCCGAGACTGCTACAGTTGAACCGGCCGCTGATCCGGACGAAGTTATCCCTCCAGAAGATAATCATGCAGCTCAGTTTGACGACCCTATTCCCATGGATCGTGACGACATTGCTGCTCCAGAGGATCTTAACACGGAGAATGTAGTTGAACCGGCGAGCCCTGTCCAGGTTAGCCCTCCTCGGGCTAGTCCGGCTCCTGTTAGACCGGCGCCTACTACTACCCCTCTTCAACCAACTGCTGCTTCCTCCCCGGACGTTGAGATAACCGGGTTAGGTTTTACCGCTCCTGCTGAGCGTGTCATCTTGGCCAAGCACACTGCCAAAGAGGAAAAACTTCAACAGGAAAAAGGCAAGTGGAGCACGGACTTATCCAGCTATGCCCAGTTGATTGCCCAGGAACTTCATTCCAGGTATTTGAACCGGCTCTTTACCAGCCGCGATTATGAATCCGGGTTGGTTAACATGATGAAGGACAAGTAGGAGGTAACTTCCTTTACTTGTCTCTGTTTTGAGTTCTTTGCAATCCTGTCTTTAGGCCATAGTAGCCCCCAAGTGCCGGTTTAGCTTCGTTTGTAGATGAACCGGGACTTCCAGTGTATCTGAAAATGAACTTACATTAGCCCCCAAGTGCCAGGGGTATAACTTGTTTTATGCGCTTGGGACTTGTCTGAAATTTTCTTTCAGTACTTCAATTGCACATTAGCCCCCAAGTGTCAAGTGGATAACTTGTTTATATGCTAGGGACTTTTTTGACTTTGTCTTTCTAATCCATTTGATTTCATTGTAGGCTGATTTGACCTGGAGGGCTGCAGAGGTAACTGAACTCCGGAATAGATTGGCTACTACTGAAACTGCTTCTGGCAAAACCAAGGAAGAGCTTGTGCTGAATTTAACCAACGTAGAAAAATTGAAAAAGGACTTTGAAGCGGAGCGGTCCGCCTGGGAGGTGCAGAAGAATGCTCTTGAGAAAAGACCAAAAGATGCTGAAGCTGCCCTTAATCCGGTTACGCAGGGGCTGACCGGTTTAAGACAGCAAATAGAACTTATGACTTCTGCCATCTTTGGTGAGCACTCAACTGTATATGCTTTTCATCTTTGCAATCCTTGTTCTGCTCCGGTTTAACTTTAACAAACATATTTAGGGCGACGCATAACTCATCTTGGAGATGATGTCCGGAAGAAGCTCAAGGCCTCTTATACCCTGGTAGAGCAGCTGTATTCCGGTGCTCAAAGGGTTATAAGTGCAATGTCCCATCAGAAACCGGCCCCAACTACCATCCAAGGTACTTTGGAGAAGCTCTCTGTCCTGCCTGTGCGCTTGGTGGAAGTGAAGAAATCTTCTGCACGGGCCGGCTCACTTATAGCACTGACTCGGGCCAAGGCATGGGTTTCGGACATTGATCCGGAGGAGGCTATGAACGGATATCCCAACAATAAAGAGGATGGATCCACCTTCTCTACCGAAGACCTCCGTGCCTTAACCAAAGAGATGCGCCCCCTCGCCAGCAAACTTGCCGATGAAGCTGACCTGACAAGGTATCATCCGGCCTATGACTTAGAAAATGAATGGGTGGAGCGGCCGATTTATGACACCGAGAATCTGATCCCGCCAGTGCGTGGCCATACTTTCGCTCCAGATATTGATCCGTCTGATCTTATTACTGGGGAAATGTACTTCCGTGCACTCTCCATGATTGACTGGCGCGTTCCTGACTTCCAGCCACTTCTTGAAGATGAAGAAGATCCGAAACAAGCCGACCCTCAACCTTCGCAGCGTGAAGAGGAATCATAAACCGTCCGGCTTAAGTCGTAGCTGCCAAACACTTTCTGCGAAAACCTTTAATCCGTTCGGGCCTGCAAGTGCCTTGTAATAGGATAGTTCGAAACATTGTCTTTGTCCCAATGTGGATATCACAGCTTGACTTGGCGTCTGACAATTTTAATCCCTTATCTGCTATGTTTGATCCGTCTACGTTATCTGCATCTGCATAAACAATGCTAAAAAGATGTCCTGGCAGTTTACCGCCGGACCTATTATATTGCTCCCATAGACATAAAGAATATCTGCTTTATACCCAAAAATGCCTCATTCCTTTGATTAAGTGTACCTGACGTCCTTAATCCGGTAGGCATAATTGAATGTGTAGATTCTGATGAGGCTCTTGGCTCTCTTGGCGTTTGCCTGATGACTGTTCCGGGTTATGATAAACGCCGGTTTAAATCATGCTGGTGTTTATGACCCAGACTTTAAACTCATGCTGGTATTCATGACCCAGACTTTAACTTTGTAGATACGTTATCAACCTTTAAGTTGCCCAATTCTGGATCAATAAATTTGGTTAACCACAAAAACTTTTAAAATCGCAGAAGCAAAGCATTTTTTGGCAAATAAGACCATGTAGTCGAGGCTTTTTATGAGCTGCCAGGCTCCAAATCGAGGTTTTTTATGAGCTGCTAGGCTCGAAATCGAGGCTTCTGATTCGAATGCGATCAGTAAACCGGACCAAAGGGGTTGAGCTAAGATTCGAATGCGACCATGTAGCCCCCAGTGGCCTTGAATTTTTGCCGATCAATGGATTCGAATGCGATCCAAGGCGGACCCAAACGGGGTTTAAGCTATGATTCGAATGCGATCATATATACTGGACCAAAGGGGTTGAGCTAAGATTCGAATGCGATCATGTAGCCCCCAGTGGCTTTGAAATTTTGCCAATCGGTGGATTCGAATGCGATCCGAGGCGGACCCAAACGGGGTTGAAGCTATGATTCGAATGCGATCATATATATTGGATCAAAGGGGTTAAGCTAGGATTCGAATGCGATCACGTATCCCACTAGTAAGTTTGGTTATGTTCTCTTTGGTTCGAATACGACCTATGTTTGAACAGGAAGCCCCCTGGTGACCGTAGAGGCAGGGTACCTATATGGGAGTTGCGCTTATGCGGCAAACCCTCTTTGGTCCCTTATATAATTGTCCTGCATACCAAAATACATTGATCAAAGCATCTTGTTTTCTTGATGAAAATAATACATATCAAGAGAAATAAACTTTAGATGGATATCACCTGAGTGAATTCCCATAAGACACTTATATTTGAAAAAGATGGCTGATCCCCCGGTTTACCGGGGGTGCCGGTTTATTTATTAATGTAATATATACAGGATACATGAAGCGGAGCCCATGGCTCAAGTGTAGTACGGCCGCAGAAGACCAATGTTCCACGGCCTCTTCGTCTCTTCCTCTGTTGTCCGTGAGTCTTTATGTTCCTGAACGTCCACCAGGTAATATGAACCATTGTGTAGATTCTTGCTGACCACAAAGGGCCCTTCCCAACGCGGGGATAACTTGTGCATATCTGTCTGGTCTTGGATGAGCCGGAGCACCAGGTCCCCCTCCTGGAACGTCCTGGTCTTAACCCGGCGGCTGTGATATCTGCGCAGGTCTTGCTGATAAATTGCGGATCGTGCCGCTGCTATGTCACGCTCTTCATCCAGCCGGTCTAAACTGTCCTATCTTACCTGCTCATTGCCCGCTTCAACATAAGCCGCCACCCGTGGTGAGTCATGCCGGATATCACTAGGGAGAACTGCTTCAGCACCATACACCATGAAGAAGGGCGTATAGCCTGTAGACCTGTTAGGCGTAGTGTTGATGCTCCAGAGGACAGAAGGTAACTCCTCAACCCAGCACCCTGGTATCCTTTGCAAGGGAGTCATAAGCCGGGGCTTGATGCCTCGCAAGATCTCTTGGTTGGCCCTTTCAGCTTGACCATTGGATTGAGGGTGAGCTACTGAAGATACATCCAGGCGAATATGTTCCCTTTGGCAAAACTCTTCCATCTCTCCTTTAGATAGATTGGTGCCATTATTAGTAATAATGTTGTGTGGAAAGCCAAACCGGAAAATTACCTTTTTGATGAATTTAACCGTTGTTGCCGCATCACACTTACTGACAGGCTCTGCCTCTATCCACTTTGTAAACTTGTCCACTGCCACCAACAGGTGGGTTTTCTGATCTTGGGATCGTTTAAAAGGTCCAACCATATCAAGCCCCCAAGTCGCAAACAGCCAAGTAATTGGAATCATCCGTAGCTCCTGTTCCGGAACAAGAGCACGCCGTGAAAATTTCTGACAAGCGTCACATCTTCGGACTAGATCCTCCGCATCAGCATGGGCCGTTAACCAGTAAAACCCGTGATGAAAGGCCTTGGCTACCAGTGATTTTGAACCGGCGTGATGACCACAATCTCCTTCGTGTATCTCTCGAAGAATATCACAGCCTTCTTCCGCTGATACACAACGCTGAAATGCCCCAGAAACGCTGCGGTGATGAAGTTCTCCGTTAACAATGGTCATAGATTTGGATGGCCGGATTATCTGCCTAGCTTCAACCTCATCATCTGGCAACTCTCCTCGGCTCAGGTATGCCAAGTAAGGGAGTGTCCAATCCGAAATAACATGAAGTGCTGCAACCAGCTGTGCTTCCGGATCAGGAACAGCCAAATCCTCCTCCGATGGCACCTGAACTGATGGACTGTGTAATTCATCCAAGAAAGTATTTGGGGGAACCGGTTTACGCTGAGAGCCCAGCCGGCTTAGAGCATCGGTCGCTTCATTTTTCCGCCGGTCTATGTGATCCACCTGATATCCTTTGAAACATCTTGCCACCGCTTCAACTTCTCGCCTGTAAGCTGCCATGAGAGGGTCTTTAGAGTCCCACTTGCCAGATACTTGCTGCGCCACTAGATCTGAATCACCAAAGCACTTGACCCGGCTCAAGTTCATCTCCTTAGCTATTCGTAGGCCATGAAGGAGAGCTTCATACTCGGCAGCATTGTTAGTGCAGGGGAACATTAGTCGGAGAACATAACAAAACTTGTCACCGCGTGGGGAGGTTAACACGACTCCAGCCCCCGAGCCCTCTAATTGCCTTGAACCGTCGACGTGAATAGTCCAGTATGTATGATCCGGCTTCTCCTCCGGTGCTTGCAATTCTGTCCAATCATTGATGAAATCTACCAATGCTTGGGATTTGATAGCAGTACGGGGTACATACTTCAATCCATGTGGGCTAAGATCAATGGCCCACTTTGCCACTCTACCAGTAGCTTCTCTGTTCTGGATTATATCCCCCAATGGAGCCGAGCTGACAACAGTGATGGGGTGGCCCTGGAAATAGTGCTTCAGCTTCCGGTTTGCCATGAACACGCCATATACTAGCTTTTGCCAGTGTGGATACCTTTGCTTCGAATCAATGAGAACCTCACTGACGTAGTAAACCGGGCGCTGAACCGGATATTCTTGGCCTGCTTCCTTGCATTCCACCACAATAGCCACGCTAACTGCGCGAGCATTAGCAGCTACGTATAGCAGCAACGGCTCGTTGTCAACAGGGGCAGCAAGAACTGGCGGTTCTGCTAATTGTCGCTTCAAGTCCTCAAACGCAGCGTTTGCAGCATCGCTCCATATAAACCGATCTGTCTTTTTCAGCATCTGATAAAGTGGAATTGCCTTCTCTCCCAAACGGCTGATGAATTGGCTTAATGCTGTAATCCGGCATGCTATGCGCTGGACATCATTGATACAAGCCGGTTTTGTCAAGGATGTGATCGCCTTGATCTTCTCCGGATTGGCCTCTATTCCTCTGTTTGATACTAAGAATCCAAGGAGCTTGCCTGCTGGAACACCAAAAACGCACTTCTCCGGATTAAGCATCATTTTATAAACCCGGAGGTTGTCAAAGGTTTCCTTTAGGTCTTCTATCAGCGTCTCCTCCTTCCTTGACTTCACCACAATGTCATCAACATAGGCATGGACATTTTTTCCGATCTGCCCCTTGAGACAGTTCTGTACGCAATGCTGGTAAGTTGCTTGGGCACTCTTGAGCCCAAAGGGCATAGATACATAGCAGAAGGCTCCAAAGGGAGTTATGAAGGCTATCTTCTCTTGGTCCTTAACTGCCATCTTGATTTGATGATACCCTGAATATGCATCCAAAAAACTTAGCCGCTTACATCCTGCCGTAGCATCAATGATCTGATCAATACGGGGGAGAGCAAAAGGATCAGTTGGACAAGCCTTGTTTAGGTCTGTGTAATCTACACACATCCTCCACGTTCCATTTTTCTTTAATACCAGAACCGGATTAGCCAACCACTCCGGATGGAACACCTCAACTATGAACCTTGCGGCCAAAAGCCTGGCCACTTCCTCACCTATAGCCTTGCGCCTCTCCTCATTGAAGCGGCGTAGGTACTTCTTGACTAGTTTAAACTTCGGATCAATGTTAAGACTGTGCTCAGCGAGTTCCCTCGGTATACCCGGCATGTCAGAAGGTTTCCATGCAAAGATATCCCGATTCTCACGGATGAACTCGATGAGCGCGCTTTCCTATTTGGGGTCTAGGTTAGCGCTGATTGTGAACTGCTTGGATGAATCGCCTGGCATAAAGTAAAATTGCTTGGTCTCCTCTGCCGATTTAAACTTCAACGCCGGATCATGCTCTGTAGTTGGCTTTTTTAAAGGGGACATATCTGCCGGATCGACGTTGTCTTTGTAGAATTTCAATTCCTCCGTAGCATAGACTGCCTCTGCATAGGCTGCATCTCCTTCCTCGCATTCCAATGCGATCTTGCGACTTCCGTGAACCGTGATGGTTCCCTTGTGACCCGGCATCTTGAGCTGTAGATAAACATAGCATGGTCTAGCCATGAACTTGGCGTAAACCGGCCTCCCAAACAGAGCATGATATGGGCTCCTGATCTTTACGACCTCAAAGGTCACTGTCTCTGACCTAGAATCCTGCTCATCCCCAAAAGTAACCTCCAGATCAATTTTCCCAACTGGGTAAGCCAATTTACCTGGCACCACTCCATGGAACATCGTGTTGGATTGTCTCAACTTCTTGTCTATCAACCCCATACGACGGAAAGTCTCGTAATATAAGATGTTGATACTGCTGCCGCTATCCATGAGTACCTTTGTGAATTTGTAGCCACCCACCTGTGGTGCCACCACTAAGGCCAACTGGCCCGGATTATCAACCCGTGGCGGGTGATCCTCTCTGCTCCACATAATAGGTTGTTCCGACCAACGTAGAAAACGTGGTGTTGCCGGTTCAACTGCGTGTACTGCCCGCCTCAGAATCTTTTGATCTCGTTTGCACAAACTCGTGGTAAAGACATGGTACTGTCTACTACTTAGCTCCTTTGGATTACTCTGATATCCGGATTGCTACTGTTGTTGACGCTGCTGATTGCCTTGGTTATTGTAACCACCCTGACCATGCTGTTGGTTCTGTTGATGCTGACCGTTACTGTTGTTGCTGGGATAGTTGTTGTTACCGCCGTGATATCCTGACCCGGAACCATTACCCTGGTGACACGGACCCTGAAAACCGGAACTTGAGCCGCCGCCCGGGGGTCCGTGGTTATATTTGGCTTGTCTCATGGCCTCTATCATGATCCGGCATTCCCTCCATGAATGTTTAGACGAGATTCCCTCTTTGCTGTGTTTAGGGCAAGGCGCGTCTAACTGTTGTTCTAGACTGAGGAATTGCCCTTCACCACGAGGAGGTGGTCTACCCTTGCGGCGCTGCCCGTTTCCCTGAACGTTGGTATTAGCCACAAAATCAGAACCACCCTCTGCTTTTTGCTTACCATTGTAACTCGTTCCTGCCGGATTAGCTTGCGCCAGTTTACCAGCCTTGTTTGCCTTCCCGGACTTGTCTCCATCCGCCTCTGGGTACTTAGTGTTATCAGAATCCCCATATTTTACCAGAGTGCTCATGAGTGTCCCCATGTCATTACAATCCCGCTTGAGCCGTCCCAACTTCAGCTTCAGAGACTCAAACCGGCAATTATTTTCCAATGTCACTATCACCGTACTAGGATTAATGCTATTGGAGGAATGCAGGATTTCTAATGATCGCCGCACCCAGGCGCTCGTAGCTTCCTGCTCTCTTTGAACACATGCCGCTAAATCTACCACTGACATTGGCTGCTTGCACGTGTCTTTGAAATTTTTGATAAATCGGCGACGCAGTTCTCCCCATGATCCGATGGAGTTAGGTGGTAGGCCCTTTAACCATGTCCGGGCTGTGCCTTCCAGCATCATGGTGAAGTATTTGGCGCATGCCGCTTCATCCACATCTAGCATCTCCATAGCCATCTCATATCTCTCAAGCCACGCCACTAGAGCCAGGTCTGCCGTGTAGTTGGGCACCTTGCGTGGACCTTTGAAGTCTTTGGGTAATTTTACGCTTCGTAAAGCGGGGACAAGACATTGTACTCCAAAGGAACTCGCCGTGACTCCCGTTTCTGCTGTGGTTGGGTGAATCGGCGTCATTTGACGGGTATCCTCGTGGGCGGTATGTCTGGCCCGGTCTACCGCCTCTTGGGCGTGTGCTTCTGCTTCTGCCGGATTATCCTGCCTGTGGCGGTGACGTCTCCGCTCGCTGTTAGACACGGCCGGTTCATCCCAGTGCCTAGTGTAACTCCGGCGTTGGCGGGGGGTTGAATGAATCCTCTCCCTGCTGTAAGAGTACGCCTACTGCTGTGTCAGCGCCGTGTCCAGCAATTCCTTAGCCCGGCGTGCTTCCATCGCCACGGGGGATGTCCCCTCAATGGGTAAAGCGGCCAATCGTGAAGCGGCGGCGACAATGTTGTCCAACGGGTTAGAATAATGGCCGGGAGGGGTGGGGATGTGCAGCGTGGGCACAACTTGACGATTTTGCTCCGTGGCCGGTGGCTGAATCGACGCGCCAGTCCCTGGTGGTCCTCCCCGGTTTACCTCTGGGCGGTTACTGGTTCCCGCCCCTAGTGTGCCAAAGAGATTCCTCGCCTGGTAAACTGGCGGTAGACGAGTTTGCTGTCTTTTATGCATTACTTCCTATGCAGAAGTCTGATCCACCCTGAGCCGGAAAGCTTGGGAGTCTAGCTCCGCTTGCCTTGTAGCTATCATGGCATTCTCTGCGTCCAGATCCCGTTTAGCCTGCTCAATCCGGCCCTTCAGCTGAAGGATCTCCGCATCATGTTGCGCCTTGTTGGCAGGAGCTACTTCTGTTATTGCGCGTGCTGTCAACTCCTCGACCAAGGTGGATAGAACGTCAGAGGGTGAGGGGGCTTGGCCCGCCCCCGCACCAGCTACCTCTGAGGTAAATGCCTCGGTCACCGAGGGTTGTTGCATAGACTGTGATCCGGCCATGAAGACAGCCACCCGGTTTGGCGGATCAAAGGTGTCCGGAATACTGTCACCATCAGATATACCCTCGGATCGGCCGTCCTGCAACAGATACAAAGATGCGGTCTCCCCGGATGAAGATTCATCGTCAGAATAGACAACTGTTTCGCCACCTGAATCCGATCCGTCCTCGGCTTGGACTCCATGTACTGCTCCAACGAAGACATGTTTCACGGCGGGCTGAATCCGGGCCGATCTCGCACGCTGAGCCGGCTCGATGATGTTGGGGAAGATGTCCGGCTCAGGTCCCGGTTCACCGATCTTGCCGATGAAGACGTGGATACCGTCGAAGGGGACCCGGTACCCGTATTCGATTGAATCGGCCTCGGGGCCCCAGCCTGCATCGTCGATGTAGATCTGGCCGCGGCGACTCTTGGTCATCCGGCCAACCGCGCAACCCTTGAGTCCTTCAAAGCTGCCCTTCAAGAACTCGAAACCATCGTGCGATAGCCCCACAGTGGGCGCCAACTGTCGTGGAATTAGCACGGCAGATGTCCGGTTTAGAGGACTTAGGTGTGAGGCCATCGCGCGAGTTAGCTTGAAGGGGTTAAAAGCACACAAAGGACACATAAGGTTTATACTAGTTCGGCCCCTTCGATGAAGGTAAAAGCCTACGTCTAGTTTGGTGTGGTATTGCTTGGGCGTCGATGAACAGGGAGCGAATCGCTTGCCTGTATCCCGACGTGTTGTTGCTTGTCCTTGAACCGTCGCCGGGTCGTCCCTTTATATAGGAGGCGACGCCTGGTCCGGTTTATAGAGTCCCGAGGCCGATTCATAATCGTGTCCGCCTCGGTCTCTACTCTTCCTATCTTATACCTCAAGTTACATGATATGACGGTTTATAAATCATAAGCTTTACACATGGGCCCTAAGCCTCTATGGGTCGTAACCTCTGGTTCATATTCTACTAGGCTTATGATAATACAACTATGTTAGTGTAATCCGGATCTTCCTGGCCGGTTTATACCTGCTAGTAATATCCCTGACAGATACCCTCAGCAGAGATGATATGGCCAAGATATAAGACCTTATCGAGCCAGAATTCACATTTAGAGAACTTGGCATAGAATACCAAGATGTCATTCTTGGAGAATACCAAGATGTCATCCAGATAGACGAGCACAAATTCGTTGGTGTAGGGGTTTAATATGTAGTGCATCATTCTCGAGAAGGTGGGTGGAGCATTTGCGAGGCCAAAAGACATGACTGTGTATTCATAGGAGCCGTAGCTTGTTCTAAATGCAGTCTTGTGAATATCTTCTTCACGGATACATATCTGGCGATAACCCATCCGGAGATCGAGCTTTGAGAACACTTTTCCTCCTTTGAGCTGCTCGAACAATTCATTGATGTTGGGGAGCGGATACTTGTTCTTTATTGTCTTCTTGTTCAATGGCCGGCAATCAACGCAAAGGCACTCCGTGCCATCCTTCTTCTTGACAAATAAGACACCACAGCCCCAAGGAGAAGTGCTAGGCCTGATTAGACCCATACGCTCTTGTTCATCGAGTTGTTTCTTCAGCTCCTTCAACTCATCAGGGGAAAGCTTGTACGGACGCCGGCATGCTGGCTCGGTACCGGGCTCGAGTTCAATGACGAATTCGACTTGACGATGCGGAGGCATGCCTGGAAGCTCTTCAGGAAAAACATCTTCATATTCATTGACCACTGGAATTTGAGAGATGGCATTAATCTCGCCCTTGTCATAGAGAGAGAATAGCCTGATTGTGTTATCTCGAGAGGCGAAGATAATCACGTCTTCGTTGGAATGAGTAAGCTTGACTTCCTTTTTTGCACAATCAATGTGAGCATCATGCTGGGAAAGCCAATCCATCCCAAGAATAAGATCAATGTCGGAGTTGCCGAGAACAACCGGAGAAGCCAGAAAGCGGTAATCACCCATACGAATAGATACATCTGGAGCCCTCAAATTGGAAGTCATGTGCTTACCCGGAGAGATAATTGATAACTTCTTATCCAGAAATACCGAAGTGAAATTATGCTTGGTAAAGAATGGCCTTGAAATGAAACTGAGAGATGCACCAGAATCAAACAATACTTTAGCAGGAATAGAGTAAACTAGAAGATTACCAATTATCACATCAGAAGAATGTTTTGCTTCATTTGCACTCATCAGATTCACTCTTGCATGCTTGGGATTGTGCTTGACAATAGCAGTACTGACAAGTGGAGGAGGCGAAAGGTGCCTTTGGTTGGTGCACTTGTTGGAATAATGACCCTTCTGACCACATTTGTAGCAAGTGACCTCAGAAACTGGACGAGGAGGAGGAACACTTGGTCTTGGAGCTTGGTACTGCGACTTGGACTGATTGCCTTGGTTGTGTGGGTGGGAGAAACCACGGCCACCAGAATGCTTGTTGTTGTTGTTGGGAGGTCGGATCACTGGAGGAGGTGGACGCCAAAACTTCTGTTGCATTTCTGATCCTCTTTTTGGAAGCTTCCATCTTGAGCTGGGCTGCCTCTTGCTTAAGTGCCATGTTATAGAATTGATCAAATTCATTAGGCTCAAACAAGGTGAGAGCTAGTTGGAGTTCATCCTTCAGACCACCACGGAACTGATAAATCTTGCTCTTGGCATCTGGGATGTCTTGCTTGGCATAGCGGGCAATGTTCTAGAACTTGCCATTCTATTGATAAACAGACATAGAGCCTTGCTTCAGGTTGCGGAATTGCTCATGCATACCTTCGATGACACTTGTTGGAATGTGATGAGAGCGAAAATCCTTGCAGAAGTTAGCCCACGAGATTTCACTCCCTTCTCTGGAGTCTTTGTACCGCTGCCACCAATTAGCGGCTTGGTCCTTGAGTTGGAAGGCGGCAAACTTCACATAGTCCTCAGGTCTCACGTTACTGCACTCGAAATGCTTCATGATATCTGTTATCCAGTCTTCAGCATCTAGAGGGTCCACATAGTAACTGAATGCCTTTGGTTGGTTTGCCAGGAACTGGTTGAGTGTAGCAAAGTGAGGTTGGTTGAACAAATTGCCTTGGCCTTGGTTCCCATGAGCACCTTGATTTGCTTGATTTTCTTGAATGTTATGCATCATTTGCATAAGCATCTGGGTGTTCTGGTTCGTCGCTTGCATAATTGCTCTCCAGGCCTCAGACGGAGGAGGAGGGGAAGGAGGACGATCAGGAACTTCTTCACCCTCTGGGTTAGCGTTGGGAACCCTTTTAGGAGCCATCCTGAATGAGATGACAACCATTAGCCATTGATTGAGAGAAAAATATATAAGCTGAATCAACGGCTAGAAATTGCAACATAAGTCTTCACAAGAACATTCGAACAAGATGACCGAATGTAATCCACAGTTTAATAGTAACAACAATCTTCACGAGAAGCCACTTGGGAGAACAAAAGGTAAATAAAAACAACAAGGAACAGATAGAACAAATACAAGATAGAAGCTTCGTTCGACATATTCGTGCTGAAAGCTTATGGAATGTGTTACAAAAGGATAGTTGGCTTACACTCGCCACGTCACACAATACATTACATAAGCAAATCATCATCCAAATAACATCGCAGTCCGACTACGGACGAAGATCCAAATGAAAGATACCAAAATAATAACCACAAGGTCTGAATCGCCCCTAGTAGAAGCCATTACTGATCATCGGGATAGTGCACATAGTATCGACGACGTTCTTCATCGTACTCCCAGTACAGCTCGGTGACGTCACCTGAGTAGTCCACCATAGTACCTGCATCTGGTGTTGTGCAGAATCTGTGAGCCACGGAGGACTCAACAATCCCGTTCCCGGGTAGCAAAACTATCTAAGCCTTGGGTGTGGAACAAGGCTGAAGAAAATAAAAGGTTGCAGCTGCACTAGCACTAGCTTACGTGTTTAGAGCGAGAAGAGAAGTGCCATGAGCGCCAAAGTGATCACGAAGTGATCCTATCTAAGCATGTCAATCATAACCCCACCGTGTTCACTTCCCGAACCCCTTTCGGAAAATGACCGTCACGGTTACTCACACTGGTAGTGTGTTCTGAACATGGTGTCAAGTTTTCTAGAACCGGATATTAACAAATTCCCATCTGCCACATAACCGCGGGCACGGCTTTTGAAAGTTCAAAACCCTGCAGGGGTGTCCCAACTTAGCCCATTACAAGCTCACGATCTGCGGAGTCGCAACTCCAAGGTGGGAAGGCCCGAGTATTCTCGGAATCCCGTGCCCAAGATATTCCGACTAAGGTAAAACTAATCCAGCAAGACCTCCCGGTGTGCCGACACCCTGACTGTAGCCGCGCGTATCTAGTCTCAGGCCACGACCAGATAGGTCAGCCTACAGGTATATACCAATCCTCGAGTTTCCTCGTGGTGGCCCCGTAGTCTGCCCAGTTTGGACCAACACTCATGTGGAGCACTGGCCCGGGGGGTGTTAATTAAGATCACGGGATAGCTAGTCCCTATGCAAGTTTTAGTTATTAGGCAAATTGAGTACCAATGTTGGGCCTTGCTGGAAAAGGTTTAGCGCTCAGCGGGTTATCGAGGGGGTCCCATAACCACAACCGTGTTAGGAACGCATAATCAAGGAACATAACACCGGTTTATACGGTTCCTAGGGCGGCATGAGTGGAACAAATTACCAAGCAAGAGGCTTAGCCTTCCACCCATTACCAATATATAGATGATTTAGTTTAAGAGTTTATATAGTGTGATATCCCAACAATAACTTCAACATGAAGCAAGAATCTTCAAATCTTCACCTGCAACTAGCAATGCTATAAGAGGGGCTGAGCGAAGCTTACGTAGCCAAACAAAGGTTTGCTAGGTTGGGTGGTTAGACAGATTCATGGTTACAATAAGAGGCTGACAAACAAACATGGGCATCGAGGCAATAAGCTAAAGAGCGAGACATCTAGCGATAGGCAAAGATAGTAATGATATCTGGGTCAGGTCATCTTGCCTGTCGAGTCGTCGATGGGATCGTAAGACGGCTCCTCGTACTCAACCTCGGTAGTAACCTTGTTCTTGTTCTCGGTCTCGGCTCCCGGCTCTACTCAACATAAGAACACAACTAGGCACGAATTCAAACAAGGTACAATGCACAATCAACATGATGCATGTATGATGCATGCATGATGCATGTATGATGCAATACATGTCAAGGAATGAAGCACACAAGAAAAACACAAGACAACAAGTTTAAATGAGGCCGGAATCCACATAAAGCAAATCCGGTAAGTAACATGCACCATGATGATCTACACGAAATTCTAGTCAAGTTTCATATAAAGTTTGCTTAATTCGGATCTACGGTCTAGAAGATATGAGCAAAACAAGACAAGCATGGCAACGGTGCAAGATGCACCCAAACATCAAGCAAACACATTCCAAAAATGTTATCAACATGATATTATGATTCTACATGAAAAATCACACAAGTTTCATATAGGGCACACTCAAAACGGAGCAATGGTTCAACAAATACACTCGAAACAAGATACAATGCAAAGCTGAAATTAACAGCCACATAGCAACTTTGGAGCAAGAAAATATATACTCTACAGTACCCAAACATGATGACAATAAGCATGGACATGAAGTAGACATATCCTACAACAAACAACTCCATAGGAGCAAATCCATAGGAGGCATGGATCAATAGCAACAAGCTACAACATTTTGATCATGGCGTTAAAACCCTGACAATTATATTTTATAGCAACTTGGGAGCAAGAAATAAATAAGCTACAGCAACCCATATGAGCAAGTGTGGGCATGGATGGATAGACAACAACATGTACAACAAGGAATGATCAATGGCCACCCCAAAACTAACATGGATTTGACTAGGGCATCAAGCAAACATAGCATCAGGTTAAGACAGATTCCAGACTTAAGTGTTAAAACAGTAACATTGGCATGGCATGTTTACAAGCATGTTTAAGTCACCTCAAGGCATATCATGGAAAATGGTTTGCACCACAGCAAATACCATATGAAGGAGATTCTAAAACATAATAACATGTGACATGAGGACAAACACATCAATAGCAACGAGCACTTCAAATCAGCTTTTCATAACATGTTACAAAACTTAACAGCCACATGCACTTTTGCAACAGAGATTAACATAGCAATATGAAACCTAAGATGCATGCTATAGCAACCATCATGTAGAGCATTTCACAAGGAACATTTTGGCATATCATTTGCTTCATTTGGATAAACATGCACCAAGTTATCACATCTGAAACATGGCATGAAAATAACAAGTAGCAGCAGTTTATAACAAGTAGCACTCTTGCAACAGATATTAGGACCTCTAGATGATCTCAAACAAGCATGCCACAATGGAACAAAATGTAGACCACATCACCACGATCATTTTGACATATCATATGCACAATTTGGACAAGCACACTAAAAGATACAGCCATATGAACATGGACATATATTAACAAATCCCTGGGACTTGGCCATATTTCGAGAAAAAAAAGGAAAATCGCCATGCGGGAAAAAAATGGACATGGGCCAGATCTGGGAAAAACGGGGCTCACCAGAGGGTAAGGCCCAGGTCAGTGGCGGCCTGGGCGCGGGCCGTGCTGGATTGGGCCGGCGGGGCAGGAAGCCTGGGCGCCCGAGGCGGCGGCTGGAGAGGCCGGGCTGGGCCAGCGGCCTGGCAGGGCCCACGAGGCCGGTTGGAGGTCGTCCGTGCCGATCCCGCCTGGATCAGGCAAGGGCGGCCGAGGCCGGCGGCGGGCGGCGGCGGTTGCCGGCCACCGGCGACGAGGGGGCGGCGGAAGCCCGGATCCGGTCGGGGAGGACCGGACCTGGCCGGCGGCGGAGCTAGGAGGCCGGTGGCGGCGGGCTAGGAACACGCAGCGGCAACAGTGGTAGAGGGGCCGGCGGCGAGCAGGAAAGGTGATGGCGGCGGCGGCGCAGTCCGGCGCGACGGCGGGGTCGCGCGCCGGCGACGTTCGGCGGCGGAGGGAATCGAGGCGAGCAGGGCGCTCGCGCCCCGCGGCGGCGACGGCGGCCGGGCCGGGCGGGCCCCGGATGGGCTCCGCGGGCCTGGCGAGGTGGGAGAGAGGGAGTGGACACGTGGCAGCGCGGGAATGGCCGAGGGGACGGCGGCGGACGCGTCCGGTCCGTCCGGACGTGTCCGGCGGCGGTGGAGGAGGTGGGACTAGGGTTTTTTTTGCCCGAACATTGGACGGGGGAGACGTTTTTATAGGCATAGGGAGCTAGGAGACTCCAAATGAGGAGCGGTTTTCGGCCACGCGATCACGATTTGACGACCGAGATGATGGGAAGGGTTGTGCTGGGTTAGTGGGATGTTGTGGAGGGGGTCTTGGGCCTTAAAGAAGAGGTTCTTTTAGCCCACTAGGTTAACCGTTGGAGTACCGAACGAACTCGAAACACGACGAAACTTGACAGGCGGCCTACACGTACCAAAAAAACATCGCACGACAAGTCTCACGTCATTCCGGGAACGTTACATGGCCACACACGAAAGAAGGACTCGGGGATGCCACGGGCACGTGTGTGAGCATCGGAACTCGAAACGGACAACGGGAAGAGACGGGTGGGACCGGGTGCAAGTGACAACACAAATGCCATGCAATGCACATGACAACATGACATGAATGAAATGCACACACGCACACTATAAAACGATGAAACCCGAAATGAAAGAAGAGCCCGGAAAGGAATTGATGAAGCCAAAGTTTATATATTGCCATATTTGGAAAGTCTTACATCTGGGGCATTACACTCATATGGAGTTTTGTTCAAGCCTTTGTGGAGATAGAGCCGATTGGATGCATGAAACGCAGTGTTGATGGCTTCGGCCCAAAAGTTGTATGGAGATTTGAATTCCGCCATCATGGTCCTTGCCGCATCCATCAGTGTCCGGTTATTTCTCTCCGCTACACCGTTTTGTTGAGGGGTATAGGGTGCTGCATAATGATGTTTGATCCCCTCATCACTAAGAAACTCATCCATGGTGTAGTTCTTGAACTCGGTGCCGTTGTCACTTCGGATCATCAAAATCGTTGCTTCATGTTGTCGTTGAGCTTCATTTGCAAAGTTGATGACGGTTTGTTGGGTCTCACTCTTCTTCTTGAAGAAGTATACCCAGGTGTATCTTGAATAATCATCCACAATCACAAAGCAATACTTTCTACCCCCAAGACTATCAAAAGATGGAGGCCCAAAGAGATCCATGTGAAGGAGCTCTAGGGGTCTTTTTGAATAGATGATAGTCGTGGGAGGGTGAGTTGTCTCATGTAACTATCCTTCAATGCAAGACCTGCAAGCAAAATCTTTGGCAAAGCTAACATTTGTTAGTCCACGGACATGGTCCCCCTTGAGAAGACTTTGCAAAGATCTCATATTGACATGGGCTAACCGGCGATGCCAAAGCCATCCCACATCAACTTTACCCATTAGGCATGGCGCGGTCTTAGTGGGTTGCTTCGAGAAGTTAACCACATAAAGACCGTTCTCGACATGTCCAACATAGGCTACTTTAAGAGTCTTGCTCCACAAGAGGGCCACGGTATCAATATCAAAGAATGTAGCAAAACCCATGAGTGCAAGTTGGCGAATAGAAAGTAAGTTATATGCAAGGGACTCAACAAGCATGACTTTCTCGATCGTGAGATCATGAGAGACAACATCCTTGCCAAGCCCCAATACCTTAGAAGATGAAGCATCACCCCATTCGACGTTGGTGGCCATAGATGAATCTAGATGCACATCCACCACCAAGTCTTTGCTTCCGGTCATATGATTTGTGGCTCCACTATCGAGCAACCATGACCCCCCACCGGAAGCAAACCCCTACAAGAGATCAATGCTTGGATTTAGGTACCCATTTGGTAATGGGTCCTTTGAGGTTAGTAACAAGGGTCTTAGGAACCCAAATATACCATTCAATGTACTCATAAGAAGAACCAACAAATTTAGCGAATACATGACCATCACTAGCACGACATAAAACATATGAAGGATTAAAGTCGCCGGCCATGTTGGATGGTATGGTGGGGTTTTTCTTGACGCCACCACCCTTCACATTGTTCTTCTTCTTAGAGGCGCCCTCTCCCTCTTTCACAAAGGTTTGTCGAAGAGGGGGAGGTAGCTTGGTCTTGTCATTCTTCTTCTTCTAGGGCTTAGGAACAAACACAATTACTTCCTTTGCCACAACTTCCTTTTGATTGCTCAAGATATTGTTGAGGTTCTTCTCACCTTGTATGCATGTCACAAGGCCTTTCTCAAGTTGCTTCTTCAACTTGGCATTTTCTTCAACAAGATGCACATGCTCGCAACATGGGTTAGTAGCATTTGCATTATCAATCAACACCATGCGAGGAAAGATAGCCTTTTCCTTGGTTAGCGAAACTTGGAGTTGATCATGAGACTCCTTGAGAGAAGCATGCATACCTTTCAAGGCCTTGTGGGCCTTGTCGAGTATAACAAACTCCTCCTTGAGTCTAGCATGGTCAACCCCAAGTTTTTCCTTCTCGGAATTAAGCATACGAGAGACAACTAAAGCATGATCAAGATCTTTCTTTAATTTAGCATGATCATCGTGGTGTAACTCGTCAAGAGTTAAACGAAGACCACACTCTTCCTCTAGGGCATTAGAGAGATCCGATATCTCATTGGCATAGTCTCGACTATGTCCTTCCATTTTAGCAATGGTCTCCTCGCGAGCCTCGATCATGTCATTGGCCTCACCGAGTTGTTCCAAGAGAGCAACAAAGTGCTTCTTGGGTTTTCCCTTAAGTTTGCTCATGAACAACTCAAATTCATTCTCTCCCTCCTTAGTTCCCTCACTCTCATCAATACAATCCGTCAATGAAGGATTAGAAGGGATGGTAGTATTGATGTTTGGGGTTACCTTGTTGGTGGCATTGGCCATGAGACACTTGGCGGTGATGTTATCATTTGGTGAGTCGAAGAGAGATGAGCGCGGAGTAGTATGTAATGCCCCGGATGTAATACTTTCCCTTTTGGGCATATAATATATCTCTGGCTTCATCTGTTTCCATTCCGGGTTCTTTGTCTTTCGGGTTTTCGTCATTTTGTTGTGTGAGTGTGTGGCATTCATTCATATCTTGTAGACATGTGCATCGCATTGCATTTGTGTTGTTGTTTGCATCCGGTTCCACGCGTTCCTTCCCGTTGTCCGTTTCGCGTTCCGGAGCTCCCTCACGTGTCTGTGGCGTCCCGTAGGCCTATTTTGGTGTTTGGCCGTGTAACGTTACCGGTTTGGTGCGAGACTTGTCGTGTGTTGTTGTTTTGGTGTGTGTAACCCGCTTGTCAAATCTCGTCGCGTTTCGAGTCCGTTTGCTCCCCCAACAGTTATTCTCGTGGGCTCAAAGTGCCTCCACTTTGAGGCCCAAGACACCCCTCCATCAGCCCACCAAACCACTCCTAGCAACTTCCTTCATCTAGGCCATCCAATCCTGATCGTGTGGCCGAAAACCGCACTCCATTTGGCCAACCCTAGCCCCTTGTGCCTATATATTTGTCCACTTCCCCCAAATTTTGCCCCAAATCAAGGAAACCCTAGCCCCCACCTTCTCCTTCCTCCAGCCACCACCACCTCGCCGGAGAGTTCGCCGGAATCCCGCCGGAGTTTCGCCAGAGTACCGCCACCTCGCCGGAAACACCTCTCCTCACCTCCTCTCACTCACCACCGCCGCCTCCGGCCTCTTCCCGCCGCCGGGCCGGCCACCCCGCCGCCTCGCGGGCGGGCCAGGGCGCCGGCAGCCCCTCCACCGCAGTTCACCGCCGCCTGCATCGAAGGATCGACCGCCGCCGCTGCAAAGGACCAGATCGATCCCGATCTGGATCCGATCGAAGGTCAACGGCCGAAGCCCTCGCTCCAGCCGCGCGATCCACCGGCCCAGATCCAGCCGCTGAGCCATCCTCCCTGGGCCTCGCGCCAGTCTTCCGCCAGATCTGCCGACGGCCTTCCGCATCGGACCGATCGCCAGCCGCCCCGGGCAGGCCTCCCTCTCCGCGCCGGGCGCTAGTCCCGTCAGTCGCCGCTCCTCCAGGCGCCGCCTGGGCCGCTAGTCGTCCCGCATCCCCGCCTCGCTGGGCCTCTCCAGCGCCGCCGCCGCAAGGGCCCGCTCCAGCCGCGCGATCCAGCGCCCCTCGCGCGGGCCGCCGCCGCCAGGTGGGCCGAGGGACTCGCCTCCGAGCCGCCGGGCTCCCTCGCTGGCCCGAGCCGGCCCACCTCCTCCAGTCCGCCGAGACCGCCTTCCAGATCCAGCCCGTTTTTTTCTCAGATCTGAGAGAAGGTTGCTTCAAATCCTCTAAGTTCCTATGTTTTGTGTGCTGATGCTATCTTGCAGCTGTGATAACTTCTTGTGTGTTGCTCCGTTTTGCGCAAATGACATGTCCAGACGTTCGTGGTGACTTGCACTACGTTTCATTCCTTTCTGCCATGCATGTTTGAGATCATCTAGATGCTTATTTTTCTGTTGCAAGAGTGCATCCCGATACAAACTGCTGCTAGGTGTTGTTTTTATGCCATCTTTGCATAGTGATAACTTGGTGCTCGTTTATCCGAATGATGCAAATGACATGTCCACGTGTTCGTCTTGCCATGCTCTACATGTTGTTTGAGTTAGGTTGCATGATAGATTTATTCTTGACATGTTTATCTTCGTTGCAAAGTGCTATGTGGCTGTTTAGTTGTTCTACTTGTTATGAGATGCCATCTTGTTGAGTTCATTGCTATCGTTGTGTTTATCTCCATGATGCATGCTTGTATGTTTCGGAATCACCATCACGTGTACTTTGATGAGGTGCTTACCACTTGCCATGTTTAGTTTTGAGGTGACTTAAACTTGCTCTCTTAGATGCCATGATGAAACTGCTGTTTTAACACTTAGTGAAATTTCACTAAGTCTGGAATCTGTAATTCTCAGATGCCATGTTTGCTTGTTGTTCTAGGACAAACCATGATAGTTTTGGGGTGACTCTTGATGGTTCCTTGCTGTACATATTGTTGGCTATCCATTCATGCTCTCACATGCTTATTTGAGTGGCTGTAGCATATTTAACTTTGGCTCCAAAGTTGCAATAAAATTCTGCTGTCAGGATTTTGTTGTCAAGTTCAATATGTCCAAGCTTGTTGCTATTGATCCGTGGCTCCTTTGGGGGTGCACCAATGGACTTATTTTCTGTAGGATATATCTAGTTTATGTTAATGCTCTTTGCCATGATGTTTGAGTGCTGTAGCTTATTTATCTAGTGCTCCGAAGTTGCTATGTTGCTGTAATTTTTCAGCTTTCGCATGTTTATTGTTTTGTGTGTAACTTTTAGCCCGTAGCTCCGATTTCAGCGAGTCTTATATGAAACTTGATTGATTTTCCGTGTAGATTCATAATATCCTATTGTTATCTTGTTATGAAGCTTTTGCTTGAATGCTTATTTTCCCTGCTCCGTGTGCTCTCATAGTGCATCCATCATGCATCCATCATTTTGTGTGTGCGCATTGCATCTTGTTGATTCGTGCCTTGTGTGGTTGTATTGTTTAGAGCCAGAAGCTGAGACCGAGTACGAGTACGAGCACGAGGTTAGTACCGAGGTTGAGCACGAGGACCCCTCTTACGATCCGAACGACAACTTTTCAGGCAAGATGATCGAACCCGGATACCATTACTATTTTTGCCTATTGCTAGAAGTCTCGATCTATAGTTTTGCCTCGATGCCCATGTCTTTCATGTCAGCCTCCTACTTGTAACCATGAACCTGTTTAACCACCCTACCTATGCAAACCATTATTTGGCTATAAGTACGCTTTGCTCAGCCCCTCTTATAGCATTGCTAGTTGCAGGTGAAGATTGAAGATGCTTGATTCATGTTGAAGTTTTGTTGGGTTATATCACACTATAATAATTACTAAATGAAATCATCTATATATTGGCAAGGGTGGAAGGCTAAGCCTTTTGCTTACTGATTAGTTCCACTCATGCCGCTAGGAACCGTATAAACCGGTGTTATGTTCCTTGATTATGCGTTCCTCACACGGTTGGGGTTTATGGGGCCCCCTCGATAAACCGCTAAGTGCTAAGTATTTTCCAGCAAGTCCCAACTTTGGTACTATTCGCCTAATAACTAATAAATCTTGCATAGGGTCTTGCAAACCCGAGTTCTTAATCAACAACCCCGGGCCAGGGCTCCTCATGAGTGTTGGTCCGAAACGGGGGTCCTGCGGGGTCACCACGAGGAAACTCGAGGATTGATATAAACCTGTAGCATCGCCCATCCGGTCGTGGCCTGAGACTAGATACGCGCGGCTATTGTCAGGGTGTCGGCACGCCGGGAGGATTTGCTGGATTAGCCTTACCTTTGTTCAGAGTATCTTGAGCACGGGATTACGAGAACACTCGGGTCTTCCCACTTTGGAGTTGCGACTCCGCGGATCGTGGGCTTGTCATGGGCCAAGTTGGAACACCCCTGCAGGGTTATGAAATTTCGACAGCCGTGCCCGCGGTTATGTGGCAGATGGGAGCTTGTTAATATCCGGTTGTAGAAAACTTGACACATTGGACCAATACACTACCAGCGTGTGTACCGTGACTGTCATTTTCCGAGTACTGAGCTAGACTGGGAGTACGACGAGGAGCGTAGTCGATACTATGTTCGTTATCCTGATGATCAGTAGTGGAGACTTCTACTAGGATTCGATCCGACCTATGGATTTAAATTATGTTTGGTATCTTGTCATTTGGATTTTACCCTTAGATGGGCTGTGATGTTCTTTTGTATGATGATTGGATCATGTAATGAATTTGTGTGACGTGGCGAGTGTAAGCCAACTATTTTATGTTTTCCATCCCCCTTTTTACATGAGTTGTGCAAAGATACCAAACTTGCGATCATTCCAGCATGGGGTTATGTCTCTAAGTCATGCCTCGACACGTAGGAGATATAGTCCCATCCTGGGCATTACAAGTTGGTATTCAGAGCCTTCTCCGACCTAGGAGCCCCCACTGATTGATCGAATCGTTGACGGCCGAGTCTTGGCACACACTGAAAATATTTTGAGTCCTATATTATATCGGAGAGTAGGAATTCTTTGCTTCTCATCCCCTTTTCTCTCTGGTGAGGACTCCTGACGACTACTCTTGCCTCTTCTACTTTCAAAAAATTGCACCAAATTTTTTTTAGGAATCTCGCGAGTATTCTGGGATTGTTTCGATGTTCTTGTGACGAGAATATTGTTCTCGATGCCTCCTGACATTAGGGGTTGTGGCAGTGTCCCGGGGAGTTGAGCTTCGGGGTATTGTCGTCACAAGCATATCGCGGCAGTACTAAATACTTAAGACGGCCGACATCGAAAATCTCTCCTATACGGTTAGTGGCAAGATAACCCCGACATCACCCAGTACTGGGGAGGTAGTTCGGGAGTATTGCCATAGCTTGTTATAGTGGATGCTTTTCGAAGGTCCGAGGTAGACAGTTTCCGAGAAAGACTGGTTATGTGTTGAAGGATGGATACAACTGGATGTAGGTTTAGAGTTGATTGCGCGGTGCTTCCCCTGTATCCCCAACACCTGATTGCATAACTGGAATCTTTCGGAAATTAATAGGTGGGTTTATCCAGTAGATCGTAGGCATTCTTCCAACGAATGCAGGTTAGCGAGTTCGGGGTTCTACATTGAGTGAAGTGGTTTTATGACCGATGTTCCGATCGGGAGTTGCATCTTAAAGGGTCCTTGGATATGCTGATCCGGGGATTGCAAAACCCTTTCGTAACGCGTTCATAAGCTTTCAGCACAAAGATGTTAGAACGAAGCTCCTATCTTGTGTTTGTTTCCATCCGTACCTTGTTGTTTTTCTTATTTTACCTTTTGTCCCCTATGTGGCTTCTCGTGAAGATTGTTGTTATCATTTAACTAAGAATTTCATTCGTTCCTCTTGTTCGAATGATTTCATTCGTTCCTATTGTTCGAATGATTATTGTGAAGACTTGTTGCAATTCATTCCATTGATTCAGCTTATACCTTCTGTCAATCAATTGTTGATTTCGTGGTCATCTCTTTCAGGATGGCTCCGAAAAGGGTTCCCAACGCTAACCCAGAGGGTGAAGACGTCCCAGATCGTCCTCCTTCCCCTCCTCCTCCGTCTGAGGCTTGGAGAGCGATTATGCAGACTACAAATCAGAACACCCAGTTGTTGATGCAGATGATGCAGCAGATGCAAGCTAATCAAGCAAATCAGGGTGTTCCAGGGAATCAAGGCAATTTCTTCAACCAACAGCACCATGCTACCCTCAACCAGCTCTTGGCCAATAATCCAAAAGCTTTCAGTTACTGTGTCGACCCTCTTGATGCTGAAGATTGGTTAACCGATATAAAGAAGCATTTTGAGTGCAGTAACGTAAGAGAAGAGGACTATGTGAAGTTTGCGGCCTTCCAACTCAAAGACCAAGCAGCTGACTGGTGGCAGCAGTACAAAGACTCCCGGCCAGGTCGTGTGATCTCTTGGGAGGATTTCTGCAAGGACTTTCGCTCTCACCATATTCCAACAAGTGTCATCAAGGGTATGCGTGAGCAATTCCGCAACCTGAAGCAGGGCTCTATGACTGTCTACCAGTATAATGTCAAGTTCCAAAACCTCGCCCGCTATGCTAAGCAAGACATTCCTGATGCCAAGAGCAAAATCTATCAGTTTCGTGGTGGTCTCAAAGATGAACTTCAACTTGCTCTCTCCTTGTTCGAGCCCGATGAGTTCGACAAATTCTATAACATGGCGCTCAAGCAAAAGGCAGCTTAGCTTAAGATGGAGGCTTCCAAAAAGAGGATTCGAGATACGGTTCACTCCTCCTCATCGTCTCAGATGGTCTCGAAACAATAGAAATTTTGGCTTCCTCCTCCTCCAGTGATTCGAGCTCCTTACAACAACTCCAACAACTCCAACAACAACAAGAATGCTGGTGGTCGTGGTTTCTCCCACCCACCCAACTCCAACAAGCAGTCCAAGCAACAGTTCCAAGCTCCAAGACTAAGTGTTCCTCCTAGTCGTCCACTTTCTGAGGTGACTTGCTAAAAGTGTGGCCAGAAGGGTCATTATTCCAACAAGTGCAACAACCCAAGGCGCCTTCCGCCTCCTCCTCCTGTCGGTACCGCTATGGTCAAGCATGATCCAAAGGCAGCAAGGGTGAATCTGATGAATGCAGCACAAGCGGAGAATTCTTGTGATGTGATTTTGGGTAACCTTCCAGTGAACTCTTTTCCTGCTAAAGTGTTATTTGATTCGGGTGCTTCTTGTTCCTTCATGTCGTATCCATTTGCATCCAAGCACGATGTTGTCACTAAAAATTTGCCAAAGGAGTTAACAGTCATCTCTCCGGGGAGACGAATGCACTCCAGTGTTTATGCTCTGGATGTTTCTATTCGCATGGGTGATTATCGATTTCTGGCTAATCCGGTGGTTCTTGGTAATTCCGACATTGACCTCATCCTCGGGATGGATTGGCTTTCTCAGCATGATGCTCACATTGATTGTGCACAGAAGGAAGTCAAGATGACTCATCCTGGTGAAGATGTGATTATCTTTGCCTCCAGAGATAACACTATCAGGCTTTTCTCTCTCAATGATAAGGGCGGAATTAATGCCATATCTCAAATTCCGGTGGTTAACGAATATCAAGACGTCTTTCCTGAAGAACTTCCAGGCATGCCTCCACACCGTCAGGTGGAATTCGTCATTGAACTCGAGCCGGGTACTGAGCCAGCATGCCGACGTCCGTACAAGCTCTCTCCTAAAGAGTTGAAGGAATTGAAGAAGTAGCTTGATGAACAGGAGCGTATGGGTCTCATCAGGCCTAGTACGTCTCCTTGGGGTTGTGGTGTCTTATTTGTCAAGAAGAAAGATGGCACGGAGCGTCTCTGCGTCGATTACCGGCCATTGAACAAGAAGACAATAAAGAACAAGTATCCACTCCCCAACATCAACGAACTGTTCGAGCAGCTCAAGGGAGCTAAAGTGTTCTCTAAGCTCGATCTCCGAATGGGCTATCACCAAATTCGCATTCGCGAGAAAGACATTCCCAAGACTGCCTTCAGAACGAGTTTCGGTTCATATGAGTATACAGTCATGTCCTTTGGTCTCGCCAATGCTCCTCCTACATTCTCGAGAATGATGCACTACATCTTCAACCCCTATACTGGCGAGTTTGTGCTTGTGTATCTGGATGATATTATGGTGTTTTCCAAGAATGAAGAAGATCACGAAAAGCACTTACGTCTGGTTCTTGATCGACTCCGTGAGCATAAGTTCTATGCCAAGTTCTCCAAGTGCGATTTTTGTCTCGATAAGGTTTTGTACCTGGGCCATATCATCTCAGCTGACGGCATTGCAGTAAATCCCGAGAAAGTTGAAGCAATTGTCAACTGGGAAGCTCCTCAGAACGTCAAGCAACTCCGAAGTTTTCTGGGTCTTGCCAGCTATTGCAGAAGGTTCATTGAGAACTTCTCCAAGATTGCCAAGCCTCTCTCCAACTTGCTTCAGAAGAATGTCAAATACTTTTGGTCTCCAGATTGTGAAGTGGCATTCAGAACTCTCAAAGAAAAGCTCGTCTCTGCTCCAGTTCTTACTCCTCCAGAAGAGTCCAAGCCCTATGAAGTATTCTGTGATGCTTCTCTTCAAGGACTTGGTGGTGTGCTTATGCAAGATAAGAGAATTGTGGCATAAACTTCTCGTCAGCTGAAGCCAAGTGAGAAGAACTACCCCGCACATGATCTCGAGCTAGCAGCTGTGGTACATGCTTTGATTACGTGGAGACATCTGTTGTTGGGCAGAAAAGTCGACATTATCACCGATCACAAGAGCTTGAAGTACATCTTCACACAGCCGAATCTGAACCTCCGCCAGACTCGTTGGGTTGAAATGATCCAAGAGTATGATCCCAGCATCGAATACACTCCTGGCAAGGCGAATGTGATTGCAGATGCTTTGAGCAGAAAGGCATATTGCAACAGCCTTCTTATCAATCCATTCCAGACTGAGCTTTGTGAAGCTTTTAGGAAGCTCAACCTTCAAGTTGTTCCGAAGGGTTTTCTTGCAAATCTTCAAGTTGCTCCTACCTTGGAAGATCAGGTCCGTGAGGCCCAACTCAGTGATGCCATGGTGCAGAAGGTGAAACATGGTATTGCAAAGGGCACTCCTAAATACAAGTGCTATCGTGTTGATGAGAGAGATACCTTGTTCTTTGAGGACAGACTCGTTGTTCCCAAAGGTGATCTCAGGAAGCTCATAATGGAAGAAGCACATGATTCTCTCCTTTCCATTCATCCTGGCAGTTCCAAGATGTACCAAGATCTCAAGCAATCTTACTGGTGGACACGCATGAAAAGGGAAATTGCCCAATTCGTGAATGAATGTGATGTTTGCAGAAGAGTGAAAGCAGAATATCAACGTCCAACCGGTCTTCTCCAACCTCTTCCTATTCCCGAGTGGAAATTCGACCACATTGAAATGGATATCGTCACTGGCTTTCCTAAGTCCAAGCGAGGGAATGATTCTATCTTCATGGTGATTGACAAGCTTACCAAAGTCGCTCACTACCTTCCAGTCAAAGAATCCATCAATGCAGCTCAATTGGCAGAGTTGTATACTTCCAGAATTGTGTCCTTACATGGCATTCCTCAAGTTATCTCCTCAGACCGTGGAAGTTTGTTCACATCCAAGTTCTGGGACTCCTTTCAGTCTGCCATGGGCACTAAGACCAGGTTCAACACTTCTTTTCACCCTCAGACTAGTGGTCAAGTCGAGAGAGTGAATCAGATTCTAGAAGACATGCTCAGAGCCTGTGTCATATCTTTTGGCATGAAATGGGAAGACTGGCTTCCATTTGCCGAGTTCTCTTACAAGAACAGCTATCAAGCAAGTGCAGGCAAAGCTCCGTTTGAAATCCTCTATGGCAGAAAGTGCCGTACCCCTCTCAACTGGTCTGAAACAGGTGAACGTCAACTTCTTGGCAATGACTTGATCTCAGAAGCCGAAGAAATGTGCAAAGTCATACGTGAGAATCTCAAGGCTGCTCAGTCGTGTCAGAAGAGCTACTATGACGGCAAGCATCGTGATTTGGCCTTCAACATTGGTGATCATGTCTATCTCCGTGTTTCTCCTATGAAAGGCACCCAAAGATTCGGTATCGAAGGAAAGCTTGCTCCTAGATACATCGGGCCTTTCAAGATTCTTGGCAAAATAGGCGACCTAGCCTATCAACTTGAGCTCCCTTCCAACTTCGCCAATGTTCATGATGTGTTCCATGTGTCTCAACTCCGCAAATGCTTCAAGGCACCTGAACGCATGATTCCGTTTGAAGAGATTGATCTTCAACAAGACCTGTCTTACCGAGAGCATCCCGTTGCTATTCTCGAAGAAACCGAGCGCAAGACCCGCAACAAGTCCATCAAATTCTTGAAAGTCAAGTATTCACATCATACCGGCCGAGAAGCTACGTGGGAACGAGAAGATCATCTTCGTTCCGAGTACCCTTCCTTTTTCCAGTCCTAGATCTCGGGACGAGATCTTTTTGTAGTAGAGGAGAGTTTGTAATGCCCTGGATGTAATACTTTCCCTTTTGGGCATATAATATATCTCTGGCTTCATCTGTTTCCATTCCGGGTTCTTTGTCTTTCGGGTTTTCGTCGTTTTGTTGTGTGAGTGTGTGGCATTCATCCATATCTTGTAGACATGTGCATCGCATTGCATTTGTGTTGTTGTTTGCATCCGGTTCCACGCGTTCCTTCCCGTTTTCCTTTTCGCATTCCGGAGCTCCCTCACGTGTCCGTGGCGTCCCGTAGGCCTATTTTGGTGTTTGGCCGTGTAACGTTACCGGTTTGGCGCGAGACTTGTCGTGTGTTGTTGTTTTGGTGTGTGTAAACCGCCTGTCAAATCTCGTCGCGTTTCGAGTCAGTTTGCTCCCCCAACAGTTATTCTCGTGGGCTCAAAGTGCCTCCACTTTGAGGCCCAAGACACCCCTCCATCAGCCCACCAAACCACTCCTAGCCACTTCCTTCATCTAGGCCATCCAATCCTGATCGTGTGGCCGAAAACCACACTCCATTTGGCCAACCCTAGCCCCTTGTGCCTATATATTTGTCCACTTCCCCCAAATTTTGCCCCAAATCAAGGAAACCCTAGCCCCCACCTTCTCCTTCCTCCAGCCACCACCACCTTGCCGGAGAGTTCGCCGGAATCCCGCCGGAGTTTCGCCAGAGTACCGCCACCTCGCCGGAAACACCTCTCCTCACCTCCTCTCACTCACCACCGCCGCCTCCGGCCTCTTCCCGCCGCCGGGCCGGCCACCCCGCCGCCTCGCCGGCCGGCCAGGGCGCCGGCAGCCCCTCCACCACAGTTCACCGCCGCCTGCATCGAAGGATCGACCGCCGCCGCTGCAAAGGACCAGATCGATCCCGATCTGGATCCGATCGAAGGTCAACGGCCGAAGCCCTCGCTCCAGCTGCGCGATCCACCGACCCAGATCCAGCCGCTGAGCCTTCCTCCCTGGGCCTCGCGCTAGTCTTCCGCCAGATCCACCGACGGTGTCACAACCCTAGTTCTAGTATGCACTAGGTTAGTCTTGTTGTTTGCATCATGTTTAAATTTCAAATGAATTTGAATTGAGGACTTGTGAAACCCAAAGAAACCCTTTTTGAAAAATGACCCAAATAAAAATTGCTCCAAAAGGGTCCAAGAGAATGTTCATGTTGCTCTCTGGAAATATTGGTTAGAGATAAAAATCAAACCAATATTATTAGGAGCTCATAAGTATTTATTTTGGGCATTTGGAATTAATACAATAGTTATTTGCTTGGATATATATTTATTATATATTTTATATATGTCCAAAATTCTGATTCTTTATTTTGAGGGGCTTGGATTAATTCCTAGGTCCCTGCAAAATAAAAATGTCAGAAGAAAATAATTGATTTAGTTTAGAAACTAAATCAAAACATAAATACAGAAATAGAAAACAGAAACAAATAAAAAAAGAAGAGAGGATGCAGACTTACCTGTGCTGGCCCAGCACAGTGCGGCCTGGCCGGCCCAGCCTACCTGCCTCATCTGTCGTCTTCCCCGCGCCAGTAGGCGAGGCGCGTGGCCGACGCGCGTGCACGGCGAGCGCGCCACCTCCTGCCAGCCTGCTTCATCCCCCTCGCCGCCTGGTCGCTTCTGGACGAGCCACGCCCCCCCCCCGACCCTCTCGCACTCTCTCGTCGCCTCTTCCCTCCTCTCCCTCGCTCTCTCTCGCACCCCCGAACGCCGCCGTCGCCGTCGCTCGCCGCTGCCGTGGCCACAGGCCACCCCACGCCCAACCAAGGTGCCCGAGAGCTCCGCCACCTCATCCCCGACCTCCCCGACGAGTCACACGTCGTCGGACGCCCTGAGGAGCTGCCACCGCCATCTTCTTCATCGCCGGTCGCCGGAGATCCCCCCCGCCCTGCTCGTTTCGGCCCTCCTCCGAGCCCTCCGCCTGCACCGCTGCGATCGCCGTAAGCTTCTGCCCCTGCTCCCCCTCTCCGTTCTCCCTCTCGCAGGCCGTAGCTGCCGCACAACGTTCACCCGCACGCCGCCGCCCGCGCTCGTCGCCGGTGGTGCTCCGGTGACCTTTTGGTCCCGGGCGTGCGTCTATCACGTTCCCTGCGTCGCGTAGAAGCCGTAGGTGCTAGCGCTGCCCCGCCTAGGCCAGCACAGCCTCGAGCCCGAGCTCGACCGAACTCCTGCGCCGCCGCGAGCTCGTTTCCGGCGAGCTCCGGCCGCCCTAGCTGTTGCCGCTGGCTGGAATGGACGCGGACGAGCTCCAGCTCCTCGCCCGTGGTCTCCGCGGCGCAAGAGAGCCCCGGAGTGGAAATCCCGATGCCCTCCGCCGCGTTTGCTGCCGCCGGCGGCTAAACGCCGGCGTGTTAGCTCGGGTTTGACCAGGATTTGACCCCCTGGGTCAATGACAGGCGGGCCCCACCCCTTTTAGTTAGTTGACTGTTTAGTTAAATTAAGTAATTTTGGTTAATTAGATTAGCCACTGACATGTGGGCCCTGCCCTGCTGACTTTATGTTAGGATTAGTTTAGTGTTAATTAACTCAGTTAATTAACTGAGTCACTGACCAATGGACCCCACTGTCAGGTTTGACTCTGGACCAGCCCTTTGACCTGCTGACGTCATGCTTGGGTCATGCTGACGCAGTATTCCAATTCTGGTATTTAAATAAATCTTAAATGATTTATTTATTTCAGAAAATTGTTAAAACTTCAAAAAATCACATAAATTCAACCGTAGCTCAGAATGAAATAATTTATATATGAAAAATTATCAGAAAAATTCAATCTATCCATCTGTACCATTTTCAGGCATGACAAATGAAGTTAAACCTACTGTTTATATGAAAACACATAATTGGCATTTAAAAATACTTATTTTAGAGTTGCATTTGAACCCTTGGTTCAAATGGGGTTCAACCAATTAAAATGCTAGTTGCATTAGCTCAACAACATCATATCTCCATGCCATACCCATGCATCATATTGTTGCATATGCTTGTGTTTGATTGTCGGCACCGTTCTTCTCGATAGGTCCAGCTCCGGAGACCGATCCAGAGTACCTGTCAGAGGAGTAGTGCTCTGCACGTTGTTTTACCAGGCAAGCAAACCCCCGTGTTCATTACCGATACAACCCCTCTCTCGCTCCTGCTCCCTCTTATTGCATTAGGACAACAACGACTTCAACTGCTACTTTATGCTGCGGTAGTTGAACCCATTCCTCTGCATGACCTGTCATTCCACAGTAAATAGTTGAAACCCACTAGCATGTGTAGGAGTTGATTGAAGCCATGTTGTGATCTTACCATGCCTTGCTTGCTATTGCTTAGAGTGTGTCAGGTCTGATTCATCGGGAATGAATTGGAGTGCAATGATATGTTCTGATGCTGAGAGTTAAGTGTGTGAACACGATTTGGTAAAGGTAGTGGTGAGAGGCCATGTAGGAGTACATGGTGGGTTGTCTCACTGGAACCGTCCCTAAGAACTGAGCTATGTGTATGTTGTCCAATGACCAGCTACTACCACGCATTGGAATGCTTAAGTGCCCCTCTCGACTTATTAACCGACTTGGTCTCTGTCCAGGAGTTGCAACTAGTTTCTGTTGTTTGTAGGTAGTGTTAGTAGTCTACCAAGTGGCACTCGGCCAGTGGGCTTGGGATAGACTAGGCACCGTGGCACGGTGTACCAAGCGTAGATCCAGTCGGCGAGGTGGGCTTGGGAACCCTGCGCACATCATTTGGGGCCGTGAGAGACACCCCGGCCGGATCTCCTTACGGATGGAACCTGAATAGGCGATAAACCTGGACTAGAGTCTTGTGTGGTTAGTCAGGTCGTGGCCGACACCCTCGCCAGGCTTCCGCTTGAAGGTTGCCGAGATACACGACGTGTACATGGCGGTAAGTGGCGAGAGCGTGTGTGAAGAAGTACACCCCTGCAGGGTTAACATGATCTATTCGAATAGCCGGGTCCACGGTTATGGACTTCTTGGATGCTTACTTGGTACATAGACAACTTGAAGTGGATACTCTAAAATACTCAAGACAAGTGTGAGTGCTATGGATGGCCTTCTCGTAGGGAGACGGGGATGAATCCATAGTGGTGTATTGTGTGGTGCTTAGTGGACTCGTGTGCGCCACCTCAAAGAGTTACCATCAGTCGTAGAATAGGATAGCCACTGAGTCAAAGCTGGCTTGCTGCAACTAAACCCCACTTTGCCATCTTGATACTAGTGCATATATGGTAGGATCTGATGTAAGTCTTGCTGAGTACCTTTGTACTCATGTTTGCTTAATTTATGTTTTGCAGATGAGATTGATGTCTCACTAGTAGTTCCGCTTGGACTTCGACAAGTAGCTTGTTACCTCAGCTACGATCTTGGACGAGTGTTGTAGTTAGACAGGCTCTTCAGCCTTTTTCATTTGTAGATGTCTGTACTCAGACATGTTGTGCTTCCGCTTGTTGCTTGTATGCTCTGAATGTTGGGTCATGAGACCCATGTTTGTAATATCTGGCTCCTCGGAGCCTAATGAATAAATACTTTGTTTATTAAAGTCTTGTTGTGATGCCATGTTGTATTTGCACATATTGAGCATATTGTGTGTATGTTATTGAAATGTTTGGTATGTGTGGGATCCGACACCTAGTTGTTTACCCTTGGTAGCCTATCTTACAGGGAAATGTCTCCTAGTGTTTCCACTGAGCCTTGGTAGCTTGCTGCTGCTCCGGAACACTTAGGCTGACCGGCATGTGTCCTTCTTCGTTCCTGTGCCTGTCCCTTAGGGGAAATGTCACGCGTTGTTCCTTTAAGTCCTTGTAGCTTGCTACGACTTGGGTTCGTACGTTGATGACCGACACGTTCGTTGCTGGGTCATGTATGCCTGTCTTTGTAATTTAGTGCCACTTTTGGTTTATAACTGGTCATGTCGGCCCGGGTTCTCTGTATTATGGATGCTAGCGACACTATCATATACGTGAGCCAAAATGCGCAAACGGTCCCAGGCCAGGTAAGGTGGCACCCGTGGGGATACCGTGCGTGAGGCCACAAAGTGATATGGTGTGTTACATGCTAGACCGGTATGACTTAGGATCGGGGTCCCGACAGACGGCCTCCCGCATCGGCCCGATCGCCAGCCGCCCCGGGCAGGCCTCCCTCTCCGCGCCGGGCGCCAGGCCCGTCAGTCGCCGCTCCTCCAGGCGCCGCCTGGGCCGCCAGTCGTCCCGCGTCCCCGCCTCGCTAGGCCTCTCCAGCGCCGCCGCCGCAAGGGCCCGCTCCAGCCGCGCGATCCAGCGCCCCTCGCGCGGGCCGCCGCCGCCAGGTGGGCCGAGGGACTCGCCTCCGAGCCGCCGGGCTCCCTCGCTGCCCCGAGCCGGCCCACCTCCTCCAGTCCGCCGAGACCGCCTTCCAGATCCAGCCCGTATTTTTCTCAGATCTGAGAGAAGGTTGCTTCAAATCCTCTAAGTCCCTATGTTTTGTGTGCTGATGCTATCTTGCAGCTGTGATAACTTCTTGTGTGTTGCTCCGTTTTGCGCAAATGACATGTCCAGACGTTCGTGGTGACTTGCACTACGTTTCATTCCTTTGTGCCATGCATGTTTGAGATCATCTAGATGCTAATTTTTCTGTTGCAAGAGTGCATCCCGATACAAACTGCTGCTAGGTGTTGTTTTTATGCCATCTTTGCATAGTGATAACTTGGTGCTCGTTTATCCGAATGATGCAAATGACATGTCCACGTGTTCGTCTTGCCATGCTCTACATGTTGTTTGAGTTAGGTTGCATGATAGATTTATTCTTGACATGTTTATCTTCGTTGCAAAGTGCTATGTGGCTGTTTAGTTGTTCTACTTGTTATGAGATGCCATCTTGTTGAGCTCATTGCTATCGTTGTGTTTATCTCCATGATGCATGCTTGTATGTTTCGGAATCACCATCACGTGTACTTTGATGAGGTGCTTACCACTTGCCATGTTTAGTTTTGAGGTGACTTAAACTTGCTCTCTTAGATGCCATGATGAAACTGCTGTTTTAACACTTAGTGAAATTTCACTAAGTCTGGAATCTGTAATTCTCAGATGCCATGTTTGCTTGTTGTTCTAGGACAAACCATGATAGTTTTGGGGTGACTCTTGATGGTTCCTTGCTGTACATATTGTTGGCTATCCATTCATGCTCTCACATGCTTATTTGAGTGGCTGTAGCATATTTAACTTTGGCTCCAAAGTTGCAATAAAATTCTGCTGTCAGGATTTTGTTGTCAAGTTCACTATGTCCAAGCTTGTTGCTATTGATACGTGGCTCCTTTGGGGGTGCACCAATGGACTTATTTGCTGTAGGATATATCTAGTTTATGTTCATGCTCTTTGCCATGATGTTTGAGTGCTGTAGCTTATTTATCTAGTGCTCCGAAGTTGCTATGTTGCTGTAATTTTTCAGCTTTCGCATGTTTATTGTTTTGTGTGTAACTTTTAGCCCGTAGCTCCGATTTCAGCGAGTCTTATATGAAACTTGATTGATTTTCTGTGTAGATTCATAATATTCTGTTGTTATATTGTTATGAAGCTTTTTCTTGAATGCTTATTTTCCCTGCTCCGTGTGCTCTCATAGTGCATCCATCATTTTTTGTGTGCGCATTGCATCTTGTTGATTCGTGCCTTGTGTGGTTGTATTGTTTAGAGCCAGAAGCTGAGACCGAGTACGAGTACGAGCACGAGGTTACTACCGAGGTTGAGCACGAGGACCCCTCTTACGATCCGAACGACAACTTTTCAAGCAAGATGACCGAACCCGGATACCATTACTATTTTTGCCTATTGCTAGAAGTCTCGATCTATAGTTTTGCCTCGATGCGCATGTCTTTGATGTCAGCCTCCTACTTGTAAACATGAACCTGTTTAACCACCCTATCTATGCAAACCATTGTTTGGCTATAAGTACGCTTCGCTCAGCCCCTCTTATAGCATTGCTAGTTGCAGGTGAAGATTGAAGATGCTTGATTCATGTTGAAGTTTTGTTGGGTTATATCACACTATAATAATTACTAAATGAAATCATCTATATATTGGCAAAGATGGAAGGCTAAGCCTTTTGCTTGGTGATTTGTTCCACTCATGCCGCTAGGAACCGTATAAACCGGTGTTATGTTCCTTGATTATGCGTTCCTCACACTGTTGGGGTTTATGGGGCCCCCTCGATAAACCGCTAAGTGCTAAGTCTTTTCCAGCAAGTCCCAATTTTGGTACTATTCGCCTAATAACTAATAAAACTTGCATAGGGTCTTGCAAACCCGAGTTCTTAATCAACAACCCCGGGCCAGTGCTCCTCATGAGTGTTGGTCCGAAACGGGGGTCCTGCGGGGTCACCACGAGGAAACTCGAGGATTGATATAAACCTGTAGCATCACCCATCCGGTCGTGGCCTGAGACTAGATACGCGCGGCTATTGTCAGGGAGTCGGCACGCCGGGAGGATTTGCTGGATTAGCCTTACCTTAGTTCGGAGTATCTTGGGCACGGGATTCTGAGAACACTCGGGTCTTCCCACTTTGGAGTTGCGACTCCGCGGATCGTGGGCTTGTCATGGGCCAAGTTGGAACACCCCTGCAGGGTTATGAACTTTCGAAAGCCGTTCTCGCGGTTATGTGGCAGATGGGAGCTTGTTAATATCCGGTTGTAGAAAACTTGACACATTGGACCAATACACTACCAGCGTGTGTACCGTGACTGTCATTTTCCGAAAGGGGTTTCGGGAGATGAACACGGTGGGGTTATGTTTGACTTGTTTAGTTCAGGATCACTTAGTGATCATCTCTCGACCGTGGTGCCTTCTCTTCTCGCTCTCTTATGCGTAAGCTAGTGCTAGTTGCTGCTGCAGACACTTATTCTTTTCTTCAGCCTTGTTCCACACCCAAGGCTTAAATAGTCATGTTACCCGTGAACGGGATTGCTGAGTCCTCTGTGGCTCACAGTTACTTCACCACACCAGATGCAGGTCCGATGGTGAGCTATCCAAATGATGGTACTGAGCTAGACTGGGAGTACGATGAGGAGCGTAGACGATACTATGTTCGTTATCCTGATGATCAGTAGTGGAGACTTCTACTAGTATTCGATCCGACTTGTGGATTTAAATTATGTTTGGTATCTGGTCATTTGGATTTTACCCTTAGATGGGATGTGATGTTCTTTTGTATGATGATTGGATCACGTAATGAATTTGTGTGACGTGGCGAGTGTAAGCCAACTATTTTATGTTTTCCATCCCCCTTTTTACATGAGTTGTGCAAAGATACCAAACTTGCGATCATTCCAGCATGGGGTTTTGTCTCTAAGTCGTGCCTCGACACGTAGGAGATATAGTCCCATCCTGGGCATTATATAGTAGCAATAGCAATTGTGGCCATTGTGACAACCTCATCATCTTCATCATTATCATCATCCTCAACATATTATTCTTGGGCCACCAACCCTTTAGGAGGGGTCTTCTTGTTGAAGTTGTTCTTGTTGGGATAAGACTTGACCTTGTCCTTCCGGATAAGCTTTCCTCCGAAGTCTTCTCTTTTCTCATATGGGCAATCTACAACAAAGTGGCTTACATTCCCACAATTGAAGCAAGTCCTCACTCGTTGCTTGCCCTTGTTACCACTTGAGTTGTTCTTGTTGAAGTTGGGTCTTGTGTTCTTCTTGTTGCCCCAAAATTGCCGTGAAGCAAGAGCCATGTGCTCATGATAGGCATATTTGGTGTCCTCGGGGCAACTCTCATCATCATCCTCCTCCTACTCTTCTTCCACACAAGCCTTAGCCTTCAAGGCAAGGTTTGGCTTCTTTGATCGTTGAGCTCTTAAAACCGCATTGTCGGCGGTCTTGTCCAAGATCCTCATGGCAACGAACTCATCCAACACTTCATTTGATGACAAGTGGTGGAAGTCCGGTCTTTGACGGATGACAGAGGACATGGCCTTATGGTAGGGCATCATGGCCTTGAGAAACTTGCGCTTGATCCAATTGTCATCTGTGTCCTTACTCCCATGATCTCGAAGAGAGACTGCAAGAGTGGTTAATCTCCGATAAAGTTCGCGAGGATCTTCTTCTTCGATCATAGCAAACTCATCGGCTTCATCTTGCGCAACTTCATAGTTTGAGCATTGAATGCTAGCGCTCCCCTTGTACATAGTGCCAACATGCTCCCAAGCTTCCTTGGCCACAGTGAAGGGTCGAAGATGTGCACTGTCTTCGGGAGGGATAGCATCTTGAAGTATGCAAAGAACGGACTCGTTGAATTGATGATCCGCAGTTTCTCTCGGAGTCATATTGTCGGGATCACGTGGATAAAAACCTTGCTCAATGATTCTCCAAAGATTAGTAGAGCAATGATTTAAATGACGTTTGAAGCGAAACATCCAAGTAGCAAAATCAGAATTTTTTATAAACTTAGGAGGAGGCCCAACGGAATTTAAATGCAGTGTGGGAACGGGTCCTCCATAGTGAGTAGGAGGAGCGGAGTGGGCAAAGATTCCATTCCCATCCTTAGTAACGGGGGCTTGTTCACTACTAGCTTCTCCCTTGTCGGGAGTAGCCTCCGACACGATGGTGGCAGGATGAACCACCTCCAACGGTGTGGTGGATAATTTAAGCCCCTCAAGTAAATCTTTAAACATGCCTTTGACCTGGGTCGCTAGTGATTCTTTCAATGTGGTCATAGCCACATTGAACTCCTCACGAGAGATCGAGGCTCCCCCATCGGACGTAGGCAAGGATGGAGTTCCACCGGAATGTTCCTCCATCTCGACTACGTTGTCACCCATACTCTTTGGACGGTAAAGTCCTTAAAAAGAGACAAGGCTCTGATACCAATTGAAAGGATCGATATTGTTGACTAGAGGGGGGGGGTGAATAGGCAACTAACAATTTTTAGCTTTTCTTAACCACTTTAAATTAAGCGTCAAAGTAAGTTGTCTTGATATGCTACTAGGATGACAACTTATAGGAAGTAAAGATAACAACCTCACAAGCAAGCTATATAAAATAAACAAGTAAAGCTTGCACAAGTAAAGGGAAGAAATAACCACAAGTGGAACCGGTGAAGACGAGGATGTGTTGCTGAAGTTCCTTCCCTTTGAGGGGAAGTAAGTCTCCGTTGGAGCGGTGTGGAGGCACAATGCTCCCCAAGAAGCCACTAGGGCCACCGTATTCTCCTCACGCCCTCACACAATGCAAGGTGCCGTGATTCCACTAGTGGTGCCCTTGAAGGCGGCAACCGAACCTTTACAAACAAGGTTGGGGCTATCTCCACAACCGAATTGGAGGCTCCCAACGACAACAGGAAGCTTCACCACAATGGAATATGGCTTCGAGGTGACCTCAACCGTCTAGGGTGCTCAAACACCCAAGAGTAATAAGATCCGCAAGGATTAGTGGGCGGGGAATGAAATATCTCTTGGTGGAAGTTTAGATCGATGCCTTCTCAAGCAATCCCGAGGAAATCAACAAGTTTGATTGGCTAGTGAGAGAGATCGGGCGGAAATGGAGCTTTGAGCAACAATGGAGCTTTGGGGAGGAAGAGGTGAGTCTTCTTGGAGAAGAAGACTCCCTATATATAGTGGGAGAACAAATCCAACCGTTATTCCACATTTCTGCCCGTAGAGCGCGGTACTACCGCACGTAAGTTACGGTACTACCGCTTGGCCAGCGGTACTACCGCTCTAGGTGCGATACTACCGCTGGAGCAGTACTAGCCTAGACTTAACTCTGTTGCGTAGACACATGGGCGGTAGTACTGCCTCAGCGGTACTACTGCTCTGCCCTGTGGTACTACCGCAAGGCATAGATAAGCAGGCTGAGGACAAGCACGGATGAAATAAAATACATCTGTAGCTACATCCGCAGAAATACGGTAGTAGCAAAAACACGACACGGTACTACCGCTTGACCCAAGCGGTACTACCACGTAGGATGCGGAAGTAAAAAATTACTTCCGCACCTACTACCGTACTAGGTACTGTGCCTGGCCAGTTACACGGTACTACCGTGCTCATGATGCGGTACTACCGCTTGGTGCGGTACTACCATGTCCTGAGGCGGTACTACCGTGTGGCTGTGCGGTACTACCGCTTACCATGAGCGGCACTACCGCCTGCCAGGAAGTTGTACTAGTAGGAAGCCATGGTTTGTACTTACGAGGAGAACAGCCGGAGCTCTAGAGAAGCAAAGGAAAGGTGGTGCGAGAGTATAGACGTGTACGTGTTGATTCCACCCAAACCTTTCCGAAGCGGACCCCCCTATTAATAGTACGGCTTTCCTATTACTCAAATCCACCGAAAAAGAAGCAAAAGGAAACACCGTCTTCCATAGATTCCTAGGGGCACACAATCGTCTTGTGCCTAGGTGAGATATATCTGAAAGAACTTAGAGCGAACGATTAGTCCGCAAATGCATTGTCATCAATCACCAAAACTACTTAGGGAGAAATATGCCCTTACACACCCCATAGACCATTTCGCGTAGCTTTCCCATCAAGACTAGCCATTTGAGTATTGCCGGGCCACGACATTTGTGCACATTAGTGATAATCATAGATGTTGCATACTACATCATCATATCTCCGTGTGACACAAGAGTGTTCCGCATACACAATAGCTACCTTGATACGAGAAGCATGCATAAGTGGCCAAAGAAAGAGCTCACAACCTTTTAAGCAAAAGAGCCATCAAAAGCTCATAAGCAAAAGGACAATAGCATCAAAAGAGATCATATGAAATAGCAATACATCATATTGTGCTCAAGCATCGGCATATCATACAATTATAGTATACTTGTGATAGGAAGTCGTTATGTTTTGCCTCTCATAGGTCATGCACAAGTGCGTATCCGCCTATTAAGCAATCGGTTAGCGTCTCTCTAGCGTTGTGCAACATGAGCATTTTTCGTGTATTCCACATTTTCGCTCACCCTTGGTAGCACAACCACATTTATCTATCTGTGCGTGTGTTCCGTGTGCTACCTATTGTTTGTGATCTACTTGTTGCGTGAGAATGTTGTGAATCATTTTCAACATCATTGAGTCTTATTAACGATTGCATACTTCGGTCCACCATCCTAACCAAGCTACACTCAAATCTTTACTTGTGTAGGTGTGAGAATCGACAAGAAGTGGTACCAATAGTGCTATTTTCGGGTAACATTATTGAGTGACCATTGATCCATCTTCAACTTCGGTCAAGGTACATTTTGTATTGTCTTCTCCTATCTCCCACTCACATTCTTGCTTGCAATGATGGATAGGCCAAGTACATCTATGAACACGCTCTTTGATGATCCTCAAGAATCAAACAACTATGTCACCAAACTACATCTATTCGGCGTCCAACGAGCTCTACATCAAGAGAGTGAAGCTATGCTATTACGGAGTATCCTATGGACATCACCATGTCAAGAGTTCCATTCCTACGAGACATGCCCAACCTCTACTTCAAGCATACTAAGGTGAACTCCATCCTTAATGCGTGTCTCCTTAGTCTCTTCAAGGATGGTATACTACTTGACACCTCTCTCGAATGCATACATAGATGTGAGCGGAGCTACACATTTATTGAGGAGTCCAAGCTAAAGAGAACATCTACACCATCCAAGAGGGAAGCTTGGAAGCGGAGAAGGAAGCGCCAAGAAGAAGACAGCAGCTCCCTGGCGACCCCGTGCGCGCGGGCCCCTCTGACCCCGTGCCCACGGGCTTCCCAGGCTGGCGGTCCTGAAGACCCTGTGCGCACGGGCGTGTACCATGCCAACGGGACCCCCGTGTCCATAGGCCTCACAGACCCTGTGCGCACGGGCTCATGCGTCAGGCCTCTGGAGACCCCATGCACATGGGCTCCACTTACCCCGTGCGCACGGGGCCACCTACGTGGCTGTTGAGCTTTGCCCTTGTATCCCCATTTCGTCCCTCCTTACCCCTTCATGCCTTTGACCTAAGGATAGATCTAAACACTAGAGCCTAGCTCATGTACCTCCCCCTGTGAAATTCCTCTTCTTGAGAGATACAGAGGAGACTCCATGGGAGTTCAAGGCCTCCATTGGAGAAGGATCCTTAGGATCATCAATACCTCATCTCCTTTGTATTTGGGATGAACTTTACCATGTATCTTGTTTCCCTTTGATTGTTCTTGTACCTAATCTCATGTGTTTGTGAGTCCAGTGGATGTGTGATTGGACTTGTTCTTGAGTGTTCCCCCATTGTGTTCTTCTTGTTATTGAGGGATTCCCCTCCAATTAGTGAAAGATCTTCCCATAGGGTTCCACCCTACATCATCTTGGTAACTAGAGCTTTGGTTTCTCACGAAATAGGAGCCCCCTCCTTGTTTTGTAGCCTAATTTTGCTTGTTCTTACCCAATTTCGAAAATCCCCACAAAAAGAGTCATACCAATTTTTTTTATTTGAAGTTTTTGTGAATTTTTGTTGATTTTGATCCATGGATCTGATGTTTAGCAAGTGGATCTAGCTTTCCCCCATCCCCCACACATTCCACACCACCAAATCCGTCAATTTTGACCGAAATCACAAAAATTTCTGCCTATACCCCGTGCCCACGGGCCCCGCGTAGTCCCAGGTGACCTCGTGCCCTCGTTACGTTTACCGTGCGCACGGGACCCCATGTCCACGAGCCCTAGACCCCGTGCGCACGGCCCTCCCAGAATCAGCCGCGACATTTCACGTTTTGCCCATAACTTTCACCTTCGAACTTCTATTTGGGTGTTCTTTGGCTTGTTGAAAAGCTAGCAAAGTGCCCGAGCTGCTCATCTTGGTTTTACCACTATTTCACTCCACAAAAATGTGTGCATTTTTTCATCTTTAGCATAGCCCATACACCATATCTTCCGCATAACCACCTTAGCATTCTGCAAACCTAACCCTTTTTGGTTCTTATTGCATTTGTGGTTGTTTGAGTTATGAGTTGAGTCTCCTAAGGTGTTTCAGCTACTTAGGGACGGTTACATCATCATTCCCCACCGGTCAGTTGTATCGCTCCATCGACTACATCCACCACGAGCTTCGACGTCAATGACGACCATCCATCCTTTGAGACCATCTTCAACCGGAAGCAAGGCCGGTTACCCCCGACTCCGTGAAAGGTTAAGTGTGGCGAAGGTATCCATTCCGTCATATACTTCTCCTTCCTTGCCATTTCATCTTGATAGCCCCACCATCTTTGTGAATACCTTCATACATATTGAGACTAGCTATCCGAGTATTGCCGGGCTTCGCGAAAACTTGTGCACCATAGTGATACGATATCATATTGTTGCATCATTTGCTCCATCATCTTGGTGTCCTCTTATTGCATCCTTGGATATATCATATAGTGCAATTGCTTGCTCCCATGCATATCTTGTGATACTTTTCCCATATGTTTGGTTGAGGCTCAATAAGAAAAGTGGAAAGGAAGAGAAGAGCGAAAAGAAGCTTCTAAGCAAGAAAAGAAAGATCATAAGCTTATAAGAAAAGGAGAGTTGAGCATGAAAAGAAATACTTGTGCATGAGGATACATGGAATAGGAAACATTCAGCTTGCATACATAGAGGTTGGTTCCAAGTGGTGAATCGTTCCCCAAGTGTGCAATCAAGCTAATGTCTCTCCTAGTGTTTGTGCAACATGAGCGTAGTCTTCGTTAGGTAATTTTGTATTGCTCATCCCTATAGTTGTACAAGCCCCATTATCCCACCGCGTGTGTTTCCTTATTGCCCTCCTCTATATTGTGATCACTTGCTTCGCATTTTGAGTCCTTTGGCTTGATTTCAACATTTACAATATCTTGGACTTCAATTTGCACGAAATTTGTGCCACTTATCCTAACCAAGCCACTCGATAAGCTTTACTTTATAGGTGTGAGTGAACAAGTCCCGTACCAATTCCGCTATTCTTTCATTTCGCATTAAGTGAAACGAGATACATTCTCAACTTTGGGAAAGGTAGCTGGGTATTGTTTATCTCATTACCTACTCACCTTTGCTTGAGTCTTGTGATGGATAGGCAAAGCACATCATCTACGATCCACGACGACGAGTTCGATGCCATGAAGAACCTCATCGACGCCAAGATGGACAAGCACATGGAGGAGCTCAAGGTCCTCATCAACAACCGCAAGCGGTCTTCCTCATCTTCGAGAAGACGCTCTAGTGCAAAGACTCCTGAACTACCATACATGGCAAGTACACCCCGGCATCGACACCGGCAAGACCAGGCCGCTCAAGATCATCAAGGTTTTGCCACAAGAATGGAAGAGTAAGCTTCCGGACGCGTGTTGGCTTCTCTGCCAACCACGTGCACACGGGCCTTCGACCCCCGTGCACACGGGACCCCATGCACATGGCCTCTTGCAACCCCGTGCGCACGAACCACACAGAGCCGCGACATCAACATCGACACTTCGGCTTCTTCAACAACTTTGGCATCTTCGCCTTTGAATATACGGCATCTTCGCCTCCTCCACGAGCTCAAGTCCGCGACTTGCAGGAGCTACTACGACTTCGACACCGCCTAGGAGATTCCATTCTTTGGGACTCATGACCCGGAAGAGTACCTCGAGTGGGAGCGCAAGATGGATGACTACCCCAAGCGACACCAAGTCCCCTCTGAAGATCAAGTGAAGTGTGCCACAAGTACCTTCGACGACTATGCATCGACATGTTGGCTTCATAGACCTTCGACAAGCTTCACCATGACATGGCCCACGATGAAGAAAGCGATGAGGCGAGAATTTGTGCCTTCCACCTACACGGAAAATCCGCAATGCCAGTTGGAGAACAACATGCAAGGATCCAAGTCCCTCGACGAGTACTTCAAGGACATGAAGAAAGCCTTGTGACGAGCCGGCATAGAAAACCCCATTTGGATGAAGTTCTACTTCTCGATGGGATTGAACAACGACATCGTCGAGACTATCTTCAACAACAACTACGAGTCCCTCGACGACATGTACATTGGTGCTCTCAAGGCGCAACAAGAACTCATGAAGGCCAAGTCTACTCGACCCCAAGCATCCTTCGCGACGACCACATTCCAAGATGGCGAGCATGAGGCTAGTACCATCGAGATTATCGAGCATGGGATTTTCCATTCGGTTATGGACGAGAGTGATGATGTGCCATCTTTGGCCTTCATCCACGACGACGACTATGAGACGGTTGAGCATGGGATTTTCCCTTCGATCAAGGAGGCGTATGGTGATGAATTTAGAGACTTATGCTAACATATTAAGAGTGAGAGTGAGATCACCACTGGCCCCATATATGATGAGTCGCCCCATTTCTCATGTGAGGAGAGCCAGCACCACCACCACTTGAGTGAGATGAGTGACTCCACTATATGTGACTTTGAGTGCACCTACCTTGAGGGAGTGAGTGAGCCATCACCACACAGAGAGAGTGAGATAGTTTATTGGTCTTGTGAGGAAATTTTCACTTCTAACAACTTGAACTCTAACTCTATTGTGTGTTCTCATTTGGTGCTAGGTCCAATATACGATGATGCCCCGATTATCGATGACTTCGTCCTTCCTTTGGAAAAGACGATGGACATGGTGGAATATGATGTACCCCCAACATGGTTCCATCAAGATGACGACGATGACCTCGATTTGGTCTTTGCCACCTCACCTACACCACATGAGTGGAATGAGAAAGGTAACACAGGTGAAGGTGATGCTCTAGTCCCACTAGTGGACATTCTTGACATTGATTGCTTGCATGATGTTGATCCACCTATTGCCATGCTTCATGCTAGTTCGATGACCTCATGTGATGCATTACCCATTTTATGATGAGTATGATGATTATCATGTGGAGTCTATTAGTTGTGATACCATGTTGCATAGGATCTCTTGTGATAATTCTTTAGGTCGCATCATGTTTGATAATCTGCTTGACTTGTCATATGCTATGCCTGATATCTACAACATGTCATATTTGCAATCTCATCATAGTAACTATGCATGTGACATTAAAATCTATCCAATTTGCACATATGGCATAGATGACAAACCCATGGTTATTGGCACTTGTGCTTCTTGTGATGATATTGACATGCTCCCTTTGCATCAATTCTATCATATGCCATGCCTTGATCACCTAGGTTTGGATAGGCATTGTTTTGGATGTTATTCCACTTCTTCATATGATGTTTCCACTATTAATCATGAGGTGACCCACATAGTTTCCTCATACGTTTTAGGAGATTTCGACTCATCCCATCCATTGCATGATCCCCATATTTGTGTGCACAATATGCTCCCCATGAATAAACATGATATTGTTGTGCCACGCACTTGCTATAATTGCATGCTCAATTTGTGTCCCCCATCGCATTGTACATAATGACCATTCTCTCATGATGGATGACATGTTCTTATACCATGCATCAAATTTCTTTGAGTGTTGCTTGTCTTGTGCTAACTCACACATGCACATGGACATCATGATGGATGATGTCTACATTACCATGCACACACTTTGTTTCGTTTGTGTGTTTGTTGTGTTGGTCCCAATACTTACTCGTCAACCTCGCAAGAGCACGAGTTGATGAAAAGAGCTCTAGAGAGCAATGATGACTTGGGATTCCGTGGATTGTCTTTCCAACCATTTTCTCCACGTAGACTTCGTGCAATTCTTCTACATGGCCCTCACATGTTTATGGGTTATGGCCTATTATCTATCCTTTGTCCATATTGACATGTTCACTTTGCATGATATGCTCATTCCAATGCCTTTGCCATGCATTTGTGACCCATGCTTCACATTACACATGATCCATGATTCTACTCCTTGTATGTATGTTTGCAAGCTTGGTGGAGATATTGCTTGTTATTGCCATAATTGCTTTGCGCTCCATGCCTACGATGATATTGATGCTTGCTCCATTACATGTCTTGATTGCGATATGTCATGTGCATTGCCTATGCGTATTGTTTGCCCACATGACATGATTGCCATGATTTGCTCTGCTGTGTTTCATCTTCGCGCCACTAGTTTGCATGACATATTTGATATGCTTGCCTTGATTGTTGCATCACCGATGACTCATACTTGTTCATTTCATGTGGTTGATGGAACATATTACCATGCTTTGCACATGATTTCTAGTCCATGTTGTCATATGTCTCCATATGTTGCATATCTCATGCTAGATGATTTACCATGTATTGAGTGCAACAATGCTTTTTCTCTTGCGAATGAGATTTCCCCACAGCTTTCTCACACATATTCGGAGATTTTGACATATTTCTTGTGAAGCATGTTTGCCTTCCTTCTTTGCACCATATGCCTAGTGCCATGAATTTTGCCATTGTTGCATCATATTATTCATGCACTTTTGCTACTAATGGTTATGTGCAAGAGAAGAGAACCATCATGATGGATGATGTGTTTATCTACCATGCACATACGTTCTTTGTTTTGTTGTGTGCATGTGTAGGATGCTTTGACTACATGTGAACCTCTACTTCATGTGAGTTGAAAATTCAAGCTCTGGAGAGTGAGCCTCATACTTTCTACCACAACTCGCTTCTACAACAAATTTTCTTGCGCTTCGGTATTCTGAAGGATACCCAAGGACAAGCCTTCAAGGTGACATCTTTCTTGAGCATGGATATTGCGGATCATACTACTTGTGTTGCTTGCACCATGAGACTTATTGGCCATCTTGGACCACTTGATAGCGCACATGTTAGAGATCTTGCTTCTACTTGCCATTTTCACATTTCCATGCCTCATAATATACATGCCTTGTGTGTTGCGTCCAACTTGTTGCCTACTTGCTCATATCACATGCTTGGTTGCACCAATGTCATCGCTTCACATATGCCATGTCCCTTTGCTTGTCACATGCTTGACTTATTTTCCTCACACATGTTGAACAATTGCTCTTTCTATTGTGTTGAGTGCCACACTATTTTCACTACACCCTATGCACATTATGCTTGGATTGTCTTGCACTTGCCTCATGTGTTTAGACACTTCATTTTATTTGGTGTTGTGAATGATTCCTATGCATATCATAGACCTTTCATTTAGTGCTTTGTGCACTTGTGAAACATATTTGCATCTCTATCTCACACTTGCATGCTTGTCACCATGATGTACTTGATTGGGCTCAACCTATATGTTTAATTGCCATGCCACACTTCTTTGTCACACCATATGCTATGCTTGATGACAACACTTGTTGGGTGAATCACCTATTGAATGCTTGGGTTTGCTCTAATGCCAACCACATTTGTTTTTCTAAGTGCTTGTTATCTTTGCTCCTTTTGAAGGAATTACAAGACGGTGCGACATTGGAGAGTGCCCATTTCAAACTCCAAGATAATGAACGCTTGGTGATCGTCAACTTATACACGACAACGACATCTCTTTCCCATGGTGATTTGGATTTCAATCCGAGGTCGGATCTTTCCCAAGGGGGAGGGGATGATACAGAGTATCCTACGGACATCACCACGTCAAGAGTTCCATTGCTAAGAGACACGCCCAACCTATACTTCAAGCATACTATGGTGAACTCCATCCTTAATGTGTGTCTCCTAAGTCTCTTGAAGGATGGTATACTACTTGAAACATCTCTCGAATGCATACATAGATGTGAGCGGAGCTACACATTCATCGAGGAAGAGTCCAAGCTGAAGTGAACATCTAAACAAATCAAGAGGTAAGCCTAGAAGCGGAGAAGGAAGCGCCAAGAAGAAGGCATCAACTCCCTGGCGACCACATGCGCATGGGCCCCTCCGACCCCGTGCCCATGGGCCTCCTAGGCTGGCGGTCCTGAAGACCCCGTGCGCACGGGCGTGTAGCATCCCCACGGGACCCTCGTGTCCACGGGCCTCACGGACCCCGTGCGCATAGGCTCATGCGTCAGGTCTCTGGAGACCCCGTGCACACAGGCTTCAGTTACCCCATGCGCATGGGGCCACCTGCGTGTGGCTGTTGGGCTTTTCCCTTGTATCCCCATTTCGTCCCTCCTTACCCCTTCATGCCTTGGACCTATATATACTCATCGCCCTCATCCATATAGACGGAGCTAAGGATAGATCTTAACAATAGAGCCTAGCTCATGTACCTCCCCTTGTGGGATTCCTCTTCTTGAGAGACACATGACACTCCATTGGAGTTCAAGGCCTCCATTGGAGAAGGATCCATAGGATCATCAAGACCTCATCTCCTTTGGATTTGGGATGAAATTTACCATGTATCTTGTTTCCTTTTAATTGTTCTTGTACCTTGTGAATATCATGTGTTTGTGAGTCTAGTGGATGTGTGATTGGACTTGTTCTTGAGTGTTTACCCCTTTTGTTTTTCTTGTTCTTGAGGGATTCCCCTCCAATTCATGAAAGATCTTCCCATATGGTTCCACCCTACATCATATGCAAGAGCGAATTGAGCTAGTCGCCACCGACGCACGACAATTCGAAGCACGCACACGAGAGCAATTCTATATCATCAACACCAACATGTCTACCCAATTCGACGAGCTACCGACTTTAATAGTCAACCGACGTTCTTCATCCACGTCTTCTCAACGGCGAAGCCGCTCAAGTCGTCATACCGACTCCACTTCCGGCTCAAGTACACCTACATCAAACACTCTTCGTCAAGCCGCGCATCAAGCTCGACATGACAACCGGAACCCACTTCATGACAAGAGTTCACAAGAACTATTTGAAGAGCAAGAAAGTCGAGATCGTCAAAACCAAGCTACACTTGAGCAAGCACAAGAACGACAACGACTACGCAACAAGAATAAGAGCGAGCGCGTCAACGCCAAGAAGAACAAGATGCCGAGGCTCAACGTCAAGTACAACAACGCCGAGAAGCCCAAGCTCTTGAGGCACAACGTGCCCTCCGTGATTCACATCGCAATGTGGCAATACGCAATCGACACATTCCTCAAGAAGACGACGAACTTCGCGATGAGATGCAAGAAAGGCGTTACCAAGCACGAATGCAATGAGAAGTTCCTCCTCAAGTGCGACAAAAACAACAAGCTCAATAAGGACCCCAAGCTCGGCAAGAACAACATGACAATGAGCATCAACTCCGCCAAGAGCACCATGAGGTTGACAATCCTCCAAATCAAGAACGCCCTCACAATAGGCAAGCTAACAATGAAGAACATCGCTATGGCAAGCTTAAGTTCACCATACCAAAGTTCTCCGGAAGCGTTGATCCCGGAGACTACCTCTCATGGCCATTGAAAGTTGACAAGATCCTTCGCCTCCACAACTTTGATGAAGAAAAGAAGATTGCAATGGCATCCCTTGAGTTCCAAGACTATGTTCTCATTTGGTGGGAGCAAGTCATCGAAAAACGAGAAGCAAAAGGCAAACCGCCTATCACTACTTGGAATCAAATGAAGGAAGTCATGAGAGCATGCTTCATTCCAACACACTACAACCGTGACTTGTTCAAATAGTTGCAACTCCTCAAGCAAGGAACCAAGTCGGTTGAAGAGTACTACAAAGAAATGGAGATTTCCATGATAAGAGCCAACATCACAGAAGATGAAGAGCAAACTATGGCGAGATTCTTGAATGGACTCAACTATGCTATCAAGAATATTGCGGACTTCCAACCATACATTAATCTCCTCGAGCTAGTACACCAAGCAACCAAAGCGAAGCGACAAGTTCAAGAAGACTACAAGTACTCCAACTTCACATCCAAGAACTACAACTCCTACAACCAAGCTCCAACGACTTCGGCACCTCCTACCTCTACCGAGCAATATACAAGCTTAGGTGACAAGCCAAGCTACAAGAACTCGACTACATCAAGTCGCCCCCTTCTACGAACAACTTCAATCCAAGAGCTTCATCATCTACAACTCCAACCGAGGACAACTCCAAGACGAGCTCCATCAAGTGTTTCAAATGCCAAGAACGAGGCCACAAGTCATTTGAGTGCAAGACCGTTCGTACCATGATCATCAATGACGACGGATCCTATGACTCAATGAGCGATGATGAGATGGAAGCCCTTGAACATGTAGCTATGCATCACCAAGTGAATGAAGATGAAGACCATCAAGTGTTTTGCGACAATGACTCGAGTCCCAATCTCGTTGTCTCCAAGGTCTTGACACTTCAACATCATCAAGATGAAGATCAACGATGTCACATCTTCCATACCAAGGCCGGCATCAATGGACGTTCCGTCAAGGTTATCATCGATGGAGGAAGTGGTCATAACTAGGCAAGTGAAGAGCTTTGCGAAAAGCTACAATTGATCAAGATGAAGCACCCTCATCCCTACAAGGTGCAATGGCTTAGCGACGCCGGAACTCTTCGAGTCGAGCACACCGTGCAAGTATCCTTCAAGATAGGCGCCTATGAGGACACACTTGAGTGTGATGTGGTCCCTATGTCCGTGTGCCACCTTCTTCTTGGATGAGCATATCAATACGATCGTGGAGTCACCCACAACAGACGGACCAACCATTATAGCTTCAAGATGAAGGGCAAAGAGTTCGTGCTACGCCCAATGTCACCAAGTCAAGTGATGTAGGGTGGAACCCTATGGGAAGATCTTTCACGAATGGGAGGGGAATCCCTCAAGAACAAGAAGCACACAAGGAGGAAACACTCAAGAACAAGTCCAATCACACATCCACTAGACTCACTGTCGGTGTACGAAAAGGGGGGGTACACTTTTTGTACCCCTATGACTGTGCACGGGCAGTCTGAGCCACGGGCACCACCACACCAAGCAAGGCCAGGGAGGTAAGCCAGGGTAAGACTGAAGCCCAAAGCCAAGACCACAAAGAGCAAAGGGACGAAGCAGGTTCCCCCGGCAGGATCCTTGCCGGGAGCCAGTTTCAGTAGCCGCGGCAACTCCCCGGCAAGACCCTTGCCGCGGCAACTCGCCCCACGCCTACGGAGCGGATCACCCTTGAGTCCACTGCCCCCATGGGGCAAGGATTCGGGAGACATCCCCGTGGTGGCATGTAGATCTTTGTGAAGACATTCCAGATCAGATACTCACTAAGATGAAAACGACCCTTGGCGGGATCCCAGCCAAGGAAGACCACAAGACCTCCGGCAAGCACCTTGCCGGGGATGGCAGCAGGCGCCGCGGCAAGACCCTTGCCGGGGCCCCGGCAAGGCCCTTGCCGAGGACATCCGCAGGGCCACCATCAGGCCCACGCCGGCTAAACTACCATCGCCTTATGCAGCTGCCGACCCAACCAGCGGGACATGCACCTGTGTGGCGGCATGCAGATCTTCGTGAAGACCCACCATTGTGCCACCTCAGCTGCCTGCCTACCTACATGGCATCTCAGGCATCGCTGGCCAGGGCGCGTGTCGACACAAGAAGGAGCGGAGACGGACAAGACAGATATCTCCCCCGTCCCGGATAAAGCAAGGACACCTAAGCAAGACGCATTAAATGCGCCTTGTCATGTAATGCGAGGGATAAACTCGCATCACTGTACCCATTCCACCTCCTGTGTACCACTGTGGCGACCCCTTTTTTTATAAAAGGAGGCCCGAGGCAACCAGGAGGAGGATTCGGCTTTTTGGAGCTCCTCACGCCCCATAGCTAGCTGAAGAACACAAACATACAATCCACCAAAGCAGGAGTAGGGTTTTACGCATCCTCTCGGCCCGAATCTGGATAAATGAACCGTGTGCTATCTGTTTGATCCGCTCTTCTCTCGACCCCGCGCCCTGCAACCGTAGTAGGGATTCTTGTGATCCCATAGGCGTCGTTCGCAATACACCGACATCTTTGGCGCGCCAGGTAGGGGGCGCAGTTGTGAGAATCGGCTCTAGCAGTTAGCCCAGCACTCCTTCGTCTTCGTGGCTCTTTGAGAAGGAAGGAGGCCAGAAGATCAGCATTTGAGCGGCTACAAATAGGAGCTAAGTTACATTGAACCCCGGATATTTTCATTCTATTATATAAAGTTATTATCCTCGGAGCTATCGTTCTTTGTACAAAAAGAAACCTTCAAGCAAATGGGGCCCTTCCCGATCGGCAATGCCTTTGTTCTGTTTCGAGTCCGCTCAACGGTTCAAATGGCTGCGTTGGAAACGGTAGGGTAGCCTTCTGCAATTGGCAAGGCTCTCGACTATGACTCGAGTCATACTCGACAGTTCGAGCGGCTGCGTTAAGGGTGGTAAGGTGGCTCACCCGGCAGCAAACTCACCCGGCAGGCCAATGGGGACCCGTCCCCAAGACGCCGCCCTGGGTTTCTGCGCCGGCAAGCCTACACAGCTAGCGTAGGGTGGACGTACAAAGAGGCAACAAACAGGGAAATAGCATGCATAATCCCAAAAGTACTTCAAAGTTATGTTATATCACGTCATTGATGCGGTTCTAACTGAAGATAAAACTTGTCTTGGTCGGTAACCCGCAGCGGCGAAGAAGAACGGGATGCCTAATCCCGGCGATGGCCTTCCACCCTCTTGATTTCGTCGATGCAGCTGATGACGGGCTTGATGCACTCCTTGAGCACCGTGAGGTCAGTACCCTCCGGCAAGCTATCCATCACGGCTTCGAAGTCAAGGTCGGGATTCCAGTACGCCATCTTGGTGAGGACCTTGGTCACGACCCCCCAGCAAAGTCGCTGGGCCTCCCCGGCCAGCGTGGCCGCTCTGTTGGAGTGAAGATCAGCCAAGGCTCCAAGGACGCCCTCGAAGAAAAGGGTCAGCTTGGCATTGACGGTCCCGCTGCACTCAGGGGCATACCTCACGTTTGGCAACCCCGTGATGGCCAACTGCGAGGTGACCCTGTCGGCGATGTCCTCCAGCCGGCTGATCCATCTGTTCTCGCCCGCCACGAATTCCTGGTGGGAGGTGGCCTCGTTCGCCCGCAACTGCTTCTCCTCCTCCAGACTCCTGGTCAAGGTCTCCACCCGAGTCGTGCTCTCCGACAACATCTTCTCGAGATTCTCCAGCTTCATCTTGAGATCTCTGATGGAGCTTTGCGCTCCGGAGAGCTCCCCAGCCCTGCTGATGACCGCTCCTTGTGCCTCTACCAAGGCGCAATTGAGCGTGCTCTTCTCGTCTGACAGCTTGAGGGCGTGTTCCTTCAGCTCGTCCAGCTCTACCTCCAGCTCCTTCACCTTGCTGGCGTGGGCCAGAGCCTGGGCATCGAGTGCCTCTTTGTGCCTCTACTCCAGCTCGCGAGTCCGCCGCGCGACAAGGGCCTCGAGCTCCTCATCCTTGCCGCGCAGCGTTGCAGCGAGCTTCGCCTCACGCACGGAGAGGTCTTCTTCCTGGGAATCCAAGGCGGCTTGATGCTGGTTCCGGGCTGCCTCGGCCGCGGCAGCCAAATTTGCTGCCTCTTCCTGGGCCTTCTCGATGTCAGCCATCCTCATGATGAGCTCTACATCGCGCTTGGCCAATTCCCCCTAAAAGGCCCTCTGCTCCTCGCGAGTCTGGTGAAACCAGGTCTGCGCCTCAGCAACGCGCGCCTTGAAGTCCACCTCCGCCTCGTCCACTGTTGCCATCCTAGACTTAACCTTGTCCAGACGGGCACGGTAGAGCACTTGGAGCTTTCGGAAATTGGCCCCCATAGCGCGAAAAAGCTGCTCTTCTGGAGAACCATCGCCGCCAACGCCCGGTTCATCAACCACCTCGAGCCCGGTGGCGGCGAGCACCTCGCCGTCGAAGACTTCCCCTCCGGCAGGCGCTCGGGAACTTGACGTCCGTGGAAGATGGACGAAAAGATCGTCGCCCACCTTCAGGTATCTGCCGGGGCACGAGGTTGTGGAGGAAGGGGGCTGTTCATCAACCACCTCTTCCTCGGCTGTGGCCTTGCCGGCCTCCCGGGCAGGGCCACCGCTGGCACCCTCGGCAGAAGCCTCGCCGGTGGCCTTGGCGGCCCCCGCAGCGGGGTCCTCGGCAGCATCCCTGGCGGCCTCCTCGGCGGCAATCCTGTCAGCCTCCGCCGCGGCCTCCTCAGCAATATTCCCGACAACAGTGTCTACGTCCTCCATATCTGTTGAAGGAGGGCCTGGGTAGTAATGGGAGGAATGAAGCCAAGAAAAAGAGTAAGGAAAAAACAGAGACAGAGGGCAGGCGACTCACCAGTGCCAGGCCGTGAAACAGAAGCCCCCTCCTCACCAGTATTTGGCGCCATGGCAGAGCCACCAGCGCCCAAGTTCCCCTCTTCCTCCATGGGTGTGGGCTCCGTGAATGGTGCCCTTGCCGGGGACGCCCCTCGCGGTGGCGTAGTCGATGGGGGTGGTGTGTTGGGGGTAGCCCTCTGTGGCTCCTGCTGCTGCCGCTCCCTTCCTACAAACCCGACAAGGTCAGCACCATAGCATCGAACACCTACCACATGTCGAGTAAGAGGAGGGTGACGAACTTACGCTGGGGGCTGCTGTCCGGGCTACTCAACACCACCAGTGGTGTCTCTGAAGCCCCAACCGAGGGCTGACTGCTCGCCGAGGCCTTCGCCCTCTTCACCCGCTGGGCCAACGTCTCTGCATCCCTACAAAAGCAAAAACGGATCAAGATGAGTGACTTAGTTCAGGGGAATGGAAATGGCAGTAAGGAACGGAGTACTTACTCGTCGTCCACCTCCTCCTCTTCCACCACTTTCATTTTCCTCTTCGGGCTGAGAGGCCCAAGATCAAAAGGGAGCTCCGTGTCAACGTCCGAGTCGACGTCTGTCGGAGGAGGCGAAGAAGGCGGGGTTTGCACGCGCCCAGACGGAGAAGGGGCTGTTGCCTTCTTCTTCTCAGCGGCCTTCGTCAGCCTCTTCGCTGCCATGGCCCTCGTGTGACGCCCGGACCCCCCCAGGGTCAATTGCGGCCGTGTATCCCTGCCGGGCCAGACCGGCTCGCCGGAACTAGCCCGCCGCAGGACTCGCCCTCTTCCCCTGGCTGGCGTCGAGCCCGCCGCCACGTCTTCCTCCGACGACGACCCGTCGGCCGCATCTTCGACAAGCGGAGCTCCGGTGCCAACGCTGCTAGCCTCCCCGGCGGCCGCCGCCCACCGGGTGAGCTCCTCCTCCTCCGCAGCCGTTGCGGCCTTGTCCTGCACACCCCGGCACTGCCGGCCTCCATGGCAAGCTGCGCCTCCCTCGCCCTAGTGGTGATGTAGTCCAGCTCTGCTTGGGTGGTGTCCATGACAAGCCACCGCTCGGCGTCAGCATTGACATACACCTCAACCAGAGAGTTGAAGAATTGCTGCACATCCGCGTCCGCCGGCTCCTTCCAGATCGGGATAGGGCCGTGCGCGTTGCAGTCCGGCATCATAGCGATGATCTCGGACCGACGCGAATTGTTGCACAACGGGACCACCCCCGCTGGCAACTTGAAACACGGCCCCTTGATGGCCTTGCCGGCCTTTACGGCAGCCCTCGCGGCCTTGCCGGTCCGTTCGACCTCGCCGTCACGACACACATCAAGCTGGAAAAGCCGCTGTCAGAAATGGGCATGTGCCATCACCGTGAAATTGTGGTCGAGGCCAGGGCGGAGTCGCATAACGTCAGCCGGATTCATAAAGAGCCGACTGGCTTCTCCTTGTTGTGCAACGGGGTGATCCGACGGCGAATAAAGTCCGCCCCGATCATCTCAAGGGTGAGCCCAGCCTGGGTGAGCCGGAGAATCCTGGTGGTGGCGACAGTGAGCCTCCCGTCGGCGACATCGACATCGCTCCAATCACTGCCACGGACCGGCGGCACTCGGCGGACCTTGCAAAATTTTGGCGGGTCTTTGTCTTCAATCCAGCACCACCGGCCACGCCATTCCTCCCACCTCTCCTTCACGGCACCGTCCGGGTACGCCCCCTTGGATCTTGGGATCCAGGTGATCCATCCAGAGACGGCACCTCCCGGTTGGATCCGAGGGGAGAAATAATGGCGGAAGAGCGCCGTGTTGGGCTGCACCCTGACGAAGCCTTCGCAAAGGTGCGCAAAGAAAGCCATGCACGCCACCGCATTCGGAGTAAAATCCAAGTGGCAAAAGCCGAAGGTATCAATGATGTCGCAGAAGAAATCGGAGAAAGGGGGACATAACCTGCAAGAGAGATAGTCGACGAAAAAGGGATATCGATTTGGGCCAGGTTCGGCGCAAGCGGCAGGAATGACGCGCGTCGCCGGATGTCCCAAATTCTTTCCCCCCATCTTCACCCCCCAAAGAGGCTTGAAGGAGGCCCGGAGCTCGTGGACGTCAACCGTAGAGGGGAAGAAGAAGGCGGATTTCATCCGGTCCCCCAATAGCACATTCTCCGGCGGCTCCACAGTCCCAGCGCCCTTGGCCACTCCCTTGCCCTTGACGGATTTGGACGCCATGGTGGATAAGTTAGAAGACTGAGAAAGGGGGATGGCGAAGCAACGACGGCAGGCGATGGCGGAAGCTTAGGAAGGAAGAAAGGAAACGGCGGCTCTGAGATTGGAGAAGGCGCGCGGAAAGCGGAGAAAGTGAGCAGCGCGCCCGCGGTTATTCCTTATTATGGGAGAAAACGCGGGCCGCCTCCTTTCACATTGACTGCGATGTGATGCATGCCTGCGGGAACCGCCCCGCGCATGCCGCCCACATCACGCGCACCCTCCACACCGCGCCATGTGCGTGGATCGTGGGAGGCGCAGCGCTGATACGTCCAAAACGTATCTATAATTTCTGCTTGCTCCATGCCTCTTTTGGGTGATATTGCTATGTTATTTATACACTTCCATACACTTTTGATCATATTTGGACTAACCTATTAACTCAGTGCAACCCAGTGCCAGTTTCTGTTTTTGGCTGTTTTTGTATTTCAGGTTTTCACATTACGAGAATTGTCAGGAAAAATCCAGAAAAATTATATAAAAAATCAGCGTTCCAGAAGCTACCTTGCGCCCGAAGTACAGTCGGGGGGGCACCAGGGCTCCAGGCGCCCTGGCGGCGCCCCCCCTGGGCCGCGCCGGGGGGCGCCTGGGCCCCCCGAGGCTCCTCCGATGCCCCCCTTTGGCATATATTTAAAGCGTCTCTCGAAACCCTCGAGACGGGAACTCTTTTTCGCGATCTCATCTCCGTTCCGCCGCCGCCGCCGCTTCCAAGATCGGGAGCACCAGGAGAACTCTTCCCGGCACCCTGCCGGAGGGGAGGATCACCACCGGGAGCTTCTCCACCACCATGGACGCCTCCCGAATGAGTTGTGAGTAGTCTCCCTTGGACCATGGGTCCATGACCAGTAGCTATGTGATGTTCTCCTCCCGTTCTCGTGCTTCACTAATTAGTCCTCGTGAGCTGCCCTACATGATCGAGGAACATATGTAATCCTTATGTTATTGCTATGATGAGTTTGCTGGGATCCGATGGATTATGAGATTATGTTCAGATTGTGTTTGAGTAATATATTTGATTCACCTCTTTTATATTTATGTTCGTAAGTAATTCTTGCATGTTCTTCGTTGTTATTTATTGCTTTGTCCAAGTAGTAGGTAGTGACTCCAAGAGGGAACGTTATGCTTGATTGTGGGTTCATGCCCCTCGATGACTAGTTTGAGTGACAGAAACATGAGTCTAGGGGATGTGCTGTTGCCACAAGGGGGAAAACAACGGTGCTTGTGCCCGCGGGTGCAAGGATTGTTTACTTTACGCAAAGTTCTTTTAATGAAGTTGTCTGTTGCTTTGAGTTTACACTATGGGTGGGGCTCGCAACTTAATACCAGCGAGATGTTCTGGATAGATATCTCAAGGTGGATGATTAGTAGTAGATATTGATGGATTTCGGTCTACTTACTTTGGCGTACCGCCCATGCTTTGAACCTCTACCTTTCTTGCAATGTAGTCAGCATTGGTTTGCGCACATGGTCCTGTCAATTGCCCAGCTGTAATTCATTTACCTCACATAGCAGTTTTATCGTCTTTTGGGAGAGAGACATCACTAGTGAACATCGTGAGACTCCGGTCCATATTACCATCATTGATCACATCCGCTATTTACTTACTATTGCAATATCTATCACTATTATCACTTGCGTTTGATCCTTTGTAAACTACAAGGCCGGAGGGATTGACAACCTCTCTGTACTCGTTGGGAGCAAAGTTATTTGTATCTGTGTGCAGGTCCACGTTGATTGCTAATATCTGGCGCCGTTAGCAGTTGACACCTTCTTGTTGAAATTGGGAGTCTCAGGGAAATCGATCCTTGGTATCGCCAAGGGAAATCTTCTGCTACACTGCATCTCTAACCTTCCACTTGGGGTAACCAACGAGGGGCGAGAAGCCTAGCAAAGAAATTTTTGGCGCCGTTGCCGGGGACTCCACTCTTCAGGATAGGGGAGTTGCACGCTATCTTTTACCTTTGCTTTTAGTCTTGTTAGTTTACCTTTCAGTTTTTTTTTGCTTTAGTATCTTTTATCGAAAATCCCAAAAATAGTTATCTTATTCTTTAGTTGTCATTATGTCAGGTCCTTTTGTCTTTGACGAGGCAGAAGTTCTCACCTTTAAACAAAGAGGTGGGGAAAGTGTGAAAGATGCTTGGTATAGAATTAATGATTCACAAAAAAGAGCCACCAAGAAGCAACCTACTACTATTTTGCTTAGAAATTTTTATGTTGGAATTACTTCTTGGAATAGGTTTATTCTAGATACTGCTATCAATGGGAATTTCCTAGAGGCCCCAGTTTGGGAGTCTCTTAGTATTATTGAAAATCTTGTTGGGAATCTCCCTATTGTTAGCATTCGAGAGGACATCACCCTAGCTCACATTATGAAAAAACTTGAAAAAATAGAGCTAGAGATGCCAAGCATTAATAAGATAAATGAGTTGGATCGTAAGATCCAAGGGAATTTGAATAGGCTTGATAGCTCCATGCATAAAATTTTCAAGACTTTGGAGACCGTCAAATTCCATGACTTGGACTCTTCTAGGATAGACAAGATTGAGGAAATCTTTGATACTCTAGGAACTACCTTCTCCTCAATCAAAACCAAAAAGGTAGAAACTCCGGCAAAGAAGGAGCCTAAGTTCGTTCACGTTCCAAAGGCTCCCCGCTCTAAAAGTAATCCACCTATTGCCAAAGGGGTTGAAACTGTAAAGACTTTGGAAGAAACACCTGTCTTTGATGAATTTATAAATGAATCTTCCCTTGACTTTTATCCTTTTGGTCTTCTACCTAGAAGTATCTCTATGAGGCCTTTATTTGAAAGTCCTCTTAAGACTAGTTGTATTATTGAAGAGCTTTTTGATGATCTTGATGATGGTTCAATTGATACAACTTGATCTATATGCATTATGCCTAGCTTAAAGGCATAAAAGAAAGCGCTTTTGGGAGGCAGCCCACATGAATAAAATTTTTATTTTTGCTTTTGTTGTGTCTTTATGTTGTTTACTATAGTAGCATCATCATTGTATCTTTGCTTTTCAATTTTGTGCCAAGTATAGCCTCTGATTGCAAGAAAGTTCAAAAGTTGTGAGGTGCTGTCCAGGAAACAGATTCTGTCCTTGGATAGAAAAATTCGTATAAAATCACCAGATCATCTTTTTGGTCTGAATTTTTTCGACAGCGTGCTCTATATAATTGTCTTTCGTGCGTATGTTCTGAGTTTTTTGATTTGAGTTGCAGAAGTGCCCCAACAAATCATTTACTACCTGCTGTTCTGTTTTTCACAGATTCTGTTCTGTTTTGCCTTTCTTTCATTTTGCAAACCAAGAGCTTGCTTTTTCTTTGCAAAAACCTTTTGGCAATCTTGAGAAACAGTAGACCTTCAAGAATATCTTTATTTACAGCAAGGAACTATTATTTTGTTATGGGTACTAACCTCGCTAATCAGATTATGATAAGTTATGTATGAAGGGAGTTTTCAAGTGTGCGAGAGAAGATGATAAAAAAGATCCAGGAGTGTCAAACGCTCAAGCTTGGGGATGCCCCCGTGCACCCCCAAGAAATATTCAAGGAGACTCAAGCGTCTAAGCTTGGGGATGCCCCCGTGCATCCCCTTCTCCATCAACATTATCAGTTTGTCTTTCGTTCCACTATATTTTAATCACTTCATGTGTTATGTGCTATGCTTGGAGCGTCTTGTTTTTATTTTTCTTTAGCTTTTCATAACGAGTCGGAACTCAGCTTTATTTATGTGGGAGAGAAACACGCTCCACTTCTACCTAGAACATAACATAGAATTTTCATGTCTATCTTTGTTGTGTGTGTTCTTTGTCTTTTAATAGCTACTATCATTTTCAGCTCTTAGTATTCATGCTTATGTTTTCAAAGAGCTTTTGTTTAGTTGGTTGCTTGAACTCTCTTTATCTATCATGCTTATCTTATTAAGAGAGTTTGCTTCCGTTGCATTGGTTGATATGTCTATGATAAAGATGCTACGTGCATAATGGCGCTTAGTAGTTCAGGTTTTCTTATGGTTAGTCTCAAATAGTTGGGGGATTCCAATGTGTTATTGGAGTACCAACATGATTTGTTTGCCAATGATGTGGTATGGTTTAGTAATATCTTCCTTCAAGAATTTATTTTGATTGACTTGGCGTATGCTCATGCATATTTAAGACTGTAAAGAAAGTCTGTCAAGCCTTGATGATCTTTTGTTTCTGAGTGGCGATATAACTTCCATGCATGATTCAATGTTGCTTTGTCGCTCTGCATGATTATGACCATCATTGCTCTCTTAGTTGGTCGCTCCCAGTCTTTTGCTAACCTCCACCTGTACTAAGCGGACTGACTGCTTGTGCATCCACATCCTTTTAAACCAGTTATGCCATATGAGTCCACCATACCTACCTATATGTGCTATTTCACCGCCACTCCAAGTAAATTTACATGTGCTACCTTTAAAACCTTCAGTTTTTGCAATACATAGCTCATGGGAAAGTAGCTTAAAAACTATTGTGGTAAAGAATATGTTGCTTATGTATCTTATTTCTTATAAGTTGCTTGCAGAGCGGTAACCATGTTTCTGGGGACGCCATCAACTATTACACTTTTGTTGAATATCATGTGAGTTGCTATGCATGTTCGTCTTGTCTGAAGTAAGGGTGATTTGCCATGAGTTGAATGGTTTGAGTATGCATATTGTTAGAGAAGAACATTGGGCTGCCAACCAAAGCCATGTATCATGGTGGAAGTTTTAGCTTGGACATTAATCCTCAACCTCTTATGAGAATATGCTTAAGCATTAAAGAGGAGTCCATTATCTATTTTCTATGTTGTCCCGGTATGGATGTCCTTAAGTTGAGATCTATCAAAAACGAGAAATCAAATGCGATCTATCTCCTTGGACCTTTGTACAGGTGACATAGAGGTACCCCTTTGTGACACTTGGTTGAAACATATGTAATGCAATGATAATCCATGGAAATCCGAGCTAATTAGGACAAGGTGCGAGCACTATTGGTATTCGATGCATGAGGCTTGCAACTTATAAGATGTCTTATGCATAACACATATGAAGTACTACTACCGTTGACAAAATTGTTTCTATGTTTTTAAAATAAAAAGCTCTAGCACATGAGTAATCCATGTTTCCCTCTGTGAAGGGCCATTCTTTTACTTTTATGTTGAGTCTCCACCTTCTTTCTTCAAAGCACCAACTATTGAGAGCATGATTGTCATTCTGAGTGTAATGTGCATTGTCCCAAAGTAGCATTGTCTTTTGCATGATTGTGATATCGTTTATTTTGAAATCATTGTATCTAGTCATCACTTAAACCTTGAAGGTGCCCCTGCATTTATGTTTTGCTTCACTAAAGGGGGCAAGCTAGATATCACTTTATCATATTTGCACATCATGTTCATTGCAAATCTATTTAATGTTTCAGTAACATATTGTAAAACTTTCAGTTCTTTGTGATTTTCTCATGAGGTAACTTAATTACTACAGATTCATTATCTTAGTAAGCTTTTGTCATATGACTATGAATAAGTCCTATATGGTTAATAGCATGTCATCACAGAAATTATTCTTGTTATCATTTACCTACTCGAGGACGAGCAGGAATTAAGCTTGGGGATGTTGATACGTCCAAAACGTATCTATAATTTCTGCTTGCTCCATGCCTCTTTTGGGTGATATTGCTATGTTATTTATACACTTCCATACACTTTTGATCGTATTTGGACTAACCTATTAACTCAGTGCACCCCAGTGCCAGTTTCTGTTTTCGGCTGTTTTTGTATTTCAGGTTTTCACATTACGAGAACTGTCAGGAAAAATCCAGAAAAATTATATAAAAAATCAGTGTTCCAGAAGCTACCTTGCGCCCGAAGTACAGCCGGGGGGGGGGGGGCACCAGGGCTCTAGGCGCCCTGGCGGCGCGCCACCCCCCCTGGGCCGCGCCGGGGGGGCGCCTGGGCCCCCCGAGGCTCCTCCGAGGCCCCCCTTTGGCATATATTTAAAGCGTCTCCCGAAACCCTCGAGATGGGAACTCTTTTTCGCGATCTCATCTCTGTTCCGCCGCCGGCGCCGCTTCCAAGATCGGGAGCACCAGGAGAACTCTTCCCGGCACCCTGCCGGAGGGGAGGATCACCACCGGGAGCTTCTCCACCACCATGGACGCCTCCCGGATGAGTTGTGAGTAGTCTCCCTTGGACCATGGGTCCATGACCAGTAGCTATGTGATGTTCTCCTCCCGTTCTCGTGCTTCACTAATTAGTCCTCGTGAGCTGCCCTACATGATCGAGGCACATATGTAATCCTTATGCTGTTGCTATGATGAGTTTGCTGGGATCCGATGGATTATGAGATTATGTTCAGATTGTGTTTGAGTAATATATTTGATTCACCTCTTTTATATTTATGTTCGTAAGTAATTCTTGCATGTTCTCCGTTGTTATTTATTGCTTTGGCCAAGTAGTAGGTAGTGACTCCAAGAGGGACCGTTATGCTTGATTGTGGGTTCATGCCCCTCGATGACTAGTTTGAGTGACAGAAACATGAGTCTAGGGGATGTGCTGTTGCCACAAGGGGGAAAACAACGGTGCTTGTGCCCGCGGGTGCAAGGATTGTTTACTTTACGCAAAGTTCTTTTAATGCAGTTGTCTGTTGCTTTGAGTTTACACTATGGGTGGGGCTCACAACTTAATACCAGCGAGATGTTCTGGATAGATATCTCAAGGTGGATGATTAGTAGTAGATATTGATGGATTTCGGTCTACTTACTTTGGCATACCGCCCATGCTTTGAACCTCTACCTTTCTTGCAATGTAGTCAGCATTGGTTTGCGCACATGGTCCTGTCAATTGCCCAGCTGTAATTCGTTTACCTCACATAGCAGTTTTATTGTCTTTTGGGAGAGAGACATCACTAGTGAACATCATGAGACTCCGGTCCATATTACCATCATTGATCACATCCGCTATTTACTTTTCCACTATTTACTTACTATTGCAATATCTATCACTATTATCACTTGCGTTTGATCCTTTGTAAACTACAAGGCCGGAGGGATTGACAACCTCTCTGTACTCGTTGGGAGCAAAGTTATTTGTATCTGTGTGCAGGTCCACGTTGATTGCTAATATCTGGCGCCGTTAGCAGTTTACACCTTCTTGTTGAAACTGGGAGTCTCAGGGAAATCGATCCTTGGTATCGCCAAGGGAAATCTTCTGCTACACTGCATCTCTAACCTTCCACTTGGGGTAACCAACGAGGGGCGAGAAGCCTAGCAAGCGCGCGAGAAATCTTACCGCGATAAAAACCGCCCCGCCTGGCCGCGCACCATTCTGGGCCAAGCCCAACAACGCGTCGCGCTTATGTGTGGCCCAGGCCTGGGGGCTCCTGTCGATGTACAAAAAGGGGGGGGTACACTTTTTGTATCGCTATGACTGTGCACGGGCAGTCTGAGCCACGGGCAACACCACACCAAGCAAGGCCAGGGAGGTAAGCCAGGGTAAGAATGAAGCCCAAAGCCAAGACCACAAACAGCAAAGGGACGAAGCAGGTTCCCCCGGCAGGATCCTTGCCGGGAGCCAGTTTCAGTAGCCCCCGCAAGACCCTTGCCGCGGCAACTCCTCGGCAAGACCCTTGTCGCGGCAACTCGCCCCACACCTACGGAGCGGATCACCCTTGAGTCCACTGCCCCCATGGGGCAAGGATTCGGGAGACATCCCCGTGGTGGCATGCAGATCTTTGTGAAGACATTCAAGATCAGATACCCACTAAGAAGACGACGACCCTTGGCGGGATCCCAGCCAAGGAAGACCACAAGACCTCTGGCAAGCACCTTGCCGGGGATGGCAGCAGGCGCAGCGGCAAGACCCTTGTCGGGGCCCCGGCAAGGCCCTTTCGGACGACATCCGCAGGGCCACCATCAGGCCCACGCCGACTAAACTACCACCGCCTTATGCAGCTGCCGACCCAACCAGCTGGGCAGGCACCTGCGTGGCGGCATGCAGATCTTCGTGAAGACCCACCATTGCGCCACCTCAGCTGCCTGCCTACCTACATGGCATCTCAGGCATCACTGGCCAGGGCGCGTGTCGACACAAGAAGGAGCGGCGATGGACAAGACGGATATCTCCCCCGTCCCTGATAAAGAAAGGACACCTAAGCAAGACGCATTAAATGCGCATTGTCATGTAATGCGAGGAATAAACTCGCATCACTGTACCCTTTCCAGCTCCTGTGTGCCACTGTGGCGACCCCTTTTTCTATAAAAGGAGGCCCAAGGCAACCAGGAGGAGGATTTGGCTTTTTCGAGCTCCTCACGCCTCATAGCTAGCTGAAGAACACAAACATACAATCCACCAAAGCAGGAGTAGGGTTTTACGCATCCTCGCGGCCCGAACCTGGATAAACGAATCGTGTGCTATCTGTTTGATCCGCTCTTCTCTCGACCCCGCGCCCCGCAACCATAGTAGGGATTCTTGTGATTCCATAGGTGTCGTTCCCAATACACCAACACTCACAAACACATGAGATTCACAATGTACTAGCAAAATCAAAGGGAAACAAGATACATGGTAAAGTTCATCCCAAATCCAAAGGAGATGAGGTCTTGATGATCTTGCTAGATCCTTCCCACATGGGGGTCTTGAGTCCACTTGGGGGATCTTCTACTAGGGAGGCCTTGGACTCCAATAGAGTATATGTCAAGTAGATGAGCAAAGCTCTATCGCAAGTATGAGCTAAACCAATGCTACCCTCAAATGGAGGAGGAAGAAGAGTATATATAGGTCCTAGGGGATGAAGGGGTAAGCAGGGGCGAAATGGGGATACAAGGGCAAAGCCCAACAGCCACACATAGGTGGCCTCGTGCGCACGGAGTAAGTGGAGCCCGTGCGCACGGGGTCTCCAGAGTCCTGGCGCATGATGTAATGCCCAGTATGCGACTATGTCTCCCACGTGTCGAGGCACGACTTAAAGACATAAGCGCATACTAGAATGATCTCAAGTATGGTATCTTTGCACAACTCATGTAAAATTCAGGGATGAAAATGTAAAAGATAGTTGTCTTACACTCACCACATGACACAATGAATACAATAGCATACATCATCCAATAACACAGGGTCCAACTACGGACGAAAATCCAAATGTGAAAGATACCAAAAGACAAGCCCAGATCCTCCTAGTAAGAACCACTACTGATCGTCGGGATACGAAACATAGTAACGGCCACGATCTTCATCGAACTCCCACTGAAGTTCTGGACCATCTCCTGCATTATTCTCAACGGTACCTGCATCTGGTGTGTGTTGAATCTGTGAGCCACGGAGGACTCAGCAATCCCGTTCTCGGGTATCAAAACTACCAAAGCCTTAGGTGTGGAAAGGCTATAAACAAGGGTTGTAGCAAGCACTAAGCACTAGCTTACGAGTTTAGAGCGAGAAGAGAACAAGTGCCAACAATCGCCAAGTTGATCAAGAAGTGATCCTAACTACTCACGATCAAACATAACCCCACCGTGTTCACTTACCGAAGCCCTTCGGAAAGAGACCATCATGGTTACTCACACAAGTAATGTATACTTATGAATAAGGTGTCCAGTTATCTACAACCGGATATTAACAAATTCCCATCTGCCACATAACCGCGGGCACGGCTTTCAAAAGATCAAACCCTGCAGGGGTGTCCCAACTTAGCCCATCACAAGCTCATGATCCGCGGAGTCACAACTCCAAAGTGGGAAGACCCAAGTATTCTCGGAATCCCGTGCTCAAGATATTTCGACAAAGGTAAAACTAATCCAGCAAGACCTCCCGGCGTGCCGACACCCTGATAGTAGCCGCGCGTATCTCGTCTCAGGCCACGACCGGATGGGACAAGCTACGGGTGTATACCAAATACCTCGGGTTTCCCCAAGGCGGCCCCGTAGGTTGCCCAATTTGGACCAACACTCACGAGGAGCACTGGCCCGGGTTGTTAATTAAGAACTCGGTTTGCAATGCCCTATGCAAGTTTTAGTTATTAGGCAAATGTAAAACCAATGTTGGACCTTGCTGCAAAAGCTTTAAACAGAGCGAATTATCAAGGGGCGCCCGTAAACCCCAACCGTGTTAGGAACGCAAAATCAAGGAACATAACACCGGTTTATCGGTTCCTAAGGTGGCAGAGTGGAACAAAACACCAAGCAGAAAGGCTTAGCCTTCCACACATTACCAATATATAGGTGAATTAGTTTAACAGGTATTTATATATTGTGTTATCCCAACAACAACTACATCACGGAGTAATCTTCAAAACTTCATCTGCAACTAACAACACTATAAGAGGGGTTGAGCGATGCATACTTAGCCAAACAACGGTTTGCTAGGAAGGCATTTAGAGAGTTTCAGGACAACAATAGGAGGGCTGTCAAACAGGAATAGGCATCGAGGCAATATCTAAAGAATGAGACATCTAACATAGGAAAAGATAGAAGTGGTATCGGGGAACGGTCATCTTGCCTGTTGATTCCACGGAGGGATCGTAACCTTGTTCCTCAAACTCAGCCTCGAAAGGAACCTTGAATGCCGAATCATCACCGGGCTCTAACCAACACAACAATGCAAGCACCCGAACAACAATTAATCATCATGCAATGCTCAAACACATGATGCATGATATGATGCATATGAACATGGGTAGAATATGATGCAACTCCTATTGACAAGTTGAGTGCACAAGCATCATGGTAATGGACTAGATCACAAGCAAGTAGGAACACAAGCAAAAAGGGAAACAAAACTAGCATGGCACAAAAGGGTACGTGGATTATTTAAACAAGCACCCAACAAGTTTTAAAAAGTTGTTTAACATGGCAAGGGGTGCAACTAGGAACAACAGCACCATGCTAGCATTTTAAATGGGCCGGAATGAACAAACAACATTTCCCGGAAACTCCCATATTCATATAAATACAATTAGGACAGATCTGAGAAAGTCATATTTTGAAGTTGTTAAACATGCAAAGTAACAGCACCACATCAATCTACACATTTTTCCACCCCAAATACATATAAAGTTTGTCAAATTTGGAGTAAGGGTTATTTAGTTATGATTTTTACAAGTTTAAGCATATTTTAAACACAAATTAATTCAAACAGCATTTAAAAGTTTTAAACACGGCAACAAACTGCACATTAAAATACTACATGAAAAACTTGGTAGTTTTCATATATAACTCATTTCCATCAGATGCATATATTAATAGATATTAATATGCAAAAGAAAATGCAGAAAAGAAAAACAAAAGCAAAAACAGAAAAGAAAAACCAAGGAAAAGGGGCTAACAGACCCATACTGGTTCTAGCCCGAGATGCTGACCCGTGGGTCCAGAGGCGCTGAGTTGGCAGAGTGGGTGCGAGTGTGGGTAGGAGTGGAGCTGAGTGGATGATAGGTGGGGTCGACCTGTCAGCTGCACATGTAATTTGCAAAAAAGGGGGGCTAGCCACTGCCCCTGGCGTGATTCGAACTCAGGTTGCTGGTTAACTGACAAAGAGACACACCACTGGGCTACGAGCGTGCATCTGACAGAGAATAGGTGTATTGCCTTATGAGTAAATTGCAGAAGCAGAAACCAAAGGAGATGCAGGGCCCGTCGGAGCTGCTCCGACGACCCAAATAGGCGGCGGAGTGGTGTGATGTGTTCCTGGAGGAACTCCGCACACGCGACGTGCATTTACAGAACCTAACGATGGATACAACAACACCGGCGACAAGCTACAGAGGCGGCGGCGACGAACTACGGCGCGGCAAAGCACACGCCCCAACCGAACGGCGAGAGCACATGCAGGTCCTACTCGACACGGCGAAGCTGGTGGACACTAGCAGAAGAGCTACGGTGATCGGGGCACTCCCCGGAGACGAGCCTGACGGCGACGAGCTCGGGCGCACGCGACTAGCACAGCTAGAGCAAGCAAACGAGGAGAAGAAGGGGTCGGGGAGGTGCGCGAACGTACCACAAGCAAGGAGGTGTGCTTGGTTAGCCGCGAGGAGATCGGAGGCGACGGAATCTCGCCGGAGAAGATTGGAGGCCGACACGGGGGAACTCGACTAGGAGGTAGTCGAACTTGGCGTCCCACGGGCCATAGATGTAGCAGGAGTCGCAGACGACGTCGACGAACTTGATGGACACGGTCTCCAGGGCGATGATGGCCAGAGAGCACGTCGGCGACGAGGACGAGCTCTCTGCTGTGCTCGGGACGGCGGATGAACGGTGGATCTGGGGGTCTATGTGGCCTGGCGGTGGGCGAGGAAGGAGGAGGGAACCCTAGGGTTTAGGTTGGACAAGGCGATGGCTTAAAAGGAGGGCCAGAGCGATGACGGAGCGGCAATGACGTCGTGCTCGCGTTCCCCATGGCAACGACGCGAGGAGGACGAAAAGGTGGGTGCGACACTCGCCACAGACACTGACGTGTGGGCCCTAGGCGTCCACGTTGGCGCGACTCAGCGGGGGAAAGCGGGGGCGCGGGTGAGAAAAGGACGCAGGGACGCGCGCGGGCTGAGATGGGCTGCTGGCAAGCTGGCTGCTGGGCCGAGGGGGGGACTGGCCCATGTGGCTGCTGGGCTGCGCTGCTACTGGCTGCTGCGATGTGGCTTTTTCTTTTTCTTTTTCCTGAGATAGAAAAACAAAAGAAAAATCTCAGGCAAAAAGAAAAGGAATTTGGAGGAAAATAAAATATCCCCAAGCTCTTGGATTTAATCCCTATTTAATAAAATTGACTTGGGCATTTTTAGAGGTAGAAAAATAAAATAAGTTTGAATATGGTTCAAACTTCTATCATTTTTGAACCTGGCCAAATCATTTCAAAATGGGGCAAGGCTTTGCAAGGTGACATATGTTAAGGAACCAAAGAAGTGGGGAGGAGATGAACATTAAAGGAAGACCCTAATTCACTTGCAAAATTGCTTAAAGAAAGGAAAGAAAGAAGGAGGGAGAAGAAGTGGTGTAAGAAAAAGGAGGGGGCGTTAGGGTTTAGCATGGCCATGGGCTTACTATCTCCATCACAACAAGATCAAGGGGACCTCACTTAACAAACTAAGGATGCAATGAAGATCATGATGCAATGATGATGAGCAAAGCATGGATGCATAAGAAAATTAACATGACAATGAAATAACAATAATAATTCATAATTGAAAAATAACCCCCAAGGAAAGGACAATGATCAAATGATAAATTCTTTATAGCCATATATGGAAGGTATCACATATGGGGTGTTACAAACTCTCCTCCACTACAAAAAGATCTCGTCCCGCGATCTAGGACTGAAAGAAGGCGGGATACTCGGAACGGAGATGATCTTCTCGTTCCCATGTAGTTTCTCGGTCGGTATGGTGTGACCACTTCACTTTCAAGAATTTGATGGACTTGTTGCGGGTCTTGCGCTTAGTTTCTTCAAGGATAGCAACGGGGTTCTCACGATAAGACAAGTCTTGTTTAAGATCAATCTCTTCGAACGGAATGGTGCGTTCAGGCGTCTTGAAGCACTTGTGGAGTTGAGACACGTGAAACACATCATGCACATTTGCAAAGTTGGAGGGAAGCTCGAGTTGGTATGCTTGATCGCCTCTCTTGCCAAGAATCTTGAATGGGCCCACGTATCTTGGAGCAAGCTTACCCTTGACACCGAATCTCTGAGTGCCCTTCATGGGAGAAACACGCAGATAGACATGGTCTCCAATGTAGAAAGCCAAGTCATGATGCTTGCCGTCATAGTAGCTCTTTTGACGCGATTGCGCGGCTTTGAGATTCTCACGTATGACTTTGCACATTTCTTCGGCTTTTGAGATCAAATCGTTTCCAAGGAGTTGATGTTCACCAGTCTCGGACCAATTGAGAGGGGTACGACACTTTCTGCCATAGAGAATTTCAAAAGGAGCTTTGCCGGCACTTGCTTGGAAGTTGTTGTTGTAGGAGAATTCAGCAAATGTAAAGCAATCTTCCCATTTCATACTGAAGGAGATGACACAAGCTCTTAGCATATCTTCAAGGATTTGGTTCACTCTTTCGACTTGACCACTAGTCTAAGGGTGAAACGCAGTGCTGAAGCGAATCTTTGTGCCCATGGCTGACTGAAAAAAATCCCAGAACTTGGAAGTGAACAAGCTTCCACGGTCTGAGGAGATCACGTGAGGAATGCCATGCAAAGAGACAATTCTGGAGGTGTACAGTTCTGCCAGCTGAGCTGCGTTGATGGATTCTTTGACGGGAAGAAAATGAGCTACTTTAGTTAGCTTGTCAATCACCACAAAGATAGCATCATTTCCTTTCTTGGACTTGGGAAAACGAGTGACGAAATCCATCTCAATGTGATCGAATTTCCACTCGGAATGGGTTGAGGTTGAAGGAGTCCGGCTGGACGTTGATGCTCTGCCTTCACTCTTCTGCAGACATCACATTCGTTCACGTATTGGGCAATCTCCCTTTTCATGTGAGTCCACCAATATGATTGCTTGAGGTCATGGTACATCTTGGAACTTCCTGGATGTTTTGAGAGGAGTGAGTCATGTGCTTCGTTCATTATGAGCTTTCCTAGATCACATTTGGGAACCACGATCCTGTCCTCAAAGAACAAAGTGTCTTTGTCATCAATGCGATAGCACATGTACTTGGGAGTACCCTAGCAATACCATTTTTCACATTCTGGACCATAGCATCACTAAGTTGGGCCTCACGGATTTGATCTTCCAAGGTAGGAGCAACTTGAAGGTTTGCAAGAAAACCTTGTGGAACAACTTGGAGGTTGAGCTTCCTGAATGATTCACAACGGTTTGAGGAGGAGACTGTTGCAATACGCCTTTCTGCTCTAGGCATCTGCAATGACATTGGCCTTGCTAGGAGTATACTCAATACTTGGATTGTACTCTTGAATCATTTCGACCCAACGAGTCTGACGAAGGTTAAGGGTTGTGATCCGGAGCATCCCAAGGTCATCCCCATGGACTATCCATCGCCTCACCAAGTGCCCCAAGGACCAATGACACGTGCTCGTGCTAGAGCACTTGAAACCGAGGTTAACTCTCTCCTTGTTGAATTCCCATTTGACCACCTTGAGACATGGCTACTACCTCAAACGGAGACACTTTGTATGCTTATGTGCCAAGGAGAAGTTACTGTGGAAGATGGACGCCAAGAGCGTGAACATGAATGTTCCCAGCACAGAGATAGCAGTACTACCGGTCCACTAATGCCCAACTACCGGTTGGCCGGTACTACCGGTCCACTACCGGTCAACTATCGGCCAAGCTTCTGTGATCGACCGGTACAAGGCCGGTGCAAGGCGGGAACTTCCGCTATATCCGCAAAAGCCTGTACTACCGGCCACAGGACCGGTACTACCGCCTGCCTACGCGCAGTTGAAGGGGTTTCACCCCATGTATCCCCCAACTTACCCCTAGACTATAAGTAGTCCTTCCCTTCCATCTTTTAGGGTTAGCTTTGTGATAGCTCATCATAGACCTTAGTGGTTCCTCTCCTACGAGACCGCGGCCTCTTCGGAGAAGATCCACCGGATTCAAGACCTCCTTCACGGAGAAGAACATCAAGACTTCCTCACGGAGATGACTACCGTTACTTGTATCATCCTTAGTTGATCGTGTATCGTGTATCGCACTTTGTGTACCCGGATCTAGCATTTGTGTGACCTAAACTTGTTGATTTGAGTGTTTTCTTCTTGTCCCTCTTGTGTTTTCCCTCGTGCCTCACGTGTTTATCCTTGGGATCCCTCCTTTTCGTGAAAGATCGGCCACCTAGGGTTCCGCCCTACATCGTTATGGTATCAAGAGCATAGGTTGATCATGAAATTGGAGCCCCACACCTTTGTTTTCTAGCTTGTTTTTGTTGTGTTCTTCCCAATTTCGAAAATTCCCCAAAAAAATAGCCCTATTTTTTTTTGTCATCTATTGATTTGGCGAGATTATGTTGAATTTGTTCCATGGATTCGCTGTGCCACGAGTGGATCTAGCATTTCCCCAAGTTTCATCACTTTCCATCCACAAAATCCATCCAATTTTGCCCCCAAAATCATCAATTTCCGCCCCAAATTCGCCCTGATCCAGTTCTGAGAATTTTCCCGACACCAGCGGTACTACCGGCCTCCCTAGCGGTACTTCCACTCAGCACCACAAGCGGTACTACCGGCCTCCCAAGCGGTACTACCGGACCTCCCAGTTTTAGCTTTGTGAGTTTCACCGTTTCGACCATAACTTTCACTCCCGAACTCCGATTTGAGTGTTCTTTGGCTCGTTGAAAAGCTAGCGACGTGCCCGAGCTGCTCATTTTGGTTTTACAACCATTTGACTCCATCAAAATGTTTCAAATTTGGCAAGTTTTCTTAGGCCCTCCACCATATGAACCACCACCAAAACTTCCACATATCCTAGTCCACCATACACCTCCGCCAACCCAACCCAACCCAAATTAGGGTCCGTTACGTTGACTCCGACAATTTTTGTCTCACTTTGACTTGGATACTTGAGTTGTGGTTTCACCGTTTCCTTGGATGTTTCGGCCACCTTGGAACGGAACGACATCGACAACACCACCGCTCACCCTCGGCAAGGACGGTAACATCGACGACACCTTGTTCATTCTACCTTGCAATTGCATTGTCACCCTATGGACAATCATTGCGTAGCTTTCCCATTGAGACTAGCCATTTGAGTATTGCCGGGCCACAACACTTGTGCACATCAGTGATAGTTATAGATATTGCATACTACATCATCATATCTCCGTGTGACACAAGAGTGTACCGCATACACAATAGCTACCTTGATCCGAGAAGCATGCATAAGCATGCATAAGCAATAGAAAAAATAGCATCATACGCCTTGCATCAAAAGAGATCATATGACATAGCAATACATCATCTTGTGCTCAAGCATCGGCACATCATACACTCATAGTATACTTGTGATAGAAAGTCGTTACATTTTGCCTCTTATAGGTTGTGCACAAGTGCATATCCGCCTATTAAGCAATCGGCTAGCGTCTCTCTAGTGTTGTGCAACACGAGCATTTTCTGTGGTTTCCACATTTTCGCTCACCCTTGGTTGCACAACCACATTTATCTATCTGTGCGTGTGTTCCGTGTGCTACTTCTTACTTGTGATCTACTTGTTGCATGAGCAAATTGTGAACCATTTTCAACATCATAGAGTCACTTTGACAATTGCATTGAATTTTTGCCACCATCCTAACCAAGCTCCTCTAAAAGCTTTACTTGTGTAGGTGTGAGAGTCGACAAGAAGTGGTACGAATAGTGCTATTTCCGGGTTACATTATTGAGTGATCATTGATCCACTTTCAACTTCGGTCAAGGTACAATTGGTACTGTCTTCTCCCTTCTCTCACTCACATACTTGCTTGTGATGATGGATAGGCCAAGTACATCTTCGAACTCGCTCTTCGACGATCCTCAAGAATCAAACAACTACGTCACCAAACTACATCTCTTCGGTGTCCAACGAGCTCTCCATCAAGAAAGTGAAGTTATGCGAGAGCACATTGAGCAAGTCATCGCCGATGCGCGCCAATTTGAAGCAAGAACAAGACAGCAATTCGACATCATCAACACCAACATGTCTACCCAATTTGACGAGCTCCGGACTTTGATAGTCAACCGACGTTCTTCTTCCACATCTTCTCAAAGACGAAGCCGCTCAAGTCGACATACCGACTCCACGGATGGCTCAAGTACCCCTACATCAAACACTCTTCGTCAAGCCGCACGTCAAGCTCGACATGACAACCGGAATCCACTTCATGACAAGAGTTCACAAGAGCTATTTGAAGAGCAAGAGAGTCGACATCGTCAAAACCAAGCTACACTTGACCAAGCGCAAGAACGGCAACGACTACGCCAACAACAACAAGAGCGAGCATGTTAATACCAAGAAGAATAAGACGCCGAGGCTAATCGTCAAGCACAACAACGCCGAGAAGCTCAAGCTCTTGAGGCGCAACGAGCATTACGTGATTCACATCGCAATGTGGCAACTCGCAATCGAGATACTCGTCAATAAGAGGATTTCCTTCGTGATGAGATGCAAGAGAGGCGTCATCAAGCACGAATGCAAGAAGAAGTTCCTCCTCAAGCGCGACAAGAGCAACAACCTCAACAAGAACCACAAGCTCGGTAAGTACACCATGACAATGGCCATCTACTACGCCAAGAGCAACACGAGATTGACAATTGTCAAAATCAAGAACGCCCTCACAATAGGCAAGCAAACAATGAAGAGCATCGCTACTGCAAGCTTAAGTTCACCATGCCAAAGTTTTCCGGAAGCATTGATCCCGAAGAGTACCTCTCATGGGCATTGAAGGTTGACAAGATCTTTCGCCTTCACAACTTCGATGAAGAGAACAAGATTGCAATGGCCTCCCTTGAGCTCCAAGACTATGTTCTCATTTGGTGGGAGCAAATCATAGAGAGAAGGGAAGAAAAAGGCGAACCTCTTATCACCACTTGGGCTCAAATGAAGGAATTCTTGAGAGCACGCTTCGTGCCAACACACTACAACCGTGACTTGTTCAAGAAGTTAAAACTCCTCAAGCAAGGTACCAAGTCCGTTGAAGAGTACTACAAGGAGATGGAGATTGCCATGAAAAGAGCCAACATCGCGGAAGATGAAGAGCAAACGATGGCGAGATTCTTGAATGGACTCAACTATCCTATCAAGAAGATTGCGGACTTTCAACCCTACACGACCCTCCTTGAGCTAGTACACCAAGCAACCAAAGCGGAGCGACAAGTTCAAGAGGACTACAACTACTCCAAGTTAACCTCCAAGAACTTCGGCTCCTATAACCAAGCTTCAATGACTTTGGCTCCTCCTACCTCTACCAAGCCATCTACAAACTTCGGTGACAAGTCAAGCTACAAGAATGTGACTACATCGAGTCGTCCACCTTCTACGAACAACTTCAAGCCAAGAACTTCATCATCTACAACTCCAACAGAGGACAACTCCAAGATGAGTTCCATCAAATGTTTCAAGTGCCAAGGGCGAGGCCACAAGTCAATTGAGTGCAAGACCGTTCGTACCATGATCATCAATGATGACGGATCTTATGACTCAATGAGCGACGATGACATGGAAGCCCTTGAGCATGTAGCTATGCATCGCCAAGTGAACGAAGAAGAAGACCATCAAGTTTTTTGCGACAATGACTCAAGTCCCAATCTTGTTGTCTCCAAGGTCTTGACACTCCATCACCAACAAGATGACAACCAACGATGTCATATCTTCCATACCAAGGCCGGCATCAATGGATGCTCCGTCAAGGTTATCATCGATGGAGGAAGCTGTCATAACTTGGAAAGCGAAGAGCTATGCGACAAGCTACATTTGGTCAAGACGAAGCACCCTCATCCCTACAAGGTCCAATGGCTTAGCGACGAAGGAATTCTTCGAGTCGAGCATACCGTGCAAGTCTCCTTCAAGATAGGTGCCTACGAGGACACACTTGAGTGTGATGTGGTCCCTATGTCCGCGTGCCACTTTCTACTTGGTTGACCATGGCAATACGATCGTGGAGTCACACACAATGGACGGACCAACCATTATAGCTTCAAGATGAAGGGCAAGGAATTCGTGCTACGTCCCATGTCACCAAGTCAAGTGGCCGCCGACAAACACTTACCTACCAACCATCGTGGAGAGAATGGTGAGAGAACGAGCCACCAAAAGGAAAGTGAGAGCCACAAGCCAAATATGAGCGACTCCACGATAAGTGACAAGAAACAACGAGTGCTATTTCCCACCAAAAGCGAGATGAGAGAAGTGTGTGACAACCCATCGCGTGTCTTTCACCTTGTGCTTTTATGCAAAGGGGAAGCCAAACCTACTAACACTTCACCACCTCTATCTTTAGTGTTGTCTCAATTGTTGCAGGAATTCTCGGACGTCTTTCCCGATGAGCTACCTCCGGTCTACCTCCACTTCGTGGAATCGAACACCGCATCGACCTCATTCCTGGCGCACCACTTTCGAACAAGGCTCCTTACCGCGTCAACCCCGAGGAAACCAAGGAGATATAACGACAAGTGCAACAACTCATCGACAAAGGTCATGTACGTGAAAGCTTAAGCCCTTGTGCCGTTCCGGTTATTCTCGTGCCTAAGAAAGATGGAAGTTTTCGCATGTGCTCCGATTGTCGCCCGATAAATTCTATCACCGTTAGATACCGTTATCCTATCACACGCTTAGACGACATGCTTGATGAATTATGTGGTGCCAACATCTTTTCGAAAATTGATCTTAAAGTGGTTACTACCAAATTCGCATTCAAGAGGGTGATGAGTGGAAAACGGCTTTTAAAACCAAGTTTGGGTTATATGAGTGGCTTATCATGCGGTTTATCGAAAGCACCCGGTTCATTTATGCATCTCATGCATTTTGTTCTACGACCATACATAGGCGTCTTTGTAGTGGTTTACTTTGATGACATCCTCATTTTTAGCAAGTCACTTAAGGACCATGTGACACACATCCGTATGGTTTTAAAAACCCTTCGGAAAGAGCTCTTATATGCTAACATGGATAAATGCACTTTTGGCGTTGACAAGGTCGTTTTCCTAGGATTTGTCGTTTCTTCGCAAGGTGTTCACGTTGATGAAACTAAAATTGAAGCAATTAAAACTTGGCCACAACCAACGAATCTCCTACAAGTGCGTAGTTTCCTTGGTCTAGCCTGAAGGACTTTAGCACTATTGCTATGCCTCTACACGCCCTGAGCAAGAAGAACACATCCTTCATTTGGGGTCCTTCGCAAGACCCCGCGTTCAATGAGCTAAAAAGCTTGCTTACACACGCACCACTCCTAGTCCTACCAAACTTTGGCAAACCTTTTGAGATTCATTGTGATGCTAGTGGTACCGGCATAGGTGGCGTGCTCATGCAAGAAAAGCGCCCAATTGTGTACTTTAGTGAGAAGCTATCCAGAGCGCAACTAAACTACCACATCTATGATAAATAGCTCTATGCCTTGGTGAGAGTTTTACGTGTTTGGGAACATTATATTAGACCTCATGAATTCATTCTTCATACGTACCATGAGACTCTAAAGTATCTCAAGGGTCAAACTAAGTTGAACAAGCGTCATGCTAAATGGAGTGAGTTCATTGAGTCTTTTCCCTATGTCATCAAATACATCAAAGGCAAAGAGAATGTTGTGGCGGATGCGCTTTCCCGCAAATGCATGCTTGTTACACAACTTGAGTTGAATGTTATTGGCTTTGAGCACATCAAAGATTTATATGAGCATGATCCTTTCTTTGCACATCCTTATGCTAAGTGTTTGACTCACACTTCGTGGGCACATTATTACATAAAGGATTGATATCTTATGAGAGCTAACAAAATTTGCAATCCAGAGTCTTCGCTTCGTTTGCTCCTTTTGCAGGAATCTCATGGAGGAGGACTCATGGGACACTTTGGACGCGACAAGACATTTGCTAGGCTCTCAAAGAACTACTTTTGGCCCAAGATGCTCCGTGACGTCTCACGACTCACCAACCGATGCTCTACATGTCGCAAAGCTAAGTCAAAAGCTCAATCTCATGGTCTTTACATGCCACTTCCTATCCCATACCATCCATGGGAAGACATAAGCATGTACTTCGTACTTGGATTGCCTAGGACTCAAAATGGAAAGGATTCCGTGGTGGTTGTCGTGGATAGATTCTCTAAAATGGATCATTTCATTCCTTGTAACAAGATCGACGATGCTTCACATGTTGCAAATCTCTTTTGTAGGGAAATCATTCGTCTACAACAACAACGACGCATACAAGATCGACGTCCCACGAGACAAGTACAACGTGAGCGATGCCTTCAACGTCAAGGATCTAACCGCTTTCCATGGTGATGAAGATTTTGATCCGAGTTCGGATCTTTCCCAAGGGAGGGGAGATGATGCGGAGCATCCCAAGGTCATCCCCATGGACCATCCATTGCCCAACCAAGTGCCCCAAGGACCAATGACACGTGCTCGTGCTAGAGCACTTGAAACCGAGGTTAACTCTCTCCTTGTTGAATTCCCATTTCACCACCTTGAGTCATGGCTACTACCTCAAATGGAGACACTTTGTATGCTTAGGTGCCAAGGAGAAGTTACAGTGCAAGATGGACGCCAAGAGCGTGAACATGAATGTTCCCAGCACAGAGATAGCGGTACTACCGGTCCACTACCGCCCAACTACCTGTCGGCCGGTACTACCGGTCCACTACCGGTCAACTACTGGCCAAGCATCTTTGATCGACCGGTACAAGGCCGGTGCAAGGCTAGAACTTCCGCTATATCCGCAAAAGCCGGTACTACCAGCCCCAGGACGGGTACTACCGCCCTGCCTGCGCGTAGTTGAAGGGGTTTCACCCCATGTATCCCCAAACTTACCCCTAGACTATAAGTACTCCTTCCCTTCCATCTTTTAGGGTTAGCTTTGTGATAGCTCATCATAGACCTTAGTGGTTCCTCTCCTACGAGACCGCGGCCTCTTCGGAGAAGATCCACCGGATTCAAGACCTCCTTCACGGAGAAGAACATCAAGACCTCCTCACGGAGATGACTACCATTACTTGTATCGTCCTTAGTTGATCGTGTATCGTGTATCGCACTTTGTGTACCAGGATCTAGCATTTGTGTGACCTAAACTTGTTGATTTGAGTGTTTTCTTCTTGTCCCTCTTGTGTTTTCCCTCATGACTCACGTGTTCATCCTTGGGATCCCTCCTTTTCGTGAAAGATCGGCCACCTAGGGTTCCTCCCTACATTAGTTTGGCTGAGTGAATATGTACTTCAAACTCTTGTGATCGGTGAAGATGTCCACTTTTCTGCCCAACAGAAGGTGTCTCCACGTGATCAAGGCATGAACAACTGCTGCTAGCTCAAGATCATGTGTGGGATAATTCTTCTCATTTGGTTTCAGCCGACGAGAAGTGTATGCCACTATCTTCTTGTCTTGCATGAGAACACCACCAAGACCTTGGAATGAAGCATCACAAAAGACTTCATAAGGCTTGGACTCATCCGGAAGAGTAAGAACCGGAGCAGAAATGAGCTTCTCTTTGAGTGTCTTGAATGCCACATCGCAATCAGGAGTCCACAAGTAGTTGACATTCTTCTGCAATAGGTTGGAAAGAGGCTTCGCAATCTTGGAGAAGTTCTCAAGGAACCTTCTGCAATAGCTAGCGAGACCAAGGAAACTTCAAAGTTGCTTGACATTCTACGGAGGTTCCCAGTTGACAATAGCTTCAACCTTCTCGTGGTTAATAGAAATGCCCTCGACAGAGATTATATGGCCAAGATAGAGGACTTTATCCAGCCAGAATTTACATTTGGAGAACTTTGCATAGAACCGGTGCTCACGGAGCCTGTTAAGGACCAAACGGAGGTGCTTGGCATGGTCTTATTTATTCGTGGACAATACCAAGGTATCATTGAGGTAGATGAGCACGAATTCATTGGTGTAGGGGTTGAATATGAAGTGTATCATCCGAGAGAAAGTGGGTGGAGCATTTGCAAGGCCGAAAGACATGACCGTGTATTCATAGGAGCCATAGCTTGTTGTGAACGCGGTCTTGGGAATATCCTCTTCACGGATATGAATATGATGGTAACCCATCCGGAGATCGAGCTTTGAGAAAACCTTGGCTCCTTTGAGCTGCTCGAACAATTCATTGATATTGGGGAGCGGGTACTTATTCTTTAATGACTTCTTCTTCAATGGCCGGTAATCAACGCAAAGGCGTTCCATGACATCCTTCTTCTTGACAAATAGAACACCACAACCCCAAGGAGAAGTACTAGGTCTGATTAGACCCACACGTTCTTGCTCATCGAGTTGTTTCTTCAGCTCCTTCAACTCTTTAGGAGAAAGCTTGTACGGATGCCGACATGCTGGCTTGGTACCGGGTTCAAGTTTAATGACAAATTCAACTAGACGGTTTGGAGGCATGCCTGGAAGCTCTTCGGGGAATACATCCTCATATTCACAAACCACCGGAATCTAAGAAATGGCATTAATCTCGCCCTTGTCATTGAGAGCGAATAGCCTGATTCTGTCATCTCGAGAAGCGAAGATAATCATGTCTTTAGACGGATGAGTTAGATTGACCTCCTTATTTGCACAATCAAAAAGTGCATCATGCTTCGAGAGCCAATACATCCCAAGAATAAGATCAATGTCCGAGTTACCGAGAATAACCGGGGAAACCAGAAAACTGTAATCACCCATATGAATAGTGATATCCGGAGCCACCATACTAGAACTCAATCTCTTACCAGGAGAAACAAAACTCAAGGCACTTGGCAATGCTTCGGTGTGAACATTATGCTTAGATGCAAATGGATATGACATGAAGGAATGTGATGCACCAGAATCAAACAAGACTTTGGCAGGTTTAAGGTTAACTCGAAGATTACCAATTATCACATCTGAATAATTCTCTACTTGAGCTGCATTCATCAGATTCACTCTTGTTGCCTTGGGATTGTTCTTGACAATAGCATTGCTGACTGGTGGAGGATGTGGAAGGCGCTTCTGAGTACACTTGTTTGCATAGTGACCCTTCTGGCCACACTTGTTGCAAGTAACTTCTAAAAGAGGCCGATGATAAGGACCACTTGGTCTTGGAGCTTGGAACCGTGGCTTGGACTGGTTGCTCAGGTAGGGTGGGTGGGAGAATCCACGACCACCTGAGTGCTTGTTGTTGCTTGGAGGACGAAGCACTGGAGGAGGCGGTAGCCAGAACTTCGGCTGCTTGGCAACCACTTGAGAGGAAGAGGAAGAGTGGATAGCAAGCTTCACACATGAGTTGAGCTACCTCTTTCTTGAGAGCCATATTGTAGAATTGGTCAAATTCATCCGGCTCGAATAAGGTGAGAGTAAGTTGGAGTTCATCTTTAAGACCACCTCGGAACTGTTATACCTTGCTCTTGGCATCTTGGATGTCTTGCTTCGCATAACGGGCAATATTCTGGAACTTGACATTGTATTGATAGACGGACATGGTGCCTTCCTTCAGGTTGCGGAATTGCTCACACATGCCTTCAATGACACAGGTTGGAATGTGATGAGAGCGGAAATCTTTGCAGAAGTCAGTCCACGAGATCTCACGATCACCTCTGGAGTGTTTGTACTGTTGCCACCAATCAGTAGCTTGATCTTTGAGTTGGAAAGTGGCAAACTTGACATAATCCTCAGGCCTCACGTTACTGCATTCAAAGTGCTTTTTGATGTCTGTGATCCAATCTTCAGCATCTAGCAGGTCCACACAGTAACTAAACAACTTTGGTTGGTTTGCCAGGAATTGGTTCAGTGTCGCAAAGTGAGGTTGATTGAACAGATTGCCTTGGCCTTGGTTCCCATGATTTCCTTGGTTTGCTTGATTGGCTTGGAAGTTCTGCATCATCTGCACGAGCATCTGAGTATTCTGGTTGGTTGCTTGCATGATCGCTCTCCATGCCTCAGACGGAGGAGGAGGGGAAGGAGGATGTTCAGGAGGACACTCTTCTTCACCCTCTTGGTTTGGGTTGGGAACTTTCTTAGGAGCCATCCTGAATATGATAACAACCGTTAGCCATTGATGCAAAATGATATGCTGAATGAACGGCTAGATATTTGCAACATAAAGTCTTCACAGTGGACATCCGAACAAAATGAACGAATGAATTCCACAGCTTAATGGTACAACAATCTTGTCGAGAAGCCACTTAGGAAACAAAAGATAAATTAAAAACAACAAGGTGCAGATGGAACAAATACATGATAGAAGTTTCGTCCCACATGTTCATGCTGAATGCCCCATGGTACGTGTTACAAAGGGTGTTGCAATCCCCGGATCAGCATAACCAAGGACCCTTTAAGATGGAACTCCCAATTGGAACAACGCCCATGAAACCTCTTCACTAGATGTTGAACCCCAAATCTCATAGCATGCACTCGTTGGAAGAATACCTACGAGCTACTTGAAACCCACCTATTAATTCTAGAAGCTTTCCGGTTATGCAATCTGGTGTTGGGGATACAGGGGAAGCACCGCGCACTCAACTCTAAACCTACATCCAGCCTCCTGACCCTCCTCAGCTCGCCTCTTGAGCTTAGGAACCCTTGTACCAGTTCATACTCTAGCTCACCCGCAGCCAATCCACCAAAGCAGGAAGTAGGGTCTTACACCTCACGGTGGCCCGAACCTGGATAAACTCTTGTGTGTTTGTTCGTTGTTTGCTTGAATCCTTCCACCGAGACGAGAGCGAGGCGCTAAGTAGACGTGAGTGGGAGAGATCTTCGTTCACGCCCCTGTGTTCAAACTTAACGGGTTTTGCGGAGCCCTGAATCCGACAAACACATAACCAGTCATCCTCGGTAATTGTTTACCTCGGACCTTCGAAACACATCCGCTATACTAGCTGTGGCAATACTCCCGAACTATCTCCCTAGTACTGGGTGACGTCGGGGTTATCTCAACACCAGACATGCATAGAAGAGTTTTCGATGTCGGACGCCTTTGGTATTCTAGAACCGCTACGATACATTTGTGATGACAACACCTCGGAGCTCAACTCCCCGGGACACTGCCAAAACCCCTAAATGACAGGAGGCATCGAGAACAATGTTCTCATCACAAAGATATCGGAACAATCCAAACAATACCCGCGTGATCCTAAAAAAAATTTAGTGAAATTTTGAGAATAGAGGAGATAGAACAACGTCAGGAGTCCTCATCAGAGCGATGAAGGGGATGAGGAGTAAAAATAAATCCTACTCTCCGATATATATAGGATTCAAAATATTTTTGTGTGTGTGCCTAGTCTCAACCGTCAGCGATTCGATCAATCAGGGGGCTCCTAGGTCGGAGAAGGCTCTGATACCAACTTGTAATGCCCAGTATGCGACTATGTCTCCCACGTGTCGATGCATGACTTAAAGACATAAGCGCATACTAGAATGATCTCAAGTATGGTATCTTTGCACAACTCATGTAAAACTCAGGGATGAAAATGTATAAGATAGTTGGCTTACAATCGCCACGTCACACAGTGAATACAATAGCATACATCATCTAATAACACACGGTCCGACTACCGATGAAAATCCAAATGTGAAAGATACCAAAACACAAGCCCGGATCCTCCTAGTAAGAACCACTACTGATCATTGGGATACGAAACATAGTAACGGCGACGCTCTTCATCGAACTCCCACTGAAGTTCTGGACCATCTCCTGCATTGTTCTCAACGGTACCTACATCAGGTGTGTGTTGAATCTATGAGCCACAGAGGACTCAGGAATCCCGCTCCCGGGTATCAAAACTAGCAAAGCCTTAGGTGTGGAAAGGCTATAAACAGGGGTTGCAACAAGCACTAAGCACTAGCTTACGAGTTTAGAGCGAGAAGAGAACAAGTGCCAACGATCGCCAAGTTGATCAAGAAGTGATACTAACTACTCATGCTCAAACATAACCCCACCGTGTTCACTTACCGACGCCCTTCGGAAAGAGACCATCACGGTTACTCACACAGGTAGTGTATTCTTATGAATAAGGTGTCAAGTTATCTACAACCGGATATTATCAAATTCCCATCTGCCACATAACTGCGGGCACGGCTTTCGAAAGATCAAACCCTGCAAGGGTGTCCCAACTTAGCCCATCACAAGCTCACGATCCGCGGAGTCGCAACTCCAAAGTGGGAAGACCCGAGTATTCTCGGAATCCCGTGCTCAAGATATTTCGACAAAGGTAAAACTAATCCAGCATGACCTCCTGGCGTGCCGACACCCTGATAGTAGCCGCGCGTATCTCGTCTTAGGCCACGACCGGATGGGACAAGCTACGGGTGTATACCAAATACCTCGGGTTTCCCCAAGGCGGCCCCGCAGGTTGCCCAGTTTGGACCAACACTCATGAGGAGCACTGACCCGGGTGGTTAATTAAGAACTCGGGTTTGCAAGTTTTAGTTATTAGGCAAATGTAAAACAAATGTTGGGCCTTGCTAGAAAAGCTTTAAATAGAGCGAATTATCAAGGGGGGCCCATAAACCCCAACCATGTTAGGAACGCAAAATCAAGGAACATAACACCGGTTTATCAGTTCCTAAGGTGGAATGAGTGGAACAACACACCAAGCAGAAAGGTTTAGCCTTCCACCCATTACCAATATATAGGTGAATTAGTTTAACAGGTATTTATATATTGTGTTATCCCAACAACAACTTCATCATGGAGCAATCTTCAAAATTTCACCTGCAACTAACAACGCTATAAGAGGGGCTGAGCGATGTGTACCTAGCCAAACAACGGTTTGCTAGGAAGGCGGTTAGAGAGTTTCATGGCAACAATAGGAGGGTTGACAAACAGGAATAGGCATTGAGGCAATATCTAAAGAACGAGACATCTAGCATGGGCAAAGATAGAAGTGATATCGGGGAACGGTCATCTTGCCTGTTGATTCCACGGCGGGATCGTAACCTTGTTCCTCAAACTCAGCCTCGAAAGGAACCTCAAACTCCGAATCATCACCGGGCTCTAACCAACACAACAATGCAAACACCGGAACAACAATCAATCATCTTGCAATGCTCAAACACATGATGCATGATATGATGCATATGAACATGGGTAGAATATGATGCAACTCCTAGTGACAAGTTGAGTGCACAAGCATCATGGTAATGGACTAGATCACAAGCAAGTAGGAACACAACCAAAAAGGGAAACAAAACTAGCATGGCACAAAAGGGTATGTAGATTATTTAAACAAGCACCCAACAAGTTTTTAAATAGTTTTTTAACATGGCAAGGGGTGCAACTAGGAACAACAGCATCATGCTAGCATTTTAAATGTGCCGGAAAGAACAAACAACATTTCCCGGAAACTCCCATATTCATATAAATACAATAAGGACAGATCTTAGAAAGTCACATTTTGAAGTTTTTTAATATGCAAAGTAACAGCACCACATTAATCTACACATTTTTCCACCCCAAATACATATAAAGTTTGTCAAATTTGGAGTTAGGGTTATTTAGTTATGATTTTTACAAATTTAAGCATATTTTAAACACAAATTAATTCAAACAGCATTTAAAAGTTTTAAACACGGCAACAAACTGCATATTAAAACACTACATGAAAAACTAGGTAGTTTTCATATATAACTCGTTTCCATCAGATGCATATATTAATAGATATTAATATGCAAAAGAAAATGTAGAAAACAAAAACAAAAGCAAAAACAGAAATGAAAAAACAAAAGAAAAGGGGCTAACAGACCCAGACTGGATCTAGCCCGAGACACTGACCCGTGGGTCCAGAGGCACTGAGGTGGCAGAGTGGGTGCGGGTGTGGGTAGGAGTGGAGCTGGGTGGAGGACAGGTGGGGCCGGCCTGTCAGCTGCACATGTAATATGCAAAAAGGGGGCTAGCCACTGCCCCTAGCGTTATTCGAACTCAGGTCGTTGGTAAACTGACGAAGAGACATACCACTGGGCTACGAGCATGCATCTGATAGAGAATAGGTGTATTTCCTTATGAGTAAATTGCAGAACCAGAAACCAGAGGAGATGCAGGGCCCATCGGAGGAGCTCGTCAGAGCTGCTCCGGTGACCCAAACAGGCGGCGGAGTGGTGCGATGTGTTCCTGGAGGAACTCCGCACACGCGACGCGCATTTATAGAACCTAACGATGGCTACAACGACACCGACGACAAGCTACAGAGGCGGCGGCGACGAACTACGACGCGGCAAAACACATGCCCTAATGGAGCAGCGAGAGCACAGGCAGGTCCTACTCGACACGGCGAAGCTGACGGACACCAGCAGAAGAGCTACGGTGGTCGCGTGTAATGCCCCATATGTAACACTTTCCAATTATGGCAATAAAGCTTTCTCAATTTGATCCTTGTCCTTATCCTTGGGGGTTCTTGTCATTTTATTCTTGCATTGCCATATCATTTATTATTTTTTGCATCCTTGCATTGCTTCATCATCATAGCATCATGGCATCATAGTTCACTTTCTTGTTGTATATGTGTGAGACCCTTGTGTTGTGGTGTGTGTGGTTCTAGCTATGTCATGCTAAAACCCTAATCCCCACCTTCTTCCTCTTTCTTCTGCTTCTTCTTTCTTTTCTTTTCTGTCCATTCTTTACTCCATTGTGCAAGTCACCTAGCCAAGTGCTTTATTGTTCTTTCTTCTCCTATAATTCTTGCACTATGCCCACAACCTCTCCACCAAATATCACCCTATTTGAAAATGATTTGGTTGGGTTTTAAAATGACTAGAGTTTGAACCATATTCAAACTCCTTTTATTTTTCTGCCTCTAAAAATGTCCAAGTAAATTTTATTAAATAGGGCATTAATCACTAAGAATGTGGATATTTTTCTTTTCCCCTAACTCTTATCCTTTTATTCTGTGCTTTTCTTTTTCTTTTTTGTCTGAAGAAATAAAGAAAAAGGAAGAAATAACAGCTCAGCAGTGGCTCTGGGCCTCCTCCATCTCTCTCTCCCTCAGGCCCATCTCTTTCTCCACAGCAGCCGCGGCCCACCTTCCTTCTCCCGTAGGCCCAGCCAGCAGGCCGCAGCAGTCGCGCCGTCTCTCCCTTCGCGCCTGGCCCCACTTGTCTGTCTCTCACCCCGCGCCTCCGTCTTCCTCCGTCAGCGCAAAATCAGAGTAGAGCACGCTCACCATCGTGCCGTGAACTCACGGACATCGAGGCCTCGTGCCCCGAGCCCCCCATTTAAACCTGAAGCTTGTCTAGCCCCTCTCTCTAGGTTTCCCCTTCCTTCTCTCGGCGCCTGGAGAGTCCAGCACCACCAGATCCGCCGCCCCAGTCGACACTCGAGCGCATCTGAGAGCGCCACTTCGTCGCCAGCGAGCCCCTCGTCGACCTCAGCCTCGCCAATGGTGTCCTTCTGCTTCCACGACGTCGACTCCTTCGACTACTTCATCCACGCGGACTCGATTGCCTCCACGCCGTCGACTTCTTCCTCTTCTTCATCTCCGGTGGCCGTACCTGTTCGAGAGCCGCCGCCGTCGACTTCGTCCACGACTGGGCCAACCGAGCACTTCACCGTGCTCGTGGTGAGCTCCTCTCTCTCCCCGCACCTTGTTCCCCTTCCTGAGCGTCCTCTAGGCCCTAGTTCTTCGAGCGCCCGATCGCATCGCCGTCGGACCTCGTCGCCGGCGAGTGTTCCGACCCCTCTAGGCCGTGTTCTTCTGTCCGTTTGCTTCGCCTCATCGTGTAGGTGCCGCGTGTCCTATCGTTGTTCCCCAAGGGCCTCTGCATCGCCTCGACGTTGCTCCGTTGCCGCCGTTCTGTCGTTGCTCGCTGCCGGTGTTGTAGTAGTCGCTAGGTGCTGCAAGCGCGTTGGTGGTGTTGTAGGGTGGAACCCTAGGTGGAGATCTTTCACGAATTGGAGGGGAATCCCCAAGAACAAGAGGAGCACAAAGGGAAGAACGCAAGAGAAACACTGAAGAACAAGCCCAAATCACACATCCACTAGACTCACAAACACATGAGATCCACAAGGTACATGAACAATCAAATGGAAATAAGATACATGGTAGAGTTCATCCCAATCCTATGAGGAGAGAGGTCTTGATAATCCACAAGGATTCTTCTCCCTTGGGAGGTCTTGCATCCACTAGGGATCTTCTCCAAGGTGGAGATCTTGGCCTCCAATGGAGTAGTCTCACTCTCTCAAGAGGAGAAGGTAGGAGCAAAGCTCACATACAAATGAGCTATCATATTTGCTAACCTTAGAATGGAGGTGGAGGTGGTCTATTTATAGTCTATTCCATGAAGGGGTAAGTGGCGAGGGATACAAGGACAAAGGCTCGCGGCTGCACACAGGTAGGGCGATAGTACCGGACCTCAGGCGGTAGTACCGCTTGGGAGCGGTAGTACCGCCTGTAGGCGGTAGTGCCGCATGGGAGCGGTAGTACCGCCCGTTCCGGACTAGATAGGCCCTTCTTCTTCCGCCTTCTTCTTGGTTCATCCGATGAACCTGGTGATTCCTTCGTGCTTCCTCGTAGCAATCTCCGAAATACCTAAGAATGCATAACGTTCCGTGGTGAGGTAGTGACCAAGTCCAACGGATATACATGTCAAACTTGAAGAGGAGCGGGTTCACCTTAGGTCCACTAGGGGCATGAGGTGCTATGACGGTGTACATGGAGATAGCCGTAGGATGCTCCGCATCATCTCCTCCCCCTTGGAAAAGATCCGTCCTCGGATCGTGAACCATATCGTCATGTACACGGTAGACATGGATGAACTTGTAGTTGGACGAAGTGTATGTCACGCCGCGAGCAAAGTACTCCAAGATGTCATCGGAATGGTAGACATGCAAAAAGAGCAAACACAAGGGACACTTGGAAATACAATTGTTAGCGGACACAAGGTGTCCATCATTTAAGCATGAGTCCGTCCAATGAAATCGGTAGTGGCAATGAGCATGTATTGTAGCAAAATGAAAGAGCATGGCATACAATGCATTCATGTGATCAAGCTCATTGTGCAAGAAGTTGCAAATGCTACCATTATGCAAAATGATGTCGTAATGGGATTGTGTATCAAAAGCATGAACATGGTAAATGATGCTCAATGTGAGTATGTGATCATGCAATTGAAGCTTGGCGATGTGATCAATATCTATGAAGATTCCATCAAGAAAGATCACAACAAATTTGCTAAGAAAATGCACAAGCGCATATATCATGGATGACATGGGAATACAAGATGCAACAAGGCAATCATAATGTGAGTCAATCCATGCATAAGATGCAAATTTGTTATGGGTATGATAAGACCATGGAGGATGGCATGTGAGCACACAATCAATAAATATGAAGGTTTGTATGCAATGTGCCAAAGGAGTGTTGATATACCCATGCTCAAAGTCGTGGCAATAGTGGTAGACCGGTGGTGCATCCATGAAATCCAAGCATATGTGAGGATGGCTCACTACGAAGGAATGCACCTTGATGAGGATGTTGAAAATGTTGTTGTCGCGCAACGTGTATGCCTTCAAATGCCCAAGATGCCTCGTGATGGTACCGCCTTGTGAATCCTTCAAAATGAAAGAACATGACAAACACTCGGAAAAACAAATGAGGTTAGCGAAGATGCAAAACCTATTCATATGGTGAGTCACCCAACAAGTATGTTCATCATTCTTATCATAAGAAAGGACAAGGGGACATGGCAATGTATGGAAGCATATGATGCGGTAACAAGCAAATACATTAGGCTCAAACAAGCAAGCATGCATCACAAGTAAGGTTTCTGAATCTCCGAGATCAACAAGTATAGCATGGTTGCACTCACAACAAGTGAATATGAGAGATGCAACTATTGGAGACAAGTGACAATGATCAAGATATATCATGTGAAAGGCATGAACATAGATGTCATCAACCCAAGAAAGCAAGTAAGAGTGGAACATGGGTGATGCAACATAGCAAGCAATCATGGCAATCAAGTAGTGTAAGCTAGTAGTGCGAAGATGCAATCTACTAGAGGTAATCATGGCAATCATGGCATGTGTGCAAATAGTGGGCATGAATAATGCACATGGCATAACACAATCATGAAAGCAAGATGTGAGCAAAGTCTCATCAATAGCATGGGGCACAATGTAAACATGGAAATAGCTACAAGTATCTCCACCAAGCATGCAAATACACATAGTAGTATCATAATGGTGAATCATGGGTAATTGCAAGCAAGGGTCACAATTGCATGGCAAAATCATAGCAAGAGGCATAACATGCAAAGTGAACACGATAGTATGGGCATAATGTGACAATTGGCAAATAACCCATAGCCGTGTGAGAGCCAAGTAAAAGAGATGCGCGTAGTGGTTGCGCGAAGAGAACGGTGGTAGGGACAATCCACGGGATCCCAAATCGTCGTTGCTCTCTAGAGCTCGTTTCGTCGACTCATGGGATTGTGAGGTTGACGAGTTTGCAAAAGTACCTACACAAAACAAAGACAAAGGAAAAATCGTGTGTGCGTGGTATATGTACACATCATCCATCATGGTGTGCACGTGCATGTGTTCGTTAGCACAAATAGCCAATGCTCAAATAAATGAGATGCGTGATATAGAAACATGTCATCCATCATGAGAGGTTTGTTGTTATCTATGGCATAATGGAGACTCATATTGTGTAATACATCATGAGAAGTATGTAGAGCATTGTTATTCATGGAATGCTTATGGTGCACACAATCATGGTAATCATGCAAGGAATGGAATGCATCAAGATCTCCTAGTATGTATGAGGAAACTATGGGGGTCTCCTCATGAGCATTATTGGAAAGTACATGCAGAATATTGACAACATCCAAAGCAAAGCATGTTTGGAACAATGTGTTCATGGCATGGCATAGTTGATAAATTGCGCAAATCATGTAAAGGGAGCATGGCAATATCATCGCAAGAGAAACACAAGCCAATGACCATCATCTTGTCATCTATGCCACAAGTGCAAATAGGATTTACTTTAATGGGGCATGCATAGCTACTATGTTGAGATTGAAATGATACAATATGTGAGATCTCACTCATAGCATATGACAAGCTCAAAGGATTATCAAACATGATGTGACCAAAAGAATTTTCACATGATATCCTATGGAGCATAGCATCACAACTAGGCAACTCAACATGCTCATCATCATATTCATCATAAATAGGTAAGTCAAGACATGATGAAGTCGCACTAGCATGAAGCATGGCAATAGGTGTGTCAACATCATGCAAGCAATCATTGTCAAGATAGTCCACTAGTGGGACAAGAGCATCACCTTCACCTATTTTACCTTTGGAGTGTCGCTCATGCGTTGTAGGTGAGGTGCTCAACATCCAATCGTTCTCATCTTCATCATGATGGAACCATGTGGGTGGTGCATCTTCTTCCACCATAGCCATCGGTTTGTCCATTGGAGGGATGGACTCGTCGAGGGTAGGCATGTCGTCATGTAGGAGACCTAGCACCAAAGAAAACACACTCGGAGTAGAGGTTAAGTCGTTAGAAATCATAGTGGCCTCAAATGCCCTCTCAACTACCTCACTCACTAAGTGGTGTGGCTCACTCACTTCCTCTTGGATGCTCTCACTCGTATGGTTGGTGGAGTCACTCAAATGGCTCTCAACCTCACATATGATGTGTGGCATGCTCTCATGCATGGGGATAGTGGTGATCACTCTCGTCCTCTCAAAAGAAATGCTCTCAATCTCACATATGGTGGAGTCACTCATGTCAGTCATATGGTGGTGTCTCTCCTCACATGGAAACTGCGGCATCTCAAGATATATGTGTGTCGGAGAGATGTCGGTGCACACGTCTTCAAACTCAACTCCTTTCGCCGCCTCATCCATACCGCCTCCAAAGGTGAATGCCGTAGGGTGTGGCAAATCATCACTCTCCTCCGAGACCAAAGGAAATGTCTCATGTGCGCTCGCGTAGCTTGACTCGGAGTAGTCGTCATATTTGGACGCCGTCTTCATGTTGTTGAAGATGTTCATGCTCGTCGCCGTAGTCGAAGGGGATGGCCCTTGATCGACCATCTTGTCGCCGTCTTGATGTGGGGAGCTTCCGAAGATGGAAGTGTCACCCTTGCTCGTAGGTGGTCTCCTTGTAGTTGGAGATGTCGATGTAGGCGAACTCATGGGAAGTAGGCGAAGATGCTGTACGTCCGAAGGCGAAGATGCCTTGCTAGCACTTGGCGAAGATGCCGAAGTGGTGGTTGTAGCCGTAGCTCCGACTTGGGTGTGCTTGTCTCGCGGTCTTCTTATGTGCTCTTGAAGTTTGTGACTTGGACGTCGCCGCCGAGAAGATGACGAAGTGAAAGAAGACTTGATGTCGGCCACCATGTGTCGGAAGTCGATGGTGATGTTGTCGACGCGCTCTTGCATTGCTCGTTGTAGTCCGATGGTTTGCGTGTGGATGTAGTTGTTCGCGCCATCGATGTTGAAGACCGGAGATGATGTGCTTTGCCTATCCATCACAAGACTCGAGTAGAGGGTGAGTAGGAAATGAGATAAACAATACCAAGATACCATTTCCCGAAGTTGAGGATGTATCCCGTTTCACTCAATGTGAAATGAAAGAATAGTGGAATTGGTACCGGACTTGTTCACTCACACCTATCAAGTAAAGCTTATCGAGTGGCTCGGTTAGGATAAGTGGCACAAAAATTTGATGCAAAATGTTAGAAAGAGTCAATAATGTTGAAAGAGATTCACAAACTCGCAAGTGAAACAAGTAGACCAATAGCAAAATGTGGCACACGGAAACACACACACGGATAGATAAATGGGGTCGTGCAATCAAGGAATGAGCACAAAATGTGGAATCCACGGAAAACGCTCGTGTTTCACAACTCAAGAGAGACGCTAGCACGATTGCTCAATAGGCGGATACGACACTTGTGCACAACCTATAAGATGCAAAATGTATGAACTTGCTATCCCAAGTATGCTATGTGTATCATGTTCCGGTGTTTCGCACACGATGATCCAAGATGATCAATATGGTAGTATGATATGAAATGTGGCGATGCTATGGCTATTGCTTACAATCTCTTTGCTCTCTTTTTGCTTAAAAGCTTATTCTTTTTTTTTTGATATGGCCACTATGCACAAACCAAGATAGCAATTGTGTATATGCGGGAACAATCTTGTGACACAAGGGATGGTACCATGATAGCAAGATGATACCAATATGATATGGTATATATGCCATGGAAGGTGTATATCGATGACCACTAATGTGCACAAGTAACGTTGCCGGCAATACTCAAATGGCTAGTCTCGATGGGCAAGTGACGCAAAATGGGCTAGGGGTTAACAATGCAATTGCAAGGGGAATATACAATGGTGTCGTCGAGGTTACCGTCCGATGATGATGATGAGAGGCGGTGTTGTCGATGGCGACCCATTCCTAATTAGCCGAAACACCTTAGGAAACGGAAAAACCACAACTCAAAATCTCAAAGGCCAAAGTCAAATGGTGGTAGCGGAAAGCGGTGGTGGTGGTGTCGAAGATGACAATGCGGAAGTGGTGGTGGTGGTTGATGAAGAAGCACTCGTCCCTAAGTAGCCGAAACACCTTAGGAGACTCAACTCACAACTCAAACAACCACAAATGCTAAGGTAAACAAAATGGTTAGGTTGCGGAAAGGTATGGTGGCTATGCGGATGATATGGTGGAGGGCGTAGGCAAACATGCCAAATTTGACAAAATTTAATGGAGTCAAATGATGATGGTAGTATTTTTGTGTTATGCGGGATGTCAAGAGCTTCAAAACGAGCTCAAGAACGTCAAAATCGGACTCCGGATGAATTAGTTATGGTCAAAACGGTGAAACTCGGAAGGCTGAAAATGTGCGGGGCGGTAGTACCGCTTTGGTTGAGCGGAACTAAAAAATTAGTACCGCTTGTAGGGCGGTAGTACCGCTTGGATGTGCGGTAGTACCGCTGGTGTCGGGGAAAATTCGCAGATCGGGGTCGGGGCGAATTTGGGGCGGAAATGGATGATTTCGGGGGCGAAATTGGATGGATTTCGTGGATGGAAAGTGGTGAAACTTGGGGAGATGCTAGATCCACTCGAAACCAAGCAAATCCATGGATCAAATCCAACAAAACCTCATCAAACCAACAAATCACAAATAAAATTGGGGCTATTTTTGGTGGGGATTTTCGAAATTGGGCAAGAACACAACGAAATCAGGCTAGAAAACAAGAAGGGGGGCTCCAATTTCGTGAGAAACCATAGCTCTAGATACCATGATGTTGTAGGGTGGAACCCTAGGTGGAGATCTTTCACGAATTGGAGGGGAATCCCCAAGAACAAGATGAACACAAGAGAGGGAAAACACTCAAATTGACTAGATCCAATCACACATATGCTAGATCCAAGAACATGCAAGAGTTCACAATGATTCAAGAACAACAAAAGGAAAAATACAAGGTAACTAGTTCATCCCACTCCTAGAGGAAGTGAGGTATTGCAATCCACAAGGATTCTTCTCCCTTAGGAGGTCTTGCAATCCACAAGGATTCTTCTCCCTTGGGAGGTCTTGATCTCCAAGAGGAGGGGATACAAGTAGCAAAGCTCTCAATGTCTATCAAAATACTTTGCTAACCCTTCAAAGGAAGTGGGGAAGGTCTATTTATAGTTTATGCTACGAAGGGGTACGAGAAAAGAGGGATACATGGCCAAGGGCCGAAGGCTGCGTGCAGGCAGGGCGGTAGTACCGTCCGCTCGAGCGGTAGTACCGCTTGTAAGGCGGTAGTACCGCTTAAGGGGCGGTAGTACCGCTGGTGCCGGACTGTCCAGGTGCGGTAGTACCGTTTCGGCGGAGCGGTAGTGCCGCTAGTTCCGGGTTGGGTAGGTCTTCATTTGCTTCCACGTGATCCGGGCTGAATGGGTTCTCCTTTGCGTCCACGGGATCACCTCCTTGGTAACTGAGGATGCACAACATCTCCTTGTGAGGTATAACCCAATCCTCATGCGAATCCAAACGAAACTCGAAGAGGAGAGAATTCACCTCGTGCTCGATAGCGCGTGCGTGTGCTCTAGTCATTGGTCCCTTGAGCGCTTGTGCCGATGACGGGGTGTCCATGGGGATGCTTGACGGATGCTCCGCATCATCTCCCCCCCCCCCTTGGGGAAGATCCGTCCATGGATCGTGGTCTTCATCACCATGGTACTTGGCCAAGTCTTGGACGTTGAAGATGTCGTTGACGTTGTACTTGTCACGGGGGATGTCGATCTTGTAAGCGTTGTCGTTGTAGCGTGCTAGCACCTTGAATGGTCTGTCGGCTCGTGGAAGAAGCTTGGACTTGCGTTCCTTGGGGAAGCGGTCTTTGCGAAGGTGTAGCCAAACGAGATCACCCGGATGGAACACCATGTGTGTTTTGTTGGTGTTGAGCTTGATGGCGCGGCGTTGAACTTGACGCTCGGTCATGGAACGTGTTTCTTCATGCATCTTCTTGAGGTGGGCTGCTCTTGCACTTGCGTCCATGTCGGCTCGTTCTTGAAGCGGGAGAGGAAGGATGTCCAATGGTGACAATGGATTGAAGCCGTAGACAACCTCGAAGGGGGACTTGCCGGTTGTAGAGTGTCTCGCGCGATTGTAGGCGTACTCGGCGATGGGTAGGCACTCCTCCCATTCCTTGATGTTCTTCTTGATCAACACACGTAGGAGAGTTGCAAGCATCCGGTTGGTGACTTCGGTTTGTCCATCGGTTTGAGGGTGGTACGCCGTGGAGAAGAGTAGCTTGATGCCGAGCTTGGAGCATAGTGTTTTCCAAAAGTAGCTTAGGAACTTGACGTCACGGTCCGAGACAATCGTTTTGGGGACGCCGTGTAGACGCAAGATCTCCATACAAAAGAGAGTTGCAATATGTGAAGCATCGTCTATGTTGTGACAAGGAATGAAATGTGCCATCTTAGAAAATCTATCAACAACAACGAATATGGAATCCTTTCCATTTTGAGTTCTAGGTAATCCAAGAATGAAATCCATGCAAATGTCTTCCCAAGGATGGAAAGGAATAGGAAGTGGCATGTGGAGGCCATGGGATTGAGCTTTTGACTTAGCTTTGCGGCATGTAGAACACCGGTTGGTGAAGCGGGAGACGTCACAGAACATCTTTGGCCAAAAATAATTCTTGGAGAGCGTAGCGAAAGTCTTGTCGCGTTCGAAGTGTCCCATGAGCCCTCCTCCGTGAGATTCCTGCAAAAGGAGCAAACGAAGCGAAGACTCGGGAATGCAAAGTTTGTTAGCTTTCATGAGATATCCATCCTTGATGTAGTATTGCTCCCAAGAAGTATGTGCTACACATTTGGCATAAGGATTTCCAAAAAAACATCATGCTCATATAAGTCTTTTATGTGCTCAAAGCCAATAACATTCAACTCAAGTTTGGTAACAAGCATGCATTTGCGGGAAAGGGCATCCGCCACAACATTTTCTTTGCCTTTGATGTACTTGATGACATAGGGAAAAGACTCAATGAATTCACTCCACTTAGCATGACGCTTGTTTAACTTTGTTTGACCCTTGAGATACTTAAGCGTCTCATGGTCCGTGTGAAGAATAAATTCATGGGGTTGAAGATAGTGTTCCCAAACACGTAAAACTCTCACCAAAGCATAGAGCTCTTTATCATAGATGGGGTAGTTAAGTTGTGCGCCGGATAGTTTTTCACTAAAATACGCAATTGGGCGTTTCTCTTGCATGAGCACGCCACCTATGCCGGTACCACTAGCGTCACAATGAATCTCAAAAGGCTTATCAAAGTTGGGTAGGGCAAGAAGAGGTGCGTGCGAGAGCAAGTGTTTGAGCTTAGTGAACGCGGTGTCTTGCGAAGGACCCCAAACAAAGGGTGCGTTCTTCTTGCTCAAGGCGTGTAGAGGCATAGCGATGGTGCTAAAGTCCTTCACAAAACGTTGATAGAAACCGGCTAACCCAAGAAAGCTACGCACTTATTGAAGGTTCGTTGGTTGAGGCCAAGTTTTAATTGCTTCAGTTTTAGTTTCATCAATGTGAACACCTTGTGAAGACACGACAAATCCTAGGAAGACAACTTTATCAAGACCAAAAGTGCATTTCTCCATATTAGCATATAATTGATGTTTGCGAAGGGCTTGCAAAACCATATGGACATGGTTAACATGTTCCTCAAGCGACTTGCTAAAGACTAGAATGTCATCAAAGTAAACCACTACAAAGACGCCTATATAAGGTCGGAGAACGAAATGCATAAGACGCACGAATGTGCCGGGTGCTTCCGATAAGCCCATCGGCATGACCAACCACTCGTATAACCCAAACTTGGTTTTGAAAGCTGTTTTCCACTCATCACCCTCTTGAATGCGAATTTGGTAATAGCCACTTTTAAGGTCAATTTTGGAAAAGATGGTGGCACCACATAATTCATCAAGCATGTCGTCTAGGCGTGGAATATGGTGACGGTATCTAACGGTGATAGCATTTATCGGACGACAATCGGAACACATGTGAAAGCTACCATCTTTCTTAGGCACGAGAATAACGGGAACTGCACAAGGACTTAAGCTTTCAAATACATGACCTTTGTTGATGAGTTGTTGTACTTGATGTTGTATCTCCTTTGTTTCCTCCGGGTTGACGCGGTAGGGGGCCTTGTTCGAAAGTGGTGCGCCGGGTACGAGGTCGATGCGGTGTTCGATGCCGCGAAGTGGAGGTAGACCCGGTGGTAGCTCATCGGGAAAGACGTCCGAGAATTCCTGCAACAATTGAGACAACACAAAAGGTGGAGGTGGTGAAGTGTTAGTAGGTTTGGCTTCCCCTTTGCATAGAAGCACAAGGTAGAAGACGCTCGAGGGGTTCTCACACACTTCTCTCATCTCACGTTTGGTGGCTAGGAGGACTAAGTTTTTCTCTCTTGGCGAAGAGGCGCTCAATTTTGGCTTGTGGCTCTCACTTTCTTTTTGGTGGATCACTCTTTCACTAGGATCGTCACGATGGGTTGATGCTTGCTTATCGGCGATCACTTGGCTTGGTGACATTGGTCGAAGCACATATTCCTTGCCTTTCATCTTGAAGCTGTAGTAGTTGGTTCGTCCGTTGTGGAGGGCTCCACGGTCAAATTGCCAAGGTCGTCCCAAGAGGAGGTGGCACACCGTCATGGGAACTACATCACACTCCAAGGTGCCCTCGTAGGCGCCGATCTTGAAAGAAACTTGTACCGTATGCTCCACTTGAATGGTTCCGGAGTCGCTCAACCATTGTACCTTGTATGGCCGAGGGTGCTTCTTCTTGACCAATTGAAGCTTAGAACATAGCTCGTCACTTGCCAAGTTGTGACAACTGCCTCCGTCGATGATGACCTTGATGGAATGTCCGTTGATGCCGGCCTTTGTGTGGAAGATATGGCATCGTTGGTCTTCGTCTTGATTGTGTTGGAGGGTCAATAACTTGGATACCATGAGAGAGGGACTTGAATCATTGTCACAAAACACGTGATCATGTTCATCTTCGTTGATGCGCCGGTGCATGGCCACATGCTCAATAGCTTCCACTTCGTCTTCGCTCATCGAGTCATATGTGCCGTCGTCGTTGAAGATCATTGTTCTCTTGTTGGTGCACTCGAAGGACTTGTGACCTCGGCCACCACATGTGAAGCACTTGAAGGAACTAGTCTTCTCGGTGTCGTAAGGTGGTGCCGAAGGTGAGGGAGTCTTGGGTTTGTAGTTGGTTGCCGGAGAACGAGTCGAGGAAGGTGTAGGTTGCTTGGAACTTGACTTGTCGCCGGTACTTGGTGATGCTTTAGTTGAAGTAGGAGGTGCCGAAGTCGCGGTTGCTTGAGAGTAGGAGCCGTAGGTCTTGGATGAGTATTTGGCATACTTGAAGTCATCTTGGACTTGTCGCTCGGCCTTGGACGCTTGATGAACTAGCTCGAGAAGGTTGGAGTATGGTTGGAAGTCGGCAATCCGCTTGATTTGGTGATTGAGGCCGTTCAAGAAGTGGGCCATTGTTTACTCGTCATCTTCCTTGACATTGGCTCGTATCATGGCAATCTCCATTTCTTGATAGTATTCTCCCACCGTCTTCGTGCCTTGTTTGAGGAGTTGCAACTTCTTGAAGAGATCTCGGGTGTAGTGTGTAGGCACGAAGCGAGCTCGCATGACATTCTTCATTTCTGACCAAGTTGTAATGGGTGGTTCGCCTCTTGTATGTCGTCGCTTGATCGTTTGTTCCCACCAAATGAGGACATAGTCTTGAAACTCGAGAGAGGCCATGGCAATCTTCTTCTCTTCTTCGAAGTTGTGGAGGCGGAATATCTTGTCGACCTTCAATGCCCATGAGAGGTATTCCTCGGGATCGGTACTTCCGGAGAACTTGGGCGTAGTGAACTTGAGCTTGCCAAAGCGTTGTTCTTCATCATGTTGATGACGGTGATGTCGCTCATGACGGGGTAGTCGCTCCATGAAAGCGTGCTCTTCACGATGGTCTTGATGTTGGTGGTGTCGTGGCACGTCGTTCCCATTGTGTCGTTCGTGCTCCGCTTCGCGATGAGCGGCTTCCTCTTGTCGCTCTTGATGAAGTTCTTCTTGTCGACGTACTTGGCGGTTGCGTTCGGCGAAGATGCGGTTGGAGTCACGAAGAGCTTGTTGTGCGTTGCATGCTTGATTGTCACGTCGTTCTTGAGCTTGACGGATTGCATCGTCATCTTTGTGTACTTGATGTGGGCGTTGTTGCTCTTGGTGGTGCCCTTGCTCACGTGCTTGGACTTGATCTTCGTGCTCTCGTAACCCATTGCCGTGGAATGGATTGTCCGAAGATTGTGGATCTTGATTGACGAATTGTTGAGCTTGCCGACGACATGGAGGACTTGCATCCGTGGAAGAGTAAGCCAAAGAGTTGTCACTTGAGCGTCGACTTGAATGGCGCCGTCTTGATGAATGAGGCGGAGACGTGCGGTTCACCAAGATGTGGCGGAATTCTTGCATTTGAGTGCGGAAGTCGGAAGCGAGTTGCTCGATGCGGTCGCCCAAAGCTTCGCATTCTTGGTGAAGTGCTCGTTGGACGCCGAAAAGGTGAGTCTTGGTGACGTAGTTCGTTGCTTCCGCTAGGGGCTCGTTGATCGGGTCGGTCGAAGAACTTGGCCTATCCATCATGTAAGTAGGAGGTGAGTGGGAAATGAGAGAACAATACCAAAGTTACCTCTTCCGAAGATTGAAAATGTAACAAGTTTCACTCAATGAAATGCCACAATAGTAGAATTGGAACCGGGTTTGTTCCTCACACCTACAAGTAAAGAGGCCTATGGAGTAGCTTGGTTAGGATGGTGGAAAATTTCAAACAAAATGTTAGTCAAGATATCGATAAGGTTGAGAAGATTCACAAAGATGCACGTAAAGAAAATAGATCAAAGCCAAGAGTATCACTAGGAACACACGCACGGAAGATAGATGGGATCCGCACAACCAAGGGTGAGTGCAAAATGTGAGAGATCACGTACAATGCTCTTGTTGTGCGAATTCTAGAGAGACACTAGCTCGATTGCTCAAATGGGCAAGATACACTTTGTGCACCAACCTATGAGAGAAACGTGCCGTCCTCGATCCCAACTATGCTATGTATGCGGTGACCGAGATGGTATGAATATGAAAAGTGGCTCAATGCTATTGCTTATATGCTCATTGTTGCTCTCTCTTTTGCTTAAAAGCTCTTTTTTTTAGAGTATGATGCTCGAGCCGATGATAATATGAGACAAGTATGTAAGATATGCATGAGAGAGACTTATGGCACTAAGATGATATGATCACTATGGTGCACAAGAGCGTGGCCCGGCAATTCACAACTCACTAGTCTCGATAGGTAAGCAACGCAAATGGCTCGGGCTATCAATGCAAAAGCAAAAGGTAAGTGTCGTCGAGGTTACCGTCCTTGCTTACGGTTATCGGTGAAGATGGTTCCGAGGCGATGATGTCGAGGGCAAACGCTCCTAAGTAGCCGAAACACCTTAGGAAACGCCAAATCGCAACTTGAAACCAGTGAAAATGCGGAAGGCGAGAAATATTTGGGTGGGGGCGGTAGTACTGCTTGACGAAGCGGTAGTACCGCTTGGAATAGCGGAAGTAAAATTTTAGTGCTGCTTGACGAAGCGGTAGTACCACTTGGTAATGCGGACCTAAAATTTTAGTACCGTGTGTTATGCGGTAGTACCACTTGTACGGGCGGTAGTACCGCTTGTGTCGGGTAAAATCTGCAGTTCGAAATTGGGGCGAATTTTGGGCGGAAAAGGATGGTTTCGGGGGTAAAATTTCATGAATTTCGTGGTGGATGTGTGGGGAAAGTGGTGGAGGGGCTAGATCCACGTGCCAAACGTCAAATCCATGGACCAAAACAACCAAATCTCACAAGATCCAACAAATTGCAAGAAAATTTTTGGGGCTATTTTTGTGGGGATTTTCGAAATTGGGCAAGAACACTACCAAAAACAAGCTAGAAAGTGGGGGGATGGGACTCCAAGATGTGAATCAACCTTGCTCTTGATACCAAGATGTTGTAGGGTGAAACCCTAGGAGGGATCTTTTCACACTTGGAGGGGGAAAAAGAGGAAGAACACACAAGAACACAAGACACAAATCTCTCAAAACAAACCCAATATCACATCCACTAGAGTGGCACACAAAGGAAATTATGCGGAGTCCCATGATGGCATCATCATGATGGTATCAATCAACTCTACAAACTCTTTGCTCTCTTTTTTCTTAAAAGCTTATTCTTTTTTTTTTGATATGGCCACTATGCACAAACCAAGATAGCAATTGTGTATATGCGGGAACAATCTTGTGACACAAGGGATGGTACCATGATAGTAAGATGATACCAATATGATATGGTATATATGCAATGGAAGGTGTATATCGATGACCACTAATGCGCACAAGTAACGTTGCCGGCAATACTCAAATGGCTAGTCTCGATGGGCAAGTGACGCAAAATGGGCTAGGGGTTAACAATGCAATTGCAAGGGGAATATACAATGGTGTCATCGAGGTTACCGTCCGATGATGATGATGAGAGGCGGTGTTGTCGATGGCGACCCGTTCCTAATTAGCCGAAACACCTTAGGAAACGGAAAAACCACAACTCAATATCTCAAAGGCCAAAGTCAAATGGTGGTAGCGGAAAGCGGTGGTGGTGGTGTCGAAGATGACAATGCGGAAGTGGTGGTGGTGGTTGATGAAGAAGCACTCGTCCCTAAGTAGCCGAAACACCTTAGGAGACTCAACTCACAACTCAAACAACCACAAATGCTAAGGTAAACAAAATGGTTAGGTTGCGGAAAGGTATGGTGGCTATGCGGATGATATGGTCGAGGGCCTAGGCAAACATGCCAAATTTGAAAAAAATTGAAGGATTCAAATGATGACGTTAGTATTTTTGTGTTATGGGGGATGTCAAGAGCTTCAAAACAAGCTCAAGAACGTCAAAATCGGACTCCGGTTGAATTAGTTATGGTCAAAACGGTGAAACTCGGAAGGCTGAAAATGTGCGTGGCAGTAGTACCGCTTTGGTTGAGCGGAACTAAAAAATTAATACCGCTTTGGTTGAGCGGAACTAAAAAATTAGTACCGCTTGTAGGGCGGCAGTACCGCTTGGATGAGCGGTAGTACCGCTGGTGTCGGGGAAAATTCGCAGATCGGGATCGGGGCGAATTTGGGGCGCAAATGGATGATTTCGGGGGCGAAATTGGATGGATTTCGTGGATGGAATGTGGTGAAACTTGGGGAGATGCTAGATCCACTCGAAACCAAGAAAATCCATGGATCAAATCCAACAAAACCTCATCAAACCAACAAATCACAAAAAAAAATTGGGGCTATTTTTGGTGGGGATTTTCGAAATTGGGCAAGAACACAACGAAATCAGGCTAGAAAACAAGAAGGGGGGCTCCAATTTAGTGAGAAACAATATCTCTAGATACCATGATGTTGTAGGGTGGAACCCTAGGTGGAGATCTTTCATGAATTGGAGGGGAATCCCCAAGAACAAGAGGAGCACAGAGGGAAGAACGCAAGAGAAACACTCAAGAACAAGCCCAAATCACACATCCACTAGACTCACAAACACATGAGATCCACAAGGTACACGAACAATCAAATGGAAATAAGATACATGGTAGAGTTCATCCCAATCCTATGAGGAGAGAGGTCTTGATAATCCACAAGGATTCTTCTCCCTTGGTAGGTCTTGCATCCACTAGGGATCTTCTCCAAGGTGGAGGTCTTGGCCTCCAATGGAGTAGTCTCACTCTCTCAAGAGGAGAAGATAGGAGCAAAGCTCACATACAAATGAGCTATCATATTTGCTAACCTTAGAAAGGAGGTGGAGGTGGTCTATTTATAGTCTATGGCACGAAGGGGTAAGTGGCGAGGGATACAAGGCCAAAGGCCCGCGGCTGCACACAGGCAGGGCGGTAGTACCGGACCTCGGGCGGTAGTACCGCTTGGGAGCGGTAGTACCGCCTGTAGGCGGTAGTGCCGCATGGGAGCGATAAGACTGCTTGTAGGCGGTAGTACCGCCCGTTCCAGACTGGATAGGCCCTTCTTCTTCCGCCTTCTTCTTGGTTCATCCGATGAACTTGGTGATTCCTTCGTGCTTCCTCGTAGCAATCTCCGAAGTACCTAAGAATGCATAACGTTCCGTGGTGAGGTAGTGACCAAGTCCAACGGATATACATGTCAAACTTGAAGAGGAGCGGGTTGACGTTAGGTCCACTAGGGGCATGAGGTGCTATGACGGTGTACATGGAGATAGCCGTAGGATGCTCCGCATCAGGTTGGGTGCGGAACTCTTCCAGGAGCAATCCGCACCACACCGCCGTCTCGTTTGGTCGCCGGAGCAGCTCCGACGAGCCCTTGTTTTCCCCTGTGCTCTGCTTCTGCAGATACTTCTTCAGACATACCACCTGTTATCTGTCAAGAACCGATCAGTAGCGCAGTGGCTTTGTCTCTTTGTCAGTGAGCTTCAGGTCTTGTGTTTGAATCCTTGCGGGCGCAGTGGCTATTCGCCCCCGTTTGTTTTTCGCGTGTGGCTGACGGGTAGGTCCCACCTGCCAGCCTCACTGCTGCTTCTCAGCCCCCGCGCGCACCCACTGGCGCCAGCTCAGCTGTTGGGCCCCCCGCGTCAGTGGCTTGGGCTAGCTGAGCCTGGGTCATTCTGGCCCTTGCGTCCGTTTTGTTTTTCTTTTCTGTTTTCTTTTTCTTTTCTTTTTATGTTTTTCTTGTTAATTTAATATTTGTTGAAATATACTTCTGATGGAAATGAGTTATATATGAAAAGTGCTTAGAATTTTATGTAGATTATGAATATGCTATTTGTTGCCATGTTTAAAAACATTTAAAATGCTGTTTGTTTTTATTGTTGTTTTAAATATGCTTAAACTTGTAAAATTCATAACTAAATATCTACAACTCCAAATTTAACAAATTTTATATGCATTTGGGGTAGAAAATGTGTAGAATATTTTGGTGCTATTGTTTAGCATGTTTGACAACTCTATCACAGAAGTTTTCCAGGTCTGTCCCAAATTCAAATAAATTAATATGGGAGTTTCTGGATATTGTTGTTAATTATTTCCAGCCCAATTTAATGTGCTAGCATGTTGCTGTAATGTTAGTTGCACCCTTGCCATGTTAACCAACTCCTTAAAACTTGTTGGATGCTTGTTTGAACAAACTACTTAGACTTGGTAGATGTTCTTTTGTTTGTTTTTCTTTCATGTGAGTGGTCTTGCTTGAACATGATGATGTTGCACTCTTGTGACCCCTAGGCCATGCCTCATATCTACTTTTGTCCTTATTCATCATGTTCATGCATCATGTGCTTGAGCATTGCACTGTGATTGATTTTTTTTCGGTTGTTGCATTGTTGTGTTTGGTTAGAGCCCGGTGACGATACGGAGTACGAGCTTCCTACCGAGGTTGAGTGTGAGGAGCAAGGTTACGATCCCTCCGTGGAATCAACAGGCAAGATGACCTTACCCAGATATCACTACTATCTTTGCCTATGCTAGATGTCTTGCTCTTTAGCTTATTGCCTCGATGCCTATGTCTCTTTGTCAGCCTCCTATTGTTGCCATGAACCTCTCTAACCACCCACCTAGCAAACCGTTGTTTGGCTACGTAAGCATCGCTCAGCCCCTCTTATAGCGTTGTTAGTTGCAGGTGAAGATTTGAAGATTCTTGCTTCATGTTGAAGTTATTGTTGGGATATCACAATATATATATATATATATATATCTGTTAACTAAATCATATATATATTGGTAATGGGTGGAAGGCTAAGCCTCTTGCTTGGTGTTTTGTTCCACTCATGCCACCCTAGGAACCGTTTAAACTGGTGTTATGTTCCTTCATTTTGCGTCCCTAACACGGTTGGGGTTTATGGGCCCCCCTTGATAACCCGCTTAGCGCTAAAGCTTTTCAAGCAAGGCCCAACATTGGTTTTACATTTGCCTAATAACCAAAACTTGCATAGGGAGTTATAAACCCGAGTTCTTAATCAACAACCCGGGCCAGTGCTCCACATGAGTGTTGGTCCAAACTGGGGGACCTGCAGGGCCACCTTGGGGAAACCCGAGGGCTCGTAAAAACCTGTAGCAACACCCATCCGGTCGTGTCCTGAGAAGAGATACACGCGGCTACTATCAGGGTGTCGGCACGCCGGGAGGTCTTGCTGGATTAGTTTTACCTATGTCGGTATATCTTGAGCACGGGATTCCGAGAATACTCAGGTCTTCCCACCTTGGAGTTGCGACTCCGCAGATCGTGAGCTTGTGATGGGCTAAGTTGTGACACCCCTGCAGGGTTTGATCTTTCGAAAGTCGTGCCCATGGTTATGTGGCAGATGGGAATTTGTTAATATCTAGTTGTAGAAAACTTGACACCATGTTCATAATACACTACCAGCGTGAGTAACCGTGACGGTCGTTTTCCGAAGGGGTTCAGGAAGTGAACACGGTGCAGTTATGTTTGACGTGCTTAGTTAGGATCACTTCGTGATCACTTTGACGATCGTTGGCACTTTCTCTTCTCGCTCTAAACACCTAAGCTAGTGCTAGTGCTGCTGCAAACCTTGTTTTCAGCCTTGTTCCACACCTAAGGCTTTGATAGTATTGCTACCCGGGAACGGGATTGCTGAGTCCTCAGTGGCTCATAGATTCTACACAACACCAGATGCAGGTACCGTTGAGAACCACACAGCTGGTGGTTCAAAGCTATATTGTGAGTTCGATGAAGAACGTGGGCGATACTATGTGGCTTACCCAGAGGATCAATAGGGCTCTTACTAGGATTATCGGGACCTTGTGTTGCTTTATTTATGGTATCTTTCATTTGGATCTTCGTCCGTAGTCGGACTCTGATGTTGTTGGATGATGTATGTTATTGTATTTCATTGTGTGACGTAGCGAGTGTAAGCTAACTACTATTTTACATTTTCATCCCCTCTTTTACATGAGTTGTGCAAAAATACCATACTTGAGATCATTCTAGTATGTGATTATACCTTTAAGTCATGCCTCGACACGTGGGAGGTATAGTCACATACTGGGCATTACAAGTTGGTATTAGAGCCTTCTCCCACCTAGGAGCCCCCTTGATTGATCGAATCGTTGACGGTTGAGTCTAGGCACACACATGAAACTGTTTTGAGTCCTATATATATCGGAGAGTAGGATTTCTTTTTACTCTTCATCCCTTTATCACTCTGGTGAGGACTCCTGACGATTGCTCTATCTCTTCTACTCTCAAAAATTCACTAATTTTTTTTAGGATCACGTGAGTATTGTTTGGATTGTTCCGATATCTTTGTGACGAGAACATTGTTCTGGATGCCTCCTGTCATTTAGGGGTTGTGGCAGTCTCTCGGGGAGTTGAGCTCCGAGGTGTTGTCGTCACAAATCTATCGCAGCAGTTTTAGAATACTTAAGACGGCCGACATTGAAAACTCTTCTATGCGGTTAGTGGTGAGATAACCCCGACATCACCCAGTACTAGGGAGGTAATTTGGGTGTATTGCCACAGCTTGTATAGCAGATGCGTTTCGAAGGTCCGAGGTAAACGGTGTCCGAAAATGACTGGTTATGTGTTGAAGGATGGATACAGCTGGATGTAGGATTAGAGTTCAGTGCGCGGTGCTTCCCCTGTATCCCCAACACCCGATTGCATAACCGGAACCTTTCGGAAATTAATAGGTGGGTTCTTCTAGTAGCTCATAGGCATTCTTCCAATGAATGCATGATATGGAGTTCGGGGTTCAACATTGAGTGAAGTGGTTTTATGGGCGTTGTTCCAATAGGGAGTTGCATCTTAAAGGGTCCTTGGCAATGCTGATCCGGGGATTGCAAAACCCTTTTGTAACACATTCCATGAGCTTTCAGCACGAACATGTGGAACGAAACTTCTATCTTGTATTTGTTCTATCTGCTCCTTGTTGTTTTTATTTACCTTTTGTTCTCCCAAGTGGCTTCTCGAGAATATTATAGTACCATTAAACTGTGGATCACATTCGTTCATTTTGTTCGAATGTTCTTGTGTAGACTTATGTTGCAATTATAGCCGTTGATTCAGCTTATATAATTTCAATCAATGGCTAATAGTTGTCGTCTCATTCAGGATGGCTCCTAAGAAGGTTCCCAATGCTAACCCAGAGGGTGAAGAAGAGTGTGTTCCTGAACGTCCTCCTTCCCCTCCTCCTCCGTCTGAGGCCTGGAGAGCAATTATGCAAGCGACAAACCAAAACACCCAGATGCTTATGCAAATGATGCAGAACATTGAAGCCAACCAAGCAAATCAAGGTGGTCATGGGAACCAAGGCCAAGGCAATATGTTCAATCAACCTCACTTTGCAACCCTCAACCAATTCCTGGCAAACCAACCGAAGTCTTTCAGTTACTGTGTGGATCCGCTAGATGTTGAAGACTGGATAACATACATCAAGAAGCACTTTGAATGCAGTAACGTGAGACCTGAGGATTATGTCAAGTTTGTCGCCTTCCAACTCAAGGATCAAGCTGTTGATTGGTGGCAACAGTATAAAGATTCGAGAGGTGGTCGTGAGATCTCGTGGACTGAGTTCAGCAAGGATTTCCGCTCTCACCACATTCCAACTAGTGTCATTGAAGGCATGCGTGAGCAATTCCGCAACCTGAAGCAAGGCACCATGTCCGTCTATCAATACAATGTCAAGTTCCAGAATCTCGCTCGCTATTCCAAGCAAGACATCCCAGATGCCAAGAGCAAGATTTATCAGTTCCGTGGTGGTCTGAAGGATGAACTCCAACAAGATCTCACCTTGTTCGAGCCGGATGAATTTGACCAATTCTACAATATGGCTCTTAAGCAAGAGGCAGCCCAGCTCAAGATTGAAGCTTCCAAAAAGAGGATCAGAGATGCTGTTCACTCCTCCTCTTCTTCCCAAGTGGTTGCAAAGCAGCAGAAGTTCTGGCTACCGCCTCCTCCAGTGCTCCGTCCTCCAAACAACAACAAGCACTCAGGTGGCCGTGGTTTCTCCCACCCACCCAACCCAAGCAATCAGTCCAAGCCTCAGTTTCAAGTTTCAAGATCGAGTGGTCCTTAGCACCGTCCTCTCTCAGAAGTGGTTTGCAACAAGTGCACTCAGAAGGGTCACTATGCTAACAAGTGTCCCAACCCATGGCGCCTTCCGCCTCCTCCACCTGTCAGCACTGCTATTGTCAAGCACAATCCCAAGCAAGCAAGAGTGAATCTGATGAATGCAGCTCAAGCAGAGAATTCTTCAGATGTGATACTTGGTAACCTTCTAGTCAACCTTAAACCTGCTAAACTCTTGTTTGATTCGGGCGCATCATGTTCTTTCATGTCTCAACCTTTTGCATCCAAGCACAATATTGACATCAAAAGTTTTCCAAGGGAGTTATCAGTTATTTCTCCGAGAAAACGAATGCATTCTAGTGTGTTTGCTTCGGATATATCTATTCATATGGGTGATTACAGTTTTCTGGTTTCTCCGGTTATCCTCGGTAACTCTGACATTGATCTTATTCATGGGATGGATTGGCTCTCCAAGCATGATGCAAACATTGATTGTGCAAATAAGGAAGTCAAGCTTACTCATCCTGATGAAGACGTGATTATCTTCGCCTCTCAAGATAACACAATCAGGCTATTCTCTCTCAATGACAAGGGTGAGATTAATGCCATTTCTCAGATTCCGGTGGTCAATGAATATGAAGATGTGTACCCTGAAGAGCTTCTAGGCATGCCTCCGCATCGTCAAGTTGAATTCGTCATTGAACTCGAGCCCGGTACTGAGCCAGCATGTCAGCGTCCATACAAGCTTTCCCCTGATGAGTTGAAGGAGCTGAAGAAACAACTGATGAGCAAGAGCGTATGAGTCTAATCAGGCCTAGTACTTCTCCTTGGGGCTGTGGTGTTCTACTTGTCAAGAAGAAGGATGGCACGGAACGCCTTTGCGTTGATTACCGACCATTGAACAAGAAGACAATAAAGAACAAGTATCCGCTCCCCAATATCAACGAATTATTCGAGCAGCTCAAAGGAGCAAAGGTGTTCTCAAAGCTCGATCTCCGGATGGGTTACCACCAGATCCGTATCCGTGAAGAAGATATTCCCAAGACCGCATTCAGAACGAGTTTTGGCTCTTATGAATACACGGTCATGTCTTTCGGCCTCGCAAATGCTCCACCCACCTTCTCAAGGATGATGCACTTCATATTCAACCCCTACACCAATGAATTTGTTCTTATCTATCCGGATGACATCTTGGTATTCTGCAAGAATGAAGAAGACCATGACAAGCACCTCCGTTTGGTCCTGGAAAGGCTCCGTGAACACAAGTTCTATGCGAAGTTCTCCAAATGTGAATTCTGGCAAGATAAGGTCTTATATCTTGGCCATATCATCTCTGACGAGGGTATTTCTGTGAACCCCGAGAAAGTTTAAGCTATTGTGAACTGGGAACCCCCGCAGAATGTCAAGCAACTCCGAAGCTTCCTTGGTCTCGCTAGGTATTGCAGAAGGTTCGTTGAGAACTCCAAGATTGCCAAGCCTCTTTCCAACCTGTTGCAAAAGAATGTCAAGTACTCCTGGACTCCTGATTGTGATGTGGCATTCAAAACACTCAAAGAGAAGCTCATTTCTGCTCCGGTTCTTACTCCTCCGGATGAGTCCAAGCCCTGTGAAGTCTTTTGTGATGCTTCTTTGCAAGGACTTGGTGGTGTTCTCATGCAAGACAAGAAGATTGTGGCATACACTTCTCGTCAGTTGAAACCAAATGAGAGGAATTACCCCACACATGATCTCGAGCAAGCAGCAGTTGTACATGCCATGATCACGTGGAGACACCTTCTGTTGGGCAGAAAAGTGGACATCTTCACCGATCACAAGAGCTTGAAGTACATCTTCACACAGCCAAACCTGAACCTTTGCTAGACTCGTTGGGTTGAGATGATCCAAGAGTATGATCCAAGCATTGAGTATACACCTGGCAAGGCCAATGTCATCGCAGATGCCTTGAGAAGAAAGGCGTATTGCAACAGTCTCCTTCTCAAACCATTCCAGGCTGAACTTTGTGAATCATTCAGGAAGCTCAACCTCCAAGTTGTTCCGCAAGGTTTTCTTGCAAATCTTCAAGTTGCTCCTACCTTGGAAGATCAGATCCGTGAGGCCCAACTCAGTGATGCTTTGGTGCAGAAAGTGAAACATGGTATTGCTAAGGGTACTCCCAAATACAAGTGCTATCGTGTTGACGAGAAAGACACCTTGTTCTTTGAGGACAGAATTGTAGTTCCCAAGGGTGATCTCAGGAAGCTCATAATGAACAAAGCACATGACTCCCTCCTCTTGATTCATCCCGGAAGTTCCAAGATGTACCAAGACCTCAAGCAATCGTACTGGTGGAATCGCATGAAAAGGGAGATTGCCCAATTCGTGAATGAATGTGATGTCTGCAGAAGAGTGAAGGCAGAGCATCAATGTCCAGCCGGTCTCCTTCAACCTCTACCTATTCCCGAGTGGAAATTCGATCACATTGAAATGGATTTTGTCACTGGGTTTCCTAAGTCCAAGAAGGGGAATGATGCTATCTTTGTAGTGATTGACAATCTATCTAAAGTAGCTCATTTCCTTCCCGTCAAAGAATCCATCAACGCAGCTCAGTTGGCAGAGCTGTACACCTCCAGAATTGTTTCGTTGCATGGCATTCCTCAAGTCATCTCCTCGGACCATGGAAGTTTGTTCACATCCAAGTTCTGGGAGTCCTTTCAGTCAGCCATGGGCACTAAGATTCATTTCATAACCGCGTTTCACCCTCAGACTAGTGGTCAAGTCGAAAGAGTGAACCAGATCCTCGAAGACATGCTGAGAGCTTGTGTCATCTCTTTTGGCATGAAGTGGGAAGATTGTCTCCCGTTTGCTGAATTCTCTTACAATAACAGCTTCCAAGCAAGTGCCAGCAAAGCCCTTTTTGAAATTCTCTATGGCAGAAAGTGTTGTACCCCACTCAACTGGTCCGAGACTGGTGAACGTCAACTTCTTCGCAATGATTTGATCTCAGAAGCCGAAGAGATGTGCAAAGTCATATGTGAGAATCTCAAAGCCGCTCAGTCGCGTCAAAAGAGTTACTATGACGCAAAGCATCGTGATTTGGCTTTCGACATTGGAGATCATGTCTATCCTCGTGTTTCTCCGATGAAAGGAACCCAAAGATTCGGTATCAAAGGAAAGCTTGCTCCGAGATACGTGGGCCCTTTCAAGATTCTTGGCAAAAGAGGTGATCTAGCCTGCCAACTCGAGCTTCCCTCCAACTTTGCAAATGTTCATGATGTGTTTCACGTGTCTCAACTCCGCAAGTGCTTCAAGACACCTGAACGCACCATTCCGTTCGAGGAGATTGATCTTCAACAAGACTTGTCTTATCGTGAGCACCCTGTTGCTATTCTTGAAGAAACTGAGCGCAAAACCCGCAACAAGTCCATCAAGTTCTTGCAAGTTAAGTGGTCACACCATACCGACCAAGAAGCTACGTGGGAATGAGAAGATCACCTTCGTTCCGAGTATCCTTCCTTCTTCAAGTCCTAGATCTCGGGACGAGATCTTTTTGTAGTGTAAGAGAGTTTGTAATGCCCCATATGCAACACCTTCCAATTATGGCAATAAAGCTTTCTCAATTTGATCCTTGTCCTTATCCTTGGGGGTTCTAGTCATTTTATTCTTGTATTGCCATATCATTTATTATTTTTTGCATCCTTGCGTTGCTTCATCATCATAGCATCATAGTTTACTTTCTTGTTGTATATGTGTGAGACCCTTGTGTTGTGGTGTGTGTGGTTCTGGCTGTGTCCTGCTAAAACCCTAACCCCCCCCCCTTCTTCCTCTTTCTTTTCTTTTCTGTCCATTCTTTACTCCATTGTGCAAGTCACCTAGCCAAGTGCTTTATTGTTCTTTCTTCTCCTATAATTCTTGCACTATGCCCACAACCTCTCCACCAAATATCACCCTATATGAAAATGACTTGGTTGGGTTTTAAAATGACTAGAGTTTGAACCATATTCAAACTCCTTTTATTATTCTGCCTCTAAAAATGTCCAAGTCAATTTTATTAAATAGGGCATTAATCACTGAGCATGGGGATATTTTTCTTTTCCCCTAACTCTTCCCCTTTTATTCTGTGCTTTTCTTTTTCTTTTCTGTCTGAAGAAATAAAGAAAAAGGAAGAAACATCAGCTGAGCAGTGGCTCTGGGCCTCCACCATCTCTCTCTCCCTCAGGCCCATCTCTTTCTCCATAGCAGCCGCGGCCCACCTTCTTTCTCCCGCAGGCCCAGCTAGCAGGCCGCAGTAGTCGCGCCGTCTCTCCCTTCGTGCCTGGCCCCACGTGTCTATCTCTCACCCCGCGCCTCCGTCTTCCTTCATCAGCACAAAAGCAGAGCAGAGCGCGCTCACCGTCGTGCCGTGAACTTACGGACGTCGAGGCCTCGTGCCCCGAGCCCCCCATTTAAACTCGAAGCTTGTCCATCCCCTCTCTCTTGGTTTCCCCTTCCTCCTCTCGCCGCCTGGAGAGTCCAGCACCACCAGATCCGCCGCCCCAGTCGACACCCGAGCGCATTTAAGAGCACCACTTCGTCGCCGGCGAGCTCCTTGTCGACCTCAGCCTTGCCAACGGTGTCCTTCTGCTTCCACGACGTCGACTCCTTCGACTACTTCATCCACGCGGACCCGATCGCCTCCACGCCATCGACTTCTTCCTCTTCTTCATCTCCGGTGGTCGTACCTGTTCGAGAGCTGCCGCCGTCGACACAGTCCACGACTGGGCCAGCCGAGCACTTCCCCGTGCTCGTGGTGAGCTCCTCTCTCTCCACGTACCTTTTCCCCTTCCTGAGCGTCCTCTAGGCCCTAGTTCTTCGAGCGCCCGAGCACATCGCCGTCGGACCTTGTCGCCGACGAGTGTTCCGACCCCTCTAGGCTGTGTTCTTCTGTCCGTTCGCTTCGCCTCATCGTGTAGGTGCCGCATGTGCAGTCGCCGTTCCCCTAGGGCCTATGCATTGCCTCGCCCTTGCTCCGTCGCCATCGTTCTGTCGTTGCTCGCCGCCGGCGCAGTAGTAGTCGCTACGTGCTGCAAGCACGTTGGTTGGGTGCAGAACTCTTCCAGGAGAAACCCGCACCACTCCGCCATCTCGTTTGGTCGTCGTAGCAGCTCCGATGAGCCCTTGTTTTCCCCTGTGTTCTGCTTCTGCAGATACTTCTTCAGACATACCACCTGTTATCTGTCAAGAACCGATCAGTAGCTCAGTGGCTTTGTCTCTTCGTCAGTTAGCTTCAGGTCTTGTGTTCAAATCCTCGCGGGCGCAGTGGCTATTCGCCCCCTTTTGTTTTTCGCGTGTGGCTGACAGGTAGGTCCCACCTGCCAGCCTCACTGCTGCTTCCCAGCCCCCGCGCGCACCCACTTGCGCCATCTCAG